>JALIGW010000007.1:43603748-44281248 GCA_023053685.1 Diadophis punctatus similis | reverse complement strand
AATAGGCAATTCAGTTGATCATATGATTGCAAATAGGATGTTCTTTCATATTACAAGATAAATTAATATGTCCCCCAAACATGAGGAAAATATTGGAAGTTTGGAAAAGATCTACCAGGAGATTCGGTAATCAGCATTTTATTTATTTATTTATTTGTATCTTTATTATTTCTACAAATAACTCAAGGCGGCAAACATATACACAATACACAATTCCTCCTCCTATTTTCCCTTGCATATAAATTACATCAGTTTCAAAAATTAACGTTTAGGAAAGACAAGATCATTCAATGTCCCACTATTTACAGGCAGCATCAGATCAATTTGAGGAACATAATCCCCATTTTGAGGATCTCCATGACTGGATCTACAAAGCAGTCATTTAAAAAAACAGTTTTGAACCAGCCTAGCACCCTTGAAATCTACCTACAGGATAGTGGTGGGTTTCTACCAGTGCGGTCCACTCTATAGCCCCGGTAGCGGCCCGCTGGTGATGTCACAGTACCGGTGTGGTCGGTTGCCGGTGCCTGGGCGCTGCCATTAAAAAAATTTTTTTTAATTTTTTTTTTTAAATTTCTTCTGCACATGCCCAGAAGCCGAGCTTCCGGCACTGCGCATGCGCTGCCTTCCTACCTCACAGTGAGTCCAAGCAGGGGAGGTTGGCTGAGGGAGCGCGTGAGACGTTGAAAGAACGGGCGGCAGGAACCTATCTCAGTTCCCCTCCCTTCAGCAGTCTGAGAAGCCACGAATGCGTGGTGATGATCCCAGGCATTTTCGCACGTTCAAGGCTTCTCGAGCTGCTGAGGGGAGGGGGAACGGGCGGCAGGAGCCTAGGATCATCGAATGGGGAGAAGCATTCAGGCCATACGGAGCCTCCTAGAAGAACCGCTGCCGCGGTCTTGCTGCTCCCGCTGCGGGGGGCTGCATTGCGGGTGGGTAATACCCCCCCGCTTCTCCAGCCGCTGCCAAGCTCCCGAGGCCCACGACCACCCGGTCACATGGCTGGCAAGCCACACCCACAAAATAAGCCACACCCACAGAGTGGTAGTAAAAAAATTAGGAACCTGCCCCTGCTACAGGATCTTCCAAGAACAGTCTCAACTCATCTGCAAGTTAGCTTTTATACTCTCCATCTAAGCCAAAATCTGGTGCTTTTCCCCTATATATCTGAAACTGAAATTTTGTTTGCTTGCCTCTATTTATGCGATTTATGCCAGTGAGACCTGGAAGGTGTCAGTGAGGATTAACAAGATACTCAACATCTTTCAATAAATCGAATCGTCGAATCCTAAAAATCCGCTATTTTGACCATGTTACTAAAGAAGAAGTGCTCCAAAGGAGTTTCTCCTGCAAATTACATAGCATAGTTGCATGTAGAAGACTACAATTTGCAGGTCATATACTCTGTATGAAGAATAATCAAATTCCCAAGATGGCAATGAGATGGACCACTACCACCCCAATGCCAAACAGCCAAGAGGATGTCCCCAAAATACATGGTGAAGAAAGTTCACAGACAACTTTAAAGAGTTTAAACATCACACCGGAAGTACGCTGACATACTCACCCAAAACTGTAAATACTGGAGATCCCTTGCTCCCTAGCGCATGCTCATATTTGCGTATATATAATATACATAGATATATACATAGATATAACATAATATACATAGATATAACAATGTTATATCTATGTATATTACCAACATGTACTTGACAAAAATAAATAAATAAATAATAAATAAATAAAGGTAAGTGAATAACACCTCTGCCAAGCACCCAAATTTTGATTACACAATTGGGAGATGCTGTGACGATAGTAAATAAGGAACAGTCACGACTCACTGTTTTCAGTGCCACTGCAACTTCAAACAATCACTAAACAAATGGTTGCAACTTGAGGACTACCTGTACTGTAGGATCAGACCAGTGGTGATATCTAATGAGAGACAGCTGGATAACTTTGGGCCAATCACCAGCGCACAGAGGCAAAGCAGTCAAGGCAGCCCTGTTGCTACGGAGGCGCGGCGATCGCTTGGCCAGGGTGGCCTCAGCAGGGGCTGCATCGGCCTCTCTGCCCACGCCATGTCCCACTCTGGCTGGCCGCACGACTACAAGTGCAGCGACCTGGTCTTCGACAAGATGAAGGGCTACCCACACTGGTCTGTCTGGGTATGCGCTGCCGCTCAGGCTGAAGGAAAAGCGCCGCAGGCTGTGCCATGGCGCGGCTGGGCCTGGCCCTCTCCCTGTGCGGGGAGCTGCAGGCCGGCTGCCGGTGGCTTCCGCACCTCTCACTCCACTTCTTCGCTGCTGGGAAGCGGTGGCACAGCCGAGCTTCCTTCCCCCAGAGCGCCGAACTCGGGCCGAGTTCCCGGAGTGGTGGCAGCGGTCAAAGAGTGCAGGCAGGTGGCCTGATGGGAAGCCAGTGGGCTGCTTTGGAGCCCCAAGTGCCGCGAAGCCAGCCCGGGAGGCATGTGGGCCCAGGTGGAAGGCGGCCTTTTCTGCAGCATCCTCTTCCCCTCTTTATATTGCAGGGGGGGCTCTGCCTTTGCAGAAACGGGGCAGGGCGGAATGTGTGAGCAGCAACTGGGGGACCAGTTCGGGGGCGTGGCCAGCCAGCCGTCACTACCAGTTCGGCGAACCAGGCTACATGTCTGCTAACATTTCTCCCGAACCAGTCTGAACCGGTAGTATTTCACCCATGGATCAGACCGAGTTGATGAAAATGAAGCATCCATATTTTAATTATCTCTATCTCTATCATCAATTACTGAATTTTATGAAACCCTGGAGGTTTGCCAGGTCCCGTTTTTGTAATTAACATCCACAATAGCCTCATCAGATAGCAAATTCATAGAACTGGTTCACTGATGACAACTAAATTGCCATGACAATTAATAAAGACTGAACATGATGTTCCATAGCAATTTTCAAATGCTTCTAGTCCGTAGCTACCCGCCCACCCACCCACCCAAGTATTTGGAATTAATATTGCTTTAAACATTTTGGTTCTTTTGTGCAGCTTTTAAAGTATTTTGTTTTTGACTTCCGGTTTTGGAGCGCTTCATCGCAGACATCCCTCGTTGGATGCCTTTCCGATCTTTGTTAAAAGCCGCCAGAACAGCTGTCTGGCGGCTTTAAAATCTCTTCCCCGGGCAAAGGGGAGAGATGAGAGCCTGACAGGAGGGGTAGAGCCCCCCCAGCGCCTTAGGAGCCATCTGCAGGGCGCGAAGGGAGAGCTCCCCATGCAGCCTGTCTCCAGCTCCGAAGATCCGGAAACCTCTGCCTTTTGCAGAGCTAGATGGAGTGACCAGCCGCTGCTTCAAAAATGGGATTTATAACTACATTTAAACTATAGAAGCAGACAGAGAGAAACAGGCGTGAGATGGGCAAGTACTGAAACCTCTTTTTTTCCTTTTTTTTTCAACTCCTGGGTAAGCTTTCACTTCGGCAAGGGAACAAAGGAAACAGAGTAACAATATGGCGATTGAGAAGTGAAAGTGACTTTCGTTTCCCCAGAGGCTTTTTTTTTTTTTCTTTCTCTCTCTCTTATGGAAACTTTTAACTTGGAAAAATGGTTTTTTCTTTCTCTGTCTCCTAACTCTGGATTAAAGTTATAATAGAAATATTTTCAATAATAAAAGACTATCTGATTTTTAAACTGGAAAGAACTTTAATCAGGCAACTGGCTTTCTTTCTTTTTTGTACTCTTTTAAAACACCAATGGCTTCAAAGTTTGGAAAGACTGTTTTGACTAAAAGAAATGACTATTCATCTGGATATATTTCTAAAATGCAACTTAACACTGAGCTAACACCTCCACAGCTTTTGACACCTGAAAATTTATTAAATAATTTAAAGATTATGAAACATGAACTTACTTTGGAATTTAACCAGAAAATAAGTGAGATAGACCATAAGATGCAGGCTGCTTTGAAGAATATGAATCAACAACTAAGATTTGATGTGTTAGAGGTTTGCAAAGGCTTAGCAACAAATATTGAAGTTTTGGCAGAACGTATTGAAACAAATAAACAAGCTTTGGCAACTTCGGTGAATTACATAGATAAAATCCAAAATGACATTGCAAATTTTGAAAAAGAGGTCTTAATGACTCAGTTCAGATCTATGGAAGTTGCTATAAGGATTAGAGGTTTGAAAGAAGGATTATATGAAAATTTAAAAGGCAGGATGGTTGACATATTGGATCAGGTGTCTGGAATTTCTAAAGCGGAATTGGCTACACAAATCGACAAAACATACAGAATCAACTCGTGGTACGCCAAACAAAAGCATCTACCAAGGGATATTGTCATATATTTTACCACAAGAGCTCTACGGAACAGAATTATACAAGCAACGTTTAACAATAATCTTATGGTGAATGGTCAGGAACTAAAGATTTGGAAAGAAATCCCCTCTAAAATGCTTAAAGCCAGGAAAAGCTATACTTTTTTGATTGATGAATTTAAGAGATTAAATTTACAATATAAATGGGAAGCACCAGTTGGAGTAACAGTGAAATTTTCTGGAAAAAGATACCGGCTCAACACGATAAAAAAAGCTACTGAATTTTATGTCAATGTTCTAAAGGCTGATATATCCAAGATTCCAGAAGAAGGGTGTATCAAAATAAAAGAGGAGGAGGAGGGGAAGCCACCTTCGATGGATCAAAAAGAAATAGACCCAAAAATCCAAAAGGAGTGCCTGAATCAGATAGCTGGGGAAGAGGAGATGGAGGTTTGGGAGCAGACGGGAGACGACTTGACAAATTTGAATTTATTGAACTATTAAAAGATGAACTATCAAGATACAAAACAATGTGATGTTGAAATATATTGGATGGATAGAGACTAATATGATTGTATTTTATCTTTTCCCTATCTAATGATTACTTATGCAATATTTAGTTAAGTTTTATATAATTTTGAGGTTATTTTTAATGTTGATAATATTAGATATATATAGTTTGTTGAAGATTTGTTTATTGTTTATTCTTCTTTTATTTTCTTTTTTTGTTTATTGAAGTTAGCGAATTAATTTAGAATAATATTATCTTATTAATATCATGATGAAATTAAATATTTGATGATTACTTATGTAACATTTAGTTAAGTTTTATCTTAGAGGTTATTTCTAATGTCAATAATATTAGTTTAAGATTTGTGTATTTTATATTTAGTTACTACTTATGTAACACTTACCTTGTATAAGATAGAGGATTGAAGGGAGGAGGTAGGAGGTTTGTTTGTTTGTAGTGTTAAAGAGTTTTCTCTTTCTTTCTTTCTTTTTTTTTTATTCTCTTTCTTTTTTTTTTCTCTCTCTTTTTTGTATCTTTACTATTGTATACAAATGCGATATATTAGTACTGTATAGTATGGAGTTGAAGTTTTTTTAAAAATAGTGTTCTTTTTTTCCTTTTTCCTTTTTCTTTTTATTAACAATTTAAACTTATTATTATGCCCTGTATTATCTCTGGGAAGTCCGGGGGGGGGAGGTGGGGAGGGAAGGGGGTGGGTCTGGGGGGGAGAAATAAAAATGTTTGTACTTTGGATTTAATATTTTGTTACCACTTATGTAAGTTTGTACTAATAAAACTTTTTTGAGAAAAAAAAAAAAAAAAAAGTATTTTGTTTTTAATTGTTAGCTGCCTAGAGTCACGTATCTGAGATGGGTGACCATATAAATTTGCTAAATAAATAAACAACCTCTAAATGTAGGAAGAAGGGAAGGGAAGGGGAGGGGAAAGTTAAGATCACAGAATGAACTCTCTACTTCAATCAAGAATCTGTCCAGCCCCACATCATGTTTCTAAAATAGGAACCTATGAGCCGCAGTGGCACAGTGGTTAGAGTGCAGTACTGCAGGCTACTTCTGCTGATCACCGGCTACCAGCAGTTTGGCAGATCAAATCTCATCAGGCTCAAGGTTGACTCAGCCTTCCATCCTTCCAAGGTGGGTAAAATGAGGACCCAGATTGTTGGGGGCAATATGCTGATTCTGTAAACCGCTTAGAGAGGGCTGTAAAGCACTATGAGCGGTATATAAGTCTAAGTGCTATTGCTATAAGTGCTATAACCTGTGATGGGTTCCCAGAAGAAAAAATGGGTATGATAATTGAGTAAATTCATGAAACTAATAAAAACAGTGGTCCTTAATTTACTGAATCTTACAGGAGCTAAGCAAATAAGCTCAGGATTAGATCAGGCCCCATATCTCCAAGCTAGCAGGGCTATTCAGCTATTTTAATAGTGTAAACAGGTGTAAAATTGGAACATCTGTTAATTCTCCTGACATAGTTTCTTTCTTCTTTCTTCATGCATTTTTTTTCTGTTCCTTCCTATCCTAAATGGGCTGGTGTCTGTTCGTCCACAGTTGTTATGGTTCCTTATTTGGAAATTACATTTTAAATGTGCCTTACACATTTGGCACACTGGTTTGATAACTACAAAAAGAAATCATATCCAATCTTTCTATTTTGCAGGCAGATCAAATAGAGGAAATCAATATAATTGCTACCCTCAGGATGAGAGGTTCGGCACCCTACTATGAAAACACTGTTTCAGCTTATCATCAATTTTCACAGATCAACCAGGAAAAAGAATTGAGGGTAGATGGCTTACTGTGTATATTTTGTTCTCAAACATTAACATTAACCATTCTGGGCTCTACGGAATGGGGAAAGCATTCACAATATGGATTTTTCAAATTGCAAGTTATCCTCGACTTACGAATGTAATTGAACTCACAATTGTGACCAAAGATCAGGGCAGTCGTTAAGTGGGTCACCATGTGACTACATCCAATTTAATTATCTTTGTTGGTCATTAAAAGAATATGTGGCCATTAAGTGAATACACCGCTCATTAAATGAACCCATTATACCCAATGGATTTGCTTTTGCCAAAAAATGGAAGTAAACATCCGTTTCTGGCAAAAACTGTCAAAAATCACAGTCACATGATGTGGGACACTGTTTCTCAACCTTGGCTGGGGAATTCTGGGAGTTGAAGCCCACCCATCTTAAAGTCACCAACGTTGAGAAACATTGATGTGGGACATTGCAATCATCTGCAAAGGCAGACATTCAAAATGCGATCATGACTGCAGAGAGTGGGTGACTATGAACTGTGGTCAACTAATTTGGTCAACACTGTGACCAAATTAGTAGACCAGCAAAATGCAGTAGACATAATATACCTAGACTTTAGCAAAGCATTTGACAAAGTAGACCACAACCTACTTCTTCATAAGCTAGAAAAAAGCGGGATAGATAGCTACACAACCAGATGGATTAACAATTGACTGACCAACCGTACCCAGCGAGTAGTTCTCAATGGCTCTAAGTCCACATGGAGAGAAGTAAGCAGTGGGGTACCACAAGGTTCCATCCTAGGCCCAGTACTCTTTAATATCTTCATAAATGACCTAGATGAGGGAATAGCAGGAGAACTAACCAAATTTGCAGATGACACCAAGCTGGCAGGAGTAGCAAACACCCCAGAGGACAGACTCAAAATCCAGAGGGACCTCGACAGACTCGAACACTGGGCCCAAACCAATAAATGAAATTTAACACGGAGAAAAGTAAAATTCTGCACCTAGGCAAGAAGAATCAAAAATACACATACAAACTGGGCGAAACCACACTCAATAGCAGCGATTGCAAGAGGGATCTCGGAGTCCTGGTAGACAGCCAACTAAATATGAGCCAGCAGTGTGCAGCAGCAGCCAAAAAGGCCAACGCAGTCCTGAGCTGCATAAATAGAGGGATACAATCAAGGACCAGAGAGGTACAAGTACCACTCTATAAAGCCTTGGTCAGACCACACCTGGAGTACTGCATCCAGTTTTGGTCACCACACTACAAAAAAGACATTGAAACCCTAGAGAAAGTGCAGAAGAGAGCAACCAGGATGATAAAGGGTCTGGAAAATAAAACATACAAAGAGCGGTTGCAGGAACTGAGCTTGGCCAGTCTGGCGAAGAGAAGGACCAGGGGTGACATGATAGCAGTGTTCCAATACTTGAGGGGATGCCACAGAGAGGAGGGGGTCAGGCTGTTCTCTATGGCACCAGAAAGCCAAACAAGGAATAATGGATGGAAGCTGACCAAGGAGAGATTCAACCTGGAAGTGAGGAGAAACTTTCTGACGGTGAGAGCGATCAACCAGTGGAACAGCTTGCCAACGGAGGTTGTGAGAGCCCCAACACTTGTGACCTTTAAGGAGAGACTGGACTGCCATCTGTCTCAAATGGTGTAGGAACTCCTGCTTGAGCAGAGGGTTGGACTAGATGACTACAAGGTCCCTTCCAACTCTAATAATAAATCTAAATCTAAAATCTAAACTTCAAAACTGGATTGTAAGTAGCTTTGGAGATGTCTGTCATAACTCAACGGTCACTAAGTAATCAAGTATAAATTGAGGACTACCGGTACTGTTTTATGACACAATAACCAAATTATTATTCATTGTGACAGCACATCTGCTACAGGGAATTTACCATTTGCTTAGTCGTCAAGTCAATTTACAATCATTTGCTTAATGACCATTCAAAGTTACATTTGTATTTGTATAATACATTACAAAATACATTTGTATTTATGATGGATGCAGCATCTCAGGATCATGTGAATACCATTTGCAACCTTCCCAGCTGGCTTCCAGCAAGCAAAAGTATATGTGGGAAGCCGGATTCACTTAATGACCTCATGATTCACTTAACAACTGCAATGATTTGCATAACAACTGTGGCAAAAAAGGCCATAAAACTGGACGTGACTCACTTAATCACCACCTTTCTTAACAACAGAAATCCTGATCTCCACTCTAGTCTAAAGTCAAGGACAACTTGTAATAACTTTCTCTTGTTGGGAAAACCAGCTCTTCCCCCAAATAACGGGCTCTGAGAAAGGACAAAGAAATGCTGCCCTCTGGTGTTTTTCAAAGCCACAAAAGAATCAGATGTCAATAAGTGATGTGCAAACTTGATGTCACAATATATACTAGTGAATGGTATAGATGTTTCACGCCTAAACCAATAGTACAAACTGCAGTAAGTCTGTAGCACCACCAAACATGCATACAATTCTATACCGACCCCAATGCCAATAGCTATAATCCATAAGAAAGACCCCACTGAACTCAACGACCTGATCCACACAACTTTCAAATCCATAGTTTGATTAACCACCGTTTATTGAATGAATTGAATTGAATGAATTGCCATTGGTTGGATCATCCTTAAAGGTTGTCATAAACCATGGTTTGCCAACTGCAAAGGCTGGTTTAAATTTCAGTAAGTGTTGAGGAACCCACTTGAGATATACCTTGTAAGAATATAGCCACTGCTTTGCTGGGATATAATAAACCATAACCTGTAAATCTTAACCTTCTTTCTAATTTTGTTTTTAACTCTGCTTTTGATCCTGTTTTTATATAATTTTATGATGAAATTTGATAGATAAATAAATAAACTCAGGTTTACTTCATGAGTCAGAAAGAGGGCTGTGTAAATATTTGCAGACCCCTCACATCCTGGACACAAACTGTTTCAACTCCTACCCTCAAAATGACACTATAGAGCACTGCACACCAGAACAACTAGACACAAGAACAGTTTTTTCCCAAACGCCATCCCTCTGCTAAACAAATAATTCCCTCAACACTGTCACACTATTTACTAAGTCTGCACTACTATTAATCTTCTCATCGTTCCCATCACCCATCCACTCCCACAAATGATTGTATGACTGTAACTTTGTTGCTTGTATCCTTATAATTTATATTGACTGGTTCCTAATATGATTTGATTGCTTATTTGTACCCGGACTATCATTAAGTGTTGTAGCTTATGATTCTTGACGAACGTATCTTTTCTTTTATGTACACTGAGAGCATATGAACCAAGACAAATTCCTTGTGTGTCCAATCATACTTGGCCAATAAAATTCTATTCTATTCTATTCTATTCTATTCTATTCTATTCTATTCTATTCTATTCTAATCCAGAGTGGTTGTGTTCTTACATTGCATTAAACTGCAAACTACAACTCACAACTTCTGGGTTCAAACCTCTTATTAAGCCCAAACTAAACAAACAACATTTCAATAGTGTGAATTAGCCATTAACTCTCTTCTTAAACTTGTAAAACCTGTGCTGAGGTCCGTCCACCTTAGTTTTTAACACATAGCATTTTGTGGCCCCAGGGCTGGAAGACAAAATAGCTGCCCATTTTCCTATCCTGCATTTCAGTTTTTATTCCACATCTGGCTCTCCTTACTCCCCATATTATTCTGTCATGGCGGCTAAGTTAAAAAAAATTATATCAAGAAGGAAGTTTGCATCTGGCTGTTTCCTCCCAAAGCGATGGGACTTCTGCACCCCATTTCAAAGATGCGAATGTGAAGAGTCAGTAGCCGGACAGTTCTGGATGTCATTCCTTTGTATATCCTGGCCTGGCAGATTGGTCTGCTTCTATGCACAGGCAGCAAAATGCCAATCCATGTCGGCTTTATTGCTACTCCATTCCATTCACAGAATTTCTCCTTCAGATTCAGACCCCAAAAGAAATATTTCTGTCTGGTCTGGATTCCTTTTCTCCCCCTTTTTAATTTTCAGGAGATGTAGCCCCTTCTGAGGAAGGGTAATTACTACCTAGGAACTCTGAATGCATTTATTTAGAAATAAAATAAGAGATTTATAGTCCTTTTTTTCTTTTTTGAAAAGCTGATTTATCACTCATTACAATAAGCTCCCTTCAGAAGCACAAAGCAGCTTTCTGTAGAAGTGAATGGAAACAACCACCTCTCCCCCAGAGGTTTCTGGATCTTCAACTCAATGGGAGTAAAATGTTTTTCTAATTTATGTTCAAAACAGAATCCAGAACCCAAATGTTTCCCACCAAATGTGGATGATGAAATAAGCTGAGAGGTTCCAAGGTCATCCAGCCTATTTTCCAACGGACAAGGCCTTCATCATAAATATATCACTGGTCTTCTTCAATTGGAGGCAAATCCTTTGGATTTCAGTGGGATTCAGTGGTGGGATTCAAAAATGTTTACTACCGGTTCTGTGGGCGTGGCTTGGTCGGCGTGGTGTTGCTTGGTGGGTGTGGCTTGGTGGGCATGGCAGGGGAAGGATACCAGTGGTGGGTTCTGAAATTCGTTTGCCACCGGTTTGTGTGTGCGCACGACGCTTCTGCGCATAAGCTTCTGCGTATGCGCATAAGCATCCTGAGTGGGTGGGCGGAGTGTCCCAGGCAGGTGAGCAGAGCGTCCCGGGTGGGTGGGCGGAGCCTCCTGCCACCACCACTACCGGTTCTAAGAACCGGTCCGAACCAGGAGCAACCCATCGCTGAAGGATACTGTAAAATCTCCATTCCCTCCCCACTCCAGGGGAAGGATATTGCAAAATCCCCATTTCCTCCCGATCAGCTGGGATTCAGGAGGCAGAGAATAGATGGGGGTGGGGCCAGTCAGAGGTGGTATTTACTGGTTCTCCGAACTACTCAAAATTTCTGCTACCAGTTCTTCAGATGTGGTCAGAACCTTCTGAAACCCACCTCTGGTGGGATTTCATTTTACTACTTCCTGTAATGCAAATAAATTGTGCAAATTCATTACATTTATATTCTACTTTCATTCACAACCACGAGGCCCATACATGGCACTTCCTTCTACTTTCCTCCACCGCAACAGGCCTGGGAGATAACTTCACTGAGAGAGAAATTAGCTCAAATACACATAATGGCTAGAACCTCTTTTTCACCTCCTTCCCTACTAAATAATTTTATAATACCAGGCTTAAAAAAAGAAATTTCTTGTTGAAGTAGCAGGAAAGATGCCAGACTTAAGGTTAAGTTGGCGTTCTGGCCATGTACACTCTATCTCCGTGGTGGCGAACCTATGGCACGCGTGCCAGAGCTGGCACGCGGAGCCATAGAAGCCGGCACGCGAGGGTTCCCACCGGCAAACCGGAGGTGCGAAAAAATGCACTTCCGGTTTGCCGGTGTGCTGTTTTTTGCACTCCGGAGGGTTCAGGGAAGCTCCCTGAAGCTCCGGAATGCAAAAAACTACAAAACGGACAAACCGCACTTCCGGTTTGTCCGTTTTGTAGTTTTTTGCATTCCGGAGCTTCAGGGAGCTTCCCTGAACCCTCCGGAGTGCAAAAAACAGCATACCGGCAAACCGGAAGTGTGTTTTTTCGCACTTCCGGTTTGCCGGTTTCATCGTTCCAGGCTCCGTTTCGTCGTTCCAGGCTCCGGTAAGTGGGCCTGTGCGGGGGTGGGGGTGTGTGCGCATGCGCAGGAGGCAGCATGGGGGGGTGTTGTGCGCATGCGTGGGGGGGAGGGAATGGGTGTGGGCATGCGAGCGCGCGCGAGCGCGCCCTCCCCCCTTTTTCGGCACGCGAGCCGAAAAAGGTTCGCCACCACTGCTCTATCTTATTAATAAATAAGGTTTGCCCTCAGAAGTTGTGGGCGCTCCATCACTGGAGGTTTTTAAGAAGAAATTGGAAAACCATTTGCCTGAAGTGGCACCGGGTCACTCCTGCTTGAGCAGAGGGGTTGGACTAGAAGACCTTCAGGGTCCTTCCAATCCTTCCTTCTCTTATTCTGTTAAATGTACACCAACCCTGCAATGAAATACCTCTACTTGAAATGTAAATGGCAGGTATGTCATCAGGCACCAAAGACGAGGACCACATGTGAGGTTCCAATTAAACTGATTTATTGCTCATACCTATCTATGCACAGGAATCTACTCAACTGACAGCACTATTTTGGCGCTAGGTAAGTGTTAACAGAATGCAAAGGGATTGGACTTGGACTATGTCTGTGGTTACGCAGAGACTCTAGGTCAGGGGTGTCAAACTCGCGTTGTCACGGCGACTCACGTGACGTATCAGGACTTCCCCCCCCTTCGCTAAACTGGGTGAGGGCGTGGCAAGCATGTGGTGCATCCGGCCTGCAGGCGCGAGTTTGACAGCCCTGCTCTAGGTTGATTCCTCTTTTGACTCCGCCCTGATTCTGCCACTCCTTCTCCTACAAAGTAGTCTTCAACTTATGATCACAATAGGGCAGTGTTTCCCAACCTTGGCAACTTGAAGATGTCTGGACTTCAACTCCCAGAATTCCCCAGCCAGCATTCGCTGGCTGGGAAATTCTGGGAGTTGAAGTCCAGACATCTTCAAGTTGCCAAGGTTGGGAAACACTGCAATAGGGAATGGAAAATTCATTTTTAGGTGGTGGGGTTGACTTTACTGGATTTTATAATCTCTTTACTAGGGTCATTATGTGAATCACCATGGTTGTTGAACAAGACATCACGTGGCTGCGATTTGTGACCTTCACTGCTGGATTCCCCATAAAATTTGCTTGCCCGAAGCTGGATGGAAGGTCACAAATGGTGATCATGTAACACAGAATGCTGCAATCATCATAAATATGCAAGTTGCTAAGTGTCCAAGTCATGATCACGTGACTGCGAGGAAGGCCATAAGTGTGAGGACTGGTCATAAGTCACTTTTTCAGTGCTGTCATAACCTCAGACACTAGCTAAAGAAATGGTTGTTAAGTGGGCACTATCTCTATTAGAGGAGATCTCTCCAGTACAGTTTCTGAAAGTGCTTTTTCTACATCATGGTCTAAAAAGGTCATCAAATTTGCCTAGAGTCAACATCTCCAGTCCATCCATCTCCTCTTTTCCTTTCAACAGCTGACTCATGTATGATGTCATCAGTCCCTGCTTTATGACATCAAAAAGCCCTATGTGTTGAGTCTGAAATAGTGTTGGGATGCAATTAGCATCTTTCTCACACAAAAAGAAACTTGTGAGAATCTGCTGAAACTTAAATAGGATTAAATTTTAAAAAAAACACCTGGCTGAAACTGTACTTCAGCATTCTTTTGCAAGATTAAGGGCAAGGCTGCTATAAACTTGCAATGTTTGATTATTTTTGTACTTTTAATTGCATTAAATTAAATTGTATTACCAGTTTCTGACACTTGCCACTTGATAAAAATTTGATTAATAGCTTGTCAACCCCAGAGATAAGGCATAGCCAAGTAATTCCAAGCAAAGTTTGCTGATCAGAATACATCTTGGAGAAACCATGATGTTGTCTGGTTGATAGCCAAAATAAGAAAGCAAGGTTGATCAATGTCAAAATCCAGGCTGCAACACATGTAAGATAATAACCAAGATTGGACTGTAGCTTCATCCACCTTAATTGATCTCCATGTTTTATGCTGTAGGCAACAACTGGCTGGTCTTGTCAGGGCATGGCATCTAAGCAGAGATTGGCATAATAATGGATGGGGAAAAACTGTATTGTAGGCTAACCCATTGCGGCTGTGGAATTCTGGGAGCGGAAGTCCACACATTTATTTTTATTTATTTATTTATTTATTTGTCAAACATGTATAGGATAGTAGTAATTTGTATAAACATAAGTAAAAAGTAACGATAAAAGAGGACAATAGGACAGTAGGACAGGGACGGTAGGCACAGTGGTGCGCTTATGCACGCCCCTTACAGACCTCTTAGAAACGAGGAGAGGTCGACTGTAGACAGTCTAAGGTTAAAGTTTTTGGGGTTTGGGGAAGAAACCACAGAGTCAGGTAGTGCATTCCAGGCATTGATCACTCTGTTGCTGAAGTCGTATTTTCTGCAGTCGAGTTTGGAGCGCTTTACATTTAGTTTGAATCTATTACGTGCTCGTGTATTGTTGCGGTTGAAGCTGAAGTAGTCATTAACAGGAAGGACATTTTGGTATATGATTTTATGAACTACATTTAGATCAGATCGGAGGTGACGTAGTTGTAGATTGTCTAATCCCAGTATTTCAAGTCTGGTGGAATAAGGTATTTTGTTGTGAGCGGAGGAGTGAAGGACTCTTCTTGTGAAATATTTCTGGACTCTCGATTGTATTTATGTCTGATAAATACATCTAAGTTGCAAGGTTGTAAAACATTGGGCTGGACCAGGAAGATGAAAATCATTATGGAATAAGGAATGCCAAACTACCTCTTTACTATTGCCATGAAAGCTACATGGCTGTGTCTTTCTACAAACCAGGAATTGATTATTATCTTTTTTAAAAAATGGAATGCAAATGAAGAGGTAAGATATGGCTTTAGAACAGCAGAGGGCACTGGCTTTGCTGTATCTTCTCTAAGAAGACCAAAGATTCAAGGAGATAATCACTGATTTATTGGACCGATGTAAATTAGCAAGGCTAATGGACAGATCACCCCGTGCAGCAATCTGATGTCCTTCAGAAGGGCAATTCTTAAAAACCCCATGGAAAAAGGAGAGCTTTTTCCAGTAAAGCAATAGAGATTGACTGCCGGAAGAGGAACATTAATAGAGGAACATTAATAGACTCTAATGGACAGCGACCTCCAACCTCATTAATCAACCCTGACATTTTGCTATATTTTTAACGTCAACATGGTTCTGAGAGTTTTCTGAGGCTGAAACTCTTTCCAAGCTTTAAAATCCACCAATCTTTAAAAGACTGGGGGAGGGGAGTTAATTTATTGTGTTAAATTTCTAGACAGCTATGACGTAGTTGAAAAAGCTTAAGGCACCCTTTGTTTCAATCTTAACTCTTTGCTTCTAGGAACTGGACCAGCCGAAGTCATAAATGCAATGGAGGATGAGTGCAATATTAATGCCGCCAGAGTCCCCTGGGAGTTGGGCGGCATATAAATCCATTTAAATAAATAAAATAAATAAAATAAATGCGGTATCAGGGGTTTTCAATTCAATTGTATAGAATGTGAAGGATATGTGTTTCTGTTTTATTTTTTTATAGTTTTCTTATGTATGATGTACATGTTCACTAAAGATGACATTTAATTTCACAATGACAACAAACTGAACTAACTAACTTTCTATCACGAAAACCACCAGATCAACAGGACTGCAATTCCCATGACCCTTCCATCCTTGTTCATGCAGGTTGGAGGATTATTGGGGGTGTCATTCAGTGTAATTGGTCAGTAGCAGATTGGAAAAAGCTTTGGAAGATGGTGTGAAAAACACTTGGGTGTGAAAAATGAATTCACACATAATACAGCACTGAACTGAAATTCGTTGCTTGAAGGTCAGAGTATTCCCTGTGGTCATCTGCTGTTTCCTGAACCAGGACTTATAGCCGTGGTCCCCAACCTTTCCAGCTTTGTGGACCGTTGGGGTTCACAAATGGTTCCATGTGAGCTTTGCAAACGTGTGAGTGCCTGCCACTCATGCAAATGGAGCTGTATGCACTCACCTATCGCTTGCCTGACTTTGTTCCGAACTGGCCACAGCCAAGTATCAGGCCACGGCCTGGGAGTGGGGACCCCTGATTTATTTTATTTTATTTTTATTTATTTATTTTTGTCAAGTACGTGTTGGTAATATACATAGATATAACATTGTTTATATACATAAGATGGGTACTGATAAGAGGGAACATTAGGACAGGGACGGTAGGCACGCTGGTGCACCAGTGGTGGGTTCCTACCAGTGTGGTCCACTCTATAGCACCGGTAGCGGCCCGCTGGTGACGTCACAGTACCGGTGCGGTCAATTGCTGGTGCCTGGGCACCGCCATTAAAAAAAAATTTTTTTTTACATTTTAAAAAAAAATTGCTTCTGTGCATACCCAAAAGCTGAGCTTCCGGCACTGCGCATGCGCTGCCTTCCTACCCCACAGTGAGTCCAAGCAGGGGAGGATGGCTGAGGGAGCGCGTGAGACGCTGAAAGAACAGGCGGCAGGAGCTATCTCCATTCCCCTCCCTTCAGCAGTCCGAGAAGCCACGAACGTGCGGTGATGATCCTAGGCATTTTTGCATGTTCGAGGCTTCTCGAGCTGCTGAGGAGAGGGGGACGGGCGGCAGGAGCCTAGGATCATCGAATGGGGAGAAGCATTCAGGCCAGACGGAGCCTCCTAGAAGAACCGCTGCCGCGGTCTTGCTGCTCCCGCTGTGGGGGGCTGCATTGCAGGTGGGCAATGCCCCCTGCTTCTCCAGCCACTGCCAAGCTCCCGAGGCTCACGCCCACCCAGTCACATGGCTGGCAAGCCACACCCACAAAATAAGCCACACCCACAGAGTGGTAGTAAAAAAATTAGGAACCTGCCCCTGTGGTGCACTTATGCACGCCCCTTTCTGACCTCTTAGGAATCGGGTGAGGTCAACAGTGGACAGTCTAAGGGTAAAGTTTTGGGGGTTTGGTGATGAAACTGGCTTAAAACAAGGGAAAAAGTTAACCAACAGGTAACTAGTTTAAGAAGCTACAGCTTAGTCCACTGGGTGAAGCATCTCACAACATTATGCTGAAAAGTTAAGGACCTTGTTGAGAAAGTTAAAGAAGTTAGCCTAAATAGCAATAGCACTTAGACTTATATATCACTCCATAGTGCTTTACAGCCCTCTAAGTGGTTTAGAGTCAGCATATTGCCCACAACATTTGAGCCCTTATTTTACTGACCTCAGAAGGATGGAAGGCTGAGTCAACCTTGAGCCGGTCAGGATTGACCTCCTGGCTGTGAGCAGAGTTTGCCTGCAATGCCTCTATTCTAACCACTGCACCACACCAGCTCTAAATATAATCTGAGAATAAAACTCGAACAGGAATATAAACCCAGAAAAATATCCCAATCCTAACTGTAATGCCTTTGAAATATCGTACACTCATCTAACTATATTATTATGGTTGACTGCAGTTAGCCAGATGTTTGGGTTGAATTTGGCATTGAGTCCTTCCCAAGGATTTGGGTAGGCAAATATTGTTTGATGGTGTTATTGTTGCAGGATGTAAGCTAGTATTATGATTGGTTGCATAGTCAGCCAGGTGTTTAGACTGGATTTAGCATTTTTGTTGGCCAATCAATTCCTTCCCAATGACCTAGGATGGGCAGATGTTGTTTGATGATATTGAAGATATTGTTGTAGGGTATGATCACAGCAGTATCATTATTTCACTCATGGTGTTAAATGCTGTCTCAAAATGCTCTTCCTGTTAAGGGCACCCATGACTATGTGGCAGTGGTGGATTCCAATATTTTTACTACCGGTTCTGTGGGCGTGGTTTGATGGGCGTGGTGTGGCTTGGTGGGCGTGGCAGGGGAAGGATACTGCAAAATCCCCATTCCCTCCCGATCAGCTGGGACTCGGGAGGCAGAGAATAGATGGGGGCGGGGCCAGTCAGAGGTGTTATTTACCGGTTCTCCGAACTACTCAAAATTTCCGCTACCGGTTCTCCGAATTACTCAAAATTTCCACTACCGGTTCTCCAGAACTGGTCAGAACCTGCTGAAACCCACCTCTGCTATGTGGGAAGAGGTCAAAATCTGCAAGATGGTGGGCATCTCACCTTCAGGTATCCTTACTTTCTAGCTAAGGAGAACCTGTAAAGAACTCTGAGTGGAAATTGGGTGGGAATTGTTGTGAAGCAGATTTGGGCACAAGAAACATCTTTGTGGTAGAAGCTGTGGAGCAGGCGGGCCAACCTATCTTGGGAGACCACTGGCTGCAGGTTTGAGTAGACATCTTTCAAGAAAAGCTATCCAGGCAACAATTTAAAAATGGTCTGATTTATAGCTCAGGAATCTGAATTCCAATCCTAAAAGGATAAGACTGTCAAAGAGAGAAAAATGGTGTAATGATGAGTGTTAGACGAGGAACAAACAGATGGGACAAGAGACCAGATGAATTCAGCTACTGCTCAACTTGTAACCATTTGTTTAGTGGTCAAAGTTACAACAGCAAAAAAAAAGTGTTACAAAAGCAACAAAAAGCAACAAAAAAGTGAGTTAAGACAGTTTTTCACACTTACAACCACTGCAAGCGTCCCCATGATCATGTGATCAAAATTCAGCTACTTGGCAACTGGTTCATATTCATGACTATTGGACAATTTTTGACCTGTCCTCAATCCTTCCAAATCCTTCAGTGTCCTGGGGTCGTGTGATCACCTTTTGTGATCTTCTGACAAGCAAAGTAATGAGGAAGCCAAATTCATTTAACAACCAAGTTATTAACAACTGAAGTGATTCACTTAACAACTGTGGCAAGAAAAGTAGTAAAATGGGGTAAAACTCACTTAACAACTGTCTCACTTAGCAACAGAAATTTGTGGTCATAAATCGAGGATTACCTGTAGTGTCTCTAAATCTCAGCAACTTTTAAGATATATGAATTTCAAAGGTCCCCAGCCCCATAATTTTTGGCAACAAAAGGTAAGTGAATTCCTACTACCTTCATCCAAGTGTTTTTGACTTCTTACCAACAAGTCTTGGTCATCTCCCAACACTTAATCCAATCTGATCCTGTTTAGTTTTCTGAGTTTGGCCAAAGTCACCTTATTGAGAAATAATTCTGAAATTAACTTCCTTCCGGGAATCAACTCACCGGCAGGCTATATTTTATTTATTCAAGATAAAAACAGTCCTTTGGAGGATGTCTCTCATTCAAACTTTATTTCTGTTTCAAACATTGAGATTAAACCAAATGTGGCTGCTTAGTTTTTACCAATTTATGCAACTGTAGTTCATTCGCTCTGGGGCCTGAGAAAACTTAACTTAAAAAGGGCATTTTTTAAAAAAATGGAGAGAGGAAACAGCTGTGAACAAAGGTTTTCAACCTTTGACAGTTGTGGATCTTGCTGTGGGCTAATCAGAAGTAATGCCCTCAATTTGTTCCGTTTCTTCCTCTGGAGTTCTGCATCCTCAAAGGATTATTATTTTTGTTATTATTTTGTTTTCAAAGTCCCATTCCTGATGGAAATTTCCCATAGTACAGTATAGTATTTTAGAACTGGTAAACATGGATTTTGTGGATCATCCAAATGTTAACTCTTTCTGATGCATTTTGTTGGGATTGATTAAACTGACGAGATCTTTAGAATACATCTTAGGTTTATTAAGACTATTACTGACCTAGCTGATTTTTCAATCTTAGAGAGATTCAGATTTATGTTGTAAAAAGGCTTCCGAATATACAGAGGTGTGAATTTTACTCCTATCTGGTGGAAGTTTTCCAGGGTGCACATGTTTCAGAGGGCATCTATACGATCTGCGAGAAGATGCAGGTATTTTAATGAGACACGGGCTGATGCTGCTTTGATCTCCCTTCTTTTCTAGAGATGTCTGTGGGAGGGAGTCAAAAAAGTCAAAATGGAAGCTTTGATCACAGGTTTGGAACCTCTATCTGGGCTTTTTTGTCAGCCACCCCTCTCACAGTTGACATTGTCCTTTTCAAAATTAATTTTAAAATGTAGCACAGATCATCTAAAGAACAAGTAACTGATACCTAGGCAACTATATGTTTACAATCCATTTTTATAGCCACCAAACACCCTCCATCTTCAGGTCATATTTGACAAATGACAGATTATGAAACAGCAGCACAATTTTTGTGAGGAGTTAAAAAGATATGTTGTTTCTTCTGGCAACACTTTATTGGCTCTCTGCTGACATTAGGAGTGAAAATATGTTTTATGGATTTGTTTATAGATAAGAAATGGGATATGGGATGAAGGGATAAAAGTTTGTAACCTTAGGAGAAGTGAATAGTTGCTAAATTTGTTTATATTTGTAGCGATTGGAAGTAACTTCTTTGTATATTTATGTTTTCTTTATTTATTTCTTTACTCTTTGTCCTTGAATGTTTTACTCCATTTCTATTCCCTTTTCTTTATTTAAGTTTAGCTTATATTATAGTACTATAATCCAAATTCTTAATAAAAATAAAATTTTTGTGAGGGGTTGAAAATGGGAACTAAATTTTATCCATTAAAGAGGCAGCAGTTTGTTTCTTTAAAAACAAAACAAAGAGATGTTAAACTTGATACACAGGAAAGAAGTGCGTCCAAATTTTTGGCCCCAGCACCTCTGATGAAGTCACCCTTCTAATTGCTCATCTGACCCTATTCAGAGATCAGCTAGCTGAACCCAAACTTCTGTGCCTTTCCTAAATAACATATTCCAGACCCAATTTAAAGTATGAGCTTTAAATTGTGCCTTCCCCATTGTTTTTAAACCATTTTTGAACTGTACCTCTTTAAAGCAGGTTTTTCCAATCAGAAATTTCCACAGACTGCACACCCAATAGCAGGATGCCAATTGTTGGTAATGTCAGCCTTTTGAGGTGGACCAGATTACGAAAGAAGGCTAAAACTGAGCTTTATTAAGGTTGCATTAAGACAATTGTGTTAAGTGTCTGATTAAGCTTTTTCTATACTGCCTCTTATACCTCAGTTCACTGTCTCTCAAATTTGGCCACATTAAGATGTGGGGACTTCAATTCCCAGAATTCCACAACCAGCATAGCAAGCTGGGGAATTCTGGGAGTGAAGTTCACAGGTCTTAATGTTGCCAAAACATTGAGAAACACTTCCCCACTGAGTCATGGAGAAGTCAATCTAAATCCCTTCTTAAACTATTCCTCTTCCCAGGATTTAAGGAAAGCTTCTGTCCTTTTTATTGATAGTTTCTGAATTTTTCCTTCAAGCCCACCTCGCTGGATCTATATAGGCAATTATTTGGGGTTTACAGTAGTGGTTAAGGTGCTGGCCTAGAAACCAGGAGATGGTGAGTTCTAATCCCACCCTAGGCATGAAATCTGGCTGGATGACTTTAGGCCAATCACCAGGAAGCTATGAGTTCTAGTCCTGCCTTAGACACAAAAGCCAGCTGAGTGACTTTGAATCAGTCACTCTCTCTTAACCCACCTTACAGGGTTGTTGCTGTGAGAAAAATAGGAGGAGGCAGGGGTATATTTGCCACCCTATCGGTAAGAATAATACAGGAGGATAATAATCAAAGAAATAAATTATGGGACTTGTAGTGCTTAGGATGTGCCTCCCCAGTATGCAAACATTTCTACATAGTAGGGTCAGCAAAAAATGTATCTGCATTTATTATTGACTGGAAACCCCTTATGGACTTTTTGCATGAAGAAGAAAATTGAATTAATGATTTATGGATTTGATGACTAGATAGAATAGATTATAAGGAGGAAGAGTTTTATTGAAACCATCCAGTAAGGAATAACTTTATAATTCTACAGGTATTTATAACTCCTGTAAAGATCACCAGAAAGTACATCTTTGTATTATTTTTTCTTTTTTCTGTCTTTCTTCCACTTTCTCCCACTTTCTTGTACTTTCGGCTTTTTCTTTCATTTCTTTCCTCTTCTTTTTCCCCACAGTTTGTATTAGTTTGTATGAGTTTTTATCTTTTTAAACAACCTTAAATTATTCATACAAAAAAGTATGGTTAGTAAAGTCCAGATGTTAGTCACAAGGGTGGAATCAAAGCTCCACCTATTATTATGCATGACACAGAGCTTCAATTGTATTGCCATAACACAATTTAGACATTTTTGGATTACTTCCTGCCAACATGCCTGCCAATATGGCTGTGGTACACCCTTGGACTAGATTCCATAAGATCCAGTTCTATCTCATCGACTTTGGGCCAGGCATTATCTCTCAATTCTACCTACCTCACAGGGTTGTTTTTTATGGGGAAAATGCAGCCTTGAGTTTCCGAAAGGAAAATAGGACATAAATGTTCATGGCCTAAAAGACATGTTTCTGTTAGCGGGCCTGGGGACCCAGGGTGATATTGAGCCTATCAAGTGATTGATCTGATTGTTGTCACTGCGAGAGGGGATTTATTGGGGTTTTACTGCTCTAAGTCAGAGGTCTCCAACCTTGGCCACTTTAAGACTTGTGGACATCAATGCCCAGAATTCCTCAGCCAGCCAAGTCTTAAAGTAGCCAATTGCAGACTACAGGAACCAAGAGCACCATTCAGGTGACCCTGAGGACACAGATAAACCTCCAAGTGCTTCAACCACCCTCTAAAAGGATGCAGATGGACCAGCCGTCTGCAAGGAATATAAATCCTTCCATTCCCCACTATTCTGTCAGAGCTAAAGAAGCTTCTTGGATGAGAAGCAAAACGTCTTCAAAAGAAAAAACAAGAAAGTCCATTTGCCTCCGGAAAAAATAGCACCTTTGGGATCCCCTTTTTTCAGGTTGTTTGTAACTCTGAATGTTTGCTAAGCACCCAGCCATAACTCAAGGACTACATGTACATAGCTGTATTACAAGAGATTCTATCCAAAGAAGATTGTGAGATGCATGAGCTTTAAATAGCCCTACTGATTGACAACTGGATTGGGGGGAAAGCTCTAACTATTATGAATATTACAAGGGTGTTTCATCTTTGGGCCACACATACTGGCAAAGAAAGCCTCCGTAGTGTTTTCTCTCCAGTTTGACAACATTCTCCCCTGGGGTGGTTCAAAAACGTCAGCCTGCAGAATTGCAAAGATTGCAAAACCTTTCTTAATCAGCAAACTTTGGTTCTCTCTCGCTAAGAGCGGTTTCCTTGTTTTGTGGGGTTCTCCTTTTTGATCTGTGCATTACTAGTTTTGCTTTATACTTTGCGCAGTCTTTTATTTTAATAAAATGCAATTTAAAATAAAAGAAATGCAAGGTTGTCAACGAATGCAAGAATGGTTAATTAGGGCACAGCCTTTTTTTTTTTTCGTTTCCTGTATTGGTTTTTTTTCTTGTTGCAGATCACATTCCTTGTTCTTAGTTTGCTTTCTGTTTATCCCAAGATGAGCGCTGGAGAGGAGTAAATTTTGCAGAGTGAAAATAAGGCTCTTTGTGTGGCAGAATGGTTGGGGACTGGTGCTGAATCATGACAAACATGGGGAGTGTGAATACACAACACTACAGAAACGTTCTCTTCGTACTAATTGTTTACTGGACACTCTGAAATTCGCTAGCCAAGGACTGCAGTTGGGAATAAGTCGAAGGGCAAATAAAGAAATTACTGTGAAAAAGGGAATATTCCGCCTTCTGTTTTGAAACTTCATTACTGTAGAAAGGTGCAGTTATCACATGCTCTGGAGGAAAAGTTAAACACAACCAGAAAACAGGTGTGTGTGGGGGGAGGGAGATTCCCAAAGGACATGTAATTTCTCACCATAGATTTTCCAGAATCCTAACAATTTTTTTTAATATTGGACCATGAAAGAAGCATCTACTATAGCACACATACAGATCAAATTTTATTCTCCTTACAGATGTACCTCAGCTTATACAACAGTACATTTAGTGACCATTCGAAGTTACAACAGCATTGGAAAAAGTGACTTATGACCATTTTTCACATTTACAACCACTGTAGTATCTCCTTTGTCACGTGATCAAAATCAACAGAATTATGCACATTCTAAGGAGAAAAAAATATATCTAATTTTCTAACCACTCTTAGAAACTCCTTTAACATAAACGTAAAGGTAAAGGTTGCTCTCGCACATATGTGCTAGTCGTTCCCGACTCTAGGGGGCAGTGCTCATCTCCGTTTCAAAGCCAAAGAGCCAGCGCTGTCCGAAAACGTCTCCATGGTCATGTGGCCAGCATGACTAAATGGCAAAGGCGCACGGAACGCTGTTACCTTCCCACCAAAGTGGTCCCTATTTTTCTTCTTGCATTTTTACATGCTTTCGAACTGCTAGATTGGCAGAAGCTGGGGCAAGTAATGGGAGCTCACTCCGTTATGCAGCGCTAGGGATTCGAACTGCCGAACTGCTGACCTTTCTGATCGACAAGCTCAGCGTCTTAGCCACTGAGCCACTGCATCCCTCTTCCTTTAACATACTGGATCACAATTATGAACTGGATGCTCTCCTGGATGGAGTTCTGATGTGATCCAGCTGGTTGCTGGTTCACTTTGAGTTCTGCCTTGCAAATGAATTCAATCAAGTCTTTATTACTGTCAAAGACCAGCATAAGGGCAGTGGGGTACAGTCAATTAAAAAGCATAGAAAATATGCCATCTAACAATTTTATTATAAAAAGCTTATATGTGTGTGTGTGTGTGTGTGTGTGTGTGGTGTGTGTGTGTGTGTGTGTGTGTAGGATTTTTTGCTGATAAATGAAAATAAAGGGAGACTTTATTTTCATTTATCAGCAAAAAATCCTACACATATAGAATAGTGCAGTGGTGGCGAACCTTTTTAGGTTTGCGTGTCAAAAAGGGGGGGTGCGCGCACTAGCGCGCGTTCGCGTGCCCACACCCATTCCCTCCCCCCCTGCGCATGCGCACAACACCCCCCCATGCTGCCCCCTGCGCATGCGCACACCCCCCCCACCCCCATGCAAAGGCCTTACCGGAGCCTGGGACGACGAAACGGGCAAACCGGAAGTGCGGAAAAACGCACTTCCAGTTTGCCGGTGAGCTGTTTTTTGCACTCCGGAGGGTTCAGGAAAGCTCCCTGAAGCCCCGGAATGCAAAAAACTACAAAACGGACAAACCGGAAGTGCGGAAAAATGCACTTCCGGTTTGTCCGTTTTGTAGTTTTTTGCATTCCGGAGCTTCAGGGAGCTTCCCTGAACCCTCCGGAGTGCAAAAAACAGCTCACCGGCAAACCGGAAGTGCGTTTTTCCGCACTTCCGGTTTGCCGGTGGGCAACGCTCATGTGCCGTCTGCTATGGCTCCGCGTGCCACCTGTGGCACGCGTGCCATAGGTTCGACACCACGGGAATAGTGTGTCGGCTATATAAAAAACAGCCTAGATGGTCCCAGTGAGGGGCTGAAAGGCAAAAAGGAAGCTGTGATGCTTTCTCTCCCATATTTGGGTACACCAGGATAACACGACAGAAAAACATATATATATATATATATATATATATATATATATATATATATATATATATATATATATATATATATATATATATATATATATATATATATATATATATATATATATATATATATATATATATATATATATGCAAGGCAGCCGGCCCGGGTTCAAATCCCAGTAAGGGGTAAGGGGTATGGCTATCTGACGAGAGCAAAATAAGCTCGAAATAGATCTATAATAGTCTCCCTTTATTTTCATTTATCAGCAAAAAATCCTACATACATACATACATACATACATACATACATACATGTATATATATATATATATATGTATGTATGTATGTATGTATGTATGTATGTATGTATGTATGTATATATAAAAAAAGTCTAAAAGGAATCTAAAAGGAGAGATAGGTGCATTAGATGGTTAGGGAACTGGGGGTTAAAACTCAGCTGCTGTGGCCTAGAGGTAGAGCTCTTGCCTCACAATCAGGAGGTTGTGAGTTCGATCCTAGGTAGAGGCAGATGTAAGGGTCTCCTGCTTGGGCAGGGGGTTGGACTAGATGACCTGCAAGGTCCCTTCCGACTGTTAATCTGTATCTGTTAACATATGAACAACAGTTGCAGGAACTGGGCATGTCTAGTTTAATGAAAAGAAGGACTAGGGGAGACCTGATAGCAGCCTTCCAATATCTAAGGGGCTGCCATGAAGAGGAGGGAGTCAAGCTATTCTCTAAAACACCTGAAGGCAGGACAAGAATGTACAGTGAGAGCTTTTGCACCGGAGACAAATTCCTTGTGTCTAAACACACTTGGCCAATAAAGAATTCTAATTCTAATAAGCAACAAAGTGAAACTTATCAAGGAGAAATACAACCTGGAATTAAGGAGAAATTTCCTGACAGAACAATTTCACACTTACAACTGTTGCATCATCCCCATGGTCACATCAGTGGTGGGTTCTACATTAGTTTGCCACCGGTTCGCGTGCACGCTCGTGCGTGCAACACTTCTGCACACATGCAGAAGTATCCTGGGCGGATGGGCAGAGTTTCTCACTGCCACTGCCGCTATCAGTTCTAAGAACCGTTCCGAACCGGGAGCAACCCACCGCTGGGTCACATGATCAAAATTCAAACATTTGGCAACTGACTCATATTTATTATGGTTGCAGTGTCCCAGTATCATTGATCACCGTGCATGACCTTCTGACAAACGAAGTCGATGTTTGTCTGGTGCACCAATTGCGAACATATTTGGAGAAGGAGGCTCTACTCACGGTCACTCATGCCCTTGTCACCTCTCGTTTGGACTACTGTAATGCGCTCTACATGGGGCTACCCGTGAGGAGTATCCGGAGACTGCAATTGGTGCAAAATGCGGCTGTGCGTGCTGTGGTGGGTGCCACCAGATACACCCACGTAACACTCATACTCCGCCAGCTGCATTGGTTGCCCATTGGTCTCCAGGTGCAATTCAAGGTGTTGATTATCATCTTTAAAGCCCTACATGGCTTAGGACCAAGTTATCTTTGGGACCGCATCCTACCTCATACTTCCCTTCGACCGGTTAGGTCCCACAGAGTCAGTCTCCTCCAGGTCCCTTCAGCCAAACAATGTTGGTTGGTGGGACCAAGGGGGAGATCCTTCTCTGTGGGGGCTCCGGCTCTCTGGAACCAACTACCCCCAGAGATCCGAACTATTCCCACCTTGCTGGCCTTCTGGAAAGCCATTAAGACATGGCTCTTCCTGCAGGCGGGGTGAGAGACCATTGAACATCTCAGTCTCCCCCTTGGTATGAACGGTGTATGTTGGTTTTTTTATTTTTTTAAATTGTTTTTATGATTGTATTTTTAACTATATTATAGCTGTTCTCGTATACGTTGTACGCCGCCCTGAGTCCCCCGGGAGTAGGGTGGCATATAAGAATTGCTAAAATAAATAAATAAATAAAATGTGTGAAGCCAGATTCACTTAAGAACTGTGGCAAGAAAATGTGGCAAAATTCCCTTAACAACTATCTTACTTAACAACAGAAATTTGGGGCTTAATTGTGGTCGTAAGTAGAGAATTATCCGCATAGACCCAAAGATGGAAAAGGCTGAAATGGCTCATTCTGGATGGTCTCCAAGAGCTTCTCTTTTTCATTTAAGCTGGTCTGTTCCAGTACAAACCTTCTGATTATTGCTACCAAAGGCAATCGATTAATATAAAAGGAACATATTGGGATGCAACTACTTCAGTTATGGAACACCATGATCTTTCCCTTTCGTCTTAATGTGCATTCATTGCAATTCAATATTTAATATCTGCCTGTTGGGATTTTTGATAAGCCCAGCCCACACAGCCTATGAGTGAGAGAGTACATTTAAAATATATCTGGACTTAAGGAAGGTTAACCATCCAGGTTGAGACATCTCTACTCAAGGCTCATGGACTTCAAGCATGCCTATGATTATAGCCATTTACCTCAAAGGAAGAATCTGTGTTTTGCATATAAAAGTTCTCAGGTTTTGCCATGCACAGAACCTGCAAATTAAACCAACAAGTAACAAACCGTTGAAAAAGCAGGTCCCTGGTCCTATTTCACTTCATCCGTCATGTTCAAATGTGCACATAATGTTTCTTTTAAGTCTATGTCTTATACAGGTAATCATCGACTTACAACAGTTCATTTAGTGACCGTTTCAACGGCACTGAAAAATGTGACTTATGGCAGTTTTTCAGTTACGACCTTTGTAGCATCCCCATGATCATGCGGTCCAAATTCACATGCTTGGCAACTGGTTCATATGCTATGACTGTTGCTATGTCCCAAGATCACGTGATCGGTTTTTGCAACCTTCCCACAACAAGCGAAGTCAATGGGCAAGGCAGACTCATTTAACAACCGGGTTACTAACTTGGCAACTGCAGTGATTCAGTTAAGAACTGTGGCAAGAAAAAGTCATAAAATGGGACAAAACCCATTTAACAAATGTCTCACTTAACCATAGAAATTTTGGGCTCATTTGTGGTTGTAAATTGAGCACTACCTGTATTTGTGGACAAGGATGAGAAATAAATATTATGTGCGTAATTGAGCATCATGAACAAAATATTATATATCCCATCAGTCAAGGGGTTCCAACTTGCAGGATCTAGGAGGGGGGGGCTTTCTCAGCTTCTGCCCCCAATCTGTGGAACATTTAAACCCACCCCGCCAAAACAAGGCGAGCCCCAGCTTTTCAGTGTATAAATTTAATAAATATATGAATAATGTAGTAGCTGGATACCCATGCTTCGCTACGAAACTGAACTCCTTAGCATGCAGTAGAATGTCTTAACTCCCAGCCCACAGGCCAGATGAGTCACCTGCTGGCCACGCCCACTGGCAGTTGGAACAGAGTTATTTTCAGGTTGGGAGGGGGAGTAGAATGTCTAACTCATTAGCATCAGAACGTGTTAATAATAATATAAGAAATAACTAATGACCTGGTGGTCATTTCGAAAAATCCTTTCTTAGCGAGCACCTAGAAGCGAAGAGGAACATATGTGCCAAGTTTCAAGTTTTGTAGGCTTTACAGTTCTGGAGCTTTCGTGATGATATATAGATAACACAAGACTTGTGTCGACAGAAAGAGAGAGGTGACCCAGGACGAAGTGCACTTAGAACACAAGTTGTTATTCTGCCTCTTTGGTCATTGCTTCTTAAACACAAACCATAAATCCAGGAGGATACTTGAACTGTCGGCTCGTTCTGAGTGGGGAATGCACTCCTCTCTACAAACAATGATGGGAAACTTCTAGGTTCAGAAGTGGTCACATACTTTCAGCACCTGGCTTTCCTGGAAGTGAGCCAAAGCCTGTTTTTCCTCATCCAGACACCCATAGCCTCCAGACACTGAGAAAGGATCTTGATGGCATCCCTTAGCTAGGGGCAAATATGTACAACTGACTATTATAAGCATACCAATGTTACTTCATCTCTGCCTACAAATGACCTCAGGCAACATCTTCACATAGAAGATGAGGAGCCTGAGGCAGCTCATCAAGCATGTGTCCATGTGGTGCCCACATACAGGTACTGAATGTAAAATAGTAAGTTGTTGTATAAAGTTATAATGTTGTTAAAAGGAACTGTTTAAACAAGTAAGTATAGAACCAGACAGCTTTTAAAATGTATGGTAAGTAGAAAGGGGGAGGTGTTTATCCCAGTGCTCCAGAAGGAAGGGGGGATAGATGACATCATAAGAGACAGCCAATCGGATCATAGCTAGCAGGGCCAGGAACTATAAAAGGCCTGGCTGAGAGAGATGTGGAGCTCTCTGTTTTGTGTGAACTTCCATGAGGGAAGGATTTAGTGAGAAGTTCTGTGAAGAGCTGAGGGAAGCTCTGTTATGTGGTAAATCCCAGGAGGGAAGGCTTAGTGTGGAGAGCTGAGGAGCTCTGTGTGTGACTTCCAAAGAGCGAAGATTTATAGAGAATCTCCACCTGAGTTTGACTGTCCAAGAGGGAAGTTGACAGGAGAGAAAGATAGGCCCTAGGTAGTTCTGTGGGAAGCAGGAGCCAGGGTCAGGGAACAAGGTTGATTGATATATATTGAGTAATTTGTAGATAGAGATAAATGGTGAAACATGCTCTTATCTATAGGCCTAGAAACAAAGAAGAATTGGATTTGCTTAGATTTAGTCAGGAAAGCAAGGAGAGTCTCCGAGGGGAAGAAAAGAAAAAGAAAGAATTAAATAGCTGCTTGTGGCTTTAACAAATTCACTTGACAATTACTGAGAAGTTGTATTTAAATAAACCGTTTACTAGTTTGTTCAAGAAACGTGTCTTTCTGTTTATCTCATAAAGCAAATCTTAAACAATCCTGCAGAGCTTGGAGATATTGTAAAAGTAAAAGCAAGTCTCTAAAGAGAGAGAGAAATGAAACAGAGGGTGCAACCCTTGGTCAGGGAGATATAAAGTTAAGAAAATTAAACAGAAATCGCTACCAAGACATATAAAACAATAAACCTGACTGGAAGGGGACGGGTGCATCCTCGCAGTCCATGGCTAAACCAGGGGTCGGCAACCTTAAACACTCAAGGAGCCATTTGGACCCGTTTTCCACAGAAAAAAAAACCACTGGGAGCCACAAAATCCTTTTGACATCTAAAATGAAGATAACACTGCATATATCATGTTTTACCTTTATGCGATGTATAAAAAAACTACAGCTTGTTGCATTTATGAAATCAATGACCTACTACAGAGAAAACACATTTTTATTTATGCATGCAACAAAAACATTTTGAACTCCGAAAAAAAAGATGGGTCAAAAAGCTCAATAAATCACATGCCGGCCGGGTGTCGCACATTGGCAGTTGTAACGCATATTTTGAGAGACAGGGAGCCGCAGCAGAGGGATGAAAGAGCCACATGCGGCTCCAGAGCCGCGGGTTGCAGACCCCTGGGCTAGACCTTTCTCCTCAACCCACCATCATCAACTGGAACTGATCTCAGAGGAAGAAGGATCACCACACCATGGCTCCCATCACAGTCTTCTGAGCTAGTCCAGAAGGACACTATGAGGGATGCACCACTCCCCTCCCACTTCCACCAGTGATCTTACACAAGTGTGATCAGTGCCACTACAGTGCTAAACCCAAGTTGACTGAAAAAGAACTGCTTTCCTCAGGATCTTCTGGAGCTACAATCCAACTACCATCTGAATTATCTTTCCTAAAGAGGAAAGATTGAGGACAGGGCAAAAATTGTCCAATAGTGGTTTAGTCAGCTGCATAAAGCCTGTGCAGTTAAAGTCCAGCTCATAGCAGATCTAATAATAATCCAATAACAATTGTATAATTCTCCATAAATGAATGAGGATGGTAAGAAATCACTGTCCCCATTTTCCATGCTATTTGGGAAAACAAAGAAATGCGAGTCTTTTATGTTAAGTTCTGGTACTGAAGAGGCTGGAGGCAGTATTGTGACTAAAAGCTCTTTATTGAATAACAGTTGGATCCAGCAAAGGAACCAGCTCTCTCTTTTATAAAGGGTTGCCGGCTGGTTCAACCAATCAGCGGTCTCCATTTTCCCGCTCTACAAAGCAGACCTTGGAGTAAACAGTCTAACTTCAATACATAACATTTTATATCCCACTTTTTCAAACAGCAAGTGCTGTAAATCAATTTACTACAAACTAGCTTTTCAAGCCAGGCTTTGCAACTAACATATCGGTAGACCAGGGATATCAAACTCAAGGCCCGGGGGTCGGATCCGGCCCACCGGGTGCTTAGATCCGGCCCGCGGGGAAACACTGAAGGAGTGGTCTGCAGTGCCTCTGCCAGAGAAAATGGAGCTCCAGAGGGTTCCATGCGGTCCTCCCGAGCTCTATTTTCACTGGCAGAGGGTTGCAGGAGGCTGTCGCAACTGAAAATGGAGCTTGCAAGGGCTGTGTGCGGCACTCCCAAGTTTGATTTTCACTGGTAGAGGGCTGCAGGAGGCCATCAAAGCCGAAAACGGAGCTCGGGAGCCCATTTTCTCTGGCAGAGAGCTCGGATCACCACAGGCACCCCCGACATGAGTGACATTGAGTTGGCCATGCTCACCTTGGCCATGTCCACACTGGACCCCAGAGGTCAAACACAATTCTGATGCGGCCCTCAATGAGTTTGAAACTCCTGCGGTAGGCCATCCTACAGATGGTCCTCGATTTACAACCACAGTTGCTACATGGCATTGATAAGTGAATCATGGCCAATTTTGCAACCTTATTCGTCACAGATGTTAAGCAAATCACTACAGCTGTTAAGTGAATCCAATGTTGTTAAGTAATCCCAGCTTCCCCATTGACTTTGGTTATTAGAAGTCACTTGGGAAGGTTGCAAATGGCGATCACATAAAATGGAAACCGTCATAAATACATGCCAGTTGCCAAGCACCCAAATGATATAACCTTGAGGATGCTATGATGGTTATAAGTCTACGGACCGGTTGTAACTCACTTTTTTCAGTCTTGAAATAAACTTTGGAGTCTGGACTGTCATTAAGAAAATGGTTGTAAGTTGAGGACTACCTGATTAGGGGCTAGAGGCTAAAACATACAAAGAATGGTTGTAGAAATTGGGTATGTCTAGTTTAATGAAAAGGACTAGGGTTGACAGGATAGCAGTCTTCCAATATCTCAGGGGCTGCCACAAAGAAGAGGGAGTCAAGCTATTCTCCAAAGCATCTGAGGACGGGACAAGAAGCAACGGATGGATGCTAGGGTGTTGCTTTGAGCTCTGAGCTTGGCAATTTGGTTGCAAACGTTTTGTCACCATTCGAGAAGCATCGTCAGTGCGTTTTGAATTGTGGATGGATACTAATCAAGGAGAGAAGCAATCTGGAACTAAGGAGAAATTTCCTGACAGAACAATTAATTAGTGGAACACCTTGCCACCAGAAGTTGTGGGTGCTTCAACACTGGAGGTTTTTAAGAAGAGATTGGCCAACCATTTGTTTGAAATGGTATAGGGCAGCGGTTCCCAACCTGGGGGTCGCAACCCCTTTGGGGGTCGAACAACCATTTCCCAGGGGTCGCCACGGCATCCTCAGCTGCCCCCCACTGCCACAAGCCTGGCCATATTTGCTCAACTCGCCCAAGCCCTCCAATTGGTCAGGAGAGGTGCCATGCGGCGAGAGGCATTTGTGTCTGATTCCCCCCACCTCCCTGGCTGAGGGAGAGGCCCGCAGGAGAGCCCTTCTGACTGGCGGGAAAGCGGCGCAGATAAAGTGCCTTTCCCTGCCTCCCGTGCTTGTCTGGCACCCGCCCCCGCAGAGCTTGACTCCCTCCTGCTCCCCCTCCTCCTGACTTGATTCCCTCCTACTCCCTTGGGGCCGCGGCGCCTGAGGTCTCCCGCTCGAGGGGACTGGATCTCTCTGGGCAGCCGCCTGTCCCGGCCCCGCCAAAGTCGCGCACACCTTTCGCGACGGGGCTTGAAAAGCTCCCAAAGGCAACACGTGAAGCGAGCGGAGACCTCGCCCGGATCTGGAGACTTTGCCCGGACACCGCCATTTGGGTTCTTTTACCCTCTGCTCATGCGCAGAATGCTTTGCGCATGCGCAGAGGGTAAAAGAACCCAAATGGCGGCGGCGTGGTAGGTCGCGGTGGGGGCTCGGGGGTGGGGCGTAGGTCGCAGCATTAGGAAGGTTGGGAACCGCTGGTATAGGGTTTCCTGCCTGAGCAGGGGATTGGACTGGAAGACCTCCAAGATCCCTTCCAACTCCGTTATTCTACCTGTATTTGGGAAAGATGCTGCCAACAGGTTTGAAAATTTTTGGGGTGCACCCCCCCACCAATACAGCCAGTGTGCATTTAATTATCTGGATTTATCTATCATAAGGCTGATAAATTTAAACAGAAAGCTCTTCCAAGAACTGCTTAGCAAAGTTTACTTTTTTATAAAAAAAACTTATGTTTTACAATACGCGGATATCCTTCTCTCCCTTCAGGCTGTATAACCTGTTTAATGAAAAAAAGCAGAGCTGTTGGATCCAAGATAAAGAATGTCTGTCATTGAAAATATATGATCCTTCTGGAAGCCTGCCATAGACCACCTGCTCAAAAATAATTATACAGGTAGTCCTTGACTTACGACACAATTTTCATTGTTAAGCAAGATAGTCGTTGAGTCGCACCTAATCTTACAATCTTTTTTGCCATGATTGTTAAGCAAATCACTGCATTTGTTTATTTATTTATTTATTTGTGAGATTTATATACCGCCTCACAGTGCAAGCACTCTCTAAGCGGTTTACACCATTAAGCAATGTATATATTTACATTGCCCCCAACAATCTGGGTCCTCATTTAAGTGAAACACATGATTGTTAAGTGGATGTGACCCCGGGCCGCTACAAGTGTTGTAAATATATGCTGGTTGCCAAGTGCCTGAATTTTGATCACGTGGGGATGCTGTGATGGTCATAAGTACGAGGATTGGTTGTAAGTCATTTTTTTTCAATGTCCATGTAACTTTGAACGTTTGCTAAATGAATAGTTTTAAATTGAGCACTACCTGTAGCTTTGGGGCTTCTTGGGAAATTTATGTTCTAAAGTTAAATTAAAAACAAAAGTTTGGGACCTGAAGCAGCTGAATTCCAGCTATTAATGTTGCACAACATTTCTCAATCCTGAAGCAATCCTGCAGAGGAAAATCAAGGCTTAGTCCAGAATAAGTATTTCTACAACATTTATTCTGAATTCTCCAAAGTGTTAGCATAAGCCACTTCAGTAGTTCATACAACCCTGCAATAATATTCTTTCTTAGAAACAAGGCCAAAGGTCATGTTTTTGCACAAATAATCACAGCATGATCCCAACTTTAAAAACTGAAATTGGCAACACAAGATTAGGCCTCCCTCGGGCTATTTCCCATGTGACATTGCTTTAGATACATACACCCAGACGTTGCAAGTGTACACATAGGAGTAAAGCAGTGAGCACAGACTTGGATTTGCAAAGAGATGATGTATCACATGTTTATTAAGCAATCCGTATTTTCATTCACAGCGGCATGCATCGCCAGGGTAATCCCCATGCAATCCAGAATAAAAGTAACAGAGCAAGGAAAGTTTTCAGAAAGGAACGGGATCAAAATAAATCAAGATGGCCAAGACAAGATTTTACTGAAGCCCTACCCCCTTAAGTGTGTGTTGTGACCCGTATTTTGAAGGGGCAGGGCTTCAGTTCCACAGGGATCTTGAGAGGCAGCACAACACCTCAAGGGGCCCCCATCCCTGTAGATGGGTACAGAGAGTGGCTTGAAGAAGGTACAAAAGGCATTTAGAAATGAACTAAATGCCTGAACTAAAATATGAGCCGAGGTGGCGCAGCGGTTAGAGGCAGGTACTGCAGGCCACTTTAGCTGACACTGATCCATCCGCAGGTCAGCGGTTCAAATCTCACCGGCTCAAGGTTGACTCAGCCTTCCATCCTTCCGAGGTAGGTAAAATGAGGAGCCAGATTGTTGGGGGACAATATAAATATACATTGCTTACTGGTGTAAACCGCTTAGAGAGTGCTTGCACCGTGAGGCGGTATATTTGTATTTGTATTTGTTTATTTGTCAAGCATATATGATTATAAGCAAAGTATAAACAGTAAAACATGATTGAATATATATGTAATAGTACAAGCATGAATAAGAGTAAAAGAGGTAAGAATATATGTGTACATTAGGACAGGAACGGTAGGCACGATTGTGCGCTTATGCACGCCCCTTACCGACCTCTTAGGAATGGGGTGAGGTCGATGGTAGATAATCTGAGGTTGAAGTTTTGGGGGTTTGGGGAAGAAACTACTGAGTCAGGTAAAGTGTTCCAGGCTTTGACAACTCTGTTGTCAATGCCTGGAACACTTAAATAAATAAATATTGGAACAAATAAATAAATAAATAAATATTTTTAAAAATGATGAGTAAAGATATCAATTGAGGAGAGGGAGGAATAAGGTCTAAATCAAGAGGTATAAGAGATAATGAATATTCTTGGACTTTAAGCTATAGCGATTAATTTGGAAGAGAGTTGAAAATTAGAGATGGCAGACCCAGGCGACAAAAATAGGAGGAGGCAGCATTAGAACAACAGTAGATATAACTGGAAGAACATATTAAATATATAAATATAGATAAAGGGAAAGATACAAGTTTAAGAAATAACTCCGATGTTGGAATGAAGTTAGGGTTTCTGAATTCCTAGTCTGATAACCATAGAATGGATTATGATTAGAGGTACTCAGGGAAGGACAAGACGGAGGAAGAGGAAGTAGAAAGGAAGGGGAGAGAGGGAGGAGGGAAGTAGGAAAGAGGGAGAGAGGGAGAAAGAAGGTAGAGGGGAGAGAGGGAGATAGAGGGAGGGGAGTAGTATGTAATCTAGAAGGAAGGCAGACTGGAGATAAAAGTATAAAAGGAGCAAATTAAGGATATATATTTATGATATTTTGGATAGAAGTATATAATTATGGTTGTTTGATAATATGGTAAATGTATGGATGTTTGTGTAAGTTTGGTGAAAAAAAATTATATATATAAAAAGAATGTACAAACTAGCAGCGCTTATGAAAACATCAGTGTAGCTTGGATAGACAGGAAGGGTGAGAAAGAAACTCAAGTCTGGCCTGTCTTGATTCTCTTTAGTATAAGAATTCGGGGAAAGGCTCTTAGGTAAGCTTTCAACTTTCTGTTATACCCTTTTGCAACACAGGTAGTCCTCCCTCGACTTACAACATTTTGTTTAGTGATTGTTTAAAGTTACGCCGACACTGGAAAAAGGGACTTACGACTATTTTTCACACTTACGACCATTGCAGCATCACCATGATCATGCAATCAAAATTCAGAGGCTTGGCAACTGACTCATATTTATGACAGCTGTAATGCCCCAAGGTCATATGATCTCCTTTTGGAAACTTTGGAAACTGGGGAGGACAGATTCACTTAACAACTGTGTTACTAACTTAATAACTGCAGTGACTCACTTAACAACTGTGGCAAGAAAGGTCATAAAATGGGGCAAAATTCACTTAACAAATGATTCTCTTAGCAACAGAAATCTTGGGCTCAATTGTAGTCCTATGTTGAGAACTATCAGTACATCATTACCATTCTGAAACTTCCAGTAGTTCTTATGGTGTCTGTTTCCTGACCTGGCCAACCTTGAAGGCTCACAATGCCATTTTGTGATTGCATTCTATTAGTTTTTCCAGAATCATTTTATGTGTGTGTTTGTCTGTTTGCATCTTAGTTACATAGCAAATTGATTACTGCAGTTTTGAAGTTTATGCATTGGTTGTCTCTTTGCTTCCAACAACATTGCAAAGTAACAAAAAACAATATTTGCTTCAACAATTATGCCTTTTAATATCCTTTTAGGCAGAAAAGGTGCTCTCATACTCCTTTTTTTATCGTCTTATGCTGGAAACTAGTTTATTTGCAGAGTCACCATGATCTCTATGGACATTATTGCATTTTGCAAACCTAAGAAAAACTGGAGTGGCTTATCCAGAGAGATCACAAGGGGAATGAAACAAAGGCTGAGTTCTCACACAGTGGCTATGCTATTGTTTGTCTAACTGTGGTTTACTCAGTAAACCAGAAGAGCAGGAGTTCACACAGCATCCAAAGCCTAAATCAAAGAAACAGTATCGGGGTTTTGAGCTGTAGGAAGTTAGCACCTACCCCCCTCCTAGAGGAATAAAATATTTTAGGAAATATTAAAAAGGCAGAATATTATACAGAATATCCCTGGATGAGAAAATGGAGAAACATGCTTTTAGGCAGAAAAAGACTCACTCTTAGTAGCCCCCACCTTTGTCAATGGACTATCAAAGCCTGAGCCCAGATCACTCATCCCCCCCCCCTTTTATTAAAGGCCAGTCTATACTACATAACAAAGATAGGATTAGCCCTCTGCCCATCTCACCACATGGCACCTGGGAAGATTTGCAAGGCTCAAGCAAACTTGGACTCAGGACAGCCTGCAGAATTGCCCCTGCATGGCCCCATGGGAGTCTGACAGCCAATCAGTGCATTTCTTGCACAGGAGCAGGAGGCCCCGGGGCGGGGCCCAAGAGAGGGCATAAAACCAAGGGACTCTCAGCATCTCAGCCCTTTTTCTCTTCTTCAACATCTTCGAGGCATGTGATCCCCCTTTCCCCAGGACCTCAGACCATGTGGTCCTGCTATCCTCCATTAAACCATCTTTCCAAGCAATCACCATGCTTCCAGTGTCTTTTTCCCCACTTGGAACCGAACCCAGAAGGATATTCCTTACAACAGAGCAATGTGTAAATCCAGCCAAAATATATAATGCGAAAGAGATTCATCTCTGCTCTTCAGATTTTAAGAAAATGCCTAGTTTTTAGTTTTACAAAGTCCCTCAGTAAAAGGAAATATGATCTCTACAGGTAGACTTCAGCTTACGACCACAATTTGAATAAAATCTGAATATCTGAAGGACGGGGCTTTCCCCACATACACAAAACATACACACGTTTGTCTTCCAGATCAGAGGCCCACACAGAGATCCATGGTGCAACTTAAGAATTCATAGCATTACAGGAGAAAAGTGTTAGTCCATGGAAGTCAAAATATGGAAACTGGCAACCTCTTTTCTTGAGTATTTAATTAAAAGGCAGTGGCTTTTGTAGCTGTAGTTCCATTCATCAAAAGGGATGAAAGGCTGTTATTTTTGCAAGAGTATGCCACGGGGAGGGTGACATCATTATGTCTTCTGCTGGGTGGTCCCCAACCTTTCCAGTTTTGTGGATTGGCAGGGGAAGCGGGAAAGGCTGTTTGTGTGTGTGGCAGGTGTGCTTGTTCACATGCGCATCTCCATTTACACAAGAAGCAGGCCCACCACTTGGGCAAATGGAGCTGCTCACGCACTCGCCTACCACTTGCGGGGCCCGGTTCTGAACGGGCCATAGCCCGCGGTTGGGGACACCTGTTTTACTGGATGCCACTGATGGGAAGCAAAACCTTTGCTCCTCTTTTCATGCACCATCAAATGTGGCTTTCATGTCCGGTGTCAACTTTCCTGAGACCTTGCGAATTCCGCTTGGTTAAGACAGGTGGATTGTATAATATCAGCGATAATCCTTTCAAGAAACAAAGCTGTCCTGGCCAAAAATGTGACTCTTGCAAGGCTCAGCGCTGGTTCTCAAAATAATTATTCACGCCATAAATCACCCCGAGAGTTGAAAGTGTAAATTCACTCCTCCCTGAGCTTCTATTAAGCCAAAACATGTTTTTATACAACAGGCCCGCTTCGTAATTTGTCTTCTTTCTGGACTCAAGTCGTTAAACAACCTCCTTTGTTCCTATCAGCTTACAAACCACAAATGACAAACTTTTATCACGTAACTCTCGGAAGACTTATTTGGCTTACCTTGCTGGGCCTGACAGCATAAATATTTAGGATTAAGGTGGTGGGGAAACACTGAAAATTTAGGGCATAGATCAGCCTCTTTAGGTGCGTCTACTTTAGACTCTGTTTTCTGTGATTCTGAACCTTTGATCTGTTTCCCATAAAATGAAATTACACCATGAAATGTCTTTCTGAATGTACAGTAGGGATCTATCATACATTAAGGGTGAACAACTTCAGAATCAGCTGCAATTATAACTGAAGTAGTTCCTTTTCTGGACCTCCAGAATCTCCTATCAGCCTTGCAAGGTAGACAAGACAGGAAGACAGGAAACCAGCCTAGAACTAAGGAGAATTTTATTGACAGTTAAAACAATTAATCAGTTGAAGCCTCTAGAACAGTGTTTCCCAACCTTGGCAAGTTGAAGATGTCTGGACTTCAACTCCCAGAATTCCCCAGCCAGCGAATTCTGGGAGTTGAAGTCCAGACATCTTCAACTTGCCAAGGTTGGGAAACACTGCTCTAGAAGTTGTGGTTGCTGCAACACTGGAGATTTTTAAGAAGAGATTGGACAATCATTTGCCTGAAATGGTATATAGGGTTTCCTGCTTGAGCAGGAGGTTGGACTAGAAGACCTCCAAAGTCCCTTCCAACTCTGTTATTCTGTATTCTGTGGGTGTGGGAAGTACATACAGACGAACTGTTTATATTTTATTGTACGGTTACAATATCAGAATCTTGCAGTTCTGAAAGTACGTCTCTCTTCCCCTCACCTTTACAGCTGAAGAAACTAGAGAGAGTCCCTTCTGAAATTGTGTCATGGCCCTTTTCCTTCTGCAGACTCAGTTACCGCTTGTCTGACCACTGTCTAGTCTACAACTCTTCCTCTTGTCTTCCAAGGTCGTATCTCCCTTCCAAATTTAATTCATTTCCCAAAGCTACTGGCCCAGATTTCTGACAATTTGTAGAAGAAACATTATTAGAATTGCAAAACAAGCCTTCAAATAAGGCTATGGGAACAAAACCCATCCCCTAACCCAGTTCTAAAACCCAGGAGAAAACTGAGGACATTGTAGCCCCATCTATGGGGCATGGCATGAATTCCCCGTATTTGATGACTGCTCCATCCATTGTGGCCTCCAGTTGGAAATGGATGGCATCTTTCAATCCAAAAGAAGCACAATAGAAAAAAACACAGCAAGCAAAAATAAAAGAGAGAAACAGATACAGATAAACAGAGGGAGACTACAGGCAGTCCTTAACATACGACCGTAATGGAGCCTGTCAGTTACAGTTATATGTCATGAGAGTCATAAAATGGGTCAGTCATGCAACCAACCCAATTTTACAATCTTTTTTTGCAGCTTCCATTAAGCAAAACAAGAAGGAGTGGAGTGGAGTGGAGTGGAGTGGAATGGAATGGAATGGAATGGAATGGAATGGAATGGAATGGAATGGAATGGAATAGAATAGAATAGAATAGAATAGAATAGAATGGAATGGAATGGAATGGAGTGGAGTGGAGTGGAGTGGAGTGGAGTGGAGTGGAGTGGAGTGGAGTGGAGTGGAACGGAACGGAACGGAACGGAACAACAGAACAGAACAGAACAGAACAGAACAGAATAGAATTACTTATTGGCCAAGTGTGATCAGATACTACAATGCATAAGCTCATAGTGTACCTACTGTATAAACACAAGTAATAGGTCATAGGTCATAATCATCGTTACAATAATTAATCAAGGAGAGATCCAACCTAGAACTAAAGACAAATTTCATATCAGTGAAAACAATTAATCAGTGAAACATCTTGCCTCCGGAAGTTGTGGTTGCTCCACCATTGGAGGCTTTTAAGAGATTGGACGACCATTTGTCTGAAATGGTATAGGGTTTCCTGCCTCAGCAGGGAATTGGAATGGAAGATCTCCAAGGTCCCTTCCAACAATGTTATTCATTTATTAAAAGCAGCAGTTGTAAAATGAATGCCATGATCATTAAACAAATGCCTCAGTTGTTAAGCAAATCCATTGTTCACTATAGCATGGTTTTTCTGAAAGTCAGAATTAATTTCCAGTTTATGTCAAAACAGACATGAAACATGTAAACATGAAAATGTGGCTGTATTGCCAAGGACCCAAAGTGTGGTCACATAATTGCGGGGGGGGATGCAAAACTTCAAACCAGGTTGCAACTCCCCTTTTCCAGGTAAGTCAAAACTTTGGATTCTACCTAAGTGATCGTTCATACCAGTGGCGGGCTGCTTGCTTACCAGTGCTGGTGCGTCGCGCGCGCATCTCCACATTTTTGGGGGGGCGCACTCACTACGCGCACACACACCCTCGCATGATTTTGCTTCTGCGCATGCGCGGAAGCAAAATCACGGCAAAATCTTGCGAGGGGACGTGCATTAGAGAGATATTTTGGCACGATTTTGCTTCCACGCATGCGCAGAAGCAAAATCTTGCCAAAATCTTGTGCGTGCGCGTGTCCCCTCATGAGATTTTGGTGCAATTTTGCTACCACGCATGCGCAGAAGCAAAATTGCCCAAAAATTCACAGAAAAAGATGGCGACGCGCGCGACAGACCAGCAGAGAGGGCTTTGGAGCGGTCATGCGCAAATTGCGCAATCGGCCGCTCCCTACTGGAGCTGCGCACCAGACAGTTCTGGCAGGAACCCACCTCTGGTTCATACATTGAAAACTATATCTGGTTTAGTATACTGATGTGGGATTTGACGTCTAATATCTGTTGGGCAGAGTTGAGCTTCAGGGTTTAGTGAACATGGTCTAGAGAAGAGATTTTTAAAAACATTTTACCCATTGGTTGCTTTGATAGTGCCGTTTGAAACCAATGCCATCAAATGACCAAACAGAATCAGACACAAAGAACCAATCACAGACCAGCTCAACTAACAGCCAATCAGAAGTCAGGGCACTGGGCTATAAGGACAGGAGTCTGGCCTGTACTTGCTCCTCAGTTGCTTATGGTCTGCCTAAGAGACCAGTTCCCCTTTGAAGCTGCCAGCCATAGTTGCCTATGAAACATCAGGAAATCTAGACCATGATCATTAAACCCTGAAGCCCAACATTGTCCATTGACCTGGTTCCTTAGGTATCTTGCATTTGGCTTAATGCGATTCTTCTTGTGTTTGAATCGTTAAATCATTCTAAGGCATTTTATGAAAATACTATGACAATCAAACCACAGTGATCACTCTGGAAGACAGACGCAAACCTCTTTGCAGGTTTTCTGTCTCTTACACAGGCAAAAAAATGAGAGATTCCTGTGTGTTCAGTTGCTTTTAATGATGGATAAACACAATAAGTGGTCAGGATCTCAATACTGCAAAGCACTTTACATTCTCCTTCAGTACTTCAAATGAACACTTACTCATATTTAAATAACAGAGTGCAGTTCACCAGCTGCTCATTAAACCATTTTAATTAGCATGCTAACCCAGAAAGGCTTCTAAAACAGAGATGGCTAGCGACCAAATTAAATGTTTAATTCATACAATTTGAGGAACACATTCAAAGTACACATTCCAATGAATCCCCTTTCTCGGGTTGGTTGTAATTTTGAGTGGTCGCTGAGCAACCTGTCATAAGTTGAGGATTACCTGTAGAGGTCTCTAAAATTGTGCATGGATAGATATTGTGGGGAGAGGGTTTTCTATCTCCCATCATGACAGAATGAAATTAAAGTAAAAGAAATTAAAAGCAATGGAACATAGAAGGATTCTTTTTTAACATGGTTTTTAGTTAAACTATGGAACTTTCAGCTGCAGGAGTGTCCCAAAAAACAAGATGGTGGCCACTGCAGTACAACTGAAGCCCCTCCTCCTTTTTATATACTACTACTACTGGTATTGGTCCCTAATCTGCGTGCTTTTAAAAGGCTACCTGACAGGTCCTGCTTGTGTTACTCCCTGAGACCTTGAAACATCTTTAAAAGTAGCAGAATAAAGTTCTGGAAAAACAGACTGAGGGCCATGAAAGGCAGGCTGTCTTTAAAAGATGCCCAGACTCCCTAATCAAAAATGTGGAAAACTGCCTCTACAATAATTTTATTGAAGATTACATTATACAAATACATCTGTATAGTATATACCAATGATGGCGAACCTTTTTTGGCTCAGGTGCCAAACGGGTGTGCGCGCACGCAATAGCGTGCGCACGTGTGCCCATACCCATAATACAATGTCCTCCCCTCATGCATGCGCACAACCCCCCTGCTGCCTCCGCACATGCGTACAACCCCCTGCACTGCCCCCCCCCGCGCGCATGCACACAGGCCTCACTGAAGCCTCCAGATTTCCAATAGGCCCGTTGGGCTGTTTTTCGCTCTCCCCAGGGTTCAGGAAAGCCTCCTGAAGCCTGGGGAGAGTGAAAACAGCCAAAAAGAAGGCCGAAAATCAGCTGGCCAGTGCGCGCATAGAGCAACTCCTCGCGTGTCCTCAGATATGGCTCCACGTGCCACCTATGGCACGTGTGCCATAGGTTTGCCATCACTGGTATATACAAATCAGTAGTGGGATTCAAAAAATTTTACTACCGGTTCTGTGGGCGTGGCTTGGTGGGCGTGGCAGGAAGGATACTGTAAAATCTCCATTCCCACCCCACTCCAGGGGAAAGTTACTGCAAAATCCCCATTTCCTCCCAATCAGCTGGGACCCGGGAGCAGAAAATAGATGGGGGCAGGGCCAGTCAGAGGCGGTATTTACCGGTCCACCGAACTACTCAAAATTTCCGCTACCGGTTCTCCAGAACTGGTCAGAACCTGCTGAAACCCACCTGATACAAATACAGGTAGTTCTCAACTTACAACCATTTGTATAGTGACCATTCAAGGTTTACAACGGCACTGAGAAAAGTGACTTATGATTGTTTTTCACATGACCATTGCAGCATCCCTATGGTCACATGATCAAAATTCAGCCGCTTAGCAACCGTCCTGGGGTCATGCGATCACCTGAGATCACATAATCACAAGCAAAGTCTGTGGGAGGAAGCTAGATTCACTTAATGACCATATGATTCACTTAACAACTGCATAAATTCACTTAACAACTGTGGGGGAAAAGTTGTAAAATGAAGTAAAATTCACTTAACAATTGACTTGCTTAGCAATGGAAATGTTGAGCTCAATTTTGGTTGTAAATCGAAGATTACCTGTACATTTTAAAGAACATAAAAAGTGCAGAAAAAGGTTTTTTTTAGGGGAGGAAAGAAAAACATAAGAAAAAAAAACCTGCCACTTCATCCCCAACAAGTATAAGCAACATGAACAACCTGAAAATAAGACCTATCCTGAAAATAAGCTTTAGCATGTTTTTACACATGCACTAATATAAATCCTACCCCCCAAATAAGCCCTATTTAAGAGGTAAGCCGGTGTGGGGTGCATAGGGTAGCTCCACCCCCCTCATGGCAGCGGCACTGGTACGCCACGTGGCCTCCTGCTCCACCATGAGCAAGCAGAAGAAGTGGGCCTACCGTACATGGAAAAAAATTAGCCACTCCCAAAAAGTAGCCTGCTTATTTTGGAGTCCAAAAGAAAAATAAGACCCGGACTTATTTTCTTGGAAACACGGTATCTTGAAAATCTGTCAACTGGGAAATTGCCTAGACTAGGGGTCGGTAACCTTAAATACTCAAAGAGCCACAAAGGTCCTAACCGGCAGCCGACCAGAAGTCCGGTTCCCCCACCATAGAGTCTCCTCCTAGCACGGCGTCCTTCTTCCTCTGCCGATCAGAAATCTGGTTCTCCCCACCATAGAGTCCCCTCCTAGCGCGGCATCCTTTTTCCTCTACCTGTCCTAACCGAAAGCCCTATCAATTGTGGAGCCGACTGGCGACAGGGAGCCGCAACAGAGGGATGAAAGAGCCACATGTGGCTCCAGAGCCGCAGGTTGCTGACCACTGGCCCCTAGACCATCCTTTGTTTAGGTTTCTGTTGTGGCTTTACGAGGTCAGGAAGGACAAATCTCTTGCATGGTCTTCTGAAGGCTACTGAGAGCATTCTCACTGAATAATTATGCAAGAACTTAGCAGGGACAGCCGCAGGAAAATTCAGCAAGTGAGTCACATCTTTGGCAGCAGAGAGGAAGAGGAAATCTCAGATTTTGCCAAACGCCAAGACATGCAGGGAGACAAACATACATGCACACAGGACACACACTAATGCAGTTACAGGAAGACTTGTGAATGCACCGCAGAGATTGTGCACACAGAAAGAGGAAGAAAAACTGATGCCGTGCGCGTACACAAACACATACACACAGGGTCCCTAACTGAGGGATTTCAAGACATCGTCTGACCTTCACTCTGATAGCTAAATTAGCATGGATTAATAGAAGCACCTAACCAGAGCAAGACCAGTTTAGGGTACTTAGAGACTGTTTGGAAATTAATTCTACTTTTTACGCAATAAGGTTGATTGCAAAATGGTTTTTCTTGTTCAGTTTTCCCCAACCTTGACAACTTTAAGCGGTGTGGTGTTTAACTCCCAGAATTCTTACTGGCTAGGGAATTCTGGGAGTTGATGTCCACACTTGTTAAAAGTTGCCACGGTTAGGAAATACTGTTTTAGATGCCTACTTGATCGATGATTGTTCTAAACAAAAATCTGGGTCTAGATCCACAGCCAAAATTACAATGGGAGTGAAATTCTGGGAGTCAACCCTCTTGCTGCCATACACAACTCCAACTTCTTCTTGAATTTAGGGGAATAATTTAAAGATAAAAATGTTTTTTCTGCTTCTGTCCTTTTTTAAAAAAAATGGGCCTTTTTTTAAAAGAGAAATTGAAAAATTGGCAGGGGAAGTAATATTACCACCCAGTGAAATATTTTCTTTAAGAATAATGAATATAATATAAAAAGGCAAGATTCCCCATGAATTGCTACCCTTAATACTTGCTGGCCCATGTTTCTAACAGATAATTGTTGATTTATGGCCACAATTTGGGACCAGAATTTATGTTCCTAAGGAAGGTAGTTGTTAAGTCAGTCATACCCAATTTTATGACCTTTTCTGCCATGGTTGTTAAGCGAATCACTGCAGTTGTTAAGCAAATGATGTGGTCATTAAGCAAATCTGGCTTCCTGCATTATCAGAAGCCACCTGCGAAGATTGTAAATGGCAATAATGTGATCCCAGGAAACTGCAAACATTGTAAATATACGACATTGCCAAGCACCTAAATTTTGATCACGTGATTTTTGGGGATATTGCAACATATGTTAAGTGCAAGGACCAGTCATGTCTCTTTTTTTAGTACTATTGTAACTTCAAATAATCACTAACCAAATGGTGGTAAGTTGAGGACTACCTGTCTTAACTTATGGGATGAAAATATTTTTTTGTCTAAAAAATTCAAATCCTCCACAGTTGCTGTGTAACCAAAGTGCAAAACCAATTTTGCAGTGCAAATGTATTTCTTTCCCTAATGAAAATGACAGGAAAGTGAAATTTCTGCCAATTTCGCCCCAAAATGAAGCCAGATCTGCTGTGGGGGGGACATCTGTTGGCAGATCTGCTCTCGATTCGGCTTCAAAGGACAAAAAAGCACAGAAAGTGACAAAATAAACTTTTAAAAAACATTTTTAAATAAATTCAATCAGTTGGCATAATTATTGTCAGACTAAATTCTACTTTTGCATTTGATAAATATACCATTCATGATAACTGCACCAGTAAATAGCAATAGCAATAGCACTTAGACTTATATACCGCTTCATAGTGCTTTACAGCCCTCTCTAAGCGGTTTACAGAGTTCAGCATATTGCCCCTAACAATCTGGGTCCTCATTTTACCCACCTCAGAAGGATGGAAGGCTGAGTCAACCTTGAGCCGGTGAGATTTGAACAGCTGAACTGCTGAACTAGCAATCAGCTGAAGTAGCTTGCAGTGTTGCTTTTAACCACTGCGCCACCTCAGCTCTAAACCATGTTCCTAAAACAGCAGAATAGATTTAAAGCAGAGAGGAGGTTGCTACGTGAATGGAAATTGAATATATTTTAATTACTCCCTCCAAATCCCCCCCAAATCAGAAAATGGCTTCCCCCCCACATAGCTTCAAAGGTTCTTCAATGTTTATATCCCTACCATCCCAAACTTGCCCTGTAATTTCACTACGAGAGTTGTAAACCATGCAATTTCTAGTCCATGTTTTAAAATATAATTACCCTGATTGATACAACTCAGCAGGACGGATTTACGTTTTCTTCCAGTGTGGCTGAACTACAAGACTCAGCCTTTCCCAAGACTGGCTTGGCTGGCAGGAATTTTTAGAGGTTAAAGTTCATCAGCAGCTGGATCCCACCTCTGGAAATGGTTCCCTGTACAGATAAATCCTCGATTTATGACCATTTCTTTAATGGTCCTGTTCAAAGTTACGACGGCCTTGCAAAAAGTGGTTGTACTTGTACTTACCTATGATTGCAATTTGGCAACCAGTTCACATTTACAACCAGTTGCAGCATGCTACAGTCCCATGATCAGGATCTGGAACCTTTTTTTACCTATTTCCAGAAAAAAAGTGCCCATTGAGGAAGCTGAATTCACTTAACCACATAATTCGCTTATTATAAAAATTGCAAAATCGGGTCAGACTCAACTTACGACCACAACATAAGAAATTCCAGGCCCAACTGTAGTTGCCTATATTTTAAAATAGCTGCAACCATGGTTAGGCAAGGAGGACTTAATGATACAAGCAATGTGGCATCCATAGAATGCAAGCTTTGTCTCTTTTGTATACCACTGTGATCTCCCACATGCTATCATAATAATTATTTATATTATAATTGTTTATTATAATACATATTTACTATAATTATACTTATTAGATATGTTCGCTGCCTTGAGTTGTTTATAAAGATAATAAAGGCAGGATATAAACAAATAAATGAAAAAGGTGAAAGGTATGCCATTTTGATGGCATACTGTATCCTGCAGATGGTAGCAATCCTATTATTAACATTATCCAACCAAAATCCATGGAAGATTTGCTTTTTAAACTCTGGTCTGAAGATCCTCCTAAGATTCTTTCCCAGTCTCAATTTCCCCCATTGATTAAACACAAAATATCCCATTAAATGGTTCTAACCACCTTAATTAAGTACCTTACTATCCAGTGAACGATGCTCCACTCGGTGAAGCAGAGATCCTGAAGACATTTACTCAATTTTCCATTATTAACACCACTGTTAACAGGCATCCACTGGACAAAACTGGAATCAATTATCAGGCTGTCTCCAGAATTTCTCTGGTGAGTCACCCTAATGCAGGTGAGTCAGTCCCCCATCCTGTTTTTGCCCTTCATGCAGCAAAATCCACTCAATTTTGGCTGGAACACTGCGGTAACCAAGCTTGATGTAGTGAATAAGCCTACCCTGAATGCTTTGTTCCCTGGTATGTTGGTGAATAAACCACATTTCAAATGCCTACATGAGGCACAAACTCCACTAACCATCTGTTAAACCAACATAGAAAGAAACTGTGCTCGAATAACATGTTTATTTGGTTAGCCACCACCTTAGTCATCACTCTTTTAAGTTTGGGATCTGGACTGTCACGATGTGAATTTTGATTGTCAGCTGTGATCATATGCTACACTCTATGGTACTCAGACATTCCTAGCAAAGCAGACACGTGATAGGTGATCTGCGCATGTCTAACATTCCATTGCACTTTTCTTCTCTCTGCTATAGTCCTCTGCCGAGAGAGGACGTGATTTAGCTTGCAGAAATGTAGCTATTAAGATTATGGTTTTTATATTCTTTTCTACTGAAATAAATATTTTATTAATTAGACTTTATTATCGGGTTTTATTTGATAGGGATTAGTTTCAAAGAAAAAAGATCTTATCACCTCAAGCCGTAATTCAAATCTCGACATGGACACACACATTTATGCTGGTTAGGACAGTGTTTGGTATCCGTCTGGTAAACTTGCAAGATTCGTTTTTCTCACTGAACTAGACTGTTATTTCTCTGTGTCATATAATATATTTGTGGGTATATGCATAACTTTGTATTTATTTATGGTATTTATTTATTTATTTATTTATTTATTTATTTATTTATTTATTTATTTAGTTAGTTAGTTAGTTAGTTAGTTAGTTAGTTAGTTAGTTAGTTAGTTAGTTAGTCAGTCAGTCAGTCAGTCAGTCAGTCATGTCCATGTAGTACACATTGGAGGTGGTGACTCTTTCAGAGCTGTATGCAACAAAAAATCATTTTAATGTATTCTGATTAGTGTACGTTCAAAGTGACAATAAAATTAGTCTAAGTCTAAGTTCTAAGTCTAAGTTTCTTAAGATACACAACTTAAAGATGCATGGTGTTATGTTCTGATTAGAGCTGGAAGTTTTCACTCAGGTCCAGCAATACTGAAGAGAACATGCTGGACCCTCATTGGTTATTTCAAAATGGTTTAGTTACAATTGTTACTGTCAGCTCCTATAAATAGGAGGCCTCTCTGAATGTGCTTTGCTGGTTGTACATCTATTGCAATAAAGAGCTGTTTGTCAAGTCGGTCTCCTGTGCTGAATCCACCATCTAACAGTGGCGACGAGGAAATCGGGAGCAGGAGAACAACGACAAGCCCCACGGGCTTTACAACCAGTCAGGCGACTCATTCTTCGCCTACTACATATCTCATATCATGTCAGCGTTTCACCCACCGCCGCCGTTCGATCCGGCCCAAGAGCAGTGGGAGTCATATATGAGGCGTTTTGAGTGCTTCCTGGAAGCAAATGACTTACTAAGCCTGGCAGACAATCAGAAAAGAGCTTTATTTTTAAGTCACTGTGGGCCAGAAGTTTTTGATACTGCAGAGGCCCTGTCTGCCCCAGCGCCGATTAACACAGTGCAGTGGGACACGCTTAAGGAGTCGCTTAAGACCCACTATGCACCGACTCCTTCTAAAGTCGTACGTCGATATGAATTCCGTCAGCGCATGCAGCGGGAAGGAGAGACTATCAACCAGTACGTTGCTGCTCTCCATAAGGCGTCTGGTCATTGCGAATTTAGTGACCTTGACGATATCATGCTGGACCAGTTGATCTGCGGGGTTTTGGACCTCCGCCTGCAGCGCCGTTTGCTAGCTCGGCCTAAACTTACTTTGGCGGCTGCACTGGACGAGGCCAGGGCTGCTGAATCGTCCACCAACGCGGCTGAATCACTCCACCGTGCTGTCCCGTCCAGAAAAGAGGCGAAAACGGCACCGCTAACTCAGCCGGCCGTCCACATGGGGACGCTGGACGACGATGTTAGCAGCGATGACGAGGTTTACAGGACTGAACTGCGTCGCCTGCCCCACCCGCAACCGCCCAGCGAGCCTTTCCGGGGGTGTGCTAGCTGTGGGGGACAGCACCCGAGATTTTCCTGCAAGTATCGTGGCGTGACATGCCAACGGTGTGAGCGGCGTGGACATTTGGCTAAAGTTTGCCGCGCCACACTGCCAAATTTGACTGCGCGTGCGCCTGAGCCTTCACGGGCTGAACCATCGCCGAGGGCTTGGCGCGAAGATTCAAAACGACGCCAAAGATATTCCAGGCCGTTGCCGGCTGCCTATGATTCGCATGTCGACAGTGCCCGTTCCCTGGGAGGGAAGAAAATCATGATGTCCATCGTCGTCGAGGGTGTGCCGTTTGAAATGGAATTAGATACGGGCTCGGCTGTGTCTATCATCGCCTGGAAAAATCTCAAGAAAGCCGTGCCCGGGTTCTCCACGAAACACCGGGTTCTGCCTGTCGGACTACCAAGGGAACAGGATTCCGGTTCGCGGCCAAGCCAGTGTCAAGGTCCAATTTAAACACTTTTCCGGACCGTTACAGCTCATCGTTGTGGACAGTGACCTTCCGAGCCTTCTTGGACTGAGCTGGTTCGAAGCCCTTGGGCTGGAGGTCTCCGGAGTTAACGCTGTCAGGACAGAGAAATTAGACGACCTGTTTGACGAATTCCGTGATGTATTCAGCGAAGGGTTGGGCAAGTATGTGGGGACCCCAATCTCTTTTAGCCTGGACCCTAATGTTGCCCCAATCCACTTGAAGCCCCGCCGAGTTCCCCTGCCCTTGAGGGAAAAGATTGACATTGAACTTGATAAATTGATCAAGCAGGGGGTACTCGAACCTGTGGATCATGCCCGGTGGGAAACCCCGATTGTCACACCAATTAAAGAGACGGTAGCATCAGGATATGCGCTGACTACAAGTGCACGGTGAACAAGGCGTTGCAGCAGAGTGCCTACCCTGTGCCAATCGTGCACCAATTGCTGCACTCGTTGGGGTCCGGACGCCTGTTTGCTAAATTAGACCTGGCACAAGCGTACCAGCAGTTACCTGTAGATGGCCCCACAGCAGAAGCTCAGACCATTGTGACCCACAGGGGGGCATTTAAATGCCACAGATTGCAATTTGGGGTTAGCGTGGCTCCGGGGTTGTTCCAGAGTGTAATGGAACGTCTGTTGCAGAATATCCCCGGGGTTGTGCCGTACTTCGACGATGTTCTCATTTCGGCTAATGACATAGGCCAGCTTCGCTGTCGGGTTAAAATGGTCCTTGAGAAATTACGAGCTGCCGGGCTGAAAGCGAAACGCAGCAAGTGTGTCTTGGGAGTCCCTGAAGTGGAATTCCTGGGGTATAGAATAGACGGGAGTGGTATCCACCCCACAGAAAGTAAACTGAAGGCCATCCAGGAGGCCCCGGCACCCAGAAATCAGGCAGAGTTACAGGCTTTCTTGGGTCTTCTTAACTTTTACAGCCTATTCCTACGTGATAAGGCAACAGTCGCAGAGGACCCAGATTGTTGGGGGCAATATGCTGAACTCTGTAAACCGCTTAGAGAGTGCTGTAAAGCACTATGAAGCGGTATATAAGTAAAGTGCTATTGCTATTGCTATTGCAGAGCCCCTGCACAGGCTGCTAGCTAAAAACACTCCCTGGGTGTGGGGCCATAGGGAGGCTGCCGCGTTTAGCGCAGTTAAGGGATTGTTAACCAACAACAGTTTCCTGATCCAATACAATTCCACTTTGCCAGTGGTCCTTGCTTGCGATGCTTCCCCAGTAGGGGTTGGGGCTGTTCTGAGCCATCGACTTCCGAATGGCCTCGAGGCGCCGATAGCGTATTACTCACGTACCTTGTCTAGCGCCGAAAGAAATTATGATCAGCTAAATAGGGAAGCTTTGGCCCTAGTAGCAGGGGTTAAGAAGTTCCACGAGTATTTGTTCGGTAGAGACTTCACCCTGGTCACAGACCACAAGCCTCTGTTGGGGTTGATAGCGGGGAATCGCCCCACTCCAGCTGCTTTGTCCCCCCGTTTTGCTCGTTGGGCCATCTTCTTGTCGGCATACTCGTATCAGTTGGTTCACAGGCCCGGGAAAAATATGGGGAACGCGGACGCATTAAGCAGGTGCCCATTGCCCGAGATACTGTCAGACATAGCTCCAGAGGCCCCGGTACTGTTGATTGACCTAGCAGACTCAGGGTTAGTCACCTCGGCTGAGGTGGCCAGGCACTCGGCCAGAGACTCCACTCTCCGGACTGTCCTTAACTGGGTGTGGAGGGGGTGGCCGAGAGGCCCAGTCAGGCCCGAGTTCAAACCGTACGAGCTTAGACAGCACGAACTATCGGAGCAAGGGGGGTGCCTCTTGTGGGGTGGTCATTCCCGCCAAATTGCGCACTGACGTACTACGAACCTTGCACGAGGGCCATCCGGGAATTGTGCGAATGAAGGCTTTAGCTAGGGGTTATGTTTGGTGGCCAAAGATGGATGAGGAGGTTCAAGAATGGGTAAACAAATGCCTGCCATGTCAGGAATCCAGACCGGCACCTCCCAAAGCACCGGTGCATGACTGGGACCTTCCAAAAAATCCATGGTCACGGCTTCATGCCGATTTTGCAGGTCCATTCCATGGGCAAATGTTCCTGATAATTGTAGACGATTATTCCAAGTGGCTCGAAATCTTCCTTATGCGGTCGACCACTGCGGAGTCTGTTATTAAGATCTTCCGGCGTCTATTTGCTACCCATGGCATTCCGGACACATTGGTAACGGACAACGGCCCGCAATTCACGGCCACAACTTTTGAGGGCTATCTGGCTAGTCAGGGAATCCGCCATGCGTTGTCCGCCCCATTCCATCCTGCGACGAACGGCCTGGCGGAACGTTTCGTGCGATCGGCCAAAGAGGGGTTAGCTAGATTGGGACCTGGAGATTGGCAGGAAAGAATAGACAAATTCCTCATAACTCAACACATAACCCCAAGTGCCACTACGGGACGCAGCCCAGCGGAGCTTTTAATGGGCCGCAGACTCCGGTCACTCCTGGACCGGTTACACCCTGACTATGTAGTAAAAACCAAGATAGAAGGGACAAAGAAAACCAGGGTCTTTTCCACAGAGGACAGGGTGTTTGCTCGCAACTACGCCAAGGGGACTTTATGGCTGCCAGGGGTAGTCGAGACAATTTTGGGACCCGTGTCTTATGCAGTCCGGTTACAAGACGGCCGCTTATGGAAGAGACACATAGACCAATTAAGACAGAGGGTACAGGAAGACCCCTCGGGTTCTGGAAACGTAATACCGTGCATTCCTTTCCTAGCTAAACCACGTCCAGATGTCTCGGAGGCTTTGGAGTGCGAGACTGCAGGCCAACAGAGTCCCCCTGTTGAGTTAGGCCCTGAGGCGGAAGAACCCAAGAGCACTCCAGCTCAAGAGATGCATGACACAGCCCCCAGGAACGAAGCGGCTAAGTCAGACCAGGCTGCTGTAGTTCCCCCGACTGAAGTACGCAGGTCTGAACGGGAGCATAGACGCCCCGCCTACCTTCGCGATTTCGTATGTCGGACGATTTCATCTAGAGGGGGAGAGATGTTATGTTCTGATTAGAGCTGGAAGTTTTCACTCAGGTCCAGCAACACTGAAGAGAACATGCTGGACCCTCATTGGCTATTTCAAAATGGTTTAGTTACAATTGTTACTGTCAGCTCCTATAAATAGGAGGCCTCTCTGAATGTGCTTTGCTGGTTGTACATCTATTGCAATAAAGAGCTGTTTGTCAAGTCGTTCTCCTGTGCTGAATCCACCATCTAACACAGTGGTTCCCAACCTTTCTAATGCCGCGACCCCTTAATATAGTTCCTCATGTTGTGGTGACCCCCAACCATAAAATTATTTTCGTTGCTACTTCATAACTGTAATTTTGCTACTGTTATGAATCGTAATGTAAATATCTAATATGCAGGATGTATTTTCATTGTTACAAATTGAACATAGTTAAAGCATAGCGATTAATCACAAAAACAATATGTAATTATGCCAGATCAGAAATTCTTGGGGCAGTCTTTGCAAGAGCACAAGGAATATCATCTTCCACAACAAGTCTACTTCTGTATTTAGACTTGATAACCAACAAGTGTACAGCAATATTTCTCAATCTCAGCAACTTTTAAGGTGCGTGGACTTCAACTCCCAGAATTCAAAGCAAAGCTGGCTAGGGAATTTTGGGAGTTGAAGTCCAGGTATATTCAAGTTGTTGAGGTTGAGAAATTGTGGCCTGCAGTGTCGAAAAACTAGAAATCAGATAAGCTTCCAGCAAAGTAATCCCTGTTTAGTAGCTTTCTCACAGGACTCCAAAGTTTCAGGAGGCAAACAGGGGGCAAAAAACCCCCATGATTTGTCCAAAAATATTGCCAGGGTCCCCAAAGCCAATTTCCTTTTTTAAGCTCTTTCTTCTTAAAACAGCCCCATATTGCTTCCTCCCCCGTGGGGCCTGCTCACCCACCCTTTCCAAAACCCCTGCAAAAACAACAATTTTAATTTGCAAGGCTCTTCTTTCAACAGTTTCTTTCTTTCTTTCTTTCTTTCTTTCTTTCTTTCTTTTTCTTTCTTTCTTTCTCTCTCTCTCTCTCTCTCTCTCTCTCTCTCACTTTTTTCTCTTCCTTCCTCCCAACCTTCCTCTTCTTTCTTTCTTTCTTTTTCTTTCTTTCCCTCTCTCTCGCTTTTTTCCTCTTCCTCCCTCCCTCCCAACCTTCCTCTTCTTTCTTTTTCTTTCTTTCTTTCTTTCTTTCTTTCTTTCTTTCTTTCTTTCTTTCTTTCTTTCTTTCTTTCTCTCTCTCTCTCTCTCTCTTTCTTTCCCTCTCTCACTTTTTTCTCTTCCTTGCTTCCTTCCTCCCACCCTCCCACCTAACATTCTTCTTCTTCTTCCTCTCCTTCCTTCCTTCCTTCCTTCCTTCCTTCCTTCCTTCCTTCCTTCCTTCCTTCCTTCCTTCCATCTCTGGTCTTCCTTCCTTCCTTCCTTCCTTCCCTTCCTCCCTCCTTCCCTCCCTCCTTCCTTCTCTTTTCTCTTCTTCCCTCTCCTAGCCCTCAGCACTGCAAGATTCGCGCATGCCAAACTCTCTGGCAACCCGAACAAATAAGCGCATTGTGGTTATTCAGTCACTCCAGGAAAGCGGAGCGAGCAGGGAGGGGATCCTGCCTGCCCTGCCTACACTTGTAGCAAAGCCAGCCTGCCCCACAGAGCTCACCTTGTCTGGGGAACCAGCCAGCCAGCCAGTCCACCCCACCCTTGCCTCGCCTTCTCCAAAAGGCACCCTCCGCTTGGGGGCAACCCTTTGGAGAAAGCACCCAGTGCAAAAAAAAAGAAGGCTGGCCCAAGAGACCCGGACACGCCTGGGAGAGAGCAGCCCTGGAAACCCGGCCATAATTTCCTGCTTCTCCCCCACCTCTCTTCACCCCTTCCCCAGTCTGATCCATACCCCACCCAGGAGATGGGGGGCTGCAAATCCCCATCACCACGCAGTGATCCCCTCCACGACTCCTTGCTCCCCATTGCGCGTCTCCAAAAGAGCTCTTTGGAGAAGTTGCCCAACAGGAGGAGGGTAGAACTGGAAGAAAAAGGGGGCGCTGCCAGTCATAGGCACCCTTGATTAGAAACCCCTTCCCCCTTCTCTCTCTCCTCCCTCCTGGAGACCGCCAGCTGCAGAGCCCGCCTCTCCATCGCATTGCCAGCCATCCTTTCTGCGGCGGAGGAAGAGCCCAGGCGGACTTGCAAGGCAGGGCTTGGGCGGCTCGGGATCCTCCTGCCTTCATTCCTGCTCGCTCGGCCGCCTCTGCGGCTCCTCTCCATCCAGGTGGCGGTGCCTTTCCCTCACCAAGCACGCCCAAGGGGAACCCTCTCCAAAGCCAGCCGTGCGCCCTCGGCATACAGTTGCGCACCTTGTAAACATTGCCGTAAGTGCTGGAGCGGATGCATTGGATGAGCTTGTAGTTCAGCCACGGGTCCTGCAGCAAGACGTCCCGCAAGGTGCTTATGATCCCCTCGCCCAGCCGCCTTTGCGACTGGAGGACAATTCCTTCAAACTCTTCTGTTCCTCCTTCATTCTTTGCAAATTTGATTCATGAGAAGCATCAAACTCTCTCCTTCCTTACACCTGTTTGTCCTCTTGGGTTTATATGTCTTCCGCTTTAAAAATTATATTTTATATTTTATTAAATCCTCCCACCCAGACACTCCCTGCTACCCCCTCAGGCATCCCAGTCTCCTCGCTTGCCACGTCACACATCTCCGACTACAGCCGGGACTCACAAACCGGGCTGGCCGGGGCTCGCAGTGGCAATTTCTTCCTGCTGGTGTCAAAGGGAAAGGAGTCATGGGGGGAATGGCCAGCCAACGACCACTTAAGTTTGACAGCGCATGTTGGCAGGAAGGAGGACAGCCGGGTCAGGCTCGTCTGTCTGCCCTCTCGCCCTCAGCTGGCGCGGAGACCCAGCAAACAAAGAGGCAAACAGGGAGGGTGGGAAGAGAGAGACTGAGAGATATTAGCACAGGGCTAGCCTGATCATATGGAGCAGGGGGGCAGCGATGGACCATGCTCCGGTGCCACCTCCTTCTCCAGTTCCCTCCGGCTTAGCTCCTCCTGCCCCAGGCATTGGTGCCCTCAGCACCGAGGCTGTATGATCAGGCTAGCCCTGCGCTAATATCTCTCAGTCTCTCTCTTCCCTCCCTCCCTGTTTGCCTCTTTGTTCGCTGGGTCTCAACGCCAGCTGAGGGCGAGAGGGCAGACAGATGAGCCCGACCCAGCTATCCTCCTTCCCGCCGTCGTGCGCTGTTAAACTTAAGTGGTCGTTGGCTGGCAGTTCCCTCCCTTCGACACCAGCAGGAAGAAACTGCCTCTGCGAGCAGGAGACAGGGGCGGCCACAGATGTCTTAAGCACCACCTTGCACTCTCCAGCGCACAATCTTGTGATGCCCTGCCCCTTAGCTGATGCCTTCAAAGCTCGGCCGCCAGGCGTCACAGATGCCTCTCGCCGAATGGCACCTCTCCCGACCAATCGGAGGGCTCAGGCGAGTTGAGCCGATATGGCCAGGCTTGTGGCAGTGGGGGGGGGGGAGCTGAGGATGCTGGGCGACCCCTGGGAAATGGTCGTTCGACCCCCAAAGGGGTCCCGACCCCCAGGTTGGGAACCACTGATCTAACACATGGACTTCAATTCCCAGAATTCCCCAGCTAGCCATACTGGCTGAGATATTCTGGGAGTTGAAGTCCACCCATTTGCAAATTGCTGAGATTGAGAATATTGTATTAGAGTGATCCTATCCAATTTTTCCAGTATTGCCTGATATCCTGGCATTCATTTATTACATCAGGCAGTGTATGTGGCTTGGGCATGGTAACCAAACCAATCCATGTTTGAAAGTTGTATGTAAACTTTATCATGGATGCCTGGGTTTTGAGCTGCTCTACACCGCCATCTTGTTTTCTTGGAGGACTGAGAGAATTTGATTATTGTTTTGAATTCTGATTTTTGCAACCATCCAGTCTGGCTGATTAGTAATGTGACATAACAAATTTCCTAGTATAATTTTGTACTAATAAAATCCCTCTCTTGTCTATGTGGTCATACTCGTATATTCTAATAAACAGCCTATTTTCATGTTTTTATACAACTTTTTCCTCTTTGTTATATAGGTAGTTCTTGAATTATGATTGTAATGGAGTCTGCCCACTATGGATGTAAGTCGTAACCATCATAAGATATGTCAGTCACATGACTGACCTGATTTTATAAGCTTTTTTGTGACAATCATTAAGTGGATGCAGCAGTAGGTAAATGAACTACTGTTTACTATGATGCAATTTTGCTGTACAACTCAGTGGTGAAATCTACTTACCTTTCCTACTGGTTCGGAAGCATGCGCTTTGCGCGTGCCACCATCATGCATGCTTTTTTCACCCTCTGCGCATGCGCAGAAGACTTTGTGCATGCGCAGAGGGTTAAAAACAAGAAAATGGCGACGTCCGGGCGGCTGGGCAGAGCCTTGCACTGCCGCCGCTACCGGTTCTCCGAACCACCAGTGGCTGCCGCTACCGGTACGCCCAAACTGGGCCAAACCGGTAGCATTTCACCCCTGGGACAACTCCTAATCAAATGAAGCGAGACAAAATCAGACTTTTGACACCAGTCAATTGTTTGACTAGTGAAGCCAAAATAAGGGAACACTCTTGGGAGCATTGAATTTCCAAAAGTAAAACTGTATTGGATACACCATTTTGGTACTGAAGAAACAAAAAATAGCTCTGGTTTTCCCGCACAAATGCTTGCCCAGTTAAACAATACCTTTCCCTTCTCCCCACCCAAGTGATCACATTGGCCAATTATGAGAAGTCCTTTTGTTATGGGAACAGTCTATGTCTTTCTCCAGCACCTGCAGTGGTGACTTTGATGGTTTTCATACTCTCACGATCTCTGCATACATTCTCAGCATTCCATTTCTCCCTTCTCTCCCCCCAGTTCACTGGCAAGTTGAAAAGCATTCAGGTTTGAAAGAAGCAAAGCGGTTCCATATTCAATATGTTGAATATTTCCCTTTCTCACCTCCTAGACCAGGGGTGTCAAACTCGATTTCAGTGAGGGCCGCATCAGGGTTGTGTTTGATCTCCAGGGGCCAGGGTGGGCGTGGCCAGCTCAACATCACTCGTATCGGGGGCGCCTGTGGTGGCCTAAGCGCTCTGCCAGTGAAAACAGGCTCCCGAGCTCCGTTTTCGGCTGCCCTCTTGAGCTCCATTTTCACTGGCAGAAGCACCATGGGCCGGTCCCTCACTGTTTCCAGGGCAGCCCCGCGGGCCAGATCTAAGTACCCTGCGGGCCGGATCTGGCCCCCGAGCCTTGAGTTTGACACCCCTGTCCTAGACCAATTCAAATAGTGTAGCCAGAGGTAAAGAAGAAGGTTTTTCCTACTTACTGAAGTCCCTTTCCAAATATGTATTTTATAAATCTTGGGGTTTCCTGCAATTTTTACCCTGATCAGAAGAAGGAGAGGGACAAAGGCAAAATGGTATGTAGTGGTAGGTGAGAATGATCTTGGGAGACAGAAGGAAGTTTCCTGCCTGAGCAAGGGGTTGGACTAGAAGACCTTTCAACTCTGTTATTTTGTTAGACTAGACAACGGTCAGACAAGCAGCCACTAAGACTGCAATGAAACTGTGGCAAATGTCTCTTGAATTATTTTCAAACATTCTGTCCATGAACATCTATGTTTACATGACCATAGTTCAATGTAATGTTTGACACAAATTAAGCCATGTCTTTCCTTTAGCACTTCCAATTTTCACAAATAAAAAACAATTACACAAGGAGTCCTTTAAAAAGGAAAAGCCAAAATGAGCCCTACATTTAGCTGGATATTTGTGAAAAGAATGAAAGCAATAATAGTGAAAAGCCATTTGATGTAATGGTTAAAGCACCAGGCTAAAAACCAGGAGACAGTGAGTTCTAGTCCATGAAAGTCAAATAAGTTTTTTTTTTTGGCCAATCACCAGGAAATGGTAATAGCAATTGCACTTAGAATTATATACCGCTTCACAGTGCTTTTACAGCCCTCTCTAAGCTGTTCACAGAGTTAGCGTATTGCCCTCAACAATCTGGGTCCTCATTTTACCCATCTCAGAAGGATGGGAGGCTGAGTCAACCTTGCACCCATCAGGATCAAACTCTTGGCAGTGAGCAGAGTCAGCCTGCAATACTGCATTCTAACCACTGCGCCACCATCGCTCAGTTCCATTCCCGCATTAGGCATGAAACCTTAGGCATGAAACCAGTTGCATGACCTTGGCTCAGCCACTCTTTCTCAGCCCAACCCACCTCACAGGCTTGTTCAGCTGTTCAAATCTCACCGGCTCAAGGTTGACTCAGCCTTCCATCCTTCCGAGGTTGGTAAAATGAGGACCCAGATTGTTGGGGGCAATATGCTGAACTCTGTAAACCGCTTAGAGAGGGCTGTAAAGCACTATGAAGCGGTATATAAGTGCTATTGCTATTGTTGTGGAGAATATGGGAGGAAGAAGGCATATTAGATATGTTTGTCGCCTTGAGTTATTTAAAAAAATAATAAAAATAAGATTTTTTTTTTAAAAAAATCTAAAACAAAAAACCTTCTTGAAAACTGCGCATTCCTGCTCCTTGCTCAACTCTGGTCTTTCTAATTCTCAACCCTCTGGTTAAAATAAGGTAAGGAAATTTTTTACTGGTGACAAAATACTTTGCTTGCTGACTGAGATGTTGCAATTTTATTCTAGCCCCCATCAGTAGCCCTGCTGAAGGGAACAGCTATTGACTAATTTATTGCACAATCAGGCAACATTTGCAAACAGCCAGCCATCTGGCTTCAAACGCCTTATCTCTTTTTATTTATGTTTCTTGGGATCTCCACCACAGAATAAACAGGGCAGGCTTTCAGCGCATACTTTTAAAAGGTTTGGCTTGATGTGCTCCACCTGAAGACTCTCAACCTTTGCACAGATTTGAGGTGCCCCATCTACCACAGAGGTCTTTCTAAGCAACTTGATGTTGTTGTTTTTCACTTCATTGCCTTTATTTTTATTTTTAGCATCATAAACTCTGAACCTCTGGCACGAGGCTCCCACATCACATAAACCCATGGTTTGCTTGACTGTTATTTCCCAGATGAAGCTCAGGTGTATAGCCCAGCTGCTGTGGCCTAGAGGTGGAGCTCTTGCCTCACAATCAGGAGGTTGTGAGTTTGATCCTAGGTAGAGGCAGATGTAAGGGTCTCCTGCTTGGGCAGGGGGTTGGACTAGATGACCTGCAAGGTCCCTTCCAACTCTGTTAATCTGAATCTGACTGGATTCTCAAAACATGGGTGGCAAATTTAAAGGCCTGAGTTGAATAGAATAGAATAACAGAGTTGGAAGGGACCTTGGAGGTCTTCTAGTCCAACCCCCTGCTTAGGCAGGAAACCCTACACCACAGCCTGTTCAAAACACCTTCTAACAAACTGCTTGATTTAACAGATAATAAGAGAGATAGGGCATCAATTAAATCTGAGCTTACATTATGGGCATCAATTTATTTGCAAAATTATATTAGAGATATAAATGGTGCTGTTTGCAGTAAAACCAACTGCTGTGGCCCAGCTGCTGTGGCCTAGAGGTGGAGCTCTTGCCTCACAATCAGGAGGTTGTGAGTTCGATCCTAGATAGAGGCAGATGTAAGGGTCTCCTGCTTGGGCAGGGGGTTGGACTAGATGACCTGTAAGGTCCCTTCCAACTCTGTTAATCTGATATGAAAACCTCAGTTTAAAAGTATTCCTTGACTTACAACCCTAATTAAGTCTGGAAAATACGATCGTAAGTAATGACAATTTTAAAGAAGAGACTGGACAGCCACTTGTCTGAAATGGTACGTGGTCTTTTGCTTGAGCGGAGGGAGGGGTTGGACTAGAAGACCTCCAAGGTCCCTTCCAGCTCTGTTATTCTGTTATTAAAAGCATGTAAAATGAATGTCGTGATAATTAAACAAACGCCTCAGTTGTTAAGTGAACTCATTGTTCACTATGGCATGGTTTTGCTGAAAGTCAAAAGTAATTTCCAGTTTATGGCAAAACAATAAACAATTTTTAAGAAGACCCATTTTTACAATTTTTTTTTGCAGCAGTTGTTAAGCAAACGTTGTGGTCATAAGGTGGACACCGCAATTGTAAAGCAGTCGTAAGTGGAGGACTACCTGCAATGGAGAAACCCCAAGTCTACTAAATAGAGGTTACCCATTATATTACAAATCCACTAAATCTAGATTTTGACTACATTTGAATTAACCCTGCCTACAGTTTAGCAATCCATGTATAGTTAGCTGTTGTGAGCAATGTTTTCCACTTAATGGTATGAGTCAATCCAGCCAATTGTGATTTATTTGACAAACCGTATTTTAACAAACTATGGCAATAGATGCACTCAATCATGGAAGATAATTTATTTTTCTAACCATAGACGGAAGGAAAGAGGAAAGCAGCTAAATCTATCAACCTCAGGCTGCCCCTAGCAAGCCAGAAATACACATCTCCTAAGTCCCCAATATTTCTTCTTTGCATGCAGCTCCTGTACCTTTATTTGCAACACCCTTGAGGCAAAGGGGATTATGTCTGCTTTTAACAAACAAGCCCCTACTCCACAAACAAGCTCACACCCAATGTGCAAAAAAGATTATTCCGCACTCACACAACACTTCCCCTTTTCCACAAAATCTGTTGTTATTCTTCAGTTACAGGAAGCACGTGGACCGTCCAAGGGCTATACATCACTCTCAGCTCTACCACAATTACTAAACCAACTTGCCAGTGGTCTTTTTAAAAGAAATGCTCTATTTACAAACGAGGCAACGTGCCACTAAGCGGAATATAAACCCCGCAACCTAATTCAAGCCAATCTTAAAAGTGTTCCATCAAAAATAAGAGGCATTTTTAGTAGGCCTTCTGGATCCGTGTGTTTTTAAAACTTGGCAACTTCCAAGCCGTGCTGGGGAATTCTGGAAGTTGAAGTCCATCCATCTTAAAGTTGCTAAGTTTGAAAAATTTATCTAAACCAGGGGTGTCAAACTCAAGGCCTGCAGGCTGGATTCAGACCACAGGGTGCTTAGATCTGGCCCACGGGGCCGACCTGGAAACAGCGAAGGACCGGCCCGCAGTGCTTCTGCCAGCGAAAACGGAGCAGGAGGATTGCAGGAGGCCATCGCAGCTGAAAATGGAGCTCAGGTGCCCCATTTCGCTGGCAGAGCTGTCGGGCCACCACTGGTGTCCCCAATACGGGTGACGTAGAGCTGGCCACACCCACCCCAGTCACACACACCCCGCCCCCCCCGAGATCAAACACAACCCTGATGCGGCCCACAATGAAATCAAGTTTGACACCCCTGATTTAAACCTATTGTAGATCCTGACCTGGAGGCACATTCTACTGTGTGCCAAGAATGTAGTTTTAGGTACAGATAACCCTCAACTTGCAACCATTCATTTAGCAACCATTGGAAAGTTACAACTGCACTGAAAAAGGTGACCAACTACCAGTCCCCCACACTTACGACTGTCACAGCATCCCCAAGGCTATGTGATCAAAATTTGAGAGCTTGGCAACAGGTATATACCATATTTAGATGATTGTAGCATCCCAAGATCATGTGATCACGATTTGTGACCTCCAGACAAGCAAAGACAATGGGGAAAGTCAGATTCACCCAACGATGATTTACCGAACAACTGCAGTGATTTGCTTAATGACTGTGGCAAAAAGGTCATAAAATCGGGTGTGACTCACTTCACTACCTCATTGCTTAGAAACAAATTCTGGTCCCAGTTCTGGCCATAAGCTGAGGACCATCTGTTCTGTAATGTATATAGATTACATGCAAAGTACTATAATTTCTAGTAAACAGGGATAATATGTAAGACTATGCTTGTGTTGACACTGAGTAGTTCATTCTTAAAAGCGTTTTCCAGCCCCTGAGCTGCCTAACTTTCCCCAATCAATGCTTTCCAGAAGCATAAATCATTTTTCACCAGAGCCAGCAATCATGTTCACTCGGACATCAGTTGTATGGCTCCATATTCTGATGTGATACAGAGCAAACTTTTTGCCTTCAAGACCATTTCTCAAATTGCAACTAGGGCAAATAAAAAATTATTAAGGATGTTTTTAGGCCTCCTCTTCCACTTTCAAAGCATATTTACATTCTGCAGGGATTGTAACCTGAGTGGATAACCACACCGATTGATCAATAAGCCAAGTCAATAAACTGATGGATACAGAATCAAAGTATAAACCAAGAGGGTCCGACAGTGGCAATTTTAAGACTTGGATGGCTGGTGGGGAATTTGGGGAGTTGAAGTCTTAAAGTTGCAAAGAACCGTGGAGGTCTTCTAGTCCAACCCCCTACTTTAGCAGGAGACCCTATCCCATTCCGGACAAGTTGCTGTCCAGTCTCTTCTTAAAAGCCTCCAGTGTTGGAGCACCCACAATTTCTGGAGGCAAGCTGTTCTACTGATAATTGTTCTAACTGTCAGGGAATTTCTCCTTAGTTCTAGGTTGCTTCTCTCCTTGATTAGTTTCCACCCATTGCTTCTTGTCTTGCCTTCTGTTGCTTTGGAAAATAAATTGACTTCCTCTTCTTTGTGGCAGCCCCTCAAATATTGGAACCCTGCTACCATATCACCTCTAGCCCTTCTTTTTAATAGACTTGTTGGACACCCGATATAAACTTTCAAGCATGCATGACAGGTACACAGCTTGTCACCATTCACTTTTGCCAATGGATATAATAGCTTTCACTTCCCCAACATTATGTAACAGCATACCAGAAGTACACGTTAATCTCCACTGCCATAATGTGCATAGTTTCTGCCAATACTTTTCTCATTAAATCATGTTGCAATCGTTGAATACCAAGAAATGCAAATTCTTCCCAACACATGCACAGAAGCATCCCCAACACACTCACAAAGATCATGTGGGTGAGAAGCATCAAATCTGGGGATACGTTTGTGCCCTTGTTATCTGGAAAGATTACAGCAAGTGCAAGGGATTGACTAGGATAATTTCCTCTATAGAAAGTGGCTTATCCTATCCTGCCGGTATTTAAACGTAGAGGGATGTTGATCTCTTATGATAGCTATAACTGAATTCTGCATTGTAGATTTAGCCCTGAGTGGAGGGTTGGTATAGATGACCTTCAAACTCCCTTCCACTATCATTTCTTCCCTTCTGTACAGGATATGGAAGTGGTTCCCCCTTACATTGTATCTTGAACCCTGAAAATGGCTTATTTTTTTAACCGTGGCAGGAGCCACTTTGATGGTCCATTACTGAACCATTGACCGTTCAGATGTTCGACTAAGATGGGCAAAATAAATTCAGATTCAAATCCCCAAATGGCTGAATGGAACGCATCTGATGGAACCCATCTATTTCAAAACCAAAATGGCCCCAGGCCCCATACTTGGGGATAAAACAAAAACACACCCAGGTAAGCACCCTTGGGCCCCCAAAGGAAAAAAGTTATCTAAACCAGGGGTCTCCAACCTTGGCAACTTTAAGCCTGGCGGACTTCAACTCACAGAATTCCCCAGGCAACTGGGGAATTATGGGAGTTGAAGTTCGCCAGGCTTAAAGTTGCCAAGATTGGAGACCCCTAATCTAAACCGAATCAGGGATAACGAAGATGAGGAAGATTAATTGTCTTTCGACTACAAGCCTGGAACACAGGTAGTCTTCAACTCACAACCACAATAGGGAGCAAAATTTCTGTTGCTAAGCAAGGTGGTTGTTATATGAATAACATCCAATTTTACCTTTTTTGCGACAGTTGTTATTAAATGAATCACTGCAGTTGGTAAGTGAATCACATGGTTGTTAAGCAAATCCAGCTTCCCCTATTGACTTTGCTTGTCAGAAGCTGGCTGGGAAGGTCAGATGGCAGATCACGTGACCCTGGGATCCTGCAATTATTGTAAATACATACCAGTTGTCAAGTGCCTGAATTTTCATCTGAGGATGCTGTAATGGTGTCTCATTGCCTTCATCATTTGTTTGCAGTCACCAAACAAATGGTTGTAAGTTGTGGTCTACCTGTAGAGAAGTTCCTAAAAGAAGGGCTACTATCCATTTTTCCTTCTTATCTTCATATCTACCAACAAAAACTGTTCAGACGGGGAAGAGCTTTGCAATCTGAAATGTCCATTATCTTCAATTTAATTTAATTTAATTTAATTTAATAGATTTGTATGCCGCCCAACTCCCGGGGGACTCTGGGCGGCTCACAACATATCCAAATCTATTACAATAAAAAACATCACAGTTAAAAAGATATAGAAAAATTAAAAAGAAAATCTCCAACATTCATAACAAGGGGGGAGACCCAGAGATAATATGCTCGGTCTCAACCCATGTGCTATCACTTCTTCCGTAAGGCCGGGAGTGGGCAGCTATGGCAAATTTATGATCTATGGACTTCAACTCCCAGAATTCCCATGATGGCTCAGCTCTCATGCTGGCATAGAGATTCTGGGAGTTGAAGTCCACAGGTCTTTGCAGATAACACTAAGCTGCAGGAATAGCTAATACCCTGGATGATAGGCTCACACTGGGCCCTATCTAACAAAATGAAATTCAATGTAGAGAAAAGTCAAGTCTTACCCTTTGGCAAGAGAACCAAAAGTACACATACAGATTGGGTGAAACCAGGCTTAACAGCAGTAACTGTGAGAGGGAATTTGGAGTCATAGTGGACAACCAGTTAAATATGAGCCAGCAGTGTGCAGCAGCAGCCAAAATAGCCAATGCAGTCCTAAATTGCATTAACAGAGGGATACAATCAAGATCAAGTGAGGTACTAATACCACTCTATAAAGCCTTAGTAAGACCACACCTAGAATACTGCATCCTGTTTTGGTCACCACACTATAAAAAAGATGTTGAGGCTCTAGAAAAAGTGCAGAGAAGAGCAACCTGGATGATTAGGGGACTGGAGGCTAAAACATATGAAGAACAGTTGCAGGACTGGGCGTGGCTAGTCTAGTGAAGAGAAGGACCAGGGGAGACATGATAGCAGTCTGCCAATATTTGAGGGGTTTCCACAGAGAGGAGGGGGTCAAGCTATTTTCCAAGGCACCCGAAGGTCACTCAAGGAACAATGGATGGAAACTGATCAAGGAGAGATTCAACCTAGAAATAAGGAGAAATTTTCTGACAGTGAGAACAATCAACCCATGGAACAGAAGTTGCCTTCAGAAGTTGTGGGAGCTTCATCACTGGAGGCTTTCAAGAAGAGACTGGACTGCCATCTGTCAGAAATGGTGTATGGTCTCCTGCTTGGGCAGGGGGATAGACTAGATGACCTACAAGGTCCCTTCCAACTCTGTTAATCTAATCTAAGGTCCTAAAATTGCCATAGTTATCCACTCCTGCCTTAAGCTCTTCTGTGTGGGTTCATCTATCAGAGATCCTAGATGGACCCATTCTTATGGTCCAGCTGTCCTTCAACCACCTATGCAATCCAGGGATTCTGATCCATTTGAGCATGTTTTGATCTGATCCCCAAGATTTGGAAGAAACAGCAAACTACAGGATATTTGATCCTGCTTTACAACATGCAAGGAGAAAGAAGAGCAGTTGTAGAGTTCCTTCAGTGGCTAACTGAATCTGATACTTTCAGATCTCTTTACCAAGCAAGTCTTTTGAAGGCTTTTAAAGACCCCTTAAATTTTTAAAGGCCCCACCAGGCTTTGCATACCAGGAGACGAAAAAGTAGACCATGCAAAAAGCTCAACATTCCCGAAGGGCACCCTACGTTGCAAACAGGGTGCAGGGCAGGCACATTCAAGATATAAATGTTGCTAATTCCTAGCTTCCCATCCAAAACTAAGGACATGTTTTAAAGATTTTTTCCCCTTGTCTTGTAGGTATAGTACCGTGATGGCAAACATATGGCATGTGTGCCACAGGTGGCACACAGTGCCATATCTGAGGGCATGTGAGCGTTGCCCTATGTCAGCTCCAGCGCGCAATGTGCGCGTTGGCAAGCTGATTTTCGGCATTTTGGAGGGCGGGGAGAGGCCGTTTTTGCCCTCCCCATGCTTCAGGAAAGACTCTGGTGCCTGTGGATGGCGAAAAATGCCATCACCTTCCGGTAGGCCCGTTGGGCCATTTTTCGCCATCCATAGGCTTGGAGGCTTTCCTGAAACCTGGGGAGGGCAAAAAACAGGCCCAACGGGCCTACTGGAAGTTTGTTTCCAAACTTCCAGTAGGCCCGTTGGGCCCATTTTTTTGCCATCCACAGGCTCCGGAGGCTTTCCTAAAGCCCGGGGAGGGCAAAAAATGGCCCAAGCATCCACAGGCTCAGGAGGCTTTCCTGAAACCTGGGGAGGGCAAAAAACAGGCCCAACGGGCCTACTGGAAGTTTGTTTGGGCTCGTTTTTTTGCCATCCACAGGCTCCGGAGGCTTTCCTAAAGCCCGGGGAGGGTGAAAAATGGCCCAAGCATCCACAGGCTCAGGAGGCTTTCCTAAAGCCTGGGGAGGGCGAAAAACGGCCCAATGGGCCTACCGGAAGTCCGGAGGCTTCAGTGAGGCCTGCGTACATGGGGGGGGCAGCGCGGGTGTGTGTGCGCGCATGTGCGGGGGGGGCATTGGATTATGGGTGTGGGCACACGCACCCTTTTGGCACCCGAGCAAAAAAAGGTTCGCCATCACTGGTTTGTACTTCCCTCTTCCTACTCATTTTAAAAGTATTTCTGAATCCCTCCTAGTGGGGTTGTATAATATTAAGGCGCTCTCCATGGTAAACAGAGGGAAGAAAAACAGCATTTTAATGTTTAATTCAACAGTGAGGTCATCATTAGAAGTGTCTAATCAGATTAAAAAGTGGTTTAAATATATGTGGGACTCTGTGTCTGTCTGTGTATCTATGTGTCCATGTGTGTGCATGCTTGCATGTATTGGGTGAGTGTCATAGCACTTAAACTGAGGTCATATTTCCCATCAAGGCCATCAAGACCACCCTCACATTCACTACTCAACAACAGATTCAATCTACTTGAATTGCTGATGGATCTTGCTTCTGAGTAATGGCAGTGCATTTGAAGAATGAATTACAGATAGTGCCGCACTTATGACCACAACCGAGCCCAAAATTTCTGTTGCTAAGAAAGACGGTTGTTAAGTGAGTTTTGCCCCATTTTACGGCCTTTCTTGCCAGAGTCATTAACTGAATAACTGCAGTTGTTAAGTGAATCATGTGGTCATTAATGTGGCTTCCCCATTGACTTTGCTTGTCAGAAAGTCGCAAAAGGTGATCACATGACCCCGGGACACCGCAACCATTATAAATATGAGTCGTTTGCCAATTTTGATCCTGGGGATGCTGCTACAGTTGTAAGTGTGAAAACTGGTCATAAGTCACCTTTTTTAGTGCCTTGTAACTTTGAATGGTCATTAAAGGAACTGTTATAAGTCGAGGACAAAGAGAAGGAAAACAACTAGAAGGCTTCTTCCATAACATGCCAGCTTCCTGGATACCTTGCCTTACTCTCACACACTTTCCCTCTCACCCCCCCCCCATCCCTCCCCAATGGCGCTGTTAAGTGACAGGCTTGTGCACATTCCTTTCTGCCCCACCCCCAACCTGTTGCTGCTGCTCCCAAAAAATAATAATAATCAGATTTCACGCGGCACTCTGCAATCTGCACAGGAGATCTGGGGAAGCATTCAAAAGAACAACTTCCAACTTCTTGCCCGTGGGTCAGGGGCAGAGCAGGGCTGCGTTCCCACGACTGACCTGCAACCAGCCAATCAGATTTAGCCTGCGGTCTGCGCAAACCCCTTTGCGGATCTGAACATGGTGAGAACGGAGCAAACGGAGAGCAGCAGCTAACCCTCTCCGGTGAACACAGCCAGCGAACAGACTTACGGGGATGTGAACGCGCAGCATGCGTCTCCTCTGGCCAGCGTCCTTCTTACCAGACGAGGCATCCTTCTTCTTGGCGTCCATGGCCGTACTTCCCATCGCAGGGATGCGAACAGACGCTGTCAACCAGCTTCCTACGGCCAATTCCACTCGCCTGCAAAAGCTCGGGTCACCGAGTTGGAGCGCCGTGGGGACGTGAGCAGAAAGCTATCAAAAGCCGGAGGAAGTTTGATGCCCGCTGTTCGGGCTTCGGAGGCCAAGAGATGGGTCAGCGAAGAGGCCAACGGAGCCTCGGCACATCGTCCGCCAGCTCGAGCCCCGGATGCCCCTGCGGGACAACGCGATCCTACTGGCGGGACACCGAGGTTGCTGCAGCGTCAGAATCCGCCACAATTTCCCGGGCTAAAGTTTCCAGCCAGGCATCTTCCTGAAGTCCCCGCCCGCTCAGGGAAAACGCCAGAAAGCTCCTCGTGCAAAAAGGGCGTGCAAGGAGGGCGTGCAAAAGCAACCCGAGCCCCCGCAGGGTTAGGCTGCAGATCTCGCGCCCCCTTCTTCAGAGGGCGCGGGGCAAGGGCGTTGCAATCCTCCTTGAGAGGCCGGCGGATTCCCGGGCAAGCGGGTGCAGCTGGCAGGCAGACGCGAGAGGGAGCGCGGAGACGCTCAGCGGCTGCACCAGCCTCTTTCGGGCGTGCAAGAGGCGAATCTGACAGCGGCCACGGCACAAACAAGAGGGAAAGAAGCGAGGGGAAAAGCGAGGAAACCCTGCCCAAGAGGGAGGTGCAAACCTCTGTGTGTGTGTGTGTGTGTAAATATATTTCTAGCCGCCGAGGAGGCGGAGAGGCAGCTAACAGGAAGTGCACGCTCATAAAAGGCAACTTTCTCCAGGCCAGCCCTGGCACAATGCGCGCACACGCCCCTCGGCGCCTTCCGCGCCTCTCCCCTGTGGCCAAGGCCGCCGGAGACCTTCGCCGAGCAACCGCTTGAAGGACGCCCTTCGGCCGCTTTAGCCGCTGCGCTGCGCTGCCCGTCCCGTCTCCCGGGTACTCCCCGGCGGCTTGGCCAGATCTGGAAGGAAGGAATCCACCGGAGGTGCTGGGCAGGCGGGATATCCAGCGCTCTCCCCAATTCCTCCGGAGGTCTCTGGACTGGGCAAGGGTGGGTGACCGGCGAGGACAAGCCACGCGTGTCCCCCGGGTGGCTGGTCTGGAGCTGGGAGCGCGCGGCGGAGGGCGCGCCGCCATCAGACACGCCTGCCCTCTGCGCAGCTGGCACAGTCTGCGGGAGGCGCCAGCGGCCAAAGGTGCCTATACTACAGCGGCCTGGATGCTCCAGTGTGTTTTTTCCCCCCCAAGGGTGGATTTTGCGATTTCTGTAGCTCTCTTGAAAATAAAGCGTCACTTTTCCTTTAAACAGATGCTCACAAATGATGGCCTTTTCCTCTTCATTATTAGAGGGAGTTATTTCTTTTTGGCCACTCAAAAACGCTCTTGGTCACTGATGCCCTGGTCATCTCAGCGTTTGGACTGCTGCAACTATCCATTTAAGAGTATTCAGAAGATACAGCTAGCACAAAATGCAGCAGAGCAGAAAATTTTAGGGGACCCTAGGGTGGCCCATGAAAGCCACTGTGGTCTGAGCTGCATTGTCACCAATTAGAGATGTCGGCTCTTACTTTTAAAACCTTTCATGGCATGACTCTAGGATATCTGAGGAACCATCTCACTCCAATGAGATTGGCCCACCCCGTTCATTCTGGCAGAAAGGGCATGCTGTGGCCCCCCATAGTCAAGAATTCTGGCTAGCAGGGTCTCTAGAAGAACAAACTTTTCTGCCACAGCTACCACCCTCTCTCTGGAACATCATCCCCCTCCCCACCAAGATCTGCCCCACCCTCTTGGCCTTCCGAAAGGCTAAAACGTAACTCTGCCAATTAGCCTGGGATCCCAATGGGCGTTTCGACTGGAGGTGATTATTGGACTAGGAAGAAGATTCCAATTCTAACTCCACCTTGTCTCATTCTGGTTGTTAACTTACTTAATTTCTGTTTATTTTACTGTTTAATGTTTTGTATGTTTGTTTTTACGATGATGTAAGCTGCCCAGAATTTCTTGACAGCTGGGCAGCATAGCAACTTAATAAATTTATAAACAAACAAACAAACAGCCATGCAGCTAATGCGCTGCCACACCAATATTCAGTAGTTTGCCTTTTTGGCTCTTTGGCTTTTGACCTTAAGCAGCGTGAGCACAACTGTGTTTACTATTGAAGAAGAGGTCAAGCGCAGGCAGAGGCAACAGGACTGCTAAATAAATAAAGAGAAGCACAAGCCGTGAAATTTGCAAGAAGTTTTTTTTTCCTCATGCAGATTTAGTGTGAGCTAAGTTATCCCTGGAATCTCAAGTCACTTTTGCTGCAGTTGCAACCAATCGCTATTCCAGAAAGGTTTTCCTGCTTCAACCAGCACAATTGTTTCTACCCCACTTACTTACTGGGGTGTGATCATTGGCTCATCCAGTGATCACACCTCAGTAAGTAAGTGGGGTAGAAACAATTGTGCTGACTGCAGCTTTGAAGAAAAGCAACACTGGCTAATTCATCAGTCAACCAGTATCCATCGCTATGGATGGGAGAAACTGTTTGATCTCCTAAATCAGAGGTCTTCAAACTTGGCAACTTTAAGACTTGTGGACTTCAACTCCCAGAATTCTTTGTGCTGACACCACAAAGTTTGAATCACACTGTTGTTTTTCAAGCTCAGCAACTTTAAGATGAGTGGACATCAGCTCCCGGAAATAATCTCTGTAGACATTCAACTCCCAGAATTCCCCAACCAGCATGACTGGCTGTGGAATTCTGGGAGCTGAAGTCCACGCATCTCAAACTGGCTGAGCTTGAGAAACACTGGTGCAAGAAGTCCTTCACTAACAACAGTTTGTTTAGTGACCGAAGTTACAACAGCACTGAAAAAAGTGACTTAGGGCCGTTTTTCATACTTATGACCATTGCAGCATCCCCAGGGTCACGTGATCAAAATTCAGATACTTGGCAACTGCTTCAGATTTATGACGGTTGCATTGTCCTGCGGTCACGTGATCCCCTTTTGTGACCTTCTGACAAGCAAAGTCAATGGGGAAGCCAGATTTACTTAACAACCGTGTCACTAATTTAACAACTCCAGTGATTCACTTAACAAATGTGGCAAAGATTGTAAAATGGGGCAAAACTCACTTAACAAATGTCTCACTTAGCAACATAAATTTTGGGCTCCATTGTGGTCGTAAGTCGAGGATTACCTGTATAGAGTACCTCTCAAATCTTGATCCTTAATATTTCTTTCTATCTCCTTGCTAGCCAAGGGGAATTATTTTTTGCATGGACTGAGGTTATTGGAGCAAGTCGATTGAATCCTTCCAGTGCAGCCCTTTCCGGTTGTTCAGCTTCTCTTATCTGGACAAAAGTTACAAAAACTGCTGGGAAACAAATACTGCAACATGTACATGCATCAAATGTCGCAGACGAAGGACATAAGGGCAGGATTCGTGTGATGATGACACTATACACATGTCGTTATTTTGTCTTGGTGACCCACTGCAGGATGGCCGCTGGCACGGAAGCAGCTGCGCTTAGAAGCAGATGGGAGACCAGGAATAGAAATCTGATATTAGATTTCTCCTTCCAAGTTTGCAGCCTTTTCTGTGCCTTGGAATGATGTGTGAACATGCATGTGAACATGCACACACACACACACACACCAGCGGTGGGCTGCTCCCGGTTCGGCCCGGTTCAGCGAACCGGTAGTGCCGGTGGCGGGAGGCTCCGCCCACCCGCCCAGGATGCTTCTGCGCATGCGCAGAAGCGTTGCACGCGCGCACACAAACAAACTGGTGGCAACAGGTTTTAGAACCCACTACTGACACACACTCTTGGGATCAATACGACTGTTCTTAGAGAAGCAGAATGAAAAATAGAGAATATGTTAATCCCTACCACCCGTGCTGACCCCTTGTACAGTTTCGAAGCTCAGCACTTATATTTTAGATTTCAGTCTAATTGAAGTAATTTAAATTGCTTAGATTTCAGCACTTAGATCCAGATTTTGCCTCCTTTAAATCTACCAGGCCTATTGAAATCCACAGGATTTTAAAAATTTGAAGACTTGTTAGCTGTCTTGGGGAAAACATTTTTATAGGGCGGCCTCCAAACAGGTAAAATAATTAAACAATTGTTAGGTTGGTTGAGCTTAGCTGGGACAGTACTTTAGGAACCTGTTTTCCTCATAAAATGATTTTGTTCTCATCTTTATCTTAGCGTAACTTAAAGGTCTGATGCTGTCTTGAAAACCACATCCATTTTCGTGTTTGGATATCTGAAAAAAGTCACATCAGGACTCAAACTAACGTGCTGAGATCATGCTTGGAGGTTCCCTGATTTGGGGTGTGTCAGTGGGAGGAACAACTTTCCCAGAAGTGATTCTGTGGGAAATTTTCCCCACGGAGTCTCACCTGGCCCTTTTTCTGATATTTTATTTTATTTTCCCAGATATTTAAATAACTTTAAATAGATTGTCCTTACCCTGCCTGACTATTCCCACTGTCCAGGTTTTATGACTTCTTCAGTAAGGAATATAGTGTTCTTCATTTCTCTCCATGATCTTCCGTTTAGGGAAGAAAGTTGAGTAAGCTATTTTGAATAAACAAATAAATCTATGCAAGTGTTTAGCCGTGCAATTAGAAAACAATATAAGAAGGCTATGGCGAAAATTCTAGTATATTGTTTTAAAAAATCGATTTGCTTTGCTTCACGTGGCATGTTTGTTTTGGCTGAACATTTGTGCAATGTGGAAAGTCACAGAAGATTAGGATATGTTGTTCTAAAGATGTTCTCGCTTATCACGAACACATCACCTCTAGTCCAACTGAAACCGGCATTCCCACCAGATAAATCCAGCATGGTTTTAATTCAGTGTCCCCAAAATATTTTCTTATAAATTTACATTAAACTGGCCTGCTGAAAGTTTAAACAAATTTAGAATTCTGTCCCTTGTAGTTTTGGTCATTGAGCTGATTATTATTATGGTTCATTACTTGGCATTTTGGTTCATTACTGGTTCATTACTTGGTATGGACTTGGCATTTTTATCCATTTATTTATTTATGTTTGGCTGGTTGGTTGGTTGGTTGGTTGGTTGGTTGGTTGGTTTAGCTTATATGCCGCCCAATTCAGCATGAACTCAGGGCGGCTCACCAACAGAAACCAACAAAAACATGAAGTCCTTCCCAAGGACTACTATTATCAAGTAGTATCAAATTTATTTGCTACCCATCTCATGGTTTAAGGCGTCTGAGCAGATGTTGGGCAACTGTCTGAACCACAATTTTTTTCCATTATAGCTTGATAATGATATTTGAAACCAATCTTTCTAATTAATAAGTCACAGCTCATGTCTTAAAACTGTACCAGGCCATGATGGCTTACTTAAACCACAATGTAAGGAAACCATGGTTCAACAAATTGCATAAACCCAGCCACTGACATCATTAGCATTTTTTAAAGATTAACAAGCCTTCTGCAACGTATGGTGAAGCCATTGCTTTAGGGCAGTATTTCCCAACCTTGGCAACTTGAAGATGTCTGGACTTCAACTCCCAGAATTCCCCAGCCAGCATTCGCTGGCTGGGGAATTCTGGGAGTTGAAGTCCAGACATCTTCAAGTTGCCAAGGTTGGGAAACAGTGCTTTTAGGGAGTGCCAGACAAATGATCAAAGACGGTGTTTGAAAAATGCAAAAAGAAGCATTTTGGAACCACCTTTAGCAAAACAAGTCCTCGGGCATTTGGGATTGGATGGGCTGGCTGGGAATTACTAAACCAAAGACTCACACATCTGGGAAGTACAAAACTGAAGAAGACTGCTTGAAAGTTTTGGCTTATCCAGGGAGGACCAGCTGTTGGGGGATGTGTCACTCCATGGAAAACAAATAATCTGGGGCTGCTGTGCAAGTAGTCCTCCGCTCACAATAATTTATTTAGTGACCATTCAAAGTTAGAATGGCACTGAAAAATGACAACAGGTCCTCACACTTATGACTGCCACAGCAATCTAACAGTTATGCAATCAGAATTCAGGTGTGCTTGGCAACCAATACGTATTTACAGTTGTTGTAGCATACCGGGATCATGTGATCGTCATGTGCAACCTTCTCACCTGGTTTCTGACAAGCAAAGTCAAAGGGGGAAACTGGGTTCATTTAACGACTTCATGATTCACTTAACAACTGCAGTGATTCAGAACAGTGGCAAAAGAAGGTTGCAAAATTGAGAATGAGTCGTCTAACAACCACCTTGCTTAGCAATGGAAATTCTGGTCCCAACTGTAGTCATAAGTCAAGGACTATCTGTAATTCAAATGATCATGCAGAAAGCCTGCCACATCTGGGTAGCAAGAAGTCAGAAAACTACTCGATTGCAGTAAAGAGATACGGGAAACTGCTGCCAACTATTTGTCCTTTGGGTTTCTGCAATCCAAATGTGATAGCGCTGCTTAATAGGAAATTGTGGAGTGTGATTTTTCTGTGGGTTTTTTTTTCCAATCCACATTGAATATTTGTATCTTCCCTGTAGCATGGTGCCATCAGTCATTACATCTCAGCTCTAAAACCAGGGCCCTGTCCAATGTTCCCTCTAAGCTGCGTGGCTGCGCGGCCGCACACGTGATAAAAAAACGCCGCGCAGCAGTTTCCAACTGCCCCGCGGCGTTTTCTTATGTCAGAGGGAACATTGATCACCAGCCGATCAGGGTGGGTGGGGGAAAGGAGTCTTCAATGAAGAGAGGCGGAGGCTTTAATTCTTGTCTCCCCAGGCGGGCTCCGCTGCTAAGGAGAGGAGGAGAGCGAGATCAAAGGCTGCTGCCCACCAGCTTACTCTTCATCCAGGGAGGCCGGTTCGGTCCCTCCAGAAAAGAAAACGCAGTGCAGCAGTTTCCAACTGCCGCGCAGTGATTTTCAATGTTAGAGGGAACATTGGCCCTGTCCATAGGTCCCAGGGCAGAGCAAGCCTGCTTCTCAAATCAGGAGAATGAAAGAAAATTCACACCCTTCAATTACACATTCATCCTTATAGAAACAGGACAGAAGAGGCCAAGTTAAGAATAGCCCACTCTCTCGTGTGTACCTTGAAGACCTTTCAAGGTTTATGGTGTGGGCTGCTGGGGGTTTGCAGGGGTTCGGGAGAACCTCTAGCTAAGATTCTGTGCAGTTCGGAGAACCCAGAGGTGGGTTCCTGCCGGAGCTGCCCGGTACGCAGCTCCGGTAGGGAGCGGCGGATTTTGCAATCGCTCAGGAGCCCTCTCTGCCGGTCCACCCGGCACGTCGCCATTTTTCCCCGTGATTTTCGGTGATTTTCGGGCGATTTTGCTTCTGCACATGCGCGAAAGCAAAATCGCACCGAAATCTCACGCGTGCGTCCCCTCGTGAGATTTCGGCGCGATTTTGCTTCCACGCATGCACAGAAGCAAAATCGCACAAGGGGGTGCGCACACGTAGCGAGCACATGCCCCCCAAAGCGTGGAGATGCGTGTGCATGGCTCTGGCAGCGAGGTAAGTGAGCAACCCGCCCCTGGAACCCCCAAATCCCACTCCTGGCTGGCCCCGCCCATCCCACCCCTCCCCTCGCAGGAGTCCCCACGTGGCCTGTTTTAGATGTAGGTAAGTGCAGGGCACGCGCGGAAGCTAAGGGAGGGCAAAAAACGGGCCTACCAGAAGTTCGGGAAGGCCGGAAACAGGCCTGTTTCCAGCCTCCAGAGGGCCTCCGGAGCCTGGGGAGGCCGTTTTTGCCCTTCCAGAGGTTCGAGGAAAGCCTCCAGAGCCCGGGGAAGGCAAAACACCCCCCCCACACACACACACAGTGGTGCAGGAGGCCCACTAGGCCACACCCACCATGGCCACGCCCACCCAGCAATCGGGCAGAGAACCCCTTGCTAAAATTTTTGAAGCCCACCCCTGTTTATGGGACAATATTTTCTGTGCTTGCTTTACCTACTAACTAAAGCAAATTGGATGCAGATGTGTTCTGTTCTTAGCAATAATCACCTGAAAAAGACCATCTGATTCACAGGAAAGATGTCCAGCAAAATGGGGAATATCAAACTCACTTCCTGGTTTCAACAAGTAAAAATGTAACACATAAACATTTCTGACATATATTGAGAACAGTTAGTGTTTAGTGATCAGATGCACACTAGAGCTGCATTTTTATGTCTGTTCCTGCTTCTACAAATAATGAAGTTCTAATGATGCAGCATTTAATTAGTTTTAGTTCCTTTTTGATGATCATCACCAGAGTCTCTCTGATAATAAACTCTATTTATAAACATTGAATACCATTACAGAAACATCTTAAACTTTTCCAATAGCTAGGTCACATCTGCTGCTTGTGGCAAGAATGCTAGAAACTGGGAGATTGTGCATGAAAGCCAACTGAGTGACTTTGGGCTAATCACTAGGAGATTGTGAGTTCTAGTCCTGCTTTAGGCATAAAGGCAGGCTGGGTAATTTTGGGCTAGTAACTCTTTCTCAGCCCAAACCACCACAACAGGCTTGCTGTGAGGAAAACAGGAAGTGGAAATAGCATAAGATGTTTGATTAAGGGAAGGACTTTGTCTAGCTTTTTTTCTATATGGAAACCAATTCTGGCCTTTTTCCTTGGAATTATAAAGAAGTGATGTATTAATTTTGGGATTTTATGATTACAGGTGATCTTTGATTTGCATCCAGTCATTTAGCAGCCTTTAGAAGTTATGATGGACCCCCACAAAAAGAGATTTACGATCCGGTTTTGAAATCCCATCCTTGGGAGGGGGGCATTCCAATGACCGCATTTTGGGTGCTCAGCCTGCATAAATGGCCATTTGCCATGTCCTGTGGTCATGTGACCACAATTTACAATATTTTACTGAAAACTGGCATTTACTTCTGGTTTCTGGCATGGTGAAAAATAGCAACAAAAAAAAGCTGTAAATATTTCCAGTCACATGATGACCGCCTTTTGACACCATGAATTACAACCGTAATTGCAGAGCTCAATTATGGTCATAACTAAAGGACTACATGTATAATTGTTTATGCTTATAGAAATATTACGATATTTCTATAAGCGTACGATCAGAGGTGGGTTTCTACTGGTTCTAACCCAGTGGTTCCCAACCTTTCTAATGTTGCGACCCTTTAATATAGTTCCTCATGTTGTGGTGACCCCCAACCATAAAATTATTTTCGTTGCTACTTCATAACTGTAATTTTGCTACTGTTATGAATCGTAATGTAAATATCTAATATGCAGGATATATTTTCATTGTTACAAATTGAACATAATTAAAGCGTAGCGATTAATCACAAAAACAATATGTAATTATGCCAGATCAGAAATTCTCGGGCCAGTCTTTGCAAGAGCACAAGGAGTATCATCTTCCACAACAAGTCTACTTCTGTATTTAGATTTGATAACCAACAAGTGTACAGCAATATTTCTCAACCTCAGCAACTTTTAAGGTGCCTGGACTTCAACTCCCAGAATTCAAAGCAAAGCTGGCTAGGGAATTTTGGGAGTTGAAGTCCAGGTATATTCAAGTTGTTGAGGTTGAGAAATTGTGGCCTGCAGTGTCGAAAAACTAGAAATCAGATAAGCTTCCAGCAAAGTAATCCCTGTTTAGTAGCTTTCTCCCAGGACTCCAAAGTTTCAGGAGGCAAACGGGCAAAAAAAACCCATGATTGGTCCAAAAACATTGCCAGGGTCCCCAAAGCCAATTTCCTCTTTTAAGCTCTTTCTTCTTAAAACAGCCCCATATTCCTTCCTCCCCCATGGGGCCTGCTCACCCACCCTTCCCAAAACCCCTGCAAAGACAACAATTTTAATTTGCAAGGCTCTTCTTTCAACAGTTTATTTCTTACTTACTTACTTTCTTTCTTTCCCTCTCTCACTTTTTTCTCTTCCGTCCTTCCTCCCAACCTTCCTCTTCTTTCTTTCTTTCTTTCTTTCTTTCTTTCTTTCTTTCTTTCTTTCTTTCTTTCTTTCTTTCTTTCTTTCTTTCTTTCTTTCTTTCTTCCTTCCTTCCTTCCTTCCTTCCTTTCTTTCTTTCTTTCTTTTCTTTCTTTGAGAGAGATATTAGCACAGGGCTAGCCTGATCATATGGAGCAGGGCGGCGGCGATGGACCATGCTCCGGCACCACCTCCTTCTCCAGTTCCCTCCGGCTTAGCTCCTCCTGCCCCAGGCGTTGGTGCCCTCAGCACCTAGGCTGTATGATCAGGCTAGCCCTGCGCTAATATCTCTCAGTCTCTCTCTTCCCTCCCTCCCTGTTTGGCTCTTTGTTCGCTGGGTCTCCGCACCAGCCGAGGGCGAGAGGGCAGACAGATGATTCCGACCCAGCTGTCCTCCTTCCCGCCATCGTGTGCTGTGAAACTTAAGTGGTCGTTGGCTGGCTGTTCCGTCCCGTGACTCCCTTTCCCTTCGACACCAGCGGGAAGAAACTGCTGCTGCGAGCAGGAGACGGGGCAGCCACAGATGTCTTAAGCACCGCCTTGTACTCTCCAGCGTGCAATCTTGCGACGCCCCACCCCTTAGCTGATGCCTTCAAAGCTCGGCCGCCAGGCGTCACAAATGCCTCTCACCGAATGGCACCTCTCCCGACCAATCAGAGGGCTTGGGTGAGTTGAGCCGATATGGCCAAGCTTGTGGCAGTGGGGGGGAGCTGAGGATGCTGGGGCGACCCCTGGGAAATGGTCGTTCAACCCCCAAAGGGGTCCCGACCCCCAGGTTGGGAACCACTGTTGTAACTGGTTCTTTAGAACCGTTAGTAAACCGGTGATGATGTCACGGAGCTGGTTCTGTTGGTGCCAGTCCGTGGGTGCCGCCATCTTGTTTTTTGCTTCTGTGCATGCGCAGAAGCTTGGTTTTTGGCACTGCGCATGCATGTATGCATGCATGGCGCAGTCAAGCAGCGCACAATGCGCGCACCCCCACGGAGCGCAGGAGGAAGCAAACCGGTGGCGAGGTAAGTTAGAACCCACCCCTGCGTACGATTGAATTTCAGATCAAAAGGTTGATATACTGTATTATATATGTCACTATATCAAAGAAAGTCAGAAGCTATTTTCTTTTTATTTATATATATCCTTTTATGGGTCCTTGGAGCTTAGTGGTTTTCTTGTACGTGTTTCATTATCAAACTAGGTGACAGCATTTGTGTATATTTTTATTTTCTTTCCCTTGTTTTCTCTTCATCCGAGAACAGAAAAGAATAGCAGGGTTGGAAGGGACCTTGGAGGTCTTCTAGTCCAGTGTTGCCGAATCTTTTCAGCACCAATTGCCGAAATGGGAGCACGCACATGTGGTCTTCCGGTTTTTGGTGCACATGTGCACGCAAAGACCAGCTGACTGGTGTGCATGCATGCACTGGAAACTGGAAGAGCAGCCGCCCGGTGTGCATGCACATTCCGGGAAGATAATCTCATGGTTTCTGGCATGTGAATGTGCACCGGCCAGCTGGTCTTCGTGCACGCATGTGCGCCAGAAACTGGAAGATCAGGTGACCAGTGCACGTGCACGCACTGGAAACCAGAAGAGCAGCTGTCCGGCGTGCGCATGCACACCGGGAAACTGCTCTTCTGCAGTTTCAGCACTCTCGCGCATGTGAAGACCAGCTGGCCAACACGCCAGAAACTGGAAGAGCAACGGGCAACGGCTCGCGTGCCTGGAGAGATGTCTCTGCGTGCCACTTCCGGCACATGTGCCATAGGTTCCCCATCACAGTTCTAGTCCAACCCCCTGCTCAAGCAGGAAACCCTTTCCATTTCAGACAAATGGCTGTCCAATCTCTTCTTGAAAACCTCCAGTGATGAGGCACCCATGTCACGATGTGAATATTGTCAGTTGTATGTCTATGCAGGGTGATGCACCCCTATCTAATATTATGGTATATTCCAATACAAGCAGAACACATGATATGATGTGTACGCATGTCTACATTCCTGATCCACCATTAATCTCTTCTGCCTTAGCTCTTGACCTGAACGGTCGTGTTTCTTAGCAAAGATGTAATTATTCAGGATTTATTGTTTTTGTATTGAAATAAATATTTTCTATTAGACATTTAATCTCGGTTTTATTTCTAACTGTCTGAATTCCAAGTAAAGATCCAAACGTCGCCTCTATGATATTTTATTGTCATCCTAACAACCCACAATTTCTGGAGGCAAGTTGTTCCATTGATTAATACTTTGCATTTTGCTCCTCCCTCCCATTTTTTTGTTTTTATTTTTAAATATTTCACTCTTTGTAGAAGTTTAATAACATTCAAAAAAGGGGGAAGAAAAAAGAAAATTCAGACCTGAAAGCTACACTGGAATTAAAATCTTAGATATTGCAAAGCTGCTATTGGGAAGAAATCTACATGGGGGCCCCTGTGTCGTCCCCAGATAAGAACTGAACTGAACCTGTAAGAAAGACGGCTGTGCTGGCTCTTAAGGCATTCTCTAGTTTGATATCCATTGCAGGTGTGAGCATTCTCGTTTAGATTGACAGTCAAATATTACATACAAGAAAGCACATACATCCTGCTAGCTTGCAAAACCTGGAAATCAGGGAAAGACAAAGAAACTGGGCACACCACTGTTTTGTGTTTTCATTCTGTCTCATTATTTGTCCACAACTCTATTTTAAATTTGGCTTACATTTGGCATAATGTAAGCTATTTCTGGCTTTTTAGAACGATCATCAAATCTTCGTCTTGCAATGGGATTGTATCAGACACAGTTGCACCGCAGCTCTAAAGAAAAACAAAGCAGCCTTATATTTTAATGTTGACATATTACACATTGGAAGAAGATGGTGTTCTTGGTGAAATATTTTTCAGAAAAGAGAAGCCTTTGTTTAAATTGCTATTAAAAAAGGGAGTTGCCAAATAGAAGCAACTGGCATTCGATCACTAGGAAATGTTTCCAAAGATTGCAGCTTTCTTAAAGCCTCCAAACATTCCCCTTATGTTTATTGTCAGGATTTCTGAAAGTGGTGTCAACACATCGTTTCATAGTGATTTTATTTGGGGGCCCCAAACCTGTCAGTAAAAACTGGCTAGCAAACAATATTAGGATACCCAAAGACTTGTTTTTCTTTTTTTAAACTCATTTTTTTTCCTCAGTTAATTTTGGAATCTTTTTTTTAAATGAAATCACTCTGAAAGTAAATATCAGGGGAAATGAATACACAATTAAAGATGATTTGGCATAAAATCTGGCAGAGATGTCAGAAGGACAAGATGTACCCCATGATATCAAATAATGTCCCATGACTGATTGATCATGTGCCATCAAGTTGTTTTTGACTCCTTGTGACCCCATAGATCAGGGGTGGCCAAACTATGGTTCTTTGAGCATGCATGGCTAGCTCAGGAATTCTGGGAGTTGAAGTCCACAGGTCCTCAAAGAACCATAGTTTGGCCACCCCTGCCATAGATAGATTTTTTTCAATGATGATTTATCCCAAATCTATTCTCCCAAGTTTTCCAATGGTGCCACCATCACCACTCTAACTGAATCCATCCATCTTACTGCTGGTCATCTTCTTCTTCTCTTTCCTTTTGCTTTTTCCAGCAATAGAACCTTCTCCAGAGAGCTAAAGTAAGTCTTCATATAATGTATCCAAAGCAGAAGTGGGTTTCAGCAGGTTCTGACTAGTTCCGGAGAACCGGTAGTGGAAATTTTGAGTAGTTCGGAGAACCGGTAAATACCACCTCTGACTGGCCCCGCCCCCATCTATTCTCTGCCTCCCAGCTGATCGGGAGGAATGGGGATTTTGCAGTATCCTTCCCCTGGAGTGGGGAGGGAATGGAGATTTTACAGAATCCTTCCCCTGCCATGCCCACAGAACCGGTAGTAAAAAAATTTGAAACCCACCACTGATCCAAAGTAGGATCATTTAAACCTCTGTCGAAACTCTGGTTAGATTTGATCAATGATCCATTAACTTTGCTTGTCAGAAGCTTGCGAAAGTCGATCACATGGCCCTTGGACTCTATAACTGTTCATAAATACATGCCACTCTGTGCTATGCATAGCTATTAATCTATGTTTAATAATAGTTTATTGAAAACATCTCTGGCTGTGATAGCAAAGCCAAGCAATAGACCAGGGGCTGGGATTTGCCTCATGCCAAAAACAAGCCAACCACATATTGGCCTAGTTAGTACAATCAATGAACTCAAACAACAACTTTTTAAAAAGACAGAGAGGATTTCCCTCCCCCCGTTCCAAATATTTTCTTGCTGTCTTTCAGCACAATCTGCTCTGGAATTAAAGAACAAAACCATATCCCAAACACATACAGACAGGCGCACATATTCCATTCAAAGCTGACTGAAACAGCAACCACCTCTCAATAAAATAAAAATAAAAATCCACAGTTAAATCATGCAGTACTGATTAAGATCAGTTATGAAAGAGGTTGCAGTGCCAGGCAAATAAAGTTTTAGTCTGCTACTCCAAGCATGATTCAGGGATGCATCTCCAGGCAGCATTTTTTTTAAAACAGATATGTTACAAAAGAAAAAAAATGCTTTTCCTCCCCCTCCCACTTCACACTTACAGGTTTCCTTCAATTTTGTGTGTGTGTGATGCAGGGGCGGGTTGCTCACTTACCTTGCTACCGGTGAACTGCATGCGCATCACCACATTTTGTGCGAGCCCGTGCTCGCTATGTGCGCATGCCCCCTCATGCGATTTTGCTTCCGCACATGCGCGGAAGCAAAATCAGGCCGAAATCTCACAAGGGGACACGCGCCCCTGTGCAATTTTGGCGATTTTTTGCTTCCACACATGCGCAGAAGCAAAAAAATCACAGATACATTCGTGAAAAAAGATGTGGCTCCTAGACACCAGTAACCGCCGCTACCGGTGCGATAGAGTGGACCGCACCGGTAGGAACCCACCACTGGTGTGATGGAAGTTTTCAGTCTCTCTCTCTCTCTCTCTCTCTCTCTCTCTCTCTCTCTCTCTCTCTCTCTCTCTCTCTCTCTCTCTCTCTCTCTCTCTCCTCCCTCCCTCCCTCCCTCCCTCCCTCCCTCCCTCTCTTTCTCTCTCGCTCCATTCTTCCCTCCAACAATCTTGTCTGCATTAACTTCTATGGCCCAGGGAGCTGTTGATATTTGCATTTGTTTGTTTTTGGGAAGTTCTTTGGTACAAGGGCTACCCCTGAAGTGATAACACCATAGCTTTATTTCTCAATATGACCAGGCTCCTGGACACCTGTCAAATTGCCAATGTGTTGATGTTGAGCGGTTGAAGACTCAATGGGGTTGAAGAGAAATCTGTGGTGCTCTCTGAGCTTGGTTATTTTCTTGCAAAGGTTTCGTTTACCCAAGTAGGTAACACCATCAGTGCTAATAACGAGTGAGCTTTGCTCTCTGTTTATATATTAGTGCTTGCCAAGGAGTGTTCTTGATTAGGTCGTTGTTTACTGTTTAATTGTCTAAGTTGGTAGTTCTTTGATTGGGATGTTTACTGATTGATTGTTGGTCTGGTATTATTCCTGGTGTTAATCCAAGAAAAAAACAACACTCCCACCAACACTGGGAGCAAACCACCTTATTTAAACAGAGAGCAAACTTCACTCCCTTCTAGCACTAATTATGTTATCTAGTTGGGTCAAGAAAAAAACAAGCTCAAAGAACAGCATAGACCCCCCCAGTTCAACCCTGAGCTACAAATATTCTCTTTTATTGGAAGAAAACCTGGTCTAATCCCCAGGACAATCCCAGTAGGAGAAGAAGGGAAGGTGGACAGCTGGAGGGAGTGGTTTACAATAAAGGCTAATGTAGGGTACAAAGCTTTCAGATTTTCACAGTGATATAGGTGGCTGAAGAATGCAACGCATCTTACAATAAAAGTTAAAATTGCCCTTCAATTAGCAGTAATGTGCATTCCCACTGCCAACTTCCCATATCTTCTTTTTCTTCCCTGTCTAGTCAAGGATGGTCGCAGGTTAGTAACCAACATGGTGAGCTATAGCAACCTGCTATGACATATGTGATCATTTTTAAAAGTCAGATAACGGATCGTTTTTATGTTTTCAATGGAAAGCTTTTACTTTGTATGTGTGCGCGCATGGTGGCAACCTGAAATCTTTTGCATCTGGCAAAAGATTTCAACCAGGCCCTTCCAGATCTTGGGGGATCTGCAAATTCCACTAATGTGCTGGGACCTGGTTGGGAGGAGCTGACCATGCATGCTAACTCAGCATATTTATCAAGCTCTCGCAACTTTAAGAAGTATGGACCAGTGGTGAAATCCAAATTTTTTTTACTACTGGTTCTGTGGGCATGGCTTGGTGGGCGTGGTGTGGCTTGGTGGGTGTGGCTTGGTGGGCACAGCAGGGGAAGGATACTGCAAAATCTCCATTCCCACCCAACTCTGGGGCCAGCCAGAGGTGATATTTGCCAGTTCTCTGAACTACTCAAAATTTCCGCTACCGGTTCTCTGAACTACTCAAAATTTCCACTACCGGTTCTCCAGAACCTGTCAGAACCTGCTGGATTTCACCCCTGGTATGGACTTTACTCCCAGGATTCCTAGGCCAGCATGCTGGCTGGGGAATCCTGGGAGTTGAGGTCCACACTTCTTAAAGTTGGTGAACTTGAGAAATACTGAATTAAAACATTAATCAGGCTGATTCCAACTACTGCAGAGTCAACAAGCAGATGCCAAGAAGCATTTAATGCAGACTCACTGGGAAGCAAGCAGGCACGCCAAGGAGATGCAGAGGTAAATAAACTATCTCCTAGTCCCAAATGGAGCAAATGCTAATCACTAAATCAAAAAGCTTCTGCAAAATTGAAGAGTTCTGGGAAATTGTTGCATCTCCTTATGTAAGAGCCCTCCTTGGAATTGTAGGGTCAGAGTGACAACTCACATACCATGTTCAACCAGACAGCAGCTGTTTCCAGTAACATGTGTCCCTTATCATCAATAGCATAGCATTTTACTTATATACCGCTTCATAGTGCTTTACAGCCCTCTCTAAGCGGTTTACAGAGTTCAGCATATTGCCCCCAACAATCTGGGTCCTCATTTTACCGACCTCGGAAGGATGGAAGGCTGAGTCAACCTTGAGCCTAGTGAGATTTGAACAGCTGAACTGTTGAACTAGCAGTCAGCCTGCAGTGGCTGCATTTAACCACTGCACCACTTCAGCTCTTCAATAATCATCAATAATGCTAAAGCAAATTGGCAGGCAGAAGATCTAGATCTAGGGAAGAGCACTTGAAAACCAACAATTATAACAAAATCATGTAAATCAACTGCTACTCAAACCGTCCCGACTGACGAACCCAAACAAGGAAGCAGACTTGAAACATTCCGGCCTCTTTATGCTACGATTTATTGAGTACATCATATCAGCACAGATTGAGGAAAACCAACTCTGGATATTTCCTATGCTTTTTTTTAATAGTTAAAGAATCAAATCTCCCTCCCCCTCCCCAATTAGTGCAGGTCACATTGTCCAATTAGAAGTTGAAGCATTGTTTTGGCAACTGTCCGGGTCTTGGTAACCCATCTGGTCAAACAACCTCGGTTCCCAGGGGAGGATGTCTTGTTGCCTGGAACTGGCATTTCACAGGTGGCTATCATCCTCCCCATGTCTCTGTCTGTGGCAACTGAGAAGCAGCAACAGTTGCAATCAGCAAAATTTCGCTTTGAAGTCGACACCAATATTGCCGCAACCAGATCTAGTTAGTGTTTTGGTCTCATAGTTAAGGCACCATGCTAGAAACTAGGAAGCTGTGAGTGCATGCCCTGCCTTAGGCATAAAAGGTGGCTGGGTGACTTTGGACCAATCGTCAGGAGATGGTGAGTTCTAGTCCTGCCTTAAGCATGAAAACCAGCTGGGTGAGTTTGGACCAAAAACCAGGATATGTGAGTTCTAGTCCTGCCTTAGGCATGAAAATAGGCTGGATGACTTTGGGCCAGTCACTCTCTCTCAGAGGGCTGTTGTGAGGAAGTTGGGAGGAGGAAGGAATAGGGTAAGTTTGCCACTTTGAGCTATTTATAAAAATTACAAACTTGGGATAAAAATATTAAAATCTACTGTATTTGCCACCCCTTAATCTGCTTTCCCTTTCCAGTCCCTTATTTTGCATAGATACTTTGATTGGTGTATTATTTTTTAATTCACTTTCTGCATGCATTCTTCTTCTTTTGTTTCATCTTTTTCTGTCTTTTTTTAAAATTACCTAGAGGACCAAATGCAAAGGAATTTTATATCAGCAACATTACCTTTTCATGACATTGAATTACAAACTGCAATCAATTTCATTCCAGTTAACTATCATGGATTCCCTTAGAATCTTAATTTGATAGGATAGGCAACTTCTAGCTGGGGATGATTCATAAACCATCTTCTGATATATCCACAAGCCCAAATTAATAAAAAATAAATTAATCTATTAATTTGAAAGATTAGAGCTAGATCTATATTCTCACATACAACTGATTTTAATGGTTTTCTTTAAGCATTATTAAATCTGAATGCAACATGAAAATATTCTTAGAATTATTTTAATGTATGCTTTAATGCTAGGTTTCAGTTGGAGTAGGAAAACTGAAGCATACTTGATTTTCTTTCAACCTTGCTTTCAATATCCTGGACAGAATGTGTAAAATTATCATAAATACATCCTAAATGTAGCATAAAATTTTCCAAGAGTGCATGCTATCTATGAATGGAGAGATGAATAGACAAACTTGACAAAAACACAACTGTGCTCCAAGAGAACAACAGATAACGAAGTTTTATTTTAGCAGCACAGGACTATATTTGATGGCTTTGAAAAGCAACTAGTGTATGTCCCAGCTTAATTTTATGCAGTATTTTCTTTACATTTTGATAAAGCTACTGTATCTGCCTACTGTATTTACGGTAGCTTGAGACATGTGACTCCTTTGAACGGTTCATCAATCTCACAAGGCATAAGCAGAATCAAACTTTATTTTAAAAACGAAAAGAGAAAAGGTTAATATTCCGCCTGAAGTTTAAATATTCTCAAAGCATGAACAAAGAAGAATGCTGAAAATAAAACATGCTGTAGGCTTACCGTATTTTTCGGAGTATAAGATGCACCTTTTTGCCCCCAAAAAGAGGGTGGAAATGTTGGTGCGTCTTATACACTGAATACAGCCATTTTTTTGCCTCCCGAAGCCCCGCCCCGCATCCTATTTTTGCGAAAAACGGGCGTTTTTTTGCAAAAATGAGGGCGTTTTTGCCTTCCCCCACCCCCTAGGAGTGCTCTGCAGGCTTCCCAGATCCTTTGCATGCCCTGTTTTTGCAAAAAAATGAGCGAAAAATGGGCCATTTTTTGAAAAAATTGGGGCGTTTTTGCCTTCCCCCACCCCCCTAGGAGTCCACTGCAGGCTTCCCAGATCCTCTGCATGCCCTGTTTTTGCAAAAAAATGAGCGAAAAATGGGCCGTTTTTTGCAAAAATTGGGGTGTTTTTGCCTTCTAATTACCCCATCTAGCATGACTGGAGGAGGAATTCTGGGAGTTGAAGTTCACTAGTCTTAAAGCTGTGAAGTTTGAAAACCCTTGGGTTAGGGGTGCAAGGGTCTTCAAACTTGGCAAGTTTAAGACTTGTGGACCTCAACTCCCATTCCTGAGCTAGCATGACTGGAGGAGGAATTCTGGGAGTTGAAGTCCACTAGTTTTAAAGCTGTCAAGTTTGAAGTTTGTAAAAAGTATACATGGTTGTAAAAAGTGTACATGGTTGTAAAAATATACATGATTGTAAAAAGTATTCTGCTACACTGGTATTTTATTAAATAATATATTACTGCACCATTTGGTTCAGAATACTTTTTTCCTTGTTTTCCTCCTCTAAAATCTAGGTGCGTCTTATACTCCGGTGCGTCTTATACTCTGAAAAATACAGTAATTATTGAATCCTGACTGTAAATATTTTTTAGTGGCAGGGCTATATATAACAACCTTACTTTCCAGTAAGTCTCCACTGAGTCTTCACTCACTGGTCCTACTTTCCTGTCTTGGTGTAACTGCGGGGTGGTTATTGCTGCCACCACTGTATTCCAGAAATCACCTCACCTGGCAGCTTTCACCTATGACCCCATCATGTGTGTGTGCAAGAGGACTTCCACAGCTTATGAAGATCACTGCGCAAATAAAAGATTAAAAAAAGGCTATAAAAATGAAATTCAGAGCACCATCTCCTGCAGGAGGCATGTGACTCCTTTGAATGGTCCATCAACCTCACGAGACATAAGTAGAATCAAACTTTTTTAAGGGAAAAAAAAGGAAAGAAGAAAAGATTAACATTCTACTTGAATTCCAAATGTCACATAGAGAACATTTAATTTAATGGTGGAGGAAATAGAAGACTGCTAAAATCACAGGCAACATCTTAATCACCAATTCTTTGATGTAATGAAGTGGCAAGTTGCACAAAAGCACTCCAATATTCAGAGATTGAGAAAATATGTATTAGTGACAATAAAGGGGCTCTTGCTGCTCTGAGCTTGCTTGCTTTCTTGCAGACGTTTCATTACCCAAGCTAGGCAGTAGTGGTATTCAGTCAGTTCACACCGGTTCGCACGAACCGGTAGGGAAAATTTGGCATGGGTCGCTGAACCGGAAATTTTGTTCCTACTGGGTTCTGTTGTGTGGCTTGGTGGGGGAGTCATGTGACTGAGTGGGCATGGCCAACGCGATGTCACTCACAGCAAGGTGCTGCCCCATCTTGCCATGAGTGATGTCGAATTGGCCATGCCCACTCAGTCACATGACCCACCACCACCAAGCCACACCCACTAAGCCATGCCCACTAAGCCACACACACACAGAACCGGTAGTAAAAAAATTTGAATCCCACCACTGAAGCTAGGTAAAATTATCAAGGCATGCTGTTTGCTGTCATTTTATATTTTAGTGGCTTGCCTGTCAGTGTTGGTCAGGGAGGTCTTAGAGTTTCTTTCATCGGTCTGTTTGCTCTTGGCTTCTTTGGCAGCACCCAGATCAGCATAGATCAGCTCCAAAGTTAACATCAGACCAACAATCAAGCAAATAATACCCCAATCAAGAAACTGCCAAACCAACACTGGCAGACAAGCCACTAGAATATAAACTGACAGCAAACAGCGCTCCTTACTAGCACTGCTGATATTACCTAGTTTGGGTAATGAAACATTTGCAAGAAAACAAGCAAGCTCAGAGAGCACCAAGGACCCCTCAGTTCAACCCTGAGCTGCAAATATTCTCCTTCATTAATGACAATAAATACAATTAACTAGCAGAAGCAAAAAATAAACTGAAATTAGTGCCCATTATTAGCAAACATTTTCCTAGTCCTTTAAAAAATAGAAACCCCTGGAATAGATGTTACATCTGGAGAATTTGTTTTTTTTGTTAGCTAGAGAATCCTTCTTTCTGAAAATACTAACTTTAATCAGATATTAGAGGAGAATCTTAGCCTCCCCTCCCCCTCCCTCCCCCTTTCCAAACTCATACCCTTCTTGTTCCTTTCCTTCCACCGTTCTTCTTTGCTTCTCAAAAGGACCCACATTTCAAAGATGGAGGAGTTAAGACAATCTAATTATTTTGCATATATTTTAAAGATTATGCCTGAAAGTCATCGGTTCGATCCACAAGTCTATCTGGCAGGCAGGCTGCAAGAATTAAAACTGGGATGGGTGTTGGCCTACCCATTTTCTTCAGATTTTTATTACAATTCTGTCTTAAAGTTTTAGTTGACACACAGGGAGATAAAACATACCTGTCTCCTTCATCTCTGCATTACCTATAAGTCTCTTCAGTTATCTAAGGGATTATCTCTCTGGTTACAAGGCTATCAGGTAGCTAAGATATGCACCAGAAATTCTTTCGAAGATGCCCCCATGCTGTGAAAGTCTTGCCTTGGGGCAGGGGTGTCAAACTCGATTTCATTGAGGGCCGCATCAGGGTTGTGTTTGACCTGGGGGGGGCATGGCCAGGGGGGCATGGCCAGCTTGATGACACTCATGTTGGGGAGGTGACTCTCCAACATGCGGCTCTCCCGAACTCCGTTTTTGCTGGCAAAGGCACCGCGGGCCAGTCCTTCACTGTTTCCAGGGCAGCCCTGCAGGCCAAATCTAAGTACCCCGCAGGCCAGATCCAGCCACCAGGCCTTGAGTTTGACACCCCTGCCTTAAGGCATCCAGGTTGGGATTTTTCCTTCTTTCCATGAGGATTACAGAGCACAGAACCTTTGGGAACTGCATTTGTTCTCCATTCCACTTAAAGTTTTGTTTAAATTCCACCTTTATTATTTTAACAAATAACTCAAAGAGGTGAACATACATAATACTCCTTTCCCTGCCTATTTTTCCCTCAACAACCCTGTAAGGTGAGTTGGGTTGAAAGAGAGTGACTGGCCCAAAGACACCTAACCAGCTTTCATGCCTAAGGCAGAACTAGAACTCACCACCTCCTGCTTTCCAGCTTGGAGCCTTAACCACTAGTTTAAGAAATCATCAAGATACATCTGTTTCACCACTATTTGAAAATTTAAGTGATTTTGATATCCTAGTTCATTTATTGTTTTTTTTATTCTGTCCTTGCTTTAAATTCTGTTAGCTACCTTGAAGTCTCAATGAATCATACCAGTCAATCAATAAATGGAATTTTTAATACCCAGGGGCTGACTTTAGTCATCAAAGAAGGAGAAGTGCAATGAAACAGAAATTATCTATCTTTTTAAGACAGATGACACCGCAAAGGCGAAGCTTCACTGGAACTGTGAAAGGAGTAAACAAAACTTCTTTATTACTGATTTGAATCCATGAAACTGACACACACAAAAAGCAAGGCCATTATTATCCTACCAATTACATCCAAAATAAAAATAATACAGAGCACAAAATAATTGTCAAGATTTTTCCCCCCCAATAGAATTAGATAGGTCCTAATTAGATCCTAATTAGATGGCGTCCCTTACTATTTTGAATCAATAACTTTCAACCCCAAAGCTAAATTCCAGTCTGAGACAAAACATAATTTCAGCAGTAGCCAAGATTGTGATGAAATTTGTGTTTATTTCAGGGTTTTGTTTTTTTAAATCAAGCAAAAATTATTCTGGCCAACAGAATGCTACACAAAAGTTTCAGATGCTACGCTGAAATTTCAGTGCCATAGTAACATGTAAATGGATCATTACGCTTATAGCCTAAAAGCAAAAGCATCATTACTTTTGATAAAGTAATTTCTTATCAGAAACATATCAGATATTTTCAGATGAACCTTTAGCCTTGCCTTAAAGGGAGAGAAGGAGCTGAAGCATTAAAAAAAAAGATTAGCAGAGATCCGGGAACATTTTAACAGGGTGAAAGCTAACAAACAACCTGGACTGGCTGCTGAGTTTGAACAATCTCTGTGAAATGAAAAAGCAGTGCTTGTTAAAAATCGGCATGCCAAAAGCATTCTGGCCATATTTAGAGTTAGAGGTTTGTGATCCCTGATCAAAGTCGTAAACATTACAAAGCAAACACTGGTGTTTTATCCATCCATTTAAAGCTTTAGGGGCCACTAACATCTCTTAAGCTTATTTCCATCCTGCTCTATTGAATCAATAAAATAAATCTCTGGAGAATTCAAACAGCTTCATTGATACTGGTAACTTGAGATGCTAACAACAGAATGGTTTCTTTAGTCTCTAGAAATATATACGCTGTTTCTGAATATCTTTGTTTGTGTGTTTGTTTGTTAAAAGACTTATTGGGCTCTCTGCTTGCTCCATTCATCTCCCATTGTTTTTAAGGACTTTTTAAAAGTCAGTGTACAAAAACTAAAAGAAAAAAAAAAGCCTACCAAATAAATACAGGTAGTCCTTGAGTTACGAATGTAATGGAGCCTGCCAATTACATTCGTAACCTGAGGATTTGTTGGAGTGAATCATGTAAAATGAACGTGAAAACACCCTGCTTTCACCCAGGCATTCGCTATTCGAATGCGCAGATCATAAGTGCATATGAGTAAGGTGACCAGATTTTATTTTTTGTAAAGCGGGACACCATTGACGGGGGGGGGGTTTCTAAGGGAGCAAGATGGGAGGGGTCCGTCTCTCTTATCCTGCAGCTTTGTGCACCCCCCCAACACCCCCCCCTTCATCGCAGCCAGGGGTGGGTTCCTACTGGCGCAGGCTTACCTGTTCGTCACCGCAGAGCCAGGGGTGAAATCCTGCCGGTTTGGCCGGGCCAGTCGTTCGGCGTAGAGCTGATGGAACTGGCAGCGGTTGTGGCGCAGGGCTTCTCCCGCCCGCTTCCCCCACCCGGCTGGACGCCGCCATTCGGGTTATTTTGTCCTCTGCGCATGCACAAAGCATTCTGCGCATGCACAGAGGACAAAATAACCTGAATGGCGGCGTCCAGCCGGGCGGGGGAAGCGGGCGGGAGAATCCCCGCGCCGCGACCGCCACCAGTTCCATTGGCTCTACGCCAAACAACTGGCCCGGTTGAAAAAAGCAGGACTTTTTTGAAATGCCGCGGGACGCGGAACAAATTATTAAAAAGTGGGACTGTCCCGCCAAAAGCAGGACGTCTGGTCACCTTAATATGAGGTATCTCAGGGTGGGGAAGGCCATTGGGGGGGTTGTCTAGTGATGGAACAGGCAACCTGCTTAAGACCACCCAAAGCAGGGGTGTCAAACTCAAGGCCTGGGGCCCGGATCCGGCTCACAGGGTGCTTAGATGTGGCCCGCGGGGCTGCCCTGGAAACAGTGAAGGACTGGCCTGCAGTGCCTCTGCCAGCGAAAATGGAGCTTGGGAGGGCTGTGTGCGGCCCTCCTGAACTCCATTTTCCCTGGCAGAGGGTTGCAAGAGGCCATCGCAGCAACCCACTGGTGACATCACTGAACTGGATCGGTCAGTGCCGGTCCGTGGGCGCCGCCATCTTTTTTTTTTTTGAATTTTTTTTGAATTTTTAAAATTTTTTGAAGGTTTTTTCTGTTCTGCTGCTTGAAAGAGGGCCCTTCCTCCCGCCCCCGGGTTTATGCTGACCTTTATTCCTTCTTCCGAAGCCCAGCGGATCAGCTCATCAGCTGTGTTTCGGGCTAATTTGCAGCTACTAAGCATGCGCGGAAGCAAAATTGCACAAGGGGGCGCGCGTGTGTGCGTGAGTAAAGCGTGTGTGCGCGCGCGCAAAATGTGCACTTCTGTCGCGATGCGAACCGATGGGGAAGGTAAGTAGAACCCACCTCTGCTTACCAGGTTTCCTGTTAAGCTGTGGACTAAATTGTATCAGATGGAATTCTATGCTTATGATATTTTTCTGCTTTTTATTATGCCTTGATAAAGGTGTGTAATAAACCAACACACAAATAAACACTTCCCAATGGTTCCCCTTCTAAATATTACCCAGGTTTAATCCTGCTGAGCTATCTAGACTAGGGTTTCTCCAAAGAAGAACCTAAAAGATTTGGAATTTCTTTTGCCATCTGTATTCTAGTCAATTCGGTCTTGTTTTCCGGCAAAACAAGGAACTCCATTCACAGAATTTGCTGGTTTAGTCCATTTGCCAAGAGCATTTTACACATAGCTTTGGGTCTCTTTGTGTTTTCTTTTGTGGGTTGCCCTTAATTCGAGAATCATTCAAGACTCAGAGGAAGATTATTTTTGGTTCTTTAGGAACAATGCAAGCTGAAATAGCCGCCACTGGGTTTTCAAGGGAAGAAAGTTTGGGCTAACCAGCTCAAGGTTGACTCAGCAGTCCATCCTTCCGAGGTGGGTAAAATGAGGACCCAGATTGTTGGGGACAATATGCTGAACTCTGTAAACCGCTTAGAGAGGGCTTAAAGCACTATGAAGCGGTATATAAGTCTAAGTGCTATTGCTATTGCTAAAGGTTGGCAGTGCTAAAAGGAATTCTTGACATGGGAAAAAACAGCTCAGTTGGAACAAACTTCTTAATTCTATGGAAGGCATAGAATTGGTCTTTTGCTTATCAAAAAGTAGTAGGAGAGCTGAAATCCTCAATGTCATGGAATACATAGCATGAAGGAAGTGAGAATCTTAATCAGTATTTTATTTTATTTTTTAAAAAATAATTTTTATTGAATTGTTTTAAAATATAAAAAACATATAATACAAAAGAGAAAAACAGAAAAAAGTACACACACACACACACACACACACACATATATATATGTGTGTGTGTGTGTGTGTGTGTGTGTGTGTGTGTGTGTATACAAATCAGAAGTGTATAGAAATATACAATAACATAAACAATATAACCTAACCTAAAAAAAACAATATAACCGTGGTGGCGAACCTATGGCACGCGTGCCAGAGGTGGCACGCGGAGCCATAGAAGCCGGCACGCAAGGGTTCCCACCGGCAAACCGGAAGTGCGAAAAAACGCACTTCCAGTTTGCCGGTGTGCTGTTTTTTGCACTCCGGAGGGTTCAGGGAAGCTCCCTGAAGCTCCGGAATGCAAAAAACTACAAAACGGACAAACCGGAAGTGCACTTTTCCGCACTTCCGGTTTGTCCGTTTTGTAGTTTTTTGCATTCCGGAGCTTCAGGGAGCTTCCCTGAACCCTCTGGAGTGCAAAAAACAGCATACCGGCAAACTGGAAGTGCGTTTTTTCGCACTTCCGGTTTGCCGGTTTCGTCGTTCCAGGCTCCGGTAAGCCTTTGTGCGGGGGTGGGGGGGGCACATGCGCAGGGGGCAGCATGGGGGGGTGTTGTGCGCATGCGTGGGGGGGGAGGGAATGGGTGTGGGCACGCGAGCGCGCGCAAGCGCCCCCCCCCTTTTTGGCACGCGAGCCGAAAAAGGTTCGCCACCACTGCAATATAACATAAACTAGAGGGGAAAAAAAGAAAAAAAAAGAGAGAAAAAAAATCAGTGTTTTAATACCTATCAGTAGGTAAAAAAATAACATGAATGCTGAGGACAAAAGTAACACCTGATTGCAGGTACAAATATATATCTGATTTAGCACCTTACCTTCGATCTGCACTTAACATTCTTTCTCATTCCTTTGCCACTTAATCATATATTAATGGCCATCCTTGTAAGGTAGAGTCTGACCTGAAATTGCAGAAAAGCTAATAATTGACCAGCTTATGCTATCATAATATTTGATCTATTCTCTCACACTTTTTGTATAAAAGAAACTCCCAGAACACTCCCTATTTTGAGCGCTGTCATGTAAATCTTGCTAAATATTAAAGTGAAACATTTAATCACTGAGCAATTGATGGAGTTGGTAGTTCCCCTGACCTACTCCCAATGCAGGGGGGAATTCTTGGGGAAAAAACTTGAAAGAGAGGAAGGTAAAATATTGTTATGCATAAGCCTAAAAGTTTACAATGAAGTTAGGCAGGATAGGAAAAACACAGGTCACTGAGTATACAGGTTAATACAGGCCAAACAGGCTCAATCTGATAAGCTGTCAGAAAGTTGGATGAGGAACTGGTAAATAAAGTATCAGGAAAAACACTAAAGCAGCCATTTAATTTAGTTGTAGTCTTACTTTAGGCATAAAAAACTGACTGGGGAATTTAGGGCCAATCACCAGGAGAATGTGAGTTCTAGTCTTGTCTTAAGCCTGAAGCCTGCTGGATGACTTTGAGTCAATAACTAGGAGACAGACAGTTAGTTATAGTACCACATTAGGCATGAAAACTGCCTGGATGACTTTACAGAATAACAGAGTTGGAAGGGACCAACTTCTTTTAATCCAACCTTCTGCTTAAGCAGGACTTCCTATACCATTTTAGACAAATGGTTGACCAATCTCTTCTTGAATTGTTCCATTGATTAATTGTTCTCATTGTCAGGAAATTTCTCCTTAGTTCTAGGTTGTTTCTCTCCTTGATTAGTTTCCACCCTTTGCTTCTTGTCCTTCCTTCAGGTGCTTTTGCGAATAGGTTGACCCCCTCTCTCCTTTGTGGCAGCCTTTTATTTATTTATTTATTTATTTATTTATTTATTTATTTATTTATTTATTTATTTATTTATTTATGTATTTATTTATTTGTTTATTTGTTTGTTTGTTTGTTTGTTTGTTTGTTTATTTATTTATTTATTTATTTATTTGTTTATTTATTTATTTATTTATTTATTTATTTATTTATTTATTTATTTATTTATTTATTTATTTATTTATTTATTTATTTATTTGTGAGGTTTATATACCGCCTCACAGTGCAAGCACTCTCTAAGCGGTTTACACCAGTAAGCAATGTATATTTATATTGCCCCCAACAATCTGGGTCCTCATTTTACCTATCTCGGAAGGATGGAAGGCTGAGTCAACCTTGAGCCGGTGAGATTTGAACCGATGACCTGCGGATTACAGTCAGCTAAAGTGGCCTGCAGTACTGCCTCTAACCGCTGCATCACCTTGGCTCTTAGATATTAGAACATTGCTTTCATGTCATCCCTAGACCTAGTCCTCCTTTTCATTAAACTAGACATATCTAATTTCTGCAACCATGTTTACATATTTTGACCTCCAATCCTCTAATCATCTTCGTTGCTCTTCTCGGCACTCTTTCTAGAGTCTCAACATCTTTTTTTTTTTATATTGTGGCGACCAAAACTGGATGCAGTATTCCAAGTGTGGCCTTATCAAGGCATTATAAAATAGCAGTAATGTTCTACATGATCTTGACTCTATCCCTCTGTTAATGCAGCCTAGGAAGATTATTTTTGGCTCTGTAGGAAAGATGCAGGCAGAAACAGCCTCCACTGGATTTCTAAAGGAAGACATTTTGGACTAAAATATGGCAGCGCTGCTAAAACATTCTGCAGCTGCTGCTAAAAGGAATTCCTGACATGGGCAGAGACACCAAGAGAGAAAACAGGTCAATTGGAACACACATTGAATTCTAATCTTGCCTTAGGAATGAAAGCTGGTTGAGGGACTTTTGCCAGTTACTTTCTCTTAGCCCAACTCAACTCACAGGGCTGTTGTTATGGAAAAAATAGGAGAGGAAGAAGTAATATACATATTCATTACCTTGAGCTATTTATAAAATTATGTTGTTGTTAGTTGCAAAGTCATGTCCGACCCATCGCGACCCCATGGACAACATTCCTCCAGGCCTTCTACCATCCTCTGGAGTCCATTTAAGCTCACGCCGACTGCTTCAGTGACTCCATCCAGCCTCCTCATTTTCTGTCGTCCCCTTCTTCTTTTGCCCTCGATCTTTCCCAGCATTAGACTCTTCTCCAGTGAGTCCTTCCTTCTCATTAGGTGGCCAAAGTATTTGAGTTTCATCTTCAGGATCTGGCCCTCTAAAGAGCAGTCAGGGTTGATCTCCTCTAGGACTGACCGGTTGGATCGCCTTGCAGTCCAAGGGACTCGCAGGAGTCTTCTCCAGCACCATAGTTCAAAGGCCTCAATTCTTTGGCGCTCAGCCTTCCTTATGGTCCAACTTTCACAGCCATACATTGCAACTGGGAAAACCATAGCCTTGACTATATAAAATTATAAAGATGGGATAAAAATCTAATAAAGTAAATAAATAAACATTTCAGTAGTCTGGATATTTGCTTGCAGCACGGAATCTATATCAACAAGTAATACCCTGAAAATAATTTGCATGTGAGCCCCCTTGAACAACACAGATGAGGAGTTATTATTCCCGGTTGTTGTATGTGCCTTGAAATGCACCCAGTTTTCCAACAATTATCAATAAGTTCAATCTTTAGGGGAAAATTCCTTTGGGAATTTGTGGAGGGTTCACCGTTCATCTCAATGGTTCTTCTAGCTTAATGTGGTTTGATCACGAGAGAGAGATTTTGTTTCCCTAGTTCAGGGGCTTCCAAACTTGGCAACTTTAAGTCTTTGGACTTCAACTCCCAGAATTGGCTGACTGAGGAATTCTAAGAGTTGAAATCCACAATCTTAAGGTTGCCAATTTTGGAGGCACCTGCCCTATGGACATTCTGAAGCAATGATGAGGAACTGGTGATTCCTGGGCCAAAGATCTGTCTAGTGATTCTTAATTGGTTTGCTTGGATTTTTTTCTGTTTCGAGATTTCTTTTTTCAGTCCAAATGCAAGAAAACTGATTTGAGAAAGTGGGTAAAAAAATTATGGAATATTCCTCTAAAATCTCTCTTCATACCATGAATTAGGCATGGAAAAAAAATGAAAACAGGGATTTTATGATTGTAATTTTTATTATACTTTCGTAAAGCATCTAAGAGATTTGCCAAGCATGTTTAAAAGAAACTTGTGACTCCTCCCTCTCTCTTGCAAGCAGAATCAACTGTTCTTTTCCACAGAAATTTCTCCAGAATAAATGTTGCAGTAATCAAAGGTTTTTCAGTTTCATCTTTTGTCTAATATGTTAGAATCACAATGAAGCTCAATCAAGTGGGTGCTATTTGGAGTTGCTATGCATCAGGTGACAAATTCAGGCTTGTAGTATAAGTGGTATTGTTAAGTGATTTATTCATTTTTTATATTTACAGTTTGCACTTCTTCCAAATTCTTACGATGTTACATTCTCTGAAGCACATAGGCTTCAGTCAGGTCCCCCATTTTGGAGGGAAAGTACTGACTGCTGATTGGCTAGACTGACTGTTAGACAGAGCTTTTGCTAGATTGTAAATAGTTGCCAAATAAAGAGCTGTTGTTTTTAAGCCACTTCTGTCTGCCTCTTCCATTCACCCTAACATTGGCAACGAGGATGGGATTGGAAGGCATATAGGCCAGAAAAGAGCTGACAACCTCACAATCCAGCCCAGGGCAGTAAGTCTCTGCGCTGAATATAAGTGCATGCTTAATAAGGAACTTCAGCATAGCGCCTATCCAGTTCCTGTGGTCCAGCATCTGCTGCACTCCCTGGGCCCAGGAAAGATTTTTGCAAAACTCGATCTTACGTAGGCCTACCAGCAGCTGCCTATAGATGGCGCCACTGCGGAGGCCCAGACCATTGTGATGCACAGAGGTGCGTTTAAATGTATGCGGCTCCAGTTTGGAGTTAGCGTAGCCTCCGGACTGTTCCAAAGTCTTATGGAACACCTGTTGGAAGGAATTCTGGGGGTCGTGCCATATTTCGATGATATTCTAATTTCGGCCAAAGACAAAAAACAATTATTTCAAAGACTGAGGACAGTGCTGACCCGAATTTGCGACTTAAAAGTAAAATGCCAAATTGGAGTAGACAGGGTAGAGTTCCTAGGGTACATGATTGACAGCTCTGGGATCCACCCCACAAATTCAAAAATTAAGGCAATTCAGGATGCCCCTACCCCTTGGAACCAGACTGAACTACAAGCGTTCCTCGGGCTCCTTAACTTCTATAGCATTTTCCTGAAACAGAAGGCTATAGTGGCCAAGCCGCTCCATAAGCTGCTGGGGAAAAAGGCGAAATGGACCGGGGGAAGGACTGAGGCAGCTTTCACAGCTGTCAAACACCTACTTTCTTTTTTACAGTCTCCTATTCCAGTATAATCAGACCTTGCCACTTGTGTTGACCTGTGATACTTCACCCTTTGGCGCCGGGGCTGTCCTTAGCCATCATCTACCCAACGACACCGAGGTACCCATCACCTTCTATTCTAGGACTCTGTCCTCTGCGGAGCACAATTACAGTCAGCTGGACAGAGAAGTGCTGGCTGCAGTGGCCGGAGTCAAGCGCTTTCACGACTATTTGTATGGGCAGCAATTTGACTTGATCACTGACCACAAGCCGCTTTTGGGACTCATCGCAGGCAACCGCCCCATGCCTGCCTCGCTATCACCCAGGATGACTAGGTGGGCCATTTTCCTGGCTGCCTATAGCTACCGGCTAATCCACCGGCCCAGACAGACTTTGGGGCATGCCGACGCCTCAGCCGCTGTCCCTTGCCGGAGCTACTGGTAGACCCCACACCTGAGACACCTGTGCTTCTAATTGACTGCTTGGACTCTGGCCTGATAACCTCACTTGAGGTTGCATGTCACTCTACCAAGGACAAAATAATCGCCCAAGTCTTGCACTGGGTGTTGAGGGGGTGTCCGAAGGGTTCTGTTGGGGCTGAATTTAAAATGTTTATGACCAAACAAAATGAACTGTCAGTATTGCAGGGTTGCCTTCTCTGGGGGGACTGAGTGGTTGTTCCACAGAAACTGTGTGTTGAAGTATTGGAAGCATTGCATGTAGGCCATCCGGGGATTGTCCGGATGAAAGCCTTGGCTAGAAGCTATGTCTAGTGGCCTAACATGGACGGGACATTACTGAATGGGTGGCCACCTGCTCTCCATGTCAGGAATCCAGACCAGCTCCCCCGGAGGTGCCCACACACGAATGGGAACAGCCGAAGGCACCCTGGTCCAGGGTGCACATTGACTTTGCTGGCCTTACTCACAGGCAAACTTTCCTCATAGTCGTGGACGCATACTCGAAGTGGTTAGAGATAGCCCTCATGATCACCACCACGGCAGAGGCGGTCATCAAGGTGCTATGGAGACTTTTCTCCACACACGATGTCCTGGTTTCAGACAACAGGCCCCAATTCACAGCCTTACAATTTGAAACCTATTTAGCAGAACAGGGGATCAGACACGCCCTTTGCTCACCATTCCATCCCTCCAACAATGGTCAAGTGGAGAGAATGGTGAGATCAGCAAAAGAAGCCCTTTCACACATGGGCCCAGGCGATTGGCAAACCCGAATCGATAAATTTTTATTAGTGCAGCATATCACTCCTAGAGCCACCACTGTTAGAAGTCCTTCTGAACTTCTAATGGGTTGCCGACTAGTAGCCCACCAAGATCGGCTACACCCTAACTACTCTGCCGAGGCCCCAGTAGACTCCCATAGTCAGCTCCGACACTTTAGCATAGGGAATCAAGTATACATCCAAAACTATGCTGGGGATCCTCTCTGGGTTCCTGCCACGGTCACAGAGATCACCGGCCCTTGCTCTTACTGAGTAGAGCTCGAGGACGGTAGAAGCTGGAGGCGGCATGTTGACCAACTCTGAGGCCGACTCAGCCACTCCACTCTTAGGCTACCAGAACTAACTTCTGAGCCAACGCCTAACCAACAGGAGTAATCACTCGCTCCTAACAGAGAGAACTCAAGCCAACCAAGTCACTTACCTAGTGACGCTCATGCCTGGGGGCGAGCTCCAAGCGAACCGGTCTTCGAAGCTCCAGCAATGCCCTGGGCCGAAATCCAGAAGCTTCCATTGGTCGAGCCTGGGAGCAACAGAAGCTTGTCCGACCTGACTGCTTATCCAGCTCCGACTGAGCTGCTCAGGTCTGAAAGACCAACTAAATGCCCTGCCTAAACGTCACACGTTGGGTTAGCCCAACTAAGAGGGGAGGGGTGTTACGTTCTCAGATTGAAGCACATAGGCTTCAGTTAAGTCCTCCAATCTGGAGGGAAAATATTGACTGCTGATTGGCTAAACTGTCTGGCAGCTCCCTATAAAAGGGCTGGCTGTCAGACAGAGCTTTGCTGGATTGTAAATAGTTGCCACATAAAGAGCTGTTGTTTTGAAGCCACTTCTGTCTGCCTCTTCCATTCACCCTATCTAACATACGGTACAATAGCCTTGCTTCTCATTTTCTGCACAAGAGCAACAACTTTGTAAAGTAATACGTTGGAAGTCAAACAGGAAGCTTCTTTTTGAGAAATCCTGGGTCTCTCCTTTCCTCGACCGATACCTTAATCCCTGCCCCCACCCAGCAAATCACTAGTAATTATTTGGTCAGAATTGTTATAAATATATTCTGATTACCAAATTCTGGAAACTTAAAGATCCATTTCAGAATTAGAATGCAGAATGCTATCAAAATGGAATGCCCCTGTACAGCAATGCTCTTTCTAAACTACCTTGAGTTATGGTTTTAATAGCATCTGCCCCAGAGGTGGGTTCCTCCCAGTACGGACCGGTTCTATAGAACCGGTAGTAACTTGGCGGCCTGGGTCACTGGAACCAGCAGCGACCCAGACCTGCCACACCCCCGAGCTGGTTCTCTCGGCGGCATCATCGGTGCCACCATCTTTTTTTTGCTTCTTTGCATGCGCAGAAACTTTTTTTATAGTACTGCGCATTTCCGGGAAGTGAAGCACACGCAAAATGTGCACTTCTGTTGCGATGCGAACCGGTGGGGATGGTAAGTAGAACCCACCACTGATCAGCCCATCATTGCGACAAGTCATGATGGTCATAGAGCCACGTCTCATGACCAACCTGATTTTACAACTGTTTTGCAGCAGTTAAGCAAATTAAGCAATTAAGCAAATTACTGTGATTGCTAAACAGATCCATGGTTGTTAAGCGAACCCATGGTTGTTAAGTGAATACAGCAGCTGTTAAGCAAACCAATTATTTGTTATGGGTGCAGTTTTGTGGAAAATTGTTATAAATGTCACATGGCCATGGGATGCTGCAAACAGCAGTAAATGAAGCCTAGTGGCCAAGCACTGAAAGTGTGATCATGTGGTGTGATGGTGGGGTAAATGTTGAACCTCTGAATATGGGTTGCAAGTATCCCTTAGGTAGGTTTGTCAGAACTTCAAGTGGTTGCTAAGTGAGCAATCATAAGTCCTGTACTCCATTACCACATGCTTTCTGTTTTTCCCCTCTAAGCGTTTTCCACAAATTTTCCTCATTCGTGCCTTTGTTGGTTTTAATTTCTAAAACTCTACATGATGTGTCTCTGGAGTAACCCTGCCGGTGACCTCTGACCTCGTCCACATGGATTTCCCAGAACAGTCACTGAGAGGTGTGTTAGGAAATTTCTCCCTTGAGAGTTTGTACTGTAGACTAGAAGGTGAACCGTCTCCCTGGTGAGTCTTGTGCTTTGAAACACCTGGCTCCCAGAAGTGCACCTGGCTGCTTTTCATAAGGAGGCAAAGATGATTTTGTTTAGGTAGGGTTTTTAATCTTAGTAATGATGTCAGGAAAGTGCGTGTGGTGCAGGGTTTAAAAACATTCGGCTAGGAACAGGAAAATTCAGATTCTAGTCCTCCCTTAATCAGGAAGCCAGCTGGATGACGCTGAATTCTCAGCCCGAGAAAGAAGGTGCTGGCAATCACTTCTGAAAATGTTGCCAAGAAAATGTTATGGGCCATGTGAAGTGGTGGGATTCAGCTGGTTTGGGCCGGTTCAGGCGAACCAGTAGTTAAATTGCTGGCTGGACCCTCCCCTCCCCTTCCAGGAGTCCCCCAGTGCCCCATTTTGGCTCCCAACTAAGTGCATGGAGGCCTCCTAGGCCCAAAATGGGGCACAGGGGTGTGTGCGGTGCACTCCCCCCCCACGGCCCGTTTTTGCTCCCAGGAGGCTTCAGGGAGGCCTCCTAGGCCCAAAACAGGATGTCGGGGGATGCGGCATCCCCCCGTAGCCCATTTTTGTTCCAAGGAGGCTGCAGAGAGGCCTACTAGGCCAAAAATGGGGCACAGGGGGTAGGGCGCTCTCCCCCGTGGCCCGTTTTTACTCCCAGGAGCTGCAGGGAGGCCTACTAGGCCCAAAACGGGGCGCGGAAGGTGGCACGTCCCTCCGTGGCCCGTTTTTGCTCCTGGAGGTGGTGCAGGAGGCCGAGTGCTGCCTACCACATCCCCTGGCCATGCCCACCATGTCCACGCCCATCCAGCTGGTCATTAGGGCAGAGAACCGGTTGTTAAATTATTTTAATCCCACCACTGATGTAGTTGCTGGGAATCAAGATTGATTCAAGGATCATAAGAAATAATGGTAGCCAGCTTTTTTAGTTGGAACCTGATATTATCTGTTGAAGTTTGTGGATTTTTGTAATGGTGTTTTATGGTGTTTTATTTATTTTTGTTTATTTATTAAACAGATTTATATAGCTGCCCAACTCACAGACTGTGAATCTGTTTTATTGGATGTTATAGCCCAGTGATGGTGAACCTTTTTTTCTCTCAGGTGCCGAAAGCTCACACACACACGCTATCGTGCGCTTGCACATGCCCACACCCATAATTTAATGGCCCCACACGCCCCGCCCTCCTGCGCATGCACGCGTGACCCCCCGCACTGCCCCCCCATGCATGTGACTTCTGGTGGGCCCGGTAGGCTCGTTTTTCACCCTCCCCAGGCTCCAGAGGCTTTCTTGGAGCCTGGGGAGGGGGGAAACAGTCCCCCACTCCCCAGAGGCCCTCTGGAGGCCGAAAAGGCCCTCCAAGAGCCTCCACATGAGCCAAAAATCAGCTGGCCCGCATGCAAATGCACGCTGGAGCTGAGCTAGGGCAACGGCTCGCGTGCCAGCAGATATGGCTCCATAGGTTCGCCATCACGGTTATAGCCCTTTCGTTGGTTTAGGCACATAAACTGCCTGGAAACATGGGCGGGGACTGGTATGTAGATAGATAGATAGATAGATAGATAGATAATAGATAGATAGATAGATAGATAGATAGATAGATAGATAGATAGATAGATAGATAGATAGATAGATAGATAGATATAGATAGACAGACAGACAGACAGACAGACAGACAGACAGACAGACAGACAGACAGACAGACAGACAGACAGACAGACAGAAAACACAGACAGACATTTAATAAGTAAGAAGCCATTCTGAGGAACAGAAAAGCATCATATTTTAATTTTTTTGACTTTACCTATTGGCTGACATCATGGAATTCTAAAAATGGAGCAAAAAATAATAACAAAAATAATAAAGCAAAAAAGAAAATAACTCCTTTTCTAACTTTATTTTGAATATATTGATGATATTAATTGCCTATATTTTAAGTTCCACAGAGCTATGGAGAAACTCTGGGTATTAATGGAGTTACATAAATTGACATTCTTATTTTTTCTATTGGAGGAGGAGGAGGAGGAGGAGAGGAGGAGGAGGCTATCCATTCAATCATGTCCAATTATCAACAATTCTATGTACCAGTTATCGCCTCATGTTCCAATCTTATATGTCTTCTTTCTGTTTTTTTAATGCTCTGGCTGGTGCTGGTTTTGATGTTGTCTAGCCATTATGTTTTTCTGGTGACATTTCCTTTTACCATTGACCATTCTGAGCAAACTCTTTTCCAATGACATGGATGAAATAAGTAAGGCAGAATGTTGTAATCTTGCCTTCCATATCCCTGGTTTTATACACTCCAGGTCTTGATTGTTCGTCAGTTTTGCTATCCAAGGAATGTGCAGGAGCCTTCTCCAACATCACAGGTTAAACAAGTCGATTTTCTTCCTGTCTAGTTTTTTTCATGGTCCAGATAGCTTAATCTGCATTTAATTGCCAGGTTGATTATTTCGCTTTTCCATACTCGATGCATACCCATCATTGCTAGGCTACCAGTGCAATTCGATGCTTTATTTCTGGACTATATTGACTGCTTTCACCTATCTGTGATTCTAGGAAAGTGAATTCTTGTACGATTCAATCTCTTCACCACAATTGTTATGTTGACATTTTTGTTCCTTACAAAGGTCGTGAGCTTGTTCTTTTGGATGTTCAGGAAGAGGCCAAATTTCTCGCTTCCTTCTTTAATCTTTTTGATCAGATGTCTCCAGACTTCTTTGGTTTTTGAAAGAGTTATCAGCATTTTGAAGATTGTTGATGTCGTTTCCTTCAATCTTTTCTGATTTTTGATTCTTCAAGATCCTGCTACTTTGTCAGTTGAGCACAGCACATCTATAAGATGGTTTTGGAGATCCATCTAGTGAAGGCATGGAGAATTACATCTGGCCAAAGAATGAGAGGGTTTTGTGTGTGTGTGTGTGTGTGTGTGTTTGAGAAAATCCAACATTCTCCATAGTGGGTAGAGCTATCATCCAGGATGGGTTACGTCACGTCTCTCACCCAATCAGGACTGAGACTTTTTTCAATATATTTCTGCCTCTGTCTTCAAGACCCGCTTTTTGACTCAGTCTGCACCCTAAGAGGACGTGTGGTCACCCATTCTGGAGATAGCTTCAGCCACTACACAAGGAGAAATAGCTAGATTTGGATTACTTCAACAGAATCGTGAGTATTCTCCCTCCTCTTCCCCCCCCCTTCCACTTAAAAAGACAAAGGCTCAGAGGCAGCGGCGCTAGGGGGCCTGGCTCCCGCCGCAGGCTGGCGGCCGCTTTTTTCCCTTTCTTTGTCCCACCGGTGATCAACAGCGGCCAGCGTGGCTTTAGCCCGATCGACCTCGCCTCCCCATGCAGCGTACGGGCTCGCTGCGAGGCGGTTGAGTCGGGTTCCCGCCTCCGCCCCAGGCGATCGGGATCGGATTAACAGAGCCACTTCAGCCACGGAGTCCTTAATTACCTAGTTGCGAGCCGACTCCAAGGGCAGCTATCGGGCGCCTCTCCGCCCGCTGCCGACAGAACGAGGTCCCCGATCAAGCTTCAGAAGCCTGGCTGGACTCAATTTTAAATTTGGCGCCATTACAGAGCCGGAGGGGAACTCTGCGCATGCGCAGCCCCCAAAATGGCCGGCGCAAGCGGCAGCAGCCACAGAAGCCGCTTTTGCCGGCAAATCAGAGCTAATGCAAAGGGGTTTTGGCGATATCTCTCCCGGAGGCATCTATTTCGAGCCAAGGAGGGGCAAAGCGGAACGGCCCTTAAAGGCCTGAAATCTCCGTGGCCACCATTACATGGGAGGTTAAATTTCCCGCCAAAAGGGGAGGAGCTTACATTTCTCCATTCTCACTCCCCAGGTACCGGCGACCCCTTCGGCCACCCAGTTAACATGGCAGCTGCAAATAGGAAACAGGGGGAGACTGAGGAAGCTGAGGCACCTCAGGAACTTACCTCTCTATCCCAGAGCAGGGAAGACCAAGGTCCAAGCAGTCCCAGACGCCAGGATCCTAAGAAAAGCAAAGGCAGGGACCTGAAACCAAAGATCAAGGCCCCATCTAGGGATGAATCTCGCAGGGACAGGGCCCTGAAAAAGATTTGCAGCAAGGCAGCGAGGAATAATCTGGGCCTCCCTGATATTCCTATCCCAACCGAGCCTGCCAGATCAGAGGACTTTGGGAATTCCTCCTCAATAGATGCTAGGGATCTGCAACTTGCAGATGCAGACATCTGGGAACAGGGAGCTGTTCCACAGATGAGAGAGGTGGTGACCATTAAAGCGGCTAACAAGCCTTCTGCTACGTTCACCCCCACAGCAGCCGGTCTCCGCCCAGATATCCCAGCATACCTTCAGGACCCCTCAGCCCAGGCACTATTTCAGGCAGCAGTTAAACACAGCATTTCAGAATGCCTTCACCAAATGCATTATTCTAGTCAATCAGACCAAGGGGAGGGCCATTCCAACTCCCACAATCTGCCCCACCAGACTGACTATGATGAGTACGATTGGTATTCGGGGTCTCAGGGGAATCAGCCACAAGCTACCCCCCAGGAGGAGGCAGCGGGGGAGGGAACAGGCCCAGACCTAGAACTATCCGAGGATGAAGGCCTGGCACCTGACCCCCCCCCCACATCAGGACTGTTTCATCCCAGCCTGTTTAAATCGTTACTATTTAAGGCGCGTAACGCCTCCAAATGGGGCCCTGCCGAATCTCCAGACACGGCAGATGCCTCCCAAATTGACCCCCTATTTTCCGAACACGCTCCAGAGGCCCAAGTGGTCCCCTGCCCTCCGTACTTTGTGCATGCTGTACGGTCACAGTGGTCCACCCCTGTCACGGGTGCCGCTCCCTCGGCCCTAGACAGACGCTACTTTAACATTGGTTCAGATATTGTTCCAGCTCTCCAGGTACCCCCCGTGGACGCCCCAGTACTGGCTCACTTCGCAGTCCCCACCCTGCCAGCGGACTCAGCGGACCTTCTACGTCCGGAAGATAAGAAGGCGGAACTATCGCTCCAACGCACCTACCTGGCAGCGGCCTGGGCCGTGCGGGCCTCTACATCAGCTTCCTTTTTCTCCCGCACATCGCTGGTTTGGCTTCGGGATCTACAGAATCGCCTGCCTCAATCTGAAACGCGAGCACATCGGGACATTAACAAACTCCTAGCAGCAGCTCGCTATACGGCAGATGCCACGTTACAATCGGCTAGTTTCGCATCTAGAGCAATGGGTTCCTCGATCGTAACCAGAAGGCTCCACTGGCTACGCTCTTGGCAAGCGGATGTTAAACTTAAATGGTGCCTGGCCACGTCGACCTTCGACGGTTCCCAGCTGTTCGGGGCATCCCTAGATCCCATCTTGGTAGAAACCAAGGACAAGAGGAAAGTCCTCCCGTCCCATCAACGCAGGGGAGCTCCCAGACCAGGTCCCTATACCAGGCGTCCTTTCAGACAACCCGATCCTCCTCCCTCCTACCCTCAACGACCACAAGGTCAGTACGGGAATCAATTCGGGCCTCGTCAACGGTTCCCTCAGGACAGAGCCTTCAGGGGTAGACAGGCTAGACGGCCCTTTCGAGGGGGGGGGAGGGCACCCATACCGACGCACCAAGTGAGTCGCCGGATGTCCCTCCCATTGGCGGCCGGCTCCTTCTCTTCGCTGACCGGTGGGAGGATTTCACATCCGACGCCTGGGTCAGGGAGACCCTAAAATTCGGGCACTCCCTAGAATTTCTCTCCCCCCCCCGAGCTTCTTCATCCGCAGCCCAGTCTCTACCAGAGCCCCCAAGCGTGTCCTCATGCGCAACGCCATCACGCACCTGCTGGAAATTCGAGCCATCCAGCAGGTGCCGGAGGACCAAACTGGGCAGGGATTCTATTCCATATTATTTGTAGTCCCCAAAGCCTCGGGAGGGTGGAGAGCCATTCTAGACCTTAAGAGACTGAACCGTTATATTAGATACCAACGGTTTAAGATGCACTCACTCCAGTCCATCCTGGCGTGCGTCTGGAGGGGTGACCTCATGGCCTCTATCGACCTAACTGAGGCCTACCTACACATTCCCATCCTACCTGAGCATCAACAATTCCTTAGATTCTGCTATGGAGGAGTTCACTATCAATACAGAGCTCTTCCCTTTGGTCTATCGTCCGCCCCCCGGGTATTCACTAAGGTAGTGGCGGCCTTAGCGGCCCATCTCAGAACCATCCCAGTTAGAATCTACTGTTACCTAGACGATATCCTTATCCTAGCCTCGTCCCCCGAGCAAGCGGTCAAGGATGTCGAAGTAACTCTTGCCACATTCCGACACCTTGGATTCTCCATCAACCTGGAGAAAAGCAGGTTATCCCCCAGTACCTCTCTGATCCACCTGGGAGCCATCATCGACTCCCTGCAGTGTAGAGTGTTCCTCTCCCAGGACCGGGTGGATAGCATTCTCAATCTGGTCAACTCGGTTCTGCGATACCGCAGGGTCCCCCTGCGTCAGCTTTCCACTCTCCTGGGGAAAATGATTTCAGCCATCAACATAGTACCCTGGACCCGCCTCCATTCCAGGGACCTGCAATGGTTGCTCTTACCTTTTCAGAAGGCCGGGAGGGGCTCCTCTCCGGCGAAGATCCTAGTGCCACAGTCGGTCTGCAGGTTGCTCCACTGGTGGAAGTCGCCTTCATTGCTCCAGGGCTGTCCGTTCCTCGAACCTCACAGACTAATACTTACCACCGATGCCAGCCTCACGGGATGGGGAGCCCACTTGGACTCAGCGGTCACTCAAGGCCGCTGGTCCCCGCAGGAGGTGATCCTCCCCATCAACCTCCTGGAATTGCGAGCCATCCGACTGGTACTCATCCAATTCAAACCCCTGGTAGAGGGCCATCATATCCTGATCCTAACGGACAACACCACGGCCAAGGCACATGTCAACAGGCAGGGGGGGACCCATTCTCGGGCCCTCATGGACGAAGCATCAGCCCTGGGCACTTGGGCAGAGGAACACCTCCTCTCCATAGTAGCGGAACACATTTCCGGGGAAGCCAACACGCAGGCGGACTGGCTGAGCCGTTCCTTGATAGATCAGACGGAATGGAAGCTCAACCCCGAGGTCTTCAACCAGATATCACTAAGGTTCGGAACCCCACTAGTGGATCTATTCGCCACGAAGGAAAATGCCCAACTGGACAGATTCTTCACCAGGTTCCGGTGCCTAGAAGCGGAGGGAACGGATGCTCTCCGAGCCCCGTGGCCTCGGGGTCTTCTGTATGCCTTCCCTCCTCTGGCCCTGATTCCACGGGTCCTTCGCAAGATCATGACAGAGAAGGCAGAAGTCCTCCTCCTGGCTCCCCACTCGCCTCGCCGAACTTGGTTTGCGGACATCCTGACCTTATCAGTCTGCCCCCCATGGCACCTGCCAGTGACCAGATCTCTACTCAGCCAGGGGGAAATCAACCATCCGAAACCTCGATGGCTTCAATTGACTGTGTGGAGGTTGAGCGGAGCACACTAGTCAACCGACGTATACCTGCAGGGGCTATCCAACTCATCCTGGACTCCAGGCGCCCATCTACGGAACGTATCTACTCCGCCTCCTGGCGCACCTTCTGTTCCTGGTGCCAATCGGCGGGTTGCTCCCCCACACTGAACTCCGTGGGTCACGTGCTAGGGTTCCTCAAAGACGGTTTTGACAAAGGCCTGTCGACTAACACCCTCCGACGACAGGTGGCAGCTCTTTCTTCCGTCCTGGCCTGCGGTAGCCTGCCATCCCTTTCTCACCACCCACTCATCAGACAATTTCTGAGGGGAGCCTCCCTTCATAGGCCCCCAGTAGTTCATCGCTTCCCTACCTGGGATCTCACGCTAGTCCTTAACTCTCTAACGGGCGCTCCCTACGAGCCCCTACGAACCACCTCCCTGCGTTTCCTAACACAGAAGGTAGCCTTCCTAGTGGCCATTACCTCAGCTAGAAGGATATCGGAGATAGCCGCCTTGTCAGCATGAACCGATCTCTGTGTCTTCTTCCCAGACAAAGTGGTCCTTAGACTAGACCCCACCTTCCTACCTAAAGTTAATTCCCGGTTTCATCGAGCTCAGGAGCTGGTCCTGCCCAGCTTCTGCGCTCGTCCCACTGGGCCCCTGGAGCGCCAGTGGCATTCCCTCGATGTCCGCCGGGCCATCCGCATCTACCTGAAATGATCCAAGGAGTGGCGCAGGTCGGAGGCCTTGTTCGTATCATTCTTCCCTTCTTCCATGGGAACCAAGGTCTCGTCAGCCACGGTGGGGCGATGGATTAGGGCGGTAATTGCCAAGGCCTACGAGCTGTCAGCTAAACCCTGTCCATCGGGGATCACAGCGCACTCCACCAGGAGCGCGGCCACGTCTGCGGCCTGGGCCTCCCAGGCACCCATGGAGGAGATCTGCAGAGCGGCCTCTTGGGCCACTCCGTCGTCCTTCGTTAGACACTATAAAATAGATTCCTTTGCCTCATCCGACGCGGCCTTTGGCCGCAGGGTCTTGCAAAGGGTCCTGTCACCCGACTCCCGGGAACCCCAGTAACCTTTCCCTCCCTCGGGACACCAGACTTTGGCATGTCCCATCCTGGATGATAGCTCCACCCACTATGGAGAATGGTACGTTGTCTTACCTGAACGTCCATTCTCGTAGGTGTGGAGCTATCATCCAGACCCTCCCGTTCAGCAGGGGTTCCGAGGTGGCAGGTAGTTATAAGTTCTTGTTGATTGTTCTGTTGTTACTTATGTTAGAGGGGGTAACGGGGCGGGGTACAAGAAGTTTGTTTTTACTAGATCAAGAAGATTCAGAGGTGACCACGTGAGTCAGTGCTTCGTCTTCGTCAAAAAGCGGGTCTTGAAGACAGAGGCAGAAATATATTGAAAAAAGACTCAGTCCTGATTGGGTGAGAGACGTGACGTAACCCATCCTGGATGATAGCTCCACACCTACGAGAATGGACGTTCAGGTAAGACAACGTACCAATATCAGTGTCAACAAAGACATCCAGGTTCCTCTTTTCGTGAACTTCATTCCTTCTAAACTTAATTTCTCGTGCTGCTATTTATTTATTATTTTTAGCTATCTCCTATTTTTGTCCAGTAAGTTTGAAATATGTGCGCTAGGCTTTGTTTAAAGAAAGTATTGGAAACTAGGAGATTGTGAGTTCTAGTTCCACCTTAGGCATGAAAGCTGACTGGGTGAGTTTGGACCAGTCATTCTCTCTCTCAGCCAACCCACCTCATGCGGTTGTTGTTGTGAGGATAAAGAGGAGGAATAAGGAGTATTGTGGATGTTTGCCACCTTGAGATATTTATAAAGGTGCGATAAAAATCAAATGAATAAATAAATGTCTTCTATATCAGTGTTTAATGATTACTTTTTAAATAATCTTGCTGAGCCTTCACGTGTCACATGACTGCGTTCAATCAATGAGTCAAAAGAAAACTCTGTGTACATACTGTGTATGTGTGTGTACTATATAAGCAAAAGTTATTATGGTAATCTGAAAAGTAAAAGAAAATATAATTCCATCTCATATTCTACTGCCTTCTATTGTCCAGTGCATTGTCCAGACTGAAATCTTATGTGTTTGCAGAATGTGAAGATTAATCTATTTTTTGTTCTTGTTTTTTGGGGGGCAGGGCAAGGGGTTGGCTGGAATTTGGCTGAGTTCCAATCCAAACTCAACAATTTACCTTGGACAATCGACAAATTTCAATCTATCATACTTCAAAAGGGTATCTTAAGACCAAACTATAAGGAAATCTTCATTATCTCATTGGAAGAAAGTTGAGCTTTAAATCAAATAAATACAAAAGTAAAAGAAAGTAAGTTATTAAAATAGATACATGGGCATAGAATGCCTAATTTTAATGGAATAAGATCAGAAAACTCTTATGTCAGCAATATCATTGGGCTGATGGTACAGGTAGTCATCAACTTATGACCATTCACTTGGCAACTATTCAAAGTTATGACAGACCTATAAGAGGTTATTTACAACCCAGATTCAAAGTTCTGACCATCAAGGGTCCCCTCAGTCATGTGACTGAACTTCAGGTACTCAACAACTAGGTTGCATTTATGCCAGTTGGCAGTGCCCAAACGGCCACATGACCTCACTTTATGGCGGTTTTGCTGACATTTACTTCCAATTTTTGACAAAACCGCATCCACAGTGAACAATGGTTCACTTAACAACTGTGACATTCATTTAATTACTGCATTTTTTTCCATAAAATCGAGCCAGTCACATGACAAATCCTTTTTACAACGTCATGACTTACTTTATTATTGTTGTTAAGTCAAGGGCTACCTTAGTTGACAACACTATTCTTCAGGCTTGGCTCTGCTTTTAGATATGCAGCATTTGCCTCCATGAAGATCTGGTCTTAAAATTCCCTTTTTTGGACAAGTTCAACCATTAGAATTGTCACTTTTAGCAGAGAAAATACTGCTGTTATTAAGGACAATATGTTGCAACATGGCTTGTTATTTCTTTTCAAATCATAATATCAGATGCTATTTGTGCTTCAGCAAATAAATGTTCACTACCATATACCTCTCATTACATTTGCCAGGTTGATAAGGAACAACTGATACTTTGAAATGTTTTCCTACCTAGAAACTCTGCTAAAGGTTAAGTGGGAGTGATCATAGAGGGAAGGACAGCATTGGATGCTGAGAAATCGTTTGATTTATATTAAATCTCACTACATTTTGAATTTTACGTGCTTTGGAACTGAGAACAAAAGTATTAAAAACCACAACCTTTCCGAGGAATGTTGGCCTTTAAACAAGATTAAGGTTCTTGCCAATCTCAGTTGGAAATGTGACCAAATTTGACTAAAATTGATCAAAAACAATTTTCAAAGAGGGAACAATCACAAGATGTCCTATATTTGACTTTTTGGCTCTTTTTTTAAAATGACGAGGATATTTATTAATCCAAAAGTACTTTACACATGTATGCAGTGGAGAGATATTTGGAGGGAATATCCAAGACTCACAATGATGTCTGTGATAGCACAATCAAAACTCAACCCTTTTTTAAAGTGAGCTGTGTGCATTGCAGGTAAAAAGGGAGTGGAGCTACAATTATGAAAGTGTGGCCGTTATTTTGCTTGTGCACCCTCACCTCTCCCACAAAAGACATCTCTGCCACCTTTCCTGCACACTTTTTACTGGTTACAATTGGAAGTATAGGTTGTCCTTGACTTATGACAATTAAGGCCAACATTTCAACTGCTAAGCAGGGCAGTTTTTAATACTTTTTGTCCCATATTACGACCTTTCTTGCCAGAGTTGTTAACTGAATAACTGCAGTGGTTAAGTGAATCATGCGGTCATTAAGTGAATTGCTTGTTGGAAGCTGGCTAGGAAGGTTGCAAAAGATGATCCTGTGATCTTGGGACAACGCAACTGTCATAAATACATGTCAGTTGCTAAACACTCAAATTTTGATCATGTGACCGTGGGGATGCTGCAATAGTCATAAGTATGAAAACCGGTCATAAATCCCTTTTTTCAGTGCCATTGTAATTTTGAATGGTCACTGAACAAATGGTTGTAAGTCAAGAATTATCTGTATTTTGACACCAAAGAAGTCATTTGCTCTAGCAATACATCTTAGTCAGGGGTGGGTTCTAACTTATCTTGCTGCCAGTTTGTTCCCTCCCGCGCTACGTGGCTGCGCCTCGTGGGCATGCACAGTGCCAAAAAAAAAATCCCCAAAAAGAGAGCCAAAAACAAGATGGCGACGCATGCGCAGTGCCAGAAACTTGGCTTCTGCACATGCGCAGAAGAAAAAAACCCCTGAAAAAAATCCCCCCCCCAAATCCTCTCCCCCCAAAAAAATTTAAAAAATTTTTTTAAAAAAAGAGATTGCGGCACCACGGACCGCCACCGATCGAATCAGTTCCGTGACATCATCATGACATCACCAGAGGTTTGCTACTGGTTTGGGCGAACCGGTCTGAACCGGGAGGAACCCATCTCTGATCTTAGTGCAACTTCATTTTTTAAAGAAAGATCCACTACTACCAACAATAAAATACAGTGAAAACAAACTAGCTAAAACACGAAAGATAGAGCAAGTGGTTGTGAATTATAGCCCAAAGTTTGAGGGACTATTTTTCTTGTTCCGAATTGAAACTATTGGTGTAAGGTGGATTTAGAGTGACATTTCATAAAGGTGTGTGGTGTCCAGTTGAGAAACCCTCCCCTAATTGTATTCTGTGTGGATGACAATGCAAAAAGTAGATGTGTCCAGATATGAAAGAACTCTCAGTCCAACCCACCTCAGAGGGCTGTTGCTGTGGGGAAAATGGGAAGCAGGAGAATTAGGTATGTTCATTGCTTTGAGTTATATATAAAAAGGTGGGATGAAAAAAAAATCTAATAATATTGCATATTGACAAAATTTCCATCCATTAATTACAAAAGGCCACAATGCTTGCATCTACAGGTACTAAGTAGGCCAACGACCTCATCAGGATAACGACATCCTGGACTGTTGTACATTGTCTCAATCATCTTCCATAAGACGGATAGTCATATAAATTTGATTAACAAATCAGTCCTAAACCCTTGAGAAGAGCTCAATGCCTATGAAAGCCAACGTCAGCTAAAGAAGAATTGTCAGTTGCGATTTCACATTGTTTTATTATTTATTATTATTTTTATTTATTTATTTGTCAAACATGTATAGTAGTAATTTGTATATACATAAGTAAAAAGTAACGATAAAAGAGGACAATAGGACAGTAGGACAGGGACGGTAGGCACGCTGGTGCGCTTATGCACGCCCCTTACAGACCTCTTAGAAACGGGGAGAGGTCGACTGTAGAAAGTCTAAGGTTAAAGTTTTTGGGGTTTGGGGAGGAAACCACAGAGTCGGGTAGTGCATTCCAGGCATTGATCACTCTGTTGCTGAAGTTGTATTTTCTGCAGTCGAGTTTGGAGCGCTTTACATTTAGTTTGAATCTATTACGTGCTCGTGTATTGTTGCGGTTGAAGCTGAAGTAGTCATTAACAGGAAGGACATTTTGGTATATGATTTTATGAACTACATTTAGATCAGATCGGAGGCGACGTAGTTGTAAATTGTCTAATCCCAGTATTTCAAGTCTGGTGGAATAAGGTATTTTGTTGTGAGCGGAGGAGTGAAGGACTCTTCTTGTGAAATATTTCTGGACTCTCTCGATTGTATTTATGTCTGATACGCAATGCGGGTTCCAGACAGGTGAGCTGTATTCCAGAATTGGTCTAACAAATGTTTTGTATGCTCTGGTTAGTAATGTGATGTTGCCAGAGAAGAAGCTACACAAGATTGTTGTACTGTATATATAATATCTACTTTAAGGTCTTGCTTTTCAGCCCACTGGGCATTCCAAAGGCAATCGCCACAGGTTGCAATCCACAACTGGAAGAATCCCCCCCCCCCGGTTTTCTTTTCCACACACACAAAAAAAGTCCATAATTATGTAACCACACAGCATACAGTTCTCACGATCGGGTTGACTAGGTGGAGTCAGTTTGACCCAGTGTTTCCCCCCCCCCTTCAAACTTGACACTTTGAAGATGGGTAAACTTCAACCCCCAGAATTCCACAGGCCTCCCTACAAGCCACGCCCCTTGGATCGCCGGTTGCTTTGGCTCGCGCTCCCCACCCCCGCAATCCCGCCGTATCAGCGAGCGGTCGTCGCGGTGGCGTTGAGAGGAAGATCAGGATGCTTCCCGAGGCGCGCCGCCGCTTTCCGCACCGTCACGGCCACACGGGTGAGTCCGAGGAAGAGACGGAGAAAGAGGAACCGCGGTGTTCTCTCAGGAGGCGGCGGCTGGGGGGGGGGGGGACGGGACGGACAGCGGTGAGGGCTGCGGAACCCAGCTCGGTCCTGAGCGGCAGCGGGGTGAGAGAAGGAAGAGAGAATCCCCGCAGCGCCCCTTACTGGCGGGAGGGCGAAACAACCCCCGCGGGTCACTTGGCCCAACAGTAGGGCCGGACTGAGTTCGGAGGAGCTGCTGGGGCCGGCGGCGAAGGGGAGGCAGCCTCTCCGCCCGCCCCGGCGGCTTCCCCTCTTCCTTGCCACACCGCCTCTCCTCCTCCTCCTCCTCGGGAGGGAGGGAAGGCGCGGAGCCTCCCGTCCTCGCCCCAGGTGAGCAGCTGAGCTGCCTGGCGTTCACTCCCGCGTGGCAGAGGGTCCCGGGGGTCTCGGAGGCGAATGGCTGCTGGGCTCACGGATCGGCAGGCCGTCCGGGTCTGGTAAGCCCAAAGAGGGGGAAAACGGGTGGGCCGAGTCAGGTGGGGGGGGAGGGAGGGGGCTGGAAAACTTAGCAAAGGGGAGCTGCACTCTAAAATCCCGGTTCGTTTGTTGTGTGTTGTGTATGCAATGCAGGCATGCATGTTTGTGTTTTGTCTCTTCGACTGGGAATGTGCTTCGAGTCCCCTACCTGGACTTAATACCTGTGTCCTTTCCATCATCTTGGAGCCTACAGTCCGCCGTTGATCGTTGAATTGTGTGCTATCAAATTGGTGTTGACTTTGAGCAGCCACATAGATAAAGGTCTACTGGAGAGTCTATACAACCTCTTTGGGACAACCACATAGATCAGGGGTCCCCAAACTTGGCAACTTTAAGACTTATGGAGATAGTGGACATTGTGGCATAGCTGGCTGGAGAATTCTGGGTGTTGAAGTCCACAAGTCTTAAAGTTGCCAAGTTTGGGGACCCCTGATATAGATAGATTTTCACCAGAGAGATTTATCCCTAACCTGCTGGTCTTTCAGGTCTTCTAATAAGTGGTGCGTCCATTGCTGCTGTAACTGAGCCCATTCACATGCCTGACGGTAATCCTTTTCTGTTTGCTCCCACCTTTCCCAGCATCAGAGCCTTTCCCAGAGACCTGCCAGCCTTCTCATGATGTGTCTGAAAGAGAGAGACAAATTGCAGGCAGAGGCAGTAAAGCTCCTGCTAGTGTTGGTGCCAGAGCCTTGATGTACAGAGTTGCATTTCGGTGTAAAACTGGAAAGAAGATGCCTTAACCCTGTTTGAACGAAAATACCTGAAATGATTAGCCTTGCATATGATTAGTTGACTAAACTTGTTTTGGAGGCAGGACCTGTGAGACGGATCTAAGGGTCTTAGTGGATCATAGGGTGAACGTTACAAAAGAGTGATGCAGTGTGACTCAGAAAGCCAGTGCAGTATTACAGGGCATTGGCAGAAGAATTGCATCCAGATCAGTGGAGGTAATTGTTTCATTATGCTTTGCTCAGGGCATATTGTATAGGCATTGCACTTTGAAAAGAACCATTTCGGAGCTCCCAGAGTGTTAAGGAAGCTGGAAGCCAGATTGCGTGAGGAATGGGTCAAGGAGCTGAGTATGTTTCTGTTGCAGAAGAAAAGGCTCAGGGGAGAGATGTCTACAAAGATCTAAAAGGCTGGTGCACGCAGAGTGCTTGAGTGAATGTGTTCTCTATTGAGACTGAAAAAAAGAGAAGAACTAGCTGAAATTAAAAGAAAGATTGACCGCTGAATATTAGGAACAAGTTGCTGTCGGTAAGAGCAGAATAGTCCCCGTTAAGCAGTGCTGTTCTTTTTGCTGAAGATTTTTAAATGGGGATTGAATGGGCCACCTGTTGTGGATAATTTAGTGGGCTATGGAACATAATGGTTGTATTATAAAATGAATACAATCAGTCAGGGACTGAATTGCTTTGTAATTATATTGAACATACTGAAACTATTGCCCGATTTTAGATAGCAATACCTTTTCTTCCCATTTGATTCATAGTGGATTGATATTTAGAAGTCATTTTCCTCAAACAGCCATAAAAGTTTCAAGTTTGTAAAATTGGTCGAAGTTGCATGAATGTAATAACAAGTTTAAAACTGTGGGATTAAATAACTTCTAGAATGGAAAATACAGACTTGGTATGCTTGTCAGAAGCAGCTTTAAATTGGCAGTTAAAAAACAACCTGGCCAGTTTTTATTCTAAGAAAATGAGCTGACATGTTTCCGTCATGAAATAGTTGGTTTGCAAATATTTCACAGAATTTTTTCCTTGAGTGAATGATATCGGTCTAGTTCCAGGAAAATAAGAAATCAAGTTAATAGGATAATCGAAAAGTAAAAGCTGGTAGATTTTCATGTCTTCATGGGAATAATATAAACTTGAGACCCATGTTCTTAGGTACATATACTAAAGAATGCGTGGGTATTATCAATAAACCACGGTTGGTGATTTTATCATTCAATAATTTCTTTGCAGTCTCCCATGAAATACCCAATAATTAATGCATAAATGACCTTTGAGGAATAGCAAATCAACTCAGATTATTTCTGTTGTGGAGATTACGGGACAAAATAATATGGAATGGTTAGTTCCACAAAGGAAATGTGCGTTAAATAATACAAGTCGTAATCTATATACACTAAAATACTCCTGTTAACTGTTTGTAATCTTCAATTGGGTGAGAAACAGTGCATTGTAGGGAAACAATGTGTCTGAAATGAATTCATCTGAAATTTGGGATCCATTATTATTATCATCATTATCCATTATTCCCATGGGATTAAAATTTGCTGGTTGTGGCCACTTGAGTGCTGCTGCTTCTAACACTCCCTGCTAGCTTCCCACAAGGAAAGTCAATGGAGAAGCTGAAGTTACTCCTGTTCCCTCCCCCCAATGGTTATTCTGTGTTGGTTTTTTTTGGGGGGGGGGGGGTTAGGTAAGGAAATTCCTCTGAAACAGTGACCCAGCAGGGACTGGTTAATAAATATATGTATGAATATGGCTTGAGTAGAGTAGGAACAGCTTAGCTATTTATTTGGGATTTTGATTATAAAGACTTACTGAGAAATGTTGGCAGCTAAAGTAAGAGTCTAAGGTGCTAAAGGGTCAGCTGCTTAAGTTGGGTTGACTTGTGATTGTATGGGTCAGAAATCTGATATTGGGACCCAGCTTCAAAACAAAATCTAACTCTTCTAATGGCATACTAGTGATCTCCCTGATTCCATCCATTCATCCTTCTTATCTGTTGTCTTCCCCTGGTGTTGTTTCCTTCAAATTTGCCAAGCAAAATTGGCAAACTCTATATCACATGCCCAAACTATGTGAGTTTCTTTATGCTGATTGTCACCTCAAAGATTAGAGGACGGCAGAAGTTAATTAAATATCCCACAGGATATTTTTCCTGCGGGCAGAAAACTTTGATGCCTCCTGTGGCTTCTGTGCTTTAGTAATTTTCACATTCTGTCTGAGCATTTTTCCTATGTGACGTTTGCTCAGAGAATGGCAAAGCTGTGGACTGCATTGGATGTTTATGAATGCTAGATGTTATGAATGCTAGATGTTATGAATGCTAGATGGTTATGAATGCTAGATGTTTTTTAACTTTTGTAGTTTTTAACTGTTATGTTTTTTATATTGATAAATGGATTTGACATGGTGTGAGCCGCCCAGAGTCCCCTGGGAGTTGGGCGGCATACAAATCTATTTAAATAAATAAATAAAATAAATAAATAAAATAAATAAATGACCTTGGTCTCCTTTTGTGGCACGGGATTAGAATAACATAGAATAACAGTGTTGGAAGTGACCTTGGAGGTCCGGTCTCCTCCTCGAGCAGACCTTAAACCATTTGAGACAAGTGGCTGTCCAGTCTCTTCTTGAAAGCTTCCAGTGATGGAGCTTCCACAACCTCTGAAGGCAAAGTTGTTCCACTGGTTGATTGCTCCCCTTGTTAGGAAATTTCTCCTTAGTTCTAGGTTGCTTCTTCCTTGATTAGTTTCCATCCATCGTTTCTTGTCTTCCCTTCTGGTGCTTTGGAAAATAGTTTGACCCCCCCTCATCGTTGCAGCAGTCCCTCAACCTGACAAATATGGCAACATGACATTGAGGCAACATGCGGAGTGGTTTGTTCCTCCAGGGGAGGCTGGAGCTGATGAGAATATCCAGCTGCTGTGGCCTAGAGGTGGAATTCTTGCCTCACAATCAGGAGGTTGTGAGTTCGATCCTAGGTAGAGGCAGATGTAAGGTCTCCTGCTTGGGCAGGGGGTTGGACTAGATGACCTGGAAGGTCCCTTCCAACTCTGTTAATCTGATCTGATGAGAAAGCCACCAAATGCAGCTGGGCCCGGATCCATCTACCCACCTACCTACCTAGGCAGAATAAAAAAATGAAAAGTATGATTTGTGATTCCTAAACAGATTTTAGAAAAGAGAACAACGAGGCATCTTGCTTATAAAAGAAGGTAAGATTAAGATACGTGAGAGAAGAAACCTAGCTGCATAGCATTTTGAAAATATGTCACTTCTTTGGGAATTTGGATCAGAGTTATTTAATAAGACAAATAATCCAGGTGCTTCCTCTGTATTTTGCCAAACATGCAAATTATTAAGGTTTCTTCTGCATGAAGGAATAATATAAGCCTTTTAAATTCAGGGATTCTCAAACTTGGCAACTTTAAGACTTGTGGACTTCAACTCCCAGAAATCCTCAGCCAGCAAAGCTGGCTGAGGAATTCTGGGAGTTGAAGTCCACAAGTCTTAAAGTTGCTAAGTTTGAAGACCTCTGCTTTTAATGGATCAGATTAAATGGGGGTTCTTATAATTTTGAGAAATTTCATGATCCATTAGTTGATTATTACTCTGCTGTAAATGACTTTTCTAGCTCTTTCCAAACAATATTACAGCTTATGCCTTCTCTCACGGAGGTTGTCAGTTAAAGTTTTAGAACAGTAGGGCACCACAAATATAGTTGTGCTCGTTTTAAAATTGATTTGGAAGAAATGTTCCAGAACATAAATGGGTAGTGACTGAATAACTGCCTTGCTTAGCAATGGGAATTCTGATCTCAACTGTGGTTATAAATTGAGGACTGCCTGCATATAACAGTTGCAGGCCAACTGCGGTCAGTTAAAACTACCTGTTTACAGTTAGGATTGGCTGCTGTGCTGCTGAACGACATGGTCATAAAGTGAACTGTCCTATGTCAGCACCAGATTACTTACTACATTAGTTCCAGCTGCACTCATTAACTGAAGCATCCGTAGTTATTAGGCACAACATCATTATGTTGGATTATGATTTCCCCATTGACTTCGATTTAGGGGTTGCATTAATTTTTGACTCTTTAAAGAGCTACATTTTCTCCATCTTGGGGTGGAACCAGCCTTCAGCAAGTGGGTAGACCTCGGCCAATCAGCTTGAGGACCGAGCCAGTTTATTTAAATACTCTGTAGGATCTGCCTTGTTTCCCAGATCTGACTAGGTCCAGTCAAGAGGATGGTCGTGGTCAAACTCCTGTCCTGAAGATTTCCTTTTTTCGTTAGGACCTTTCCTTTCTTCTGTCTTCCTTACCTTCTTACAGGATTCTTCCCTTCCTAGAACTTTCATCCCTTCTCTTTTCCCTGCGTACGTTGCAAGATCACTGAGTTCATCTTACATAAACCACAGATATTTAAGATTAAGAAAATACATATTCATCATTTTTGAAATATTCAAGGATTTTATATAAGCAAAGGTATTATTCAAGAACTGGATCACATGACTGATTCAAAGAGACTATTTCTGTGCATTTAAATATTCCCCCTGTGGTTTTGTTGTGCTTACTTAGGTGCAGGACTAGTTATAGAAACTTTTAATCTAAAACAGGGGTGTCAAATTCGCAGCCTGCGGGCCGGATGCGTCACGTGCTGGCCACGCCCACTCCCGGTTTAGCGAAGTGGGGAAAAGTTGTGATACGTCACATGATGAAGTGATGACATGAATTTGACCCTCCTGATCTAGAATGAATGCTGATTGTGTATTTTGAGTTGAAAGTATTGTGAACTTCAGAAGAATAACTCACATGTATATAATTGCTAATGGTAGTGATAAAGATATGTAAATCAGTAATAAAGAGGACATTGAATATAATTTATGTCAAGAGTTTAGAAAAATCTTGCTTGCAGTTTTAATCACTCTATAAATTATATAGATTTCACCCAAGTTTAATCTGATTTTTGAAAAAAAAAAAACCACCTACAGTATTCTCCTATTGTGTTTTGAGGAATTATTCCTATATTAGAACCTTGTAATACATACTATCTGTGTCTCAGGTTGTCATTTAGGGAAAGATACCTGAATCGAGATAGAACTAGCATTGCTGGTTTTAAGCTTTTGCTAAAAATATCTTTTCTGTTAAAAATTAGTTGTTACTTGAGTTAAGTGACAAATACTTCAAGCAGTAAATATTTAAACTTTCTAGTTATATTGGTTTTTAATATATTACTGATTAAACTTCAAGTAATCAATTAATTAAAAATACAGCAAGTTACAGTCCAGCTCAGTCTTGGACTTGAAAAATGGGAAAAAATTAGATGAGAGCTTTTGATAAAATATGAGAATTCCTAATCTTTTAATTTACATCCTACAGTTTGCAGGGAAACATCATGAGTATGCGAGACCAAATGGAAACATTTTTATATCTGATAAATTGAAAATTTAATTTTTACAGAACTCTGTGTAACTCTAAATCAGAAGTCTTCAAACTTGGCAACTTTAAGACTTGTGGACTTCAACTCCCAGAATTCTCCAGCCAGCTATGCTGACTGGAGAATTCTGGGAGTTGAAGTCCACAAGTCTTAAAGTTGCCAAGTTTGGGGACCCCTGCTCTAAATCATATTAAATGCCTTCCTTAATGCCATATTAGTGTTATGGATTTTAAAGATATATAATTTAGAATGTTTGCTGCTGTTGCATTTATGTAAAATGAAAATGCAGTCTCTGAGGTAATTATAATGTAAAATTAATCTGGAAGTGTCTCTTTTCAGAAAGGCCTACTGTTAATATGCAATAGTAAAGAATCTCTGTACTTACTTTTCCCCCCTTTTTATTTTCTTTTAGGGGATTGAAAATGTGCCAACAACAATGCTAGGATTACAATGGGAAGTGTCACACTTCGCTATTTTTGCTATGGCTGTCTCTTTACGTCGGTAACCTGGACAGTTCTGCTGTTCGTTTATTTTAATTTCAGCGAAGAGGCCCAGTCTTTTAAAAATGTGCCCATCAAGGGGCTTGAACCTCAGAAGCCCTTCTCCAAAAGATTATATCCCCAGCTTGTGAATGGACCAGGACGAATGCAGGAATCTAGGCCCAGATATGGCAAGATCAGGAATCCCTTGGGAAATGCTGCGCAGGATCTCCTCAAGAGTGATACAGAGTTTTCCCCTGAAATGGGTACGTTGGAGGGATAGAGCACTAAGGTAGTTATTTCCATATTGGGCAAGGCCGGGCACTGATCTTTGAATCAGGTCTGAAAGCCTGATGAAGCAGGGTGGAGGCCGAGACCTTTGGAGAGATGCTGTCTGCCTAAACCAATATCTGATCCGGATGGATTCAGATATTGCAGGAGGAGGAATTTGGTGAATTAGCAGCCGTTTTAACACACTGGCACGAGAGCCAGTTTGGTCTAGTAGTTAAGGCACCAGGCTAGAAAGCAAGAGAAGATGAGTTCAAGCTCTGCCATAGCCATGAAAGCCAGCTGGGTGACCTTGGGCCAGTCCCTCTTTCTCAGTCCAACTCACCTCACAGGGTTGTTGTTGTTGTGGGGACAATAGGAAGAGGAAGATGTGTTGGATATGTTTGCAGCCATGAGTCATTTGTAAAAATAATGAAGGCGGGAAATCAATCAATCAAATCATTCCCATGATATATAAGTCACAGTGGCAGGATTCACACTTTGCATTAAGCCAGACAAAATAAGGACAGACACATCATGGCTTTTAATGCAAAGAGTGAAAAATAGAGCTGCAATATCATAATGTTGTTACAGATATTATAGTGTTATATTGCTCATGCTGGGAATTTATGATGGCCTCTTGTGTATTTACATATTTACCTGCCAATTTTCTTGAGTTTCAAGACAGATTACCAAAACCATTGTAGGAAGAGTAGCTTGTTTTGGGAGGTATCCTTAGTGGAATTTTTGAGATTAAGGGGATATTTTAGAAAATCATTATTAGTATATTAACAGAATCAGTGGGTTCTCTGTTTCAGGTATGATTTTCAATGAACAGGACCAGGAAGTGAGAGATTTGGGCTATCAGAAGCATGCTTTTAATGTGCTCATCAGTAACCGATTGGGATATCACAGAGATGTGCCAGATACGAGGGACAGAAAGTAAGCTATCATATGTTCATCATAAAATAAACATTTTGTTCCAAGAGCCAAATGACTTTATGGTGGATAGGGAAGTGGAGTGACATGTTAATATAGGCCCTTTTCCTTCTCCAGGTGTAAAGAAAAAATATATCCTCATGATCTTCCCTCTGCCAGTGTTATAATTTGCTTCTATAATGAAGCTTTCTCTGCCTTACTTCGGACAGTTCATAGCGTTCTGGATCGAACACCATCTCATCTTCTCCATGAAATTATTTTGGTGGATGACAGAAGTGAATTAGGTAAGAGATTCTTAGATTTTTGGGTCGCTCTGGGGCAGGGTGGGCAATCCGTGGCCCACAGGCTCACTATCACCTGACTGTGGTCCCAAAAAGAAATGTTTTTTCCCAGCCCACAAAACGGGGGGCTATCCAGCTCATTAGTCGTTTTGATGATGCCTTCACCATCCTGGATGTGTCATGACCTCTGTCCTCCACACACAAGAAGATTGCCAATTCAGTACTAGGAAGAATTGGATTAAAATATGACTCTGCCGTAGGTTTTATTGTCTCAGTCTCAGCTCCCTGGAATAAATAAGAACAATAGTATTGAGTGTACAAGTATTTCAGATTTTGAGCAGTTGTTTGGTATTTGAAACAGGTTGTTCCAGCATTATTGGAAATATTTTGACAGGGTTCCAGCCATTATGGAAGTATTTTGAGCCCAGTAGATCTCTTTGAAACAAGTGTATTGAACACACAAGAGAGACGTTTCAAGTTCAAACACTTGTGGAATGTTCAGGGCAGCTGCTCCATTACTGAACAGAGCATTCCAAACTTGACACAGCTTTTCAAGTGTAAAATGTCCCAAATGTTTTGCACGCCACCCTCTACTAGGGAATTCTTTTGCAGAGAAGGGCCTTAAGGATACGCAGCATATGGGCGACACAATTTGCTTCCAGAAATGGAATTCTGTCCATTAAATGGTAGTCTGATGGATTCTCTGTTCTCTTGCATTTCGAATTATGCCCTGGATACTGACATACCTTTCTAAATTCCAGTCTTTATTAGAGAAGAGACGTGTCACTAGGATTAGTCAGCTATCTCATTTCCTTCCACAAGGAAGAACACTTAACAATTGTCACAGCTGTTGGGTTTCGTTTCAAGTTTGTTTTGCCAGCCTTTTAAAATAGAAGAAATGTGAGCTGGAAAGGTTTAGGATGACTATAAAGCAATTTCCCCCCCATCTTTCTTTCTCCTGTTGTAGCTGATTTAAAAGAAGACTTGGACATATATTTAACAAAAAATCTTCCAAATAAGGTGAAACTAGTAAGAAATGAAAAGCGTGAAGGGCTAATTCGAGGGAGAATGGTTGGAGCTTCCCATGCTACAGGTAACATCCAGCACTAATGCAGGCAATACACAATACACCTTGTGCCTTTAAATAGTAATGTTATATTCTTGTGGTGTGCATTTCAGCCCTTCCTAAATGGAATTATTGGGAATAGTGAGGTTTATCAATGCAGTAAATTGATTAATGGTTGTTTGTCATAAATCTGTAGAAATATAGTACAGGTAGTCCTCGATTTACAACCATAGTTGAGCCCAAAATTTCTGTGGTTAAGTCATCTTTGCCGCATACAATGACCTTTCTTGCCACAGTTGTTAAATTTATTTATTTATTTTATTTATTTTGGTTTTCTTATATGCCGCCCAACTCCCGAGGGACTCAGGGCAGCGTACAGCAAGAAAAATACAAGAATAAACAAACAATAAATTGCTAAAATCAAATATAAAAATTAAAAATACAGTATTAAAATCATCAGACATACCCGGGGGAGAGCTTGGCTGGAATTAGGCTCTACCACCTGCCTGCAGGAAAAGCCATGTCTTTACGGCTTTTCGGAAGGCCAGCAGGGTGGGGATGGTTCGGGTCTCTGGGGGAAGTTGGTTCCAGAGCGCGGGGCCAGCCACAGAGAAGGCCCTCCCCCTGGGGCCCGCCAGCCGGCATTGCTTGGCTGACGGGACCTGGAGGAGGCCAACTCTGTGGGCCCTAACCAGTCGGAGGGAAGTATGAGGCAGAATGCGGTCCCGGAGATAGCCTGGTCCTAAGCCATGAAGGGCTTTAAAGATGATGATCAACACCTTGAATTGGACCCGGAGACCTATGGGCAACCAATGCAGCTGGCGGAGTATAGGTGTCACGTGGGTGTACCTTGGCACACCCACCACAGCACGCGCAGCCGCATTTTGCACCAACTGAAGTCTCCGGATACTCTTCAAGGGTAGCCCCATGTAGAGCGCGTTGCAGTAGTCCAAGCGGGAGGTCACAAGGGCATGAATGACCGTGAGTAGAGCCTCTTTCTCCAAATATGGCCGCAACTGGTGCACCAGGCGAACCTGTGCAAAGGCCCCCCTAGCCACAGCAGTAAGATGATGGTCCAATTTTAGCTGTGGGTCTAGGAGGACCCCCAAGTTGCGGACTCGATCCGAGGGAGTCAGTTTCGCTCCCTCGAGGACCAAGGAGGGACAGTTGTCATGGTCCTTAGGAGGCAATATCCAAAGCCACTCAGTCTTGTCGGGGTTGAGTCTGAGTCTGTTCCTCCCCATCCAGATCCTAACGTCGTCCAGGCACCGGCACATTACATCAGCTGCCACACTGAATTCAGACGGGGTGGTGATGTACAGCTGGGTGTCATCAGCGTACTGGTGAAAACGCACCCCATGTCTACGGATGATCTCCCCCAGCGGTTTCATGTAAATGTTAAACAGGATGGGCGAGAGAACCGACCCCTGAGGCACCCCGCATAACAGGGGCCTAGGGGACGATCTCTGCCCTCCTGTTAACACCGACTGCATCCTATCGGCGAGATAAGAGGAGAACCACCGCAAAACGGTGCCTCCCACCCCCAACTCGCCGAGACGATGCAGAAGGATACCATGGTCGATGGTATCGAAAGCCGCTGAGAGGTCAAGTAGCACCAGGATGGAGGAGTTTCCCCCATCCCGGGCCCGCCAGAGATCATCTATCAGAGCTACCAAGGCAGTTTCTGTACTGTAGCCGCGCCTGAAACCCGACTGATAGGCATCTAGATGATCTGTTTCATCCAGAAGTCGCAGAAGCTGGGTAGCCACCACCTTCTCCACAACTTTCCCTAAAAAAGGTAAGTTGGAGACCGGACGATAGTTCTTCAAGTCAGCTGGATCCAGGGAAGGCTTCTTCAGGAGGGGTCTCACCACCGCAGCTTTTAACGACTGCGGTACGGATCCCTCCTCCAAAGAAGCGATGACCACCGCCCGGATCCAGCTGCGTGTCACCTCCCTGCTGGCCGAAACCAACCAGGAGGGGCACGGGTCCAATAAACAGGTGGAGGCACCCATTGCCCCCACGGCTCTGTCCACATCCTCGGGAGAAACAGGTCCAAACTCTTCCCACAACGGTGGACTAAGACTTGCCCCTGTCAACTCCATGGGCTCTGCCCAGCCAGAGTCCAGGTTCGACCGGATCTGAGCGACTTTATCCGACAGAAACTCTGCGAATTCCTCAGCTCTGCCTTGCAAGTGTTCCTCGCTCCCCCCTTTAGCAAGGAGGGAGCGAGTCACCCTGAACAAGGCGGCTGGGCGAGAATCTGCGGACGCAATAAGAGCGGAAAAATAAGATCGTTTTGCCGCCCTTATCACCACTAAATAAGATCTGATGTAAATTCTTAATAGTGTTCGGTCAGATTCGGTTTTGCTGGTTCTCCAGCGGCGTTCTAGACGTCTCTTGGCGTTTCATCTCCCGGAGCTCCTCGGTAAACCAGGGAGCTTTCCGGGATCCACTGCCGCGGAGAGGTCGCTTAGGCGCAATCCGGTCTAATGCCGCTGATGCTGCGGTGTTCCATGCAGACACCAGGGAATCAGCCGAATTGTGTACCAGGGTTTCAGGTATTTCCCCAAGCTCCCTTTGGAATCCTTCTGGCTCCATTAGGCGCCTGGGGCGGAACCACCTAGTCGGTCCCGCCTCCCTGCAGGGGAGGAGTGGGGCTGCAAAATCCAACCTCAGTAGGAAATGATCTGACCATGACAGTGGGGAGGTGACTATTTCCCTTATCTTCAGATCATCTCTCACTGCAGCGATCAACAACATAGTTGTTAAGTGAATCTGGTTTCCCCATTGACGTTGCTTATCAGAAGGTGACAAAAGGTGATCTCTTGTACCTGGGACACTGTGACCATCATTTAAATATGTTGAAATTACAGTAGTGATATTTGTTCACTTTTTTACCTAACAATTTCCAGCAAAAGTAAAATATATAGAAATACAGGCATACCTTGTTTTATTGAACTTCGTATTATTGGACTCACTGATAATGCATTTTTTATAAGACCCTCCACCAGCAAAAAGACTATAACTACTGAAGCTCAGATCTAGATTTTAGCAATAAAGTATTTTTAATTAAGCTATGTACCTTATTTTAGACATAATGATATTTCACGCTTAATAGACTTTAGTATAATATAAATATAACTTTTACACGCACTGGGAACCCCAAAACTCAATTTATTGCAGTATTTTGGAACCAAGCCCACAATATCTCTGGGTACAAAACAAGTTCACTCTGTACCTTCCAGTTAAACATAACTTCCCATTAATTTTGAGGGATTTTTTTTTCTCCCGCTGTTTCTTTTTCTATCAGTTAATCTCAATATTAATTCCCAGTTTCTCTTACTCAGGCTGAAAGGTGCAACTTATAAATTTATTTATTTATTTATAATTAAATTTATATACCGCCCTTCTCCAGGGGACTCGGGGCGGTGAACAGCCAAGTAAAAACACAATATAAACATTAAAAAATATATACATTTAAAAGAAAATATTTGATGTGGCCCTGATTTAAGACAATACAATTAAAATTTGGTAAAATCTTAAAAACCCCAAAAACGTTTTCACGCCAGCCCGGCTTGATAAAAATAGTACGTCTTGAGAGCACGGCGGAAGGTGATCAGGTCATGAATGGTTCTTAAATCTGGAGGGAGCTGGTTCCAGAGGGTGGGTGCTCCCACAGAGAAGGCCCTACCCCTGGGTGTCACCACCCTACACTGCTTGGCTGATGGCACCCCGAGGAGGCCCTCTCTGTGGGAGCGCACTGGTCGATGGGAGGCAGTTTGTGGCAGCAGGCAGTCTCGGAGATAAATGTCATAATATTCTCGTGTAAATTAGATTCTTGAGATAATGGTGTTCTCAGGAGGGCTTCTGGGTAGTCTCTTGTCTTCTTGTCTCTTGACGAACAAGAAGCAATGGATGGAAACTGATCAAGGAGAGAACTAACCTAGAACTAAGGAGGAATTACCTAACAGAAAAATAAATCAGTGGAACAGCTTGCCTCCAGAAGTGGTGAGTGCTCCAAATACTGGAAGTTTTTAAAGAAGAGATTGGACAACCACTTGTCTGAATGCCTGAGCAGGGGGTTGGACTAGAAGACCTCCAAGGTCCTTTCCAACTCTGTTATTCGGTTATTCTGTATCTCATATGCCTCTTCTGCTTTTACTTTCTCAGGAAAGGTGCTTGTGTTTCTGGACAGCCATTGTGAAGTGAACGAGATGTGGTTGCAACCGTTGCTGACCCCCATCCAGGAATCCCGCAGGACCGTTGTTTGTCCTGTGATTGACATCATCAGTGCGGACACGCTGACGTACAGCTCTTCTCCTGTTGTCCGTGGAGGGTTCAACTGGGGCCTTCACTTTAAGTGGGATCTGGTTCCTTTGTCGGAATTGGAAGGACCCGAACAAGCCATTGCCCCCATCAGGTGAGACATCCCAGTTTCAAATACCATCCTCTAATGCAGGACCCCCACCCTGTTGGCTTGTGGCCACCAGGCTGTGTGAGTGGCTGGCCAATGCGTGTGTGTGCGCGCACGCACCCCCTCTCGCAATAGTGGCTCCTTTCGCTTCTGCGCATACGCGTGAAAAGGCGCCTTCCCCTCCCTCCGGGATGCCAACCCAGAAAGGAACTGGGGAACTCTGCTCTAACGGGGTGAACAGCTTCACTTAAAACTAGAAAAGAGGTTTTATCACACACCAAAGGTGTGGGATAAAAATACAATAACCGTATCATGCCAAACCACAGACATTTAATTTTATATGGAATTTTAAAATGAAGGCTGGAGGAAAGACAATGTCAGTACTCTCAATATTTATTCCTTAATATATATTCATTAATATTCACTTGTAGTACATTCCCAGGGAAACTGCTTCAGTTTAACTAAAGATTTGAAGCCAGAACTTTGGTGTTAAGAATTGGGTCTTGTCAGAGGTGGGTTCCTCCCGGTACGCTCTTACCTGTTGGTTACCGCAGAGCCGAAGAAGCTGGTGGCGTTCGTGGTGCGGGGCTTCCCCCGCCCGCTTCTCCCGCCCGCCGAGATGCCGCCATTTGCGTTCTTGTGCCCTCTGCGCATGCGCAAAGCGTTCTGAATGTGCAGAGGGCAAAAGAACACAAATGGCGGCGTCCAGGCGGGCGGGGGAAGCGGGCGGGGGAAGCCCCGCGCCACGAACGCCATCAGCTTCTTTGGCTCTGCGGCGACCAACAGGTAAGAGCGTACCGGGAGGAACCCACCTCTGGGTCTTGTTCAGTAAATAATAAAATTTGTTCTCTCTTGTTTTTATTACGCTTATGATCAACTGCTTCTTTTATTTTATCTATTAAATTTACAAGGCAACAAGACCATCCTATGAAACCATAGGAGCAGTATGTAGATCAGGGGTGGGCAGGGCAATATTCCCAAGGGGCCACATGAGAAACTGGGACTTTCTTAGAGGGCCAAATCAATAGCTCTTGGCTGCGCTCCGGCCACTCACCTGCAGAGCCATGTTTGACCAAGGTCGCACTGGGTGGCCAAGCCCTGACCCCTTCATGCGATGACCACTGTGCCTCCTGAGGCTGCTCCAGGCAAGGGGTTTGGTTATCTTTAAATATTTTCTTGACCTATTAAGTTCTTTGTAGATCTATGCTTCCCCTTTCTTACTTCCACTTCTGCCAGGGGTTGACTTTGCTAAAGGTTTCATTTTCACCTTAGGTCTCCCACAATGGCAGGAGGCTTGTTCGCAATGGACAGAGAATATTTCAATGCGCTTGGACAGTACGACAGCGGCATGGACATTTGGGGAGGGGAAAATCTGGAAATATCATTTCGGGTATGTTTGTTTTGGGATTTGCTAGTGGGCATTCTTTTTCGTTCTTGGATGATTGATTGAGGCCACTTTCAGAATCAGGAGGTGTTTGCGCATTATTGTTGGGTGATCACTTTCTGCAGCTCTGAAGACAACAGTAGTATGAATTTTTCTTATTTTAAATAGCTAGAAAGGCCTCTGCCAAGATGAAGTTGGCTTCAAAAAACAAAAACCCCTCCAAAAAGCTAAACAGTAATCCTAGAGTAATAGTTTCTCTGAGATTATTTTAGGTAAAGCATCCATTGCAACATACCCAAAAAATTATGTAGCATGCATGAAATTATTGTGAGAGTAATTGAAATATTATTTATCTCAAAGTAGGAAGAACTGTTATCAAGGATACCTCTCTCTCTCTCTCTCTCTCTCTCTCTCTCTCTCTCTCTCTCTCTCTCTCTCTCTCTCTCTCTCTCTCTCACTCTCTCACTCTCACTCTCACTCTCACTCTCACTCTCACTCTCACTATCTAGCTCAGGGGTCCCCAAACTTGGCAACTTTAAGACTTGTGGACTTCAACTCCCAGAATTCTCCAGCCAGCATAGCTGGCTGGAGAATTCTGGGAGTTGAAGTCCATAAGTCTTAAAGTTGCCAAGTTTGAAGACCTCTGATTTTCTAGCTTATCTAGCTAGCTACCATCTGTTATATATATAGCTGATGAGAGCTAAATAGCTTGAAATAGATCTATACTGGTCTCCCTTTATTTCTTTATCAGTTCTTTGTAAGTTTGAAAATATGGTTTGTAGCCTGGATGGCCCCTGGAGTGGGGCTGAAAGGCAAAAGGAAGCAGTCTGCTCCCTCCCATATTTGGGTCTACCAGGTGACTCGGCAGAAAAACATTTTATATATATGTGTTTGTGTTTGTGTGTATGTGTTTGTGTGTATGTGTGTGTGTGTGTATACACACACACACACACACACACACACACACACACATACATATACACTGTGTAAAAGATAATATATAAATATATGTTATATATAATTGTTATAAAGAACTGGGAGACCTACAGTTTGTGGGGCTTTTGTTACGAAAAGACAGGGCTTGAATTTAGGCAATTGAACATATTTCCTGAGTGAAAACAATTTGATGATGAATTCGGAAAACTTTGATTGTTTGCAGTGTTCTCAGAGATGTTGTGGATTGTGTGCTACCCAGTGAAATTGAGCTGAAAAATAATTTGTAAAATAGTTATATAAAGCCTATCCTTAAATAAAATAACTTCAGTTTGTGGGAAACAAGCAAATATTGGATTGCATGCTATTCTAAAAAGAAATCCACATGTCCTCTTGGTAATTTATTGTGGCATTTATGTATTTATTAAATTTATATGCCGCCACATCTCATGGTTTGAGGCGCCTTTGAACAGCTTAAAACATACAGATATAAAAACATAAAATATAAAAAGAGACTAAATATAAAATATTAAGAGATTAATATAGAAAGAGATTAAAATTACAAAAGATTGAAACAAACTAAAAACCATGGGAATGGTGCAGAGCAGTGGTGGCCTCTTCTCCCCTAGAGCACAAACTACCTCCAGCCAGTAGCTTCTCTTTCAGCACGCCATCCCAGCCGGCATAACCATGTTTTAAAGCTTTTCCTGAAGGCTGAAACAGGGGGTCAGATCTTGCCTCCTGTGGTAAGGTGTTCCTTGGCTGATGGGGTCCACAGTAGCCCCTTCTGCCAGCACGAGTGGGGCAGGCTAACCCTATAGGGCAGGGCTGTCAAACACCATTTCATTGAGGGCTACATCAGAGTTGTGTTTGACATCAGGGGGCCGGGGTGGGTGTGGCCAGGTGGCCCTCCCGAGCTCCATTTTTTCTGGCAGAGGCACCGTGGGCCAGTCCTTCGCTATTTCCAAGGTGGCCCCGCAATCCAGACCTAAGCACCCTGTGGGCCGGATGCAGCCTGCGGGTCTTGAGTTTTAGACCCCTGCTATAGGGGAAAGACAGCTCCTCAGATATCTTGGACCGATGCATAGAGGGCTTTAACAATAAAGGTAGTCTTCGGCTTACGACCACAATTGACCCCAAGATTTCTGTTGTTAAGTGAGACATTTATTAAGCTCCATTTTACAACCTTTTAAGTGAACCACTACAGTTGATAAGTCACCGTGTTTCCCCGAAAATAAGACCCTGTCTTATATTTTTTCTGAACCCTGAAATAAGCGCTTGGCCTTATTGCCATGCACTCAAAAGCCCGATTGGGCTTATTATCAGGGGATGTCTTATTTTGGGGGGAAACAGGGTAGTAACCTGGTTGTTAAATGAATCTGGTTTCCCCACTGAAGGTCACAAAAGGTGATCACATGACCCCGGGACACAGCAATGGTTGTAAATATGAACCAGTTGCCAAGCGGCCGAATTTTGATCACGTGACCATAGGGATGCTGCAGAGGTTGTAACGGTGATAAATGGTCATAAAGTCACTTTTTTCAGTGCCGTTCTAACTTTGAACAGTCGCTTAATGTAACTGTTGTAAGTCAAGGTATAACAGTGTTCAAAAACTCTTTGCTGTCATTCTGTGTTATTGGAAGAGAAGTATGGGGCTGAACCAGGGGTGGGTTCCTGCCGGTACGCTCTTACATGCCGGTACGCTCTTACCTGTTGGTCGCCGCAGAACCGAAGAAGGCGGTGGCGTTCGCGGCGCGGGGCTTCCCCCGCCAGCTTTCCCCGACCCGCCTAGACGCTGCCATTTGCGTTCTTTTGCCCTCTGCGCATGCGCAAAGCGTTCTGCTTGCGCAGAGGGCAAAAGAACGCAAATGCTGGCATCCAGGCGGGCGGGAGAAAGCGGGGGGGGGGAAGCCCCGCGCTGCGAAAGCCACTGGCTTCTTCGGTTCTGTGGCGACCAACAGGTAAGAGCAGGAACCCACCCCTGGGCTGAACATTAAGCTTTGAAGACAGGTGTCAACCTGATTGAGTTCATTCAGCTATTAATAAGATCCAAATGTTAACAGTTATGTAAATATGCAAACCTTTTAGAAACCTGTGTGTAATATCAACTGCCTTCAGTATAAATATTTTACCAAGTCCTTCTATTTCCGAACAGATTTGGATGTGTGGAGGCAAGCTTCTCATCATCCCTTGCTCCAGAGTAGGGCACATCTTTCGTAAAAGGCGCCCCTATGGCTCTCCAGGTGGGCAGGACACGATGGCACATAATTCTCTACGCCTCGCGCATGTGTGGATGGATGAATACAAGGCAAGGCTGTCACAACTGTCTATTACTGGGTGAGGCGGGGTGGGTGGGTGGGTGGGAGAAGAAGTATACCTCAGTTCACCTGTGAAGGGAGCAAAAGGACGACCCAGGAATTGTTCCCACCTTCCTGAAAAAAATCTATTGAAATTACGGCTATTGGAGGAATATTGGAGGAATTGTTATGTCTTCTGTTTCCAGAAGACATTAGTTCTTTTGTTTATTTTTTGTTTATTAGACGGTTTTGTTTTCTTTTGTTTATTATTATTATGAGGAGCCGAGGTGGCGCAGTGTTAAATGCAGCTACTGCACGCTACTCCAGCTGACTGCTAGTTCAGCAGTTCAGCTGTTCAAATCTCACCGGCTCAAGGTTGACTCAGCCTTCCATCCTTCTGAGGTGGGTAAAATGAGGACCCAGATTGTTGGGGGCAATATGCTGAACTCTGTAAACCGCTTAGAGAGGGCTGTAAAGCACTATGAAGCGGTATATAAGTCTAAGTGTTATTGCTAAGTGCTATTGCTATTAGACTGTCTCTGGAAATTTGGACGCATGCCTTATGGGAAGGGAACAGAGGCATGAATGTTGGAAACACAATATAAAACCTTAATTTTTTTCAGTAGTATTTTGTAATTTTTAGTTGGGGAAAGAATTTGAATGTATAGCTCAGAGAAATCTGCCCCCCCCCCCCACTAATGCCATTGTTACCGGTAGTCCTTGTTTAACGATCACTCATTCAGCAACCGTTTGAAGTTACAACAAGACTGAATGAGGAGACTTACAACTGATCCTCTTATTTATGGCCACTGTAGCCTCTTATAATCACCACTCAGGGGCTTACTTGGCCATTGGTTTGCAATTACAGTATTTGCAGCGTCCTGCAGTCACACACAATCAACATTTGTGACCTTCACTGCTGGTCAATGAAAAGCCAGAGAAGATTGCAAACATAACACCCAACACTGTGCAGGATTCGCTTAACAGCCACAATCAGAACTGCTGCATAAGTTGCCGTGGTCACATGACATCACACTCCCTACAACCACGTTGCTTAGCAACAGAGTTGTCAGTCCGCAAATTACCGTCGTTCATTGAGGACTACCTGTTCTTAGACTTAGTTTCACATAACAGGAATAACAGTGACTCTCTTTGCTATCTTGACTCTTTTCAAATAGGAACAGTATTTTGCCTTACGTCCAGAGCTGCGAACAAGGAACTATGGGAATATTACTGACCGTGTGGAATTAAGAAAAAAATTGAACTGCAAATCATTTAAATGGTATTTAGACAATGTGTATCCAGAGATGCAAATCTCTGGGCCCAATGCCAAGGTACAGCCTCCGGTCTTTTTCAATAAAGGACAGAAAAGGCCAAAAATACTGCAACAAGGAAGGGTAAGAGGCTGTTCTTCAGATTTGCTTAAATCCAAGCTCTTAAAAATCTAGACATGGAAATTTTAAAGTGGTATTTGAAGGGAAAGGAAGTATATTAGTACAAAACAGCAATTTAGCTTTAAAATACGCAATACACTGCCGTAATGGGGATAAAGATGTCTAACTGTTGTGTCATTTGGTTTCTGTTTGGGTAAACAGTATTTACGTTAATCTTTCTGAATGTCTTTTACCACCTGTACTAAAAACTAAGGGAGAGGCCCCACATCATAACTGAATGGTCAGTGGTGGTCAGTTTTTTTAAAATCTGGTTTTGATAAGCACACTTGCCATGTGATTTCATTTATCAGCAAGGGCTGCACAGCCTGGGGAGGCAAATAGCTTGCCTAACATTTTCTTCCTTTTTGGATCAATCTGTAGATGATGTAACTAGACTGCAGGGGTTTCCAACCTTGGCAACTTTAAGCCTGGCGGACATCAGTTCCCAGAATTGGCTGAGGAATTCTGGGAGTTGAAGTCCGCCAGGCTTAAAGTTGCCAAGGTTGGAGACCCCTGAACTAGAGTATTGCCTTACTTACCAGGGTAAAAGTACACATTCAGCTTTTGTTCTGATAGCTTCCACTCCTTGAGCCTGCAGCTTCTCTTAGCTATATATACAAAGGAGCTACGTAGAAATCAGCAGAAATCAAAGTGGTTTATTTTGGTAGCCGCACCTGTGCTGTAAAAGGGATGACTTTTTAATCTAAATTCTAGGCAGAGTACAATATAAAGTTCAGGAGCCGCCATCTTTTTAAAAAATGCCCATTCTTAGTTACAGTGGTGGATTTCCAAAAATCACAGCCCTTCCTGTTTTCTTGTCTACTATCCATTCATATTTAAAAGCAAGAGTTTCAAAATACAGTAGTTTTACTTATGTACCTATTATAGCAGTCTTATGCCAGCCCTCCATAAGCTTGTTAAGTATCCATTTTAAGTCAATCAATCCAATGGCTGTCATAATCTTGTAGGGAATTCTATATTATTAATGTGCCAACTCTTTCAGGTAAAAGAATCTAAAGGCGTTTTCTAAATACCAGCTAATAGACATCAAGCAATCAAAAACCATGCATCCATCCCAGAATCAGGAGGGGTCCAGTAGCGCCTTTTCAGACTGATAAATGTTATTATAAGACATAAGCTCTTGTTCATCATTCAGTTCATCAGAGGCACAGAATGGTTAAGCTGAAGTAGGATTTAGATTGGGATGAAGCTATGGCGGATGTGGAGGTGGGATAGTTTTGCAGAAGCAGGTTATATGTGTGAGAGATTACAAGTATCCCATCAGTTAGTGACTTAACATGTTACAGTCTCCACAGTGTTGGTTAAGACCTTTCCAGGTAGCCCGAAATCTTTTGTGCATGTGAATTCTGTAGTTCTCAACCTCCACAGAGTAATTGGAACTGTACCTGTAATAAAGATAAAATTATAGGAAAACACTTTAACCACCGAGCACTTGATTATAAATAAAGTGTGTTAGCGCTACCAGACTTCAGTTTTTGGCTACTATTATCTGATAAGGCTCTCTTCTTATCCTGCATGCAGTGTTGAATCCCTGAGTCCTCTTGCTGCTGGATGAGTCAGAACACAAAGGGTTTCTTTCTGTTTCTCTATTTAGGCTGAATTTGAATCAAAGTGGACTTTGATTTCTGGACAAGGGAAAAAAGGGAAGAAAAGCAAACTCCCTGTGATGGCTAATGGTTATCTCTAGTTGAGCTCCTTGTGTTTTTTTGGGAAAGCATGTTCATCCTTCAAAGAAGTTTGTTTTTTCTTAGTTTTGAATCTACTCTTCATAAATTAAATTGGATGGCTAATTCACGTTTAGCATAAAAATCAGATTTTTATGTATAATAATTCCTGTTTCATAGGCTGTGTAAGACAATTTTCTGGCCTCATAGCAAAGTCTTTAAAATGGCTTTAAGCTAAGAAGACATTAAATCATTTTGTCTTCTTGTTACATTGAGATGGAAAAGCAGAGATGCCGTTGAGGAATGAATATCTAAGTAGTCCTTGACATAAGGCTGCAATTGAGCCCTAAATTTCTGTTGTTAAGTGAGACAGTTGTGAAGGGAATCAATACGGTTTTGTCCCATTGTACGATCTTTCTTGCCGCAGTGAATAACATTGCATTTGTTAAGTTAGTAACATGGTTGTTAAGTCCACCTGGCTTCCCCATTGACTTTGCTTGTCACAAAGGGTGATCACATGACCCCGGGACACTGCCACCGTCATAAATGCAAGTCACTTGCCAGTCGTAACCATGGGGTTACTGCAGTGGTTGTTAGTGTGAAAAATGGTCATAAGTCACTTTTTTTCAGTGCCATAATAATTTTGAATGGTCACTAAGTAAATGGCTCTAAGTCGAAGGCTACCTGTAGTGTAATTTGATTGAGATCAGGTAAGGTGGTTGTTCAGAAAAGGAATCCACCTGTTGATTAACTTCAGTCTTTGAAATGGTGGAACAAAATGCTGAATGTGAGAGTTGGATAAATAATAAAAATGGGAGTTTCAGTTTTACTTTTTTGTAAACAAGTTGCACTGTATCAGAATCCGTTTTGAGTACTTTATCCTATAAAAAAATGATGTTTATATCAAGTCCCCAAATATGTTTGTACAATAGAACAAATAGTGTCTGTGTGCAGATGATTATGCATCCCAGATATCCTTATGCAAAATCAGATATCCTGATTTTTGTAAAATATTATTAGGCAATCTGTTTGGGATGCTTATATACTCTCAGAAACAAAGCAATCTTCCAGGATTGTGTAGCTTGCCTATAATTAACAATTTCATTCCCATCTCCATTCTTAATACTGCTGATGATTTGTTACGTGGTTGTGTAAAATTTAATCCTGTCTGTGCTGTACTGTGACCGCTATACTTTCAATATAAAGTCCTTCTGTAGAAATTGGTTTCTAGCACTGAATTTTTTAAAGTTTAGTCATTGTGCCAGTTAGTTTTCTATTTGTATACCTTCTGTTTTAAAGCCACCAAGTAGTAATATTTCTCACAAATTACACTCGAATCTCCACTTCTAGAGGTAATGTTTTTCAAGACAATAAGTATTGCAGTTGTAGCCACACAAGGTGATCGGATGGCTTTTAAGGAGAGATCTTATGTCCCTGCATATCATGTATCTTTTTTGCCAAGTTGATTCTTGGCCAGCAGATGGTGGCAAATATTAATGATAGAATGAGACAAATATTTCATTTGTGAAATATCCCAGTGAAATAAAGCTGAAAACGTTGGTTGATAATTTATGTTTGAAAAAAAACCCTCTCCTTCTTCCTTGTTGTTCCTCACTCTTTTGTTCTTAGAGAATATAATAGGAATGTTGGAAGGAAGGGAGGGTGGTTGAGAAATTGACCTCTGTTCACATTGGATGTTCTCTTCTCAGTGTGTTTGTGTTTCTTTTCCTTATAGTTGCATCACCTTCACACTAATAAATGTCTGGCGGCGCAAAGCCACCCGAGTCAAAAAGGAGGACTTGTGGTGGTCAGGGAATGTGACTACAGTAATAAAAATCAGGCAAGTTTCCTTAAACCTCTTATTGTTTTGCTAATTTTGATCTCTCTGACATGTCATGTTCCTATTTTCCCAGAGGGTTGCCTTATTTTAATCCATCGTTGTCCAACCTTTTTGCTTGCCTGGGCCACATTGAAGAAAGAGGAATTGGCCGCATTATAAAATGTATAATATAGTTAATGTATATAAATAGCCAACTTCTTCTGTTTTTTAATGTTTTTATTATTTATTTATTATTTATTTATTAAGAGTTCTTATAGGCCGCCCAATCCCTTGGGACTCAGGGCGGCTTACAGCAGAGATTAGAACTACAGATTAAAAAAGGCATTTAAAAACATCATATTACGATATAAAAAGCCATTCATCCTTGGGGGAATCATCTCTTCATCCCGCCTGCCGGAAGAGCCACGTTTTTACTGCCTTGCGGAAGGCCAGTAGGGTGGGGATAGTCCGGATCTCTGGTGGGAGTTGGTTCCAGAGAGATGGGGCTCCCACAGAGAAGGTCCTCCCCCGTGGGCCCGCCAGCCGGCATTGTTTGGCAGACGGGACCTGGAGGAGGCCCTCTCTGTGGGACCTCACTGGTCGTAGGGAGGAATGTGGCAGGATGCGGTCCCGAAGATAACCTGGCCCTGAGCCATGTAGGGCTTTAAAGGTCAAAACCAACACCTTGAATTGCGACCGGAGACCAATGGGTAGCCAATGCAGCTGGCGGAGGATGGGTGTTACGTGGGTGTATCTCGGTACACCCACCACAGCTCGCGCAGCTGCATTCTGTACCAATTGTAGTCTCCGGATGCTCTTCGAGGGTAGCCCCATGTAGAGCCCGTTACAGTAGTCAAGCCGTGAGGTGACAAGGGCATGAGTGACTGTGAGCAAAGCCTCCCTCTCCAAGTAGGGTCGCAATTGGTGCACAAGACGCACCTGTGCAAAGGTCCCCCTAGCCACAGCTGAAAGATGTTGCTCCAATTTAAGCTGTGGATCTAGGAGGACACCCAAATTGCGGACCCGTTCTGAGGGAGTCAATTTTTCTCCCCCAAGAACCAAGGAGGGACAGTCGACATAATCCTTGGGAGGCAATATCCAAAGCCACTCAGTCTTGTCTGGGTTGAGCCTGAGTCTATTCACTCCCATCCAGACCCTTACATCGTCCAGGCAGCGGCACATTACATTAACTGCTTCACTGAACTGACACGGAGTGGAGATGTACAACTGGGTATCATCAGCATACTGCTGATACCTCACCCCGTGTCGTCGGATGATCTCACCCAACGGTTTCATGTAAATGTTGAACAGGATGGGAGAGAGGACCGAGCCCTGTGGCACCCCGCAAAGCAGGGGCCTAGGGGCTGACCTCTGCCCTCCTATCAACACCGACTGCGTCCTGTCGGAGAGAAAGGAGGAGAACCACCGAAGAACGGTGCCCCCCACTCCCATCTCCCCGAGACGACGCAGAAGGATACCATGGTCGATAGTATCGAAAGCCGCTGAGAGGTCAAGTAACACCAAGATGGAGGAATGACCTCCATCTCGGGCTCGCCAGAGATCATCCATCAGAGCGACCAAAGCAAATACATTATCTTGTATTTTTGTTATCTTTAATATTTTTTATTATCTTGTGGTTACTAGCTGCCCAGGGCTGCATGTGGCCTATATGAAGAACATATAGAAGAACCAATAATAAAATAAATATGGGTTGGGCTTGCCTGCTTCAGTTGTTCACAGCAGAACAAAAGATATGTCCTAGGATACCATGTCATTTATTGGTTCAGTGATTTTTTATATTTGACATATTTATCTGTCTATGTAATTTTTAAAGATGGTCCCAAGTAAAAGTAGCCCTCCACTTAACGGCCCTAATTCAGACAAGAATTTCCATGGCTGAGCAGGGCAGTTACTGGGTGGTTGCACCCGATTTTGTGTCATTTTTTGCTATGGTTGTTAAACAAGTCACTACAGTGATTTAAATGAATCATGCAGTCGTTAAGCGAATCTGACTTCCCCCATTGGCTTCGCTCGTAGGAATTTGGCTGGGAAGATCGCAAATTGGGATTACGTGATCCTCAGCTTACATAACCATTCATTTAGTGGCTCTTCAGATTTACACTGGCACGGAAAAAAGTGGCTTGTGGCTGGTTTTATCGTTGCAGCATCCCCATGGTCACATGATCAAAATGTAGACACTTGGCAACTGACTTGTATTCATGAGAGTTTTACTGTTCCTGCGTGTGTGTGTGTGTGTGTGTGTGTGTGTGTGTGTGTGTGTGTGTGTATGTATGTGTGATCACAGTTTGTAAGCTTCCCAACCAGCTTCTGACAAGCAAAGTCAATGAAATGAACCGTATTCCCTTAATGACTACATGATTCACTTAACTGCAGTGATTTGCTTAACAACCAAGGCAAAAAAAAAAGAAGTAATAAAATCAGGTGTGATTCCATTGCTTTGCTTAGCAATGGAAATTCTTGTCCCAATGAGGTCTATAAGCTGAGGACATGCCAGTTTGCCAAGCTCCCAATTTTTTTTATCACGTACGCTGCAACTATTGCAAGTGTGAGAGTGGGCTTAAGTCAGCTTTTTCAGTGCTGCTGTAACTTTGAACAGTTGCACAGTGAATGACTACTATAAGTCAAGGGCTACCCATGTAGCATGTTGCAACAGTTTGTTTCTCGCCCCCATGTGCTGATCAGTAGCAGCTGTGGATCCAGGCGGTTCCCGCAATCTGCTCCTCTTTCACTTTTGTCGTCCCGAGTGCGGGCACCTTTCCCTGATTAGCTGTGTTCACTTTTTGTCACCGTCAATGGTCCCTTGTCTTTTCTCTTGCTGTGTATTCTGGAGCTCCTCAGAAGTCCAGTGAGGCCACTGGAAACAGGCCATGATGAGGTGCATGGCAGAGCTGCCTGCCAGATTGCTGGAAATTCCTCAAGCATATCCTGAAACCCAGCTGGATCCACTCAACACTTGGGCTGAACCGTTCTGATGGGTCTTCTACCCTTGCTGACAGTCTTAACCGAGTGATCTGGCCATGACAAAAGGGATGGGAGTCATTCTCCTCTGTGTTTGGATCGGTTGCTGCGTCCTCCAAGGTCCAACGGCTGAGCTCATGGGGGAGAGGACAGTGGTTGCACTGGAGACCATGAACTCCTGATAAAATCTTTGGTTCCATAGGTAGTCCTTGACTTATTGCCAGAATTGAAGTCATAACTTGTGCTGTTTATTAAGGGGGTCATCACATGACTGTGTCTGATCTTTTTTTTACAGTGGTTGTTAAGTGAACATGGGGGTCGTAAAATGAATGCCACAGTCATTAAGCAAACTTGTTATTTGCAGTGGCCACTTTCACTGGGAAGCAGAAGTAAATGCTGGTTTCTGGCAAAAAAAAGGGTAAATTGTGGTGATTTTTGTGGGGCGCTGCAATTGGCCATAAATATGGGTTGGTTGCTGAGTTCCTGAAATGCAATCACATGACTCCGGGGGACTTATACAGGTTATAAGTACCTTTTTCGGACTCTGTCTTAACTTCAGGTAGCTGCTAAATGACCAGTCATGAGTCAAGGACTACCTGTGCTTAGATTATTTTGGCAGTTATTCAGTAAGCATATTCTTTCTTTAGCAGCTTTCACAAAACTTTACTATCACTGTGACTTTTGCTTCAGAATTACCAGTTAGAAGAGGCTTGGTACATACCAGGCACATCTACTCCCGTGTCTTGAGGCATTTTGTTTACATCTAATTTAACTTTAATCTCCCAACAACAAGATAAAAGAAGGAAGATAAAAAATCCGGAGGTTTGCCTCTCTTATCACCACTTTGTTCTAGGGCAAGAAGTGTTGATATATTTGGCTTTCAGAATGGTCAACAATTGATAAAAAAAATAGTTTGTGAAGGAAAGCCATGAGATTTGTATTAGAACTGCCCGATAGGTCGTCTTTTCTTACTGAAGAGAAGGTTGAACTTTATTGCAGCCCCCACTCAGAAAACGGGAGCTACGTTGCCTGAGTCTATCAGGATTTCAGCCTTCCATCCTTCCGGGGTGGGTAAAATGAAGACTCAAATTGTTGGGGGCAATAGGCTGACTCTGTAAACCACTTAGAGAGGGTTGTAAAGCACTATAAAGTGATATATTAGTCTAAGTGCTATTGCTATTACCCTCTCTTCTCTTAACTCCTGCTAAGAACTGTCCTAATTTTCCTGGAATGGGAAAACATGGCAGTGAGTCATTCCTCTCCTTCATGCGCTCTCTGCAAATACAGCCCAGAGCCTGGCCTTGTCAGACAGCTGGCCGGCTCGCATGCTCATGCAGGAAAACGAAAGACCAGCTCTTCTAGTTTCCGGCACTGCCGCATGCACGAAGGCCACCTGATCATTGCGCGTGTATGCACGCTAGAAACCCGGAAGAGGAATTGGCAATGCCGCGCGTGCCAGGTGACATGGCTCCGTATGCCACTTTGGTCACACGTGCCATAGGTTTCCCATCATGGGTCTAGGACAGTGATGGCTAACCTTTTTTCCCTCGGGTACCGAAAGTGCGCGTGTGTGTGCTGTTGCATGCATGCATGCGCGCATGCGCCCACACCCATAATGCAATGCCCCTCCCACACACCCCGCCCCTGCACATGCGCGCGCAACCACCACCCCTGCGCATGCGCGTGTGACCCCCATTTTTGACTCAAATCCCAACACAGCGCTGGGAGGGGGAAAATAGCCTCCCATCCCCAAACGGTGCTGGGAGGGGAAAAAAGCCTCCCATCCCTAAACGGTGCGGGGGGGGGAAGCCCTTGTCCCCAAACGGCACTGGGGGGTGGAATATCCGGCGATCTGGGAAGGCACGGGCAGCAGAAAGTGAGGAGAAAGGTAGCCCCTCGCCCCGCGAATGTGCGCGCGTCTCCCGCAAGCAGGGCAGACCCGAAAACCAACTGGCCGGCAGGAGGCGTGCGCGCATGTGCGGTGAAGCTGAGCTGGGCGACGGCTCGCGTGCCCGCAGAGAGGGCTCCGTGTGCCACCTGTTGACACGCGTGCCATAGGTTCGCCATCATGGGTCTAGGAGCTATTTGTGGTGTAATCTGAGTTTTGTAGCTTTTCTGGAGGCATCAGATGGAGAAAAATTATTCTGGATACTTTAGGGCTTTCTTAGGTCAAGTTCTTCGTAGGGCAGTACAGATCCAGCTGCTATTCGGATCAGCGCCGTCTCTTCCCAGGGGTTGTGCATTAACTGTCACCACAGCTCAGCAGATTTCAGAAAAGTATCTGCAGCTAAAGCAGTTTTCATCCATTGTGCACTGAATGCAGGATTCTCTCTCTCTCCCTACCACCACCTCCCCCCTTCACAGATACACATGGACAGATTTGACCATCTAGATTACCTGCCCTATGCTAAACAAATATGTAAAACTAGAGTACCGTTTTGTATGTTAAAAACCTGAATTTAAGTGCATTACGGAGAAGTGCCAGCTTAGTAAACTCTAGCAAACCATGGTTAAAGCTTATAAATTATTTTTAAAAAGTGGACAGGGGTGTTTCTGACCTACTAGTGGTTTCTCCTTATGTCACCTTGTAATGAGAAGCTGAGGCTGGTGGGGAATTTTTCTGTACTTTTTATGCTGACAAAAATGATCTGGTGGGAAAAGAGGTGAGTCATATACTAAAGAAGACCCATTGATTTTTTTTCCAAGTGTCGAAATTATGTTTTTAGGTCCTAATTCACTGTTCATCCATGGACTGTTGGTTTATTGCTACAGCCAAACTTACAAACTAGTTGTCCCAAAGATGCATTTTCAAAAGGAAACTAGAATTTGTTTTTCCATGAAGACTTTTCGCTTCTCGTCCAAGAAGCTTCTTCAGCTTTGAGTGAATGGTGTAGCATGGAAGGATTTATATTCCTTGCAGTCATCTGGTCGTTAGCACTCTTTCTGAAAGTCCTTGAGGCCATTGGAGGTTTAGTGCAAATAGTGCAAAAGGGTGTGGAATATTCTTGGAACGGCTGAAAGGAGTGTGTTGTAAATAGGAGATAGTTAAGTCCTATTGTGCCCCCCCCCCATGTTGAGAGAGGGCTGTTCAATCTTAATGTAGGTGGCCTTTTTGATCCCACTTTCAAACCAGTGGTCCTCTCTGTCCAAAATGAGGACTTTGCTGTCTTCAAAAGAGTGGCCTTTGTCTTTCAAATGCAGATGGACTGCTGAATCTTGTCCTGATGGGTTTGTTCTCCTATGTTGTGCCATGCGTTTGTGAAGTGGTTGTTTATCTATCTCCTGTTTACAACACAGTCCTTTCAGCCGTTCCAAGAAGGTTCCACGCTCATTTGCACTATTCAGGTGACCCCGAGGGCACAGATAAACCTCCAAGTGGCTTCAATGACTCTCATAAAGAGGGCTAACGACTAGATCAGGGGTCGGCAACCTTAAACACTCAAAGAGCCACAAAGGTCCTAACCGGAAGCCCCCCCATTCAATTCTGGAGCTGACCGGAAATCCGGTTTCCCCACCATAGAGTCTCCTCCTAGTGTGGCGTCCTTTTTCCCTCTACCTGTCCTAACCGAAAGCCCTGTCAATTGTGCAGCTGACCGGAAAACCCGTCCCTTGCCATAGAGTCTCCTCCTGGCGTGCCCTGCTTCCCCCCCCCCCCAAACCGGAAGCTCCTCTCAAAATTGTGGTGCCAACCGGCGACAAGGAGCCACAGCAGAGCGATGAAAGAGCCACATGCGGCTCCAGAGCCGCGGGTTGCTGACCCCTGGACTAGATGATCGCAAGGAATATAAATCCTTCCGTCCTTCTATCCCTCACCGTTCAGTCAGAACTGAAGAAGCTTCTTGGATTACGAGCAAAAGGTCTTCAAGGAAAAACAAAGTCCAGTTGCCTTTTGAAAAAGCACCTTTAGGACAACAATGACCTGGATGACTGAGAATCTCCATAGACACTTACAAACTAGTTCGCACTACTGGAGGACAAATTAAAAAAAATCATAATCTATAGATTGGTTTACATTTATGCCTAAACTGAGCTACTCTATGGAAAGTGAGGGAATAAATCACATTTTAATTCATTTTTTTCTGAAATCTCTTTAATATTTTCAGAAATCAACCACCGTATATTAAATATTGAAGGGTGCCTTGGTTAAAATTGTGTTCTGCGTGGCAACATGTTTCCAGCTTGTTTCATTAGCTGCCTTTTAAAAGTATTGAGTCAGCTTTCCAAATCCCTTGGACACGTTGGGTAGGATTATGGGAAATATGCTTGATATTGAAAATATTAAGTTGGGGAAAGTAAGTTCTGAATTTAAGTAAATATTACATGAAACACATCTAATGAAGCTGGAAATATGCCTGTAGAACAGATGGAAAGAAATGGTAGGTGGGTGGGGTCTTTTGAGATCATCCAAACAGAAGCAAAATTAATAGGAAACTATTTGTTATTTGCTTGGTATGTATTCAGCTGTAAGAGCCTTTTCATTCAGTGTTAGCATCTGTAAATTCAGCTAATGTTATTAATTAACGGCAAAATGTATCAGCTTGGAAACATGAACCTGCCAATCAAGCTAATTAACTTGCTCTTCTCTCAGTGCAGCTATTTCTATATGAGAACCTTTCTTGCTGTTCCATCTGGATGGTGGGAAAGGGTCATATGAGCAGAAGTGATTTGGTTGGTTTGTTAATTTCATAATTTCCTTGGGTAATCAACATCATGTCATCTTAAATAATATTCCCTGCAGTAAGAAATAGTTTTGCTCTAGAGTAGAAAACAAAAGCAGATGAAAATGTAGTGAAGATACTGACACAATGAAAGAGAAGTGTATGTAGTTTTCTCCCCTTCGTGATTAAACCAGCCTCAATTCATTGATTCCTAGTGATCCTAAAATATTCGTAATTATTTTCATAGGTATGGATATATAATGAGGATCATGAATTAATCTTAAATAACCTCTTGTGTTTGGATGTATCTGAAACGCGCACGTCCGATCCACCACGCCTTATGAAATGCCATGGGTCAGGAGGGTCTCAGCAGTGGCTACTTGGGGTAAGTGAATTTGGCCAGGATGAATTTCAGCCTAGTGTAGCTCTGGCTAAAGATTGTTAAAGTTTATATAAGCTTGAGAATTGGTTCTCTTTGTGCATGGATGAGTTCCTGTTTACACATATGATTGTGAAAGCTAGATATTCACGAGAATGCTTAGCTTAGCCTTACTGGCTGTGGATCTTTCACAAGGCAAGGCCTCCAATTAGAAATATGCCACATGGACAAAAACAAGGGTTTTGATCAGTTTGATGTTTTTGAAAGCTTAAAATTGATTTATTTATTTATTTGGTTTTTATCCCCCTTTATTATTTTAAAAGTAACTCATGGTGGTGAACATCCCTAATACTTCTTTCTCCTTCTCTTTTTCCCCACACAAGAACCCTGTGAGGTGATTTGGGCTGAGAAAGGGACTGGTCCAAAATCACCCAGCTGGCTTTCATGTCTAAGGCGGGACTAGAACTCACTGTCTCCTGCCTTCTAGCCTGGTGCTCACTAATACCTGTTAGGAGTAGGACAGTGCCAAAATACCTAGCCTTAATTCACTAGTAGAAGTGGTCATGGTTTAAATCTGAAATTGTGAAGTGGCAATTATCACATGGTATTTTAATTTTATTGGTGAGTAATAAATTTATAGAAGCAAAAAACTAGTTATGGAAGAATGAAAGTACTGTTAATGAAAACTGGCCTTTCAGGACCAGATGGGTAGGTTTACATGGGCATAGGGAAAAGCATGGAATGTGTGTCTCAAATAGTTTTTTTTATGCTGATAGGATTATTTAAAAGTAATTTTTTGGTGAGTAAGTCGTTTATGAAGACTAAAATGTAAAATCTATAGAGCCCTGGTAGCGCAGCGGTTAGAATGTAGTATTGTAAGCTAACTCTGCCCACTGCCTGGCGGGCTCAAGCTTGATTCAGCTTCCATCCTTCCGAGGTTGGTAAAATGAGGACCCAGATTGTTGGGGGAAATATTCAAATAATGTGTACATTGTAAACCGCCCAGAGTGCGCTGTAAAGCACTATGGTGCAGTATATAAGTTTAAATGTTATTGCTGTTACTATTGCTAGTAAAGGCAGAGCTGGCACGGGAGCATCCAAGTAACCTCATCAGCCTGTCAAAAGGAATAACTTGGCTGCAAAAATAGGTTTGGAACCGTTTTATCTCATCTGCTATGTTTCTCTCTGCAGAAAAACAATCGTCTGTATCAAGTATCTGTTGGGCAGTGCATGAAGATGGTTGATCCACTTAATCTCAAAGGCTACGTCACCATGGCCATATGCGATGGCTCCTCCCTTCAGCAGTGGCGCTTGGAGAATTGAGTACCACCTCGAGGAATGGCCACTTGTGCAGGGACTCTTAGCTTAGTGCATTATTTTCTAAGGCTGGCCATGCTTGCTGCTATTTCTATCCCTGAACACTTAAAGGAAACTATTTTAATGAAGGTTAGAAATCACAATGCACGGCAGTCTTCAAGTGGAGCAGAAGAGGTTGCATTTCTTGCCCCTTCTTTCTGCAGGAGTAGAAATGCGATGACATTCCTTGGGAGTCCAACAGTACACAGAAATAATCTAAGTCATAATTAGGACAATGTAATTTTAATTAGTGGATGTATCTAATGAAGCCGGCCTAAATGGTCTGTCAGAAACCTACCGTGTTTTGCCAGTATTTCTTGCAGAAGTATTATGGTAATTTTTTAAATTTGAATTTATGGCTGGATTTCTGGAGAAAATTATGTTTTAACTCTGTCTTTTTTGTAAATAATTTTATTAATTTTAACCTAATTTAATGTCCATCTGTCATGTCCCTATAATATTTGAACCAGTGCAGGATGCCATTTTGATGATTCTGAAGACCAAGTAACATTTGCCTGCTTCAGTGCAGCCCCCAGTACTGCACCTCCCCCCACCAAGGCTCCCTTGTGTGCCAGGAAGCCCATATAGGGTGACTGTGGGATTTGCAGCATCAAAACAGTCTGGACTTTGATTCCCAGAATTCCTCACCTGGCATGTTGCCTGGAAAATTCTGGGAGTTGAAATGCAGATATCTTAAACTTAAGGTTGAGAAATTCTGCATGAGAGGATGGTTGACAAACGAGGGGCAAAGGGCAGGTGCCTTGGAAGAACTTTTCTGTTCTTCCAAGGCAATTTGGAATGCCACAGTACAAAACAGTATTTTAAAAAAGTTTACAGGTGATCCTTGATATGTGACTGACTATAATAGAGACTGCCTATTACAGTTGTAGGTCGTAACAGCAATTCTTTTGCAGCAATTGTTAAGCAAACCAATGGTTCTCTATGGGCACATTTTTGCTGAAAATTGGATGTAAATGTCAGTTTTTGGCAAAACCATCGCAAAACATGGTCAATGATTGTGGGGTGCTGCAGATGGCCATAAATGGAGCTATTTTGAAAAGTGCCCAAATTTTGGTGAGGTGACTGGAGGAACAAGCCTCCATCATCATAATTTTGAATCTAGGTCATAAATTTTCCTTTAGATCAGTTGTAACTTTGGATGGTTGCTAAGTGATGATCGTAAGTTGTGGACTTACCTGTACATTGCTTGATTTTTACCATACTCAGTTCTACCCCATTTCTTTGTGAAGAGGTTTAAAAAAACCCAGATCATTTTATATTTTACAAGTTATTGATACACTAAATATTTATGAGAAGGTTGAATTTGATACTGGATCAAAAACTTTCATTGGGAAACCTGGTCCTTAATTTATGCAGTGCAGGTTTAAGGCCCACATTAAAGATTGCAAATGGGACTAGATTTTAGTTAAGGTTTTAATATTCCTTTTTAAAATCAGGCAGCATATAAAAGTATGTCTAGAAAAATGTTTTATGATTTATCTTTGCAATATCACGGAGAAAAAACAAATATCCATTTTTATGTATTTTGTATTGCATTTTTTATTATTAACACTAGGTGTTATTGACACTCATATTAGCAACTGTCCCTTTGGTCTCTAGTGTACATTAAATGCTTGGTTACCTTATGCCATTTATGATTTTTAACTTTTGTAACAGTACCTTTTAATGAATTAATTCATTAAATGAATTAATAATTAATTAATTAAATAAATAAATTCAATGAAACCAGCCAGTCTGTTGGTGGTTCATAAGATATAATCAAAAGCTTTTTTTTGGGGGGGGGGGGAGATTTAATCATCTTAAATAGGCTTTTTTTTTAATTCCAAAGAATAGAGCAGGTTCTATAGCTGATAAGGATGTCCAAAATGGAAAAAAATAGAACTACTAGCATGATCATTTATTAAATAATGTAAGTTCTGCTATGCATAAAACATAATCTGCACAATTATGTTTTCTGTACTTTTTATATTACATATGCATCTGTTTTTGTAGAATTGGGATTTGGGTACAGCATTGAGCTATCTAAGGTATCTTCTTGATGGCAAAAACAGCCTCTTTGGTGTATCCCTGGAGATAATATATTCAGGATGTGCTGCATCCTGACATAAAGGAAAATATTAAAATATTTATAGATGTAAAATATTTTATTTGTAAATGCCAATTTTCTAAATTTGTTTCCACAAATTTCACAGCCCATAACACTCTGTATACTTCAAAAATTCAGTTTTGCCAACATTAGATAACTATTATACAGAACAGAATAAAAGCCTGTAAGACAAATACTGGTAGGATGTTGGAATATTGTACAAGAGAAGAAAAATATTCAAGAAACAAATTGCATACAGCTATTATCAAGAGAAAAATATATACAATGATTTATTCTGTAAGATAAAAATACATCATGCCATATACATTACAAGTTCAGAACTGTATCACTGAATATACTACCAGTTTTACAGTCCATTTTAGCTGTGCACACAAAAAACTTCATTTTTTTAATATTTAGACTGTGAAGTGTCAGTACCAGAATTGAAAGTACAAAATAAAAAAGCTAACCTGGTTCAAAATGTTGATTAGGGTTCTACAAGCAAACACAAACTGTTTATTTTTTTTAAAGAAATGTAAACAAAAACAATTCATACAAACACATTTTAAATTACTTATTTTTCTCAAAATCCTATTGGCAGAGTCCTGCAGCTGAAAACACAATTCCTATAATTTTTTCCTTGATTTTACTTTTCAAGAAGGCAGCTATTGACTTACGCTCTGACTACACATTCCTAGTTTCATTACATAATTTTAGTGTAAGCTGAACAGTTCATATAATCTCCACTATTTCTGTTGGAAAAGAAAATCAATGTTCAGCATCTAGTTTGGGTGGTTTTAGCAGTTATTCACAGTTATCACAAATTCTACACACTCACAAAAAAAAAAAACCTGATTTAAGAAATAGGGATGTAACAATATAATACAAATGAAATAGATCAGTCTAAATTTCCTCAAACGTCTACAAAAACCACTGCTGTAATTTACATGCTCTCTAATCAAACTGAAGGGCTGCTTTAAAAAAAAGTCAATACAACATAACTGAGCCTGCTTTAAAAATTAAAAAAATAAAGTAAAATCTCTCTTAAATTGAGATTTTGGTTACCCATGACAATTGTAATGACATGTTTAATACATGAAATCATATTGTAACATCCCTATTAAGTTTAATAAGCACCCGAACTGCTGCAAGATCTGGTAGCATTTGGTCAATTCCTATTTTTTATACTGTACTTTTATCCTCAAAATATTTACATTTTTGTACAAAGTAACAGGGTTTGTTAGTTCTGCAGGTAACAGCAGCAGCTTGGCTTCTAACTTTTCCTTTTAAAAATAGCTTCATTCACTTATTCAATAATAAATACAAAAAGTTTCTCTTATTTTACAGAAATCAAAACTACAATAAACTGACTCATGGAATCAAGTATTTTAAATGTATTTTAGTGCAAGTTATTTTTCCCTTAGCTCTATCCCTAAGGAAGTCATTTCAGTACATTCCTTGTTCAGTGGTGTCTACGTTTTTAATTTTTTTTCCTGTTTTTAGAGGGCCTGCCCCTTTAGTAAGTAAGGCTGTGGCCAGCACTTTGGATATCTCCCTTACGCTGGTGATTTCAGTCTACATTCATTAGTGCCCCACTGCCCTTCAGCAGGTCAGCCACAGCTTTTCTGCCCGAGTCTGATTTCTCTTTAGTGAAAAGAAATTTTTCTTTTAATGAAATCAAAAGTGCTGGACTGGTCTGGAGATCAGTTTCCTTTCTGGGTGCCTGGAAGCCAGGCCTAACTCCATATTCCGCCAGCTGGCTTCTGGTGCTCACTTTACACTGGAGTAGAAGAGATAACTTGAGAGAAGTGATTGTTTTCATACACATAACACATCCCCACCCTGCAAATGAACAGCATCAAAAATCACTTCTTCCTTGGGACACGCAGCCCTCAGAGGGAGTAAGGAATGCATCTAGTTCATCCATTTTCGGCAGTTTACAGCCCCACAGTGACATGCAATCTTGTGCTGGTCATCTTCAAAATCAAATTTATAGTCATAACACAGCTGAAATGAAAATGGCCAATTAGCTTTAATTATTATTCCAGAATTAAAAGATACATGCATTTTCAACATAAACATCTGTATAAAAATGAGCTGTACAAACCATCTTTATTTTTATCCTGCCTTTTTATAAATAACTCAAGGTGGCGAGCATATCTAATAATCCTTCCTCTTATTTTTCCCACAATAACAACCCTGTGAGGTGGGCTGGGCTGAGAAAGAGGGAAAGTCCCCTGGCTGGCTTTCATGTCTAAGGCAGGATTAGAACTCACCACTTCATTTCTAGCCTGGAGCCTTAACCACTAGACCAAACTGGCCTATAGACAACACAACCCTATAAGGGGCATTGTAACAACTGTCTTAGAAGACAAGGAGTCTTGAGACAACCCTAGAATATTGCTTTCAGTTCTAGAACTATTGGATATAATTCAAGTCCTTCCTTATTATTTCCTGGACAAAGTTTACTTCTGAATTGTTTTTTCTTAACATTATTAGTATTATTTCATTAATGTGTTAGTTCAATCTTGGTTCACTGCCCTAAAGGGGACACAAACTCCCTCCCCCCAACAATGCCTTTGGCCTGCATTTTAACAAAGGGCAAATTGCTCCAGCTGCTAAAGGGTATTTTGCCCAAAAAAATTCCTCCAGATCCTAAACATGCCAGCCTTCAATAAATAGACAAGAACGCATTTCAGATGGGAAACTGCTTCCTCTTAGAGAGAAAACTCTAAGGTTCCTACAGACTTTTGCCTTCAGCCTAGAGAGCAAGACTTTGTCTACCAGCCATCAATACCAACTATTTTGTTCTTTGCAAAAAAGCAGCAGCAGAATATTCAGTATATGACTAAATGCATGGTACTAAAAGCCATATAAACCATACCTCTTCCCCTTTCTGGATTCTCCGGTTAGAGCTAATTATGATCTTATGTCCCCGTTCAAAGGTTACCACCTCAGCCACACAGTTGGGTGCACAGGAATGGTTAATGTACCTATAAGGTAGGGGAGAGAAGAGAAGTGTAGATATTTTTATATATTGTACAATAATTTTACTATATGATACTTTGAGCAACAAAAGATAAAATTATGTATTTAAAGTTAGGAAATGTGACAACAAGGTTGCAATATAGTAGGAAGGTACTACTGGTGATAAAGACAAGAAATACCGACTTAGGCTGCTGAGGAAAAGAAGGTTTCAAGTGAAGGTTTTTTCAAAAATAAACAGGTCATGGATGTCTCATGCCCTGTTTGCCAGGAACCCAGGGCGGCATATACAGCACAACTTCCTCCAATCTTTCCCACAATTATCCAGTGCAGATAATTGGCTGAGTGTGCCTATCACAAAGGCACCTAGTAAGCTTTCAAAGCTGAATTTGACCCATTCTAATCCGACACTGGGGTACGACGGCTCAGCCATTAAAGACGCTAAGCATGTCTGCTGGAGAACTGACAGCCCGAGTTCAAGACCCGAGTTCCACACAACAGGGTGAGCTCCCCTTCCTGTCCCAGCTCCTGCCCACCTAGCAATTCAAAGGCATGCAAATGTGAATAGATTAATAGGTACCACTTTGGTGGGAAGGGAACAGAGGCCATGCGCCTTTGGCCTATAGCCATGCCGGCTACATGAACTCGCTTTGGACAAGGCTGGTTCCCTCAGCCAAGAAATGGAGATGAATACCACCCCCTAGAATTGGACATGACTGGACAAGGGAAACCTTTACCTTTAACCCAGCACGAGTTTCCTTCTAGAACTACCCACCTTGCAGGACCTCCAGTCAATGTGGCATCAATGACATGATCGTTATCAATGCGGAACATGTATACTCCACGATTCTGTGGGGAGGAAATCAGAAAGGAGGGGAAAAAAAGGTCTAAGCCAGCATAACAAGTATCAATATTCAAAGACATGATATGTAGCCATTCCTAAATTGTAATTACAATCCAAAGGCTTATTAAAACATTGGAAACCTTAATGTCTTTTTCCAAAACAGAAGCATTCTTGTTAGGATTTTGGGAATAGAAACACCAAAAATGAAACTCAAAGGAAGGCTCAAACATAACTTAATCACAGTCACATTTAGCCTCTATAAATGAAAGAATCAAATGTTGCTATGGCTGGTTCACAACAAATTTCCTTTATCTGAACACTTAAAAACATGCACGCACGCACACACACATACACCTGGTACTTCAAGATAGATAAGACAGATAAAGATATAGACTGATAGATGATGGATGGATGGATGGATGGATGGAGAGAAAAAGAGATAACCAGTCAGTCAGACAGCTAGCCTTTCCCTTATTTAAGGCACTTAGGATGATGTTATCAATGAAAATACAATTATTATTAAAATCTATATGAAAACCCATATTTAAAAACTTCTAAAGTTGTAATTAGCACCAAAGGCCTTAATGAAACCCATGGAACTCTTGTCCTCATTAAACCCTCCATGTCCCACAAAGCTTGAAACACAAATGCTTCTTGTCTTGAGGAATACCTGAGATTCATAAAGCTTCTCCTTCCTGTTGGCTACTTCATTGCGAATGATGGTTCCAATATATTCAATTACCATAGTGTGCTTTTCAATGTCTCTAGCAGCATATAAACCCAGGCCCTGAAAAGGCAGGAATGGTTTGGTAATAGAGCACATCACTGGCCTCTTCTGCTGATTTAAATAGATCTCAAAACCTCAGCATGTCCACTTAAGATATTTTAACAATTCTACAGTTCTTTTCAACTAATGCTACAATGATTACAGGTAGTCCTTGACTTACGACAGTAATTGAACCTGGAATTATGGGGATAAGTTGTGGTCACTAAGCAGGTCACCACATGATTGTTCCAATTTTATGACTTAAAAAAATACCAAAGTCATAGTGAGTGCCACAGCAAACCCATTGTACCCAATGGATGGTATTTTTGCCAAAAACAAGAGGTAAATTGTAGTTTATTTGGGGGGGGGGGAATTAAATTGTGATCACGTGACCATGGGATGATGCAAATGGCGGTAAATGCCAAGTGCATGAAATATGATCATGTGATCATGGGGAAGGAGGAATACAGGTCATTAGAACGTTGAAACCAGATCCTAAGTAGCTACGGGAAGGTCCTTCATAACTTCAAATGGTAGCTAAGTGACCGGTCCTAAGTGGAGGACTACCTGTACTGAGAGAAAAGTCCCACTATGTTCAATGGAGATTAATCACTTGCAATTTAATGGAGTTGTTCAAGTAGGCAGTATACAGATGCTAGTAATAAATAAACAAACAAATAGTGAGATTCAATGAAGGATAAATTAGCATGAATATGTAAATGAAACAAATAATAAATATAAAATATGCTTATTAAATAAATGTTATTTTAAAATACATCTGGTATTTTCAATACAAAAATATAGTTAATACTTCCCTGGTCCAAACTGACCTGAATACGCGACCGTGCCAAGTAGACATTGGACTTCCATTCAGTCTTCATTTTCCGATACTGAGAAGACTTTGAATGAACAAACTGTTTGCTGTAAGGTGCATTTAGTTCTCCTGTAACTGTGCTCTGAAATGACTTTGAAGTGCTGGTGCTATTCAAGGTATGAGGCCTGTACCAAAGAGTTACAAAACAGAAGAAACAGAGAAGGAAAACTGAAGATCTCTCTGAATGTTGTAATGTTTTGAATAATGAAATAGCTAAAATAGGTAAACAAACATTCAAAGCCAACTAGCAGAGACATTAAAGCAGCTGCCCCAACTTGGACGGGCCACATACACAGCCAAAGACAGCAGGGTTTGTAAGCAGCACACAGAAGCACAGGTATCCTACGTAGCCTATAAACCCTGGGCTGTACTATGTGAATTTAAAAGAAAATACCTTAACACAAACCTCTTGACATGGCTGCTCATTTTGGGCTCAGAACGAGCGCAGCCAGTGGGGTTGATGGCGAGAGGCAGCTCCATGAGAGGGTTTCGGCCGTAACGGAAGGTGTAACGCTCACAGGCCTCAACCCCAGGAAGCTGTAACACAAAGAAATCCAGGTCGGTGAAACTGCAGAAGAGCTAAAAGAACAACTCTTGATATTTGAAACAAAACAATCTTCTTCACAGTGATGAAAGAAGTACAAAGAGTGCATTAAACTGTTTCCTTTTTTTCTTCTATTTTCTTTAAGAACATAGAGCCCCAAACAGGTAGCACAAAGAACAATTCCAATTTTTCTTCAGCAGTCTACAGGTTTCAACTATAATACAGAAGGAAGGAGTTTACTTCAGGGTAAAATGTTCCCGAGATGAGAAATATTTTAGGGCCAGTACATTCTGTGCTGCTGGAGATTGTGGGAAGTATTATTTATTTATGAAATATATATGCCATTACTCCCGAGTAACTCTGGCAGTTGGAAACTACACACCTGGGTTTATTTTCCTCCTTTACATTCCCACTGCCACTACACCACCAACCATGGAAAGGGCTCTGATTTATTTCCACAGAACAAAAAAAAAGTTTTTGTGTATATGCCTGTGTATATCTGTGTATCTGTCTCTCTATATTTATTTGTTCTAAGAATGAATTTCAGCTTTTGTTAAGTTCTGCTGTTCCAACTGCAGCACTCTTCTCTAATGTATTCTATAAAGAATTGCTACAAATGCCAAATTCTGATTATTACTAAGCAGGAATTGATGAAGATTCAGCCTGGCACCATTGTCCAAACACTCACTGATTCAGCTATTCTAGCCACTGCAGAGACAGTCAGGCCAAAAAGATCTTCGCCCTTGAGATATACAGGGAATAGCTGGAGCATTTCAGAGGTTTTCCGTATCGATGCAACAGGCTCAAGGATTTTATCCCAAACATCTGTACAGGGAAAAATAAAATACACAATGCAGAAAGAGAACTGAATGCTTTGCTCTATTTATTATTAGGATATTATTTATGGTTAGGGTAGGAAATTTAAGAATTAGAGGTCCATCAGACTAGATTTTATATCTGCTTTGGAAATAATGCTGGAATATAAAATACAGAGGACAAGGCTTAAGAGGTTATGGTTATATGCCTACCCGAAACAGTTTTTAAAAGTGGGTATTTCAGCAAGGCAGGCTATATTCATTGTATTGTTTATTTTGGTCAGAAGTTTTATTTTTGTAAAATAAAAAGTTTTTGTTTTTTTTTCACATGAAGTGAATGTAAATAAATGCAGTGCTTAGAAAGACTATCTCAGAAATAGGCAAGCTGCTTTCCTCTGGGTATTTCAGACATCAATGCCTATCAGTTCAATCAGATCTCCCTGGTCTAGCTCGACTAGGGTTCCCGGGTTTTCATTTACCTTCTGGAGTCAGGCCAGTCAGAATCATATCTTCGTGTCCTTGCTCAATCACCCTGATCACAAACAAGGGGAAGCCATCCTTCTCTTCAATGGAACACAGGTAGCGGGAACGACGGTTAGTGTATCGTATGCTCCAATACAACCGGCTGGCCTCAAACCCCACCGGGTAGAGCACCTTTGAAGAGTGGAAGGCAACCATCTGGTGAGGCAGCAGCTGACCGATACTGTGGAAGATCAGGCTCCCCACCCGGAAGGTGTGTTCACGGTCCCCCCTCTGTACGATGCTAGCGATCTGTCGGACTTCGTCCCGCTGGACGTAGACTCGTCTGAAGACCGCAAAATAACTGAGTTCCTGTTCATGAGTGCTCTTCGGTTTGTGCATTGGGCAAAGCATAGTTTTGTCTTTGAAAAACATGCATTGTGCTTTAATGGCACAGGTGAAGTGATAAACATTGGTGCACCTTAACCTGTGGCAGCCGCTGGTAGCACCCATCTTGTGGCAGAACACGCATTTCATTTGCAAGCCCCTTCGCAGAGCTAGCTCAACATTGATTAAGGCACCAGCTTGTGTCTCATAAACCTCAGTAGACCAAAGAGCACAGTTCAAATGAACCCAGAGGTCTAAATCCAGATTCAGAAGCCTGGCCGGTCCATCAGTTAGCCCATCGCCCTCTTCGTGGCAGAGGCAGCATTTTCGGTAGTCTTTTAGGACAGGATCAGGTTTAAGGGTTGTGCCCAGTTTCTTGAGAAGCTCATCTATCTCCTCTTCACAAGTAGGTTTGAACGTTCCTTTAGGAATCACAATCTGTACATTCCATTTTTTCCATTTCATTCCTTTCCATTTCTTGTTAACTGGTCGACAGTCATCAAGGCCATTGGGAACAGTTCTTAAGCGGGGTTTCAATTTCACGGTTACCTTAAGTTCTTCTGATTTGGGCTCCACTTTGGCTGCTTCAAAGGCAGGAGGAAAAATAATAAGGGGTGATGAGGGGGGAGAATTTTTTTCCTGCAATTGAGGGAGGCAGTGAACGTCAAATGTGGAGATGTTTGTACTATATTGGTGGAAACTTTTTGGAGGTTCTTTCATTGGAAATTGGATTTCAGGAGGGACGGATTCCTGAGAAATAATCAGAACAGCAGTTGAAGAGAGATTCACAGCAGAAGTTATGTGCATGCATTATTGGAACTAGATCACAGTTTTGTACTAAGTAACAGAAGTTTGCATGGTTTAATAATCACTTTGCAAGACTGGGTGGTTTCAAAATTCAGAGCTGAGAATATTAAAATAATGTTTAAGAAAATAGAATTGCAAATAGCTTCTTAACCAAAAGGATCTCTGGTTTTGAAATGTACATATAAAATCCTGATACAAAGCATAAGCTTGTACTATCATTCTATCATTGTAAATTGGGATTTCAACCTATCTTGGACAAGGTTCAGAAAATGCAAAAGATATCTGAATAGACGGTTATATATCCATATTATATTCTTTCTTTGTCATGTACAGTCCGATCTGCTGAAGATATGAACTACTATTAATATCAGCAGCATCTATTTCATTGATAGAGGCAAATCTGAGTGTTCTTATTAAACACTGTGTGTGAGGCGGAATGACAATCTGAAGTAATTTAATTTATTTATAACTTTTAACCCACTTTTATTTAATAAAATTCTAGTGTACCAGTTATATTTCCCGATTAGTGTGATAGATTCCAATATTAATTGCAAAATCTTGTAAGGTATGAGTGAAGCGCCTTGAGATGTACAGTAAATGTTTGAAGAGATCCACTTTATATAAAATCTAGAATATAATTAAAATAATTATATCCTAAAGAGTCCAAATTTTCCCTTCAAAATAGATTCATATATAATTTGGTTTTCGCATTTTGAAACTTTAAAACATATATACAGGTCCTATGTGAAAAAAGGTGAATCATCACTGCAGATTGATGCAAAAAATGGAAAACAAATAAATATATCTGATGGTAAACAAGCTGCATTGCTCTTGATCGTCTAGATAATTTTTTTATTAAAATGTTATATTAAAGCAGTGTCATTACATGTATGTGGTAACTATTTACCTTGCTTTCTGAACTTTTTGCTTGCATGGAGGCTGAATAAAGAACTAAGCAATTGTTACTACAGAAGACAATGTCTTTCTCTATTCTCTCAGACTTTTCCTTGGAATCCTAAAAATAAAAAACCCAAAACAACAACAACAACAACAATAAAATAATGACAGAAACTTCAAGCTCTTCATTATCTGTAGGTAGCTTATATTAAAACATGATTTTGTTTGAAAAATTTCTTTTATGTTGGACTGGAAAAACATTCAATACTATCTTTTTTAAGGATTTCGCTAATAACATACGTTTATAACAAATAAAATTTGCTCTCCAACATACAGAATAGTTAAAGAAAAAAAAGAAATAAAATATTGCCTTATGATTACTTGCTTAGCTGGTTGTTGACTAGTAGTAAGCATAATCTCAGGCCAAATAAAAATTAATAGATGGTAGGAAATTGAAGACATGCCAATTATCTTGGAATATTTTGGTATTTATATTGAGAATACATAGAAATATTTCTATTTTTATGCCACTTAAATGGAAGAAACATGATCCAGATTAAAGGAAAATAAATAACAATGCTATATAAATCATTCCTGTACTATCAGAGATCATTTACTGGTAAAAGAGCAATTTTTTACATTAAATAAAGCAAAACAAGCAGCAATAGACAGTTTTCCCAACCTTGGCATTTTAAGATACTTGAACTTTCACTCCCCGATTTCCCCAGTCAGCAAGAGTTCTAACACCTCAGGTGTGTAAAACTCAGGTGTGTAAAACCTTCTGAGCTCAAAATGGATATTCTCATCACTGAATAAAAAGGACAGCATTGTCTTGAACAGTCTGAAGTATTTTGAGCCCTGAAATGCACTTTTGTTTTGTGGATTATGACTGAACTGTTTTTTCCCCCTTCCCCTTCCAAAAGAAGTACTAATGCAGCTGGGCTTCATCATGTTTTTACTGCTACTGCCTTAGACCAAGTAACACTGTAGTAGAATCCTGGGCATAGCAATATTTTTATTAAAATGCATAATTGCAGTTAGAGGTCATGTGAATGGACTATGTAGTGCCTTCTGTTGCAGATGTATAGCTTACAATACAGATAGAAGAAGGTAGGACACAAAAAACAACAAGAATGCTTTCCTATAAGTTCTTGAAAAACATTTTGAAAATAATCCTCTTAGTCAATATCAGTGCAAGTTGGTCACCAGGCAGTAGTTAGCATGGCCTCCCCCTCTGCACCTGGTTTGATGGCCTTGGATTAAAAAACAAGGAGCTTGCTTTGATTCTTTGTTGTGCCCTATCCCTGGAATACCTGATACATTTCAAGTTTTATTCAGGTAAAACAGACAGCATTTAATTGATTTCAAATTTTATCTGCTGGAACACAGTCAACAAGAAACAGAATATTCCCAACCCTCTTGTACCCTTAATACAATAAGGCAGGGCTGTCAAACTCGCGGCCCGCAGGCTGGATGCGTCATACTCTGGCCACACCCACACCCGGTTTAGCCAAGGGGGGGAAAGTTGCGATACATCACGTGACGACACCATGATGACACGAGTTTGACACCCCAGCTATAAGGGAAAACACAATTAAAAATGGAGGTCATTACAGATATACCTGTTTCAGGAAATGCAGTTCTTTGAAAGATTTTCGTACTCCACTGCCCAGTACTACCACTTTACAATGAGAACACCACTGTGACCTTAATGCCGAACCATCGGCAACATTTGGACTTTGTGCTTTATATCCTGACAAAACTGAAGATGAGAAGAATACAAATTCTTTTAACGTATGCATGATTCTACTGTAAATATTCTTATCCCTAAAAAATACCTGCTCCATTATCACTAAATTAAATTCATATGCTCACTTTCAAGAGACAATAGGCAGCTCACAATGTTATAAATAATGATATAAAAGAGGACTTCCGGTTTGGAGCGCCATCGCGGACGTCCCTTTGTCGGACGCCTTTCCGATCCTCGTAAAAAGCCGCCAGAACAGCTGTCTGGCGGCTTTGAAATCTCTTCCCCGGGCAAAGGGGAGAGATGAGAGCCTGACAGGTGGGGTAGAGCCCCCCCAGCGCCCTAGAAGCCATCTAGGGGCGCGAAGGGAGAGCTCCCCATGCAGCCTGTCTCCAGCTCCGAGGATCAGGAAACCTCCGCTTTTGCGGAGCTAGATGTCGTGACCAGCCGCTGCTTCCAGAATGGGATTTACAATTACTTTTGAACTATAGAAGCAGACAGAGAGAAACAGGCGTGAGATGGGCAAGTACTGAAACCTCTTTTTTCTTTTTTTTTCAACTCCTGGGTAAGCTTTCACTTCGGCAAGGAAACAAAGGAAACAAAGTAACAATATGGCGATTGAGAAGTGAAAGTGACTTTCGTTTTCCCAGAGGCTTTTTTTTTTCTCTTATGGAAATTTTTAACTTGGAAAAATGGCTTTTTCTTTCTCTGTCTCCTAACCCTGGATTAAAGTTATAATTGAAAGATTTTTAATAATAAAAGACTACCTGGTTTTGAAACTGGAAAGAACTTTAATCAGACACCTGGCTTTTTTTTCTTTCTCCTTTCTCTTTTTTCTTTGTACTCTTTTGAAACACCATAATGGCTTCAAAATCTGGAAAGATTGTTTTGACTAAAAGAAATGACTATCCCTCTGGATATATTTCTAAAACGCAACTTAATACTGAGTTAACACCTCCACAGCCTTTGACACCTGAAAATTTATTAAATAATTTAAAGATTATGAAACATCAACTGACTTTGGAATTTAATCAGAAAATTAGTGAGATAGACAAAAAAATGCAGGCTGCTTTGAAGAATATGAATCAACAACTCAGATTGGATGTGTTAGAGGTTTGCAAAGGTTTAGCAACAAATATTGAAGTTTTGGCAGAACGTATTGAAACAAATAAACAAGCCTTGGCAACCTCGGTGAAATACATAGATAAAATCCAAAATGACATTGCAAATTTTGAAACAGAGGTGTTGATGACACAGTTTAGATCCATGGAAGTTGCTATAAGGGTCAGAGGTTTGAAAGAGGGATTATATGAAGATTTAAAAGGAAGAATGGTTGATGCATTGGATCAGGTGTCTGGAATTTCTAAAGTGGAATTGGCTACACAAATCGACAAAATATACAGAATCAATTCGTGGTATGCTAAACAAAAACATTTACCAAGGGACATTGTCATATATTTTACCACAAGAGCTCTACGGAATAGAATTATACAGGCAACGTTCAACAATAATCTCAAGGTGAATGGTCAGGAATTAAAGATTTGGAAAGAAATCCCCTCTAAAATGCTTAAAGCCAGAAAAAGCTACACTTTTTTGATTGATGAATTTAAAAGATTAAATTTACAATATAAATGGGAAGCGCCAGTTGGAGTAGCAGTGAAATTTTCTGGAAAAAGATACCGGCTTAATACGATAAAAAAAGCTACTGAATTTTATGTCAATGTTTTAAAGGCTGATATATCAAAAATTCCAGAGGAAGGATGTATGAAAATAAAAGAGGAGGAGGAGGGGAAGCCATCTTTGCTGGATCAAAGGGAAATAGATTTAAAAAATCAAAAGGAGTGCCAGAGCCAGACAGTCGGGGAAAAGGAGATGAAGGTTTGGGACCAGATGGGAGACGAGTTGATAAATTAGAAATCATCGAGTTATTAAAAGATGCAACTATCAAGATACAAAAAGATGTGGTGTTGAAATATATTGGACGGATAGAGACTAATATGATTGTACTTTTCCTTTTCCCTATTTAATAATTACTTATGCAATATTTAGTTAAGTTTTATATAACTTTGAGGCTATTTTTAATGTTAATAATATTAGATATATACAACTTGTTGAAGATTTGTTTTTTTTTTGTTTTTTTTTAAGACTTTAAAGATTTTTTGTTTTTTGAAGTTAATAAGTTAATCTAGAATAATATTATGTTATTAATATTATGATGAAATTTAATATTTAATGATTACTTACGTAACATTTAGCTAAGTTTTATTTATCTTTGAGGTTATTCTTAATGTTAATAATATTAGTTTAAGATTTTTGTATTTTATATTTAGTTATTACTTATATAATATTTACTTTGTATAAGGTAGAGGATTGAAGGGAGGAGGAAGGAGGTTTGTTTGTTTATATATTTTTTTCTCTTTTTTATTTTCTCTCTATTTTATTTTAGTTATGTTTTTCTTGTATTGTTAAAGAGATTTCTCTTTCTTTCCTTTCTTTTTTTTTTTGTATCTTTACTATTGTATACATAGACGATATATTATTAGTGTATAATTTGGAGTTGAAGTTTTTAAAAAATAATGTTCTTCTTTTCTTTTTTTTTCTTTTTATTAACAATTTAAATTTATTATTATGCCCTGTATTATCTCTGGGAAGTCCGGGGGGGAGGCGGGGAGGGAAGGGGGTGGGCTAGGGGGGAGAAAAAATAAAAAAATGCTTGTACTTTATATTTAATATTTAGCTACTATCTATGTAATTTTGTACTAATAAAACTTTTTGAACAAAAAAAAAAAATAATGATATAAAACAGGTAAAACATCAAAAGATTAAAACATTGGACAGCAAAGTTAAAACACTAAGTTAACAATGAAGTGAATAAAACAACCAATGCACATACGGGGTGGAGGTGGGATCTTCGACTGGTCTATTAGCCACGCCCAAAATGAGATGCCCTATCAGGGTGACAGAACTAGTTGACAGAACTAGGTCTTCAGACCCTTTCAGAAGGCCAAGGGGGGGGTAAGCAGATTTCACCTCAAGGGGAATAATGTTTCAAAGATTAGGTGCCATCACAGAAAAGGCTCTTCTCCTATATTCCACCAGCCACAATTCCTTAGCTGAGGGGATTTGGAGTATGGCTCCTCTATCAGACTGAGTGGGGGGAATAAGATGGCTCCTCAGAAATTAGAATAACAGAGTTGGAAGGGACCTTGGAGGTCTTCTAGTCCAACCCCCTGCTTAGGCAGGGAGCCTTACACCACTTCAGACAAATGGTTATTCAATCTCTTCTTGAAAACTTCCAATTTACAACTCTCTCCTTGATCAGTTTCCATCCATTGTTCCTTGTCTGACCTTCAGGTGCCTTGGAAAATAGCTTGACCCCTTCCTCTTTGTGGCAGCCCCTCAAATATTGGAAGACTGCTATCATGTCACCCCTAGTCCTTCTTTTCATCAGACTAGGCATACCCAGTTTCAGCAACCATTTTTTATATGTTTTAGCCTCCAGTCCCCTAATCATCTTTGTTGCTCTTCTCTGCACTTTTTCTAGAGTCTCAATATCTTTTTTATATTGTGGCGCCCAAAACTGGATGCAGTATTCCAAGTGTGGCCTTACCAAGGCATTATAAAGTGGTATTAACACTTCATGTGATCTTGATTCTATCCCTCTGCTTATGCAGCTTAAAAATATGTTGGCTTTTTTGGCAGCTGCAGCATACAGCTGGCTCATAATGAAGTGATTGTCCACTAGGACTCCAAGATCCCTCTCACAGTTACTACTATTGAGTGAGGTACCACTTATACTGTACCTGTGCATTTAGTTTTTCTTGATTAAATATAGAACCTTAGTTTTTTCACCAGTGAATTTCAGTTTGTTCGATAGGACCCAATGTTCATGTCTGTCAAGATCCTTCTGTATCTTCAGACTATCTTCTGAAGTGTTGGCTATTCCTGCTAGCTTAGTGTCTTCTGCAAATTTGATGAATTCCCCATCTATTCCCTTGTCTAAAATCTTTGATGAAGATGTTGAAGAGTACTGGGCCTAAAACAGAGCCTTGGGGACCCTACTGCATATTTCCCTCCATGTAGATGCAGTTCCATTCCGTTGAGTGCGGTTGGTCAGCCAGTTACAAATCCATCTGGTGGTGATGTTGTCCAGTCTGTATCCCATAGTCCCCTCCATTAAGGCACATCATCTGAAGGGACCCTGTGGGGTCCAAATCAAGGGATTTGATGGAAAAGAGTGCATGGACCAGGAAGGAAAGAGGTGATGGGTATCACTCTGAATGATAGGATGAATAATCCAAAAACTACTGTAAAACTTGTTGGTTGTTAGGGGCACAAGTGAACGGCTTTATAACTTATTAACTAACATAGTTATTTTGTATTTTAATTGGACTTCTTTTTCTCTCTTTTAAAATGGCGGTAAGGCTTTATCAAATCATTAGAGAGTGGAATGTAAGAAAACTTTTTATCCTGTTGCTGTATGCATTGATTGACAGCTTCTAACATCTCTAAACTGAAAAGATAAGGGGATGTCCAGAGAATATCTCCTAATAAAATAAAGCTTGTCAGTGCTAATTGGTGTCTGGTCTGTCCCTTCATCAAGAAACCTTTTTCCTCATGAACATCTTAAATTTTATGCCCCTTCTGATGTCAGATCTCATTTAGATGGACATACATGTAACATGTTTGACTACACGTAGCTGATTTACTGGGTCGTGGCATGTTGAAGACTGGGCTGCAGGAAAGAAGTGAATGGTGGGAAAGCCCACGCTTCCAAGTGAAGCTCCACTCTAAAAATGAAGCTATACGCAGGTGCGTGCACCTAACACACACACACGCACACACACACACACACTCACTGCACCAGGTGGAGCCACCAAGCTGGAAAGGTTGGGGACCGCTGTTTTCTCCTGTCCAATCCCCTTTTCTCTTGCATTTTCTTTGATGTCTTAGCTATCAAATGGAATGTAAGCTAAGGATCTGGGCTCCCTCTTCCAATGAGAGGAATCCCTTTGATCAGAATATTCTAATAAACCGTATTAAAATGGTCTTCCAATGAGAGGAAGCCAAATTTGGCCTTCAGTTGCACCACAACTTTATTCATATGCATTAATGTCCTCTTATCGTTACTAAGTGCCCTGGTGGCCCAGTGGTTAGCATGCAGAATTGCAGGCTAGCTCTGCCCACTAACAGCAGTTCGATTCTCACCAGTCTCAAGGTTGACTCAGCCTTCTGTCCTTCCGAGGTCGGCAAAATGAGGAGCCAGATTATTGGGGGCAAGAGGCTGACTCTGTAAACTGCTTAGCGAGGGCTATAAAACACCGTGAAGTGGTATGTAAGTCTTAAGTGCTATTGCTATTGGGAAACAGTTGATGGGGTGTCTGGTCTCTTGTCTCTGACTGTAATAAATTGAATTGAATTGAACTGATGGGGTGGGGGTTCTGAAATTGTACCTGTAAGTTCGCCACAGAGGTGATCAATTCAGTTCAATTCCGTTCCAATCTGTTGGGTCATTCAATCATTCAGTCCAAATCTATTTGGCTCACTGAACTTTTCGGAGTTCAGCTGACACTGAACACCACTGAATCCCACTGATTTAATCGATTGAAAATCTGATATGATTTTTAAAAATGCTCAGAGATGAGAAAGGGATTAGAGGCTGAAACATATGATGAACGGTTGAAGGAACTAGCTATGTCTGATCTAACAAAGAAAAGGACTGGGGTAACATGATAGCAGTCTTCCAATATTTAAGGGGCTGCCCCAAAGAAGAGGGGGTCCACCTAGTTTCCAAAGCACCAGAAGGCAAGACAAGAAATAACAAATGGAAGCTAATGAAGGAGAGATCCAACCTAGAACTAAGGAGGAATTTCCTGACTAACTGTTGTGTCCACTGCTAATCTGAAGTTGTCTTCAGAAGTTGTGGGTGTTCCATCACTGGAGGATTTCAAGGAAAGATTGGACAACTATTTGTCCGAGATGGTATGGTCTTCTGCCATTAGCAAGGATTGGACTAGAAGATCTCCAAGCTCCCTTCTGGCTTATCTTCTATGTTCTCTGCTCTTCGGAACGCATACAAAGTCCTCCAAGTTATCAGGTTCGTTCAGCAGTTTTACTTTCACCAACTAAAAAAGGTTCTCCAGAAACTTTCCCAAGACTTTTAGTCAGCTGGGAAGAGGGTTTAAATATTTCCAGCCATTTTTTCATTTCCTCTTTTTTCCCCTCTTGACAAAGAAGAGGGAGTACACCTATTCTCCAAAGCTTCTGAAAGCAGGGCAAGAAACAAAGGAAATCTATCAAGGAGAGAAGCAACTTGGAATTAAGGAGAAACTTCCTAATAGTGAGGACAATTAGCCAATGAATGACTTACCACCCAAAGTTATAGGTGCTTCATCACTAGAGGTTTTTCAGAAGAGACTGGACAGCCACTTGTCTGTATACAGTCTCCGTATCAGTTAATAACCAATCCTTATTACAACATCCCATCCTACCTAATTTACAGTTAGCTTTTGACTTACAACCACAATTGAGCCCCCAATTATTTTTTTGCTAAATGACAGTCGTTAAATGAGATTTACTCCATTATACGACCTTTCTTGCCACAATTATTAAGTGAATCATTACAGCTGTTAAGTTAGTAACATGTTTGTTAAGTGAATCTAGCTTCCCCATTAATTTTGCTTGTCAGAAGGTTGCAAAAGGTGATCACATGACCCTGGGACACTGCAACCATCCTAAATACAAGCCAGTTGCCAATCATCCAAATTTTGATCATATGACCATGGGGATCTGCAACAGTCATGTGAAAAATAGACATAAGTTACTTTTTTCAGTGCCATAACTTCGAATGGTCACTAAGCAAAAGGTTGTAAGTTGAGAACTACCTATCTATGCATTGTTCTTCTTGGTGTTTATTTTTTTCAGTACCTTCTGTAGCAGTTTGGAACTAATCATGATTAACGACTGATATCAGATTAGTTCCCTTGGAAGCAGAATAACACCCAATCCTACAAATGTTTTATCAGAATTCAATTGATATTACTGACAAAAATAAAAATGTAATAAATAAATATTTACTTTTTATCTTGAAATCTCTTTTTTAAACCTTCAATGCTGAGTTTAACTTCTTATTTATTAGCAAAATATTAGCAGGTCACACACTGACTCACCATTTCCGCTTGATAAAAATGGGGCATTGTGTGGCTTGAGTCCGTAAGGCCCTGTCAGTCCAGGAGGGACGAAGGTTCCTGACTGAGGACCATGCAGCAGTACATGTTGCCTGTACTCAAATGCTGGATTTGTTCTGTGTGGATTCATTATTCCGATGGATGATGGAACATCAGATGCAGTGCTAATTTCATAGCTGTTTGGAATTCTGACATGCAGAAGATTGGAGAACGCAGCCACCACACTACCAATATTCTAGAGTGGAGAAAAATAAGTGTATAGTTTTTTGTTGTTAATAAGATACACATAGTCCTCACTTATCAACTGTAATTAGGACTAGGAACTCCCATCACTTAGCAAGGTGGTCATAGGGGGCAATGTCACATCACAATGGACATTCTGGCAGTCCTAGTTACCCCTGTTGTGTTGCAGCATCCCACAATCACATGATTACCGTGTTTCCCCGAAAATAAGACCTGTCCCAAAACTAAGCCCCACATGGCTTTTCGGGACATGCGTTAAAATAAGCCCCGCCCCGAAAATAAGCCCCCTCCGACTATTTAAGCGCATGCGCAGCCGGTCCCCGCCATTTACACTGGCTGCTGTACATGAGGTGAGCAGGCGGGGCCGAAGGGAGGGAATGCTATACCTACCGGTAGGGCTGATGGCAGCACAAAATGAGCGGCAGGACAGCAGCGCGCCTCGCAATCCATGGCATGGAGTGGGTCTCGAGGCGCGCCGCTGTCCTAACGCTCATTTTGCCGCGGGGTGCAATTTGGCGCGAAATGAGCGGCAGGACAGCAGCGCGCCTCGCAATCCATGACATGGAGTGGGTCTCTAGGCGCGCCGCTGTCCTAACGCTCATTTCGCGCCAAATTGCACCCCGCGGCAAAATGAACGGCAGGACAGCAGCGCGCCTCGCAATCCATGGCATGGAGTGGGTCTCGAGGCGCGCCGCTGTCCTAACGCTCATTTTGCCGCGGGGTGCAATTTGGCGCGAAATGAGCGGCAGGACAGCAGCGCGCCTCGCAATCCATGACATGGAGTGGGTCTCTAGGCGCGCCGCTGTCCTAACGCTCATTTCGCGCCAAATTGCGGCAAAATGAACGGCTGCTGTTGCCGCGGCAAAATGAACGGCAGGACAGCAGCGCGCCTCTCAATCCACGGCATGGAGTGGGTCTCGAGGCGCGCTGCTGTCCTGCCGTTCATTTTGCCGCGGCAACATGTCCAAATGGCAACAGCAGCCCCCCCGTCTGTTTATCGAGAGGGGTGGCAGGTGAGACGGTCTCATTTCTCCACAGTTTCACCTGCTACCCCCAAATTGCATCCCTAAAGGGGGCGGGTAGTTACGGTAAGCGAAGGGCTGCCCGGCAAGGGGAGCCATGTGTCCCTCCAACCCCCCCCTTTCCCCCCCTCTATGCCGGTAAAAGATGCCACAAATAAGTCTTTGTGAGACTCAAAACAAATGAGAAAATGGGGAGAAGGAAAGGGAAGGGAAAGAAACAGGAATACTGGGGAAAGGAAAGAAAGAAAGGGAGAGAAAGAGAAACAAAACAGGGAAAGAAAGGAAGGAAGAGGAAGAGAGGCAAACAGAAAACAGGAATACTGGGGAAAGGAAAGAAAGAAAGGGAGGGAAAGAGAAGGAAGGAAGAGGAAGAGAGGCAAACAGAAAACAGGAATACTGGGGAAAGGAAAGAAAGAAAGGGAGGGAAAGAGAAGGAAGGAAGAGGAAGAGAGGCAAACAGAAAACAGGAATACTGGGGAAAGGAAAGAAAGAAAGGGAGAGAAAGAGAAGGAAGGAAGAGGAAGAGAGGCAAACAGAGAACAGGAATACTGGGGAAAGGAAAGAAAGAAAGGGAGAGAAAGAAAGAAAGAAGGAAGGAAGGAAGGAAGAGGAAGAGAGGCAAACAGAAAACAGGAATACTGGGGAAAGGAAAGAAAGAAAGGGAGGGAAAGAGAAGGAAGGAAGAGGAAGAGAGGCAAACAGAGAACAGGAATACTGGGGAAAGGAAAGAAAGAAAGGGAGGGAAAGAGAAGGAAGGAAGAGGAAGAGAGGCAAACAGAAAACAGGAATACTGGGGAAAGGAAAGAAAGAAAGGGAGGGAAAGAGAAGGAAGGAAGAGGAAGAGAGGCAAACAGAAAACAGGAATACTGGGGAAAGGAAAGAAAGGGAGGGAGGGAAAGAGAAGGAAGGAAGAGGAAGAGAGGCAAACAGAAAACAGGAATACTGGGGAAAGGAAAGAAAGAAAGGGAGGGAAAGAGAAGGAAGGAAGAGGAAGAGAGGCAAACAGAAAACAGGAATACTGGGGAAAGGAAAGAAAGAAAGGGAGAGAAAGAAAGAAGGAAGGAAGGAAGAGGAAGAGAGGCAAACAGAAAACAGGAATACTGGGGAAAGGAAAGAAAGAAAGGGAGAGAAAGAAAGAAGGAAGGAAGGAAGAGGAAGAGAGGCAAACAGAAAACAGGAATACTGGGGAAAGGAAAGAAAGAAAGGGAGGGAAAGAGAAGGAAGGAAGAGGAAGAGAGGCAAACAGAAAACAGGAATACTGGGGAAAGGAAAGAAAGAAAGGGAGAGAAAGAAACAAAACAGGGAGAGGAAAGAAAGAAGGAAGAAACAGAAAATAGAGGGAGGGAGGGAATTAGAGACCCATTTCCCACACACAGTGAAACCACAATCGCAAAACCTAAACACACACACTGGGAAACCACAATGCCAAATCCCAACCGCCACACTCTCAGGGTTTTGGATTAATGGATGTAATGATCTGAAATGACTTTTATTTTGACCCCCAGAAATGATGAGTTCAAAAAGGAAGAGTTACTCTGTGGAATTCAAAAAAGGAATAGTGGAAGATTCCCGGGGAAAGAATCTGGCAGCTTTTTGTAAAGAGAAGATGTTGGAAATCCGTATGGTGAGGAAATGGAGAGTGGAGTATGAGGCGCTAACTGAACAGGTGCAGAAGGGAAATGGGAAGAAACGCAAATGTGGGTCAGGTCGGCAACCACTATTCCTTGAGTTGGAAGACAGCATCTCTGAGTGGATCGCTGACCGGAGAGCAAGGGCTTTGATTGTACGCAGGGCTGACATCCAGGCTTTTGCCCTTGAAATGGCTCCACAATTAGACATTCCCCAGGAGCAGTTCAAAGCCTCTAAGCACTGGCTGGATAACTTCCTCCAGCGACATGAACTCTCTCTAAGGAGATCCACTTCGCTATTCAAACTGGACGATGGGGAACTTGTGAAACGGGCAATTGCGTTCAAGACATTTGTTGATGGCATTGACTTTTCAAAATACCAGCCATCAAACATTATTGCCATGGATGAGACAGCTGTCTTTATGGGCCAAGGGGCTCAAACCACCATAGACCAGAGGGGTGCCACGTCCATTTACATATCCTCCACAGGATATGAAAGCACTCGGGTAACCTGTATTTTGGGCATCCGGCTGGATGGGACCAAAGTCCCACCCCTATTGATAAGCAAGGGCAAGAAGTGCAGAATAGAGAAAATATCAGGAATTTATGTCCTAGAGACAGAAAAGGCCTGGTGTACCCAGGCAGCTATCCGAAAGTGGGTGGAGCTTATGCTCCCACTTGTTATGAGGGGTGGCCAAAGAGGCATGGTGGTGTGGGATGCAGCCAGCACCCACCGTGCGAAAGCCATGAAAACTTTCCTCTCTCAAAGGAGAATTGATCAGATTATGATCCCAGCAGGGATGACTGGCTACCTGCAAACATTAGACATTGCCATCAACAAACCTTTTAAAGATAACCTTCATCTTCAAATTAACGAGTATATTGAACACCGGATGAAAAGAAATGAGCGGGGAAATTTTGTCAAGCCTAGCCTGCAGGAACTTGTACACTGGGTGAAAACCGCTTGGGACCCAATTACTGATCAATGTGTCGCAAATGCGATAAGAGCTGGATACATGGATAGGAGGTACTCCTTTGAGGAGACCTCCATTGCCAAGCATGAACGCTTGGGACCATTGGTGTTACAGAGATTGAACTCTCAAGAAGAACAGAATGTAAATCATGATCTGGACTTTTTTGATGATGATATTGTGGAAGAAGATGATATGACAACCGTATTGGAATAAACTGTTGCGTTGGAATAAATTGTTGTGTTTGAGTTTGAAAAGACTGAGTTTGAAAATATTGTTGGGTTTGAAAATATTGCTGAGTTTGAAAATATTGTTGAATTTGAAAATATTGTTGAATTTGAATAAATTTATTGTTGTACCATACACGAGCATTGTAGTTTCCCTGGGTGTGGGTTGGGTTCAGGGTCTGCGATTGTGGTTTCCCTGTGTGTGGCAAATGTGTCTCTTTCTCTCCATGTTTTCTGTTTCTCTTCCTCTTCCTCTCCCTTTCTTTCCTTTCCCCAGTATCCCTGTTTTCTGTTTCTCCTCCTTCCTTCCTTTCATTTCTCTCCATGTTTTCTGTTTCTCTTCCTCTCCCTTTCTTTCTTTTCCCCAGTATCCCTGTTTTCTGTTTCTCTCTCTTCCTCTTCCTCTCCCTTTCTTTCTTTTCCCCAGTATCCCTGTTTTCTGTTTCTCCTCCTTCCTTCCTTTCATTTCTCTCCATGTTTTCTGTTTCTCTTCCTCTCCCTTTCTTTCTTTTCCCCAGTATCCCTGTTTTCTGTTTCTCTCTCTTCCTCTTCCTCTCCCTTTCTTTCTTTTCCCCAGTATCCCTGTTTTCTGTTTCTCCTCCTTCCTTCCTTCCTTCCTTTCATTTCTCTCCATGTTTTCTGTTTCTCTTCCTCTCAATTTCTTTTCCCCAGTATCCCTGTTTTCTGTTTCTTCCTCTTCCTCTCCCTTTCTTTCTTTTCCCCAGTATCCGTTTTCTGTTTCTCTCTCTTCCTCTCCCTTTCTTTCTTTTCCCCAGTATCCGTTTTCTGTTTCTCCTCCTTCCTTCCTTCCTTCCTTCCTTCCTTCCTTCCTTCCTTCCTTCCTTCCTTCCTTCCTTCCATTTCTCTCCATGTTTTCTGTTTCTCTTCCTCTCAATTTCTTTTCCCCAGTATCCCTGTTTTGTTTCTCCTTTCTTCCTTTCATTTCTCTCCATGTTTTCTGTTTCTCTTCCTCTTCCTCTTTCTGTCCTTTCACAATTCTCCCTCTGTTTTCTGTTTCTGTCTTCCTCTCTGCCAGACCAGACTGGTACGGTAAGAGTCTCGCGGCCTTGCCCGCCCCATCCCCCGCCCCACGGCACGACAAGTCCCAGGTACCGTAGGAACGTGACGCCCCGCCCAACCCTAGCGGGAGACGCCCCTCCTACCTGCGGCTTGTCGCGGGTCCTCCGTCGCCGCCTCACCGTCTTCTCTCCACGGCAGCCCGTCCTGAAAGAGAACGTCTCGCGAGTTCAAACTCGAACTCGCGCGGCGTTCTCTTTCAGAATGTGCTGCCGTGGAGAGAAGACGGTGAGGCGGCGACGGAGGTCCTGGGACAAGCCGCAGGTAGGAGGGGCGTCTCCCGCTAGGGTTGGGCGGGGTTAGGCGGGCGTCCTACCTGCGGCTTGTCCCGGGTCCTCTGTCGCCTTCTCACCGTCTTCTCTCCACGGCAGCCCGTCCTGAAAGAGAACGTCTCGCGAGTTCAAACTCAAACTCGCGCGGCGTTCTCTTTCAGAATGTGCTGCCGTGGAGAGAAGACGGTGAGGCGGCGACGGAGGTCCTGGGACAAGCCGCAGGTAGGAGGGGCGTCTCCCGCTAGGGTTGGGCGGGGTTAGGCGGGCGTCCTACCTGCGGCTTGTCCCGGGTCCTCCGTCGCCTTCTCACCGTCTTCTCTCCACGGCAGCCCGTCCTGAAAGAGAACGTCTCGCGAGTTCAAACTCGAACTCGCGCGGCGTTCTCTTTCAGAATGTGCTGCCGTGGAGAGAAGACGGTGAGGCGGCGACGGAGGTCCTGGGACAAGCCGCAGGTAGGAGGGGCGTCTCCCGCTAGGGTTGGGCGGGGTTAGGCGGGCGTCCTACCTGCGGCTTGTCCCGGGTCCTCCGTCGCCTTCTCACCGTCTTCTCTCCACGGCAGCCCGTCCTGAAAGAGAACGTCTCGCGAGTTCAAACTCGAACTCGCGCGGCGTTCTCTTTCAGAATGTGCTGCCGTGGAGAGAAGACGGTGAGGCGGCGACGGAGGTCCTGGGACAAGCCGCAGGTAGGAGGGGCGTCTCCCGCTAGGGTTGGGCGGGGTTAGGCGGGCGTCCTACCTGCGGCTTGTCGCGGGTCCTCCGTCGCCTTCTCACCGTCTTCTCTCCACGGCAGCCCGTCCTGAAAGAGAACGCCGCGCGAGTTCAAACTCGAACTCGCGCGGCGTTCTCTTTCAGAATGTGCTGCCGTGGAGAGAAGACGGTGAGGCGGCGACGGAGGTCCTGGGACAAGCCGCAGGTAGGAGGGGCGTCTCCCGCTAGGGTTGGGCGGGGTTAGGCGGGCGTCCTACCTGCGGCTTGTCGCGGGTCCTCCGTCGCCTTCTCACCGTCTTCTCTCCACGGCAGCCCGTCCTGAAAGAGAACGCCGCGCGAGTTCAAACTCAAACTCGCGCGGCGTTCTCTTTCAGAATGTGCTGCCGTGGAGAGAAGACGGTGAGAAGGCGACGGAGGACCCGGGACAAGCCGCAGGTAGGACGCTCACCCCGCCAAGAGAGACGCACCACTTACTGGAGTTTTGCAGCTCCGTGGTCTCTCGGCTTGTCTGTTTGCAAGTTTTTTTCCCTAAAGAGACTAGCCGAGAGACCATGGAGCTGGCAAACTCCAGTAAGTGGTGCGTCTCGTGCCCCGCCCAGCCTGCACCCCGAAAATAATAAGCCACCCCCCGAAAATAAGGCCAGGGGCATTTTTTGGGGGTCAGAAAAATATAAGCCCCTGTCTTATTTTCGGGGAAACACGGTACCATTTGCAACTTCCGGCTGGCTTCCCTCTTGCCTTTATCAGGTGTCAGTGAAGGTTATAAATAATCATGTGACTATGAGGACTCTACAACTTCCACAACATTAATTTGTCAGATAGATATTGTAGCTTGGAATTAAAAAAAAATCCTCCCATAAATAAAAATAAAGGATTGTGAGAAAACTCAGCTGAAAGGGAATAGGAGAATCAGCACTCCCATATACTGACAGGTGATTAAGAATCAGAAAAGATTTTATGGGTAGTTTTAACATATAATACATACAGAAAGTTTTTCAAGATTTAGATTTATTATTAGAGTTGGAAGGGATATCAGAGTTAAGGCTGGGGCTCTTCAGTTTGATATAAATGATCCAGGGTTAGGGTAAGCAGCCACCTTTGCTAATCATACCAAATTGTTCAGAGTGGTAAAATCAAACTGGTCACACAGGTAACAAATTGGCAAATGCAATTCAGGACAAGAATGTATAAAATAATGCATTTTAGTCCACAAAATCCTACCTTTAAATTAATGGGAACTGAAATGATCAGGCGACTAATGAAGAAAAGGATTTTGATGTGTTAGTAGATAGCTTGAATTAAAACCCAGTAAAAGAAGTTAATTACAAAATTGGAATGATTAGGAAAAGAACTGGAAATCAAATGGCCAATAGGATAATGTTCTTATCCAGCATATAGCAAAGCTATTGAGCTTAGCTTTTATGACCTTATTATATACAATTCAATGAAATGATATGAAATTGCATAGCAGCGTTTAGTACAACAACTGATGGCAGTAGAAATAAAATTAGCAACCAAGAGATCAGTAGCACACTGAGGATGGCACCCAGCCTTGTTCATCTAGAGGTGTGGTACCTTTACCTCTGCAGCTGTAGGATGCAAAGTAATGGCAATGGACACAAGCCCAGATTCTGTGTTATTTGGAGCAAGTCCAAGCTGAGAACTGAAGAAAGTTGAACAAGGCTCCATTTTGATGAAATTTTGCTTTGCTTCTGAACCTTAAAGAGAAGAAATTGAACTTTAAGTCACACTGGAATGTGGTTAGACTGCAGTATTCCCCAACCTCAGCAACTTTAAGATGTGTGGGCTTCAACTTCCAGAATTCCTCAGACAGCCATGGGAATTCTGAAAATTAAAGTCTATTCATCTCACCACTGGGTTAGAGAAATCAATATATATTTATTCAGAATAAATGTTGGCTTTACCCTTTCCAGTACTGGCTGGCAGAATTGGAATGACAGGAGATGGAACGGACTGTGGCATCTCTTCTTTTACTGCTGACAGATCTGGGTACCTACTTATTTCCATGCCCATGACGCTCTCAGGAGAGGAAGAAGGAACAAAGCTATCTGGACTTTCTCTATCATCACAAGGATCCTGAATCCTAAGACACACAGCAAAACCAGGACATTTGTAAGTATGGTTTACATATACAAAAGAGCAAACATGTGATTCAGGAAGTGGAATCACTTTCAATTTTTTTCAAAATCAAATTTGTTAGGTCTTTTTTTACAGCCAAAATATGCTAACAGTGCAAAGAAGTGTGATGTTAAAAAAAAACAACCTACAGTACATGTTATCTATTGATAAGCACACTCACTTACTTTAGCTGTTAATTCCATTTTGTACAATCCTGTGCTTACAAGTAATGTATGTGGAAAACAAAATAAAGAGCATTTCAAGAATAAGATCTCAATCTCTTCCCACACAAGCTATTATCTTCCCAATATTTATTATTTTTAACTCTCAGACTCAGGTACCTGACAAGACCAGGGTTTCCCAACCCTCTGGCCAGAGCCCACTACCAGGCCACGGCCTGTTCAAAACCAGGCCACAAGAAACATGGGCAAGTGAGTGTGCGTGAAGCTCCACTTCTCACGTGAGAGGAGGACACTCATGCTTGCATGCAAAGCTCCACTTGCGTGAGTGGATGGCGCTTCCGCTCTTGTGCGAAGTACCCTCGTGAGTGGAAGTTCACACACGAGCACAAGTGCCTTCCACTCAAGAGTCCTCCGCTTGCACGTGAGTGCAAGTGCCTGCTGCTTGCAAGAGTGGAGGGTTGCATGCAAGCAGAAGCACCCTCTGCTCGAGTGGCCTCTGCTCACGCGAGTGAAGCTTTGCGCCTGAGTGCAAGTGCCTGCCATTTGTGCATGAAGCTGCATTTGCATGAGTGGAGGGTGTGTGTGCCTGCCACTCACATGTCCCCTCCCCCCGGACCGGGTTGCCAAGCTAGAAAGATTGGGGACTGCTGGACTAGACAAACACCAGCTTTGTAGTCTGGTCCCAGAAACGCATTTTCCTTTTTCAGCAGATAAAGGTCATTCAGTGACAGAACAGAGTCTAACTCTGATTTTTAAAAATGGAAGAAACAGATCAAAACTGAAAAATATTCTGAATGCTTAAAACTACATTACATGGATGAACTATAAAAAAAATAATGGGCTGAACTAGCCTGAAGCTCTTGGAAGTTCACAAATTGTGCTGTCTTTGGGGTGGCTTGTTGACATAAATTACAGATATTCCTTTAATTTATAGATCAAAGAACTTAATAGCAAAAATATCATTATGGGACAGTAGATTCTGCTCAGTATCAAAACACATGAGCAATATTAAGCACAATACAATGTTAATGCCTTTAAAAAAAGACACCTACCTGAGCTCTTCATGATTGTTATGAGGCGGGGTTGGAAGAGAAGCAGGGACATCCACACTCTTAGGACCCTGAATTATGGCCCTGGCTAACAAATCATCCTGTGGCCTGAAAGGCAGCTGAAACTGCTTTGAACCTAAAGCTTTGGCAACAGATAGGATGCACAGATTAAACAAATAATTTTAAACAGCTACCTGACTGGACTGGATTAATGAAAGCTTACATGCATCTCTGAGGAGCCAGAGAATGTTTTGCTAACATTTAGTAACATCCAACATATTCTATGTGTAGGCTATTCCAGATTCAATTTGGAATAGGTCAACATTGGACCAAAATATGTTTCTTTTGCCTGAATTTGAACATGTGTTTGGAAGAAGCATAGAGGTTCCAGGGTAGGTTTACAGGAGGGAAAAGGTAAAGACAGCAAAGATGGGGAAAGGAGCAAGGAAGCAAGGAAGACGCTTGGGGCAACTAAGAGGAAGGGCAAGTAAGTCTGGACCAGTTGGATTATTTATATTCATTTATTTATTTTAATACCCTATCTTTATTATTTTTATAAACAATACAAGGCAGCACACATACCTAATACTCCTTCCTCCTCCTATTTTCCCCACAACCACCACCTTGTGAGGTGGATTGGGCTAAAAGTGAGTGACTAGCTCAAAGTCATCCAGTTGGCTTTCATGCCTAAGATGGGACTAGAACTTACAGTCTTCTGATTTCTAGCCTGAACTGTGCTGTATCCGAATTTAATTATGGATGCTGCACTGAAGGAAAGGGAGGTGAAGGGGATGGGTTGATCAGTGGGTGGCTGAAGCAGAGGAAAGGGGCAGAGAAGAATGAGATACATTAACCTTGTCCTATTTGTCTTGCAAGACACATTAAGAATCTTGCTTGGTTGAAACCTAGAAGAATCAAATAAGAACATCTTGGGGGGGAAATAGCATATTGCTCCTCATTTTCTCTTAATCATAGTTTCCCCAGAAAATCAGGAAACTAAAGCTGGGAGATATCCATGATGGAGTCCATATTTATGAAACAGTTTTCCCCTGGTAGACAGTTTAGTCCTGGCTTTTGTGGCTTCCAAGGTGGAGGTCTTCCGTGTTTTTTTTTAAATTAGTTGAGTGAATATAACAGGTATATTATACAACTCTGGTTTTATTGATTATTGCCATCAAGTCATTGTTGACTTTTAGCAACCACATAGGCAGACTTTCTACAAAGTGATGTGAATAGCAAACATCTTACCATCAGGTCCTCCCAACATTCCAGCTTTGGTAGCAAGTTCTTCAGTCGTTGCAAATCCATTCACAATTTTTTGGCAAGTCACAGGTGGAGGTGTAGGAGGAAGCGATGCTGGAGGTGTGGGTGGGTTACTGAGATTATTTTGCTGCATGAGAGAAGATATTTTCAATTAGTTTTCCAAAGGATTGTTGGGTAAACCTGCATATTTAATAACAAAACTACCATAACTAGTAGCAAATCAAATGCATACATATTAACTTAGTTCAGACCAAACACCAAGCCATGGTTTCAGTGCTATGCAAACAAGGTAACAGGGCTTTCATTTTCTTATTTCCACTCTGTAACTAGTAACTATTAATAGTCACTAGCATAGTAAAGTAACTATTTTTTTAGTTTTCTTACAATTACTCACCAAACTCACAAATTATGACTGGCACTACTTGTAGGACAAATACAAATCATAATTTCCATGTTCTATTTGCCACTCTGCATCAGGTAATCAAGAGCATATATCAAGTAAGGAAGGAAATCAATCATACTGTTTTTGTTTGAGAACTGGCTCTCCAGGTCTTACTGAGAATGAGGGAAGAAAGCATCTTGTTCAGGAGCGATTTTAAAGTAATCTTCTGCTAACAATAGGGCATTGATGAAAGTGAAGCTTCATGCCAGTGAGTTAATGGGCATACATCAAAAATTACTCTTTTAAAAAGTAATCTAGAACTAGAATGGGAGATATTTGTTTAAAGTTTTCTCATTTGCCTTTTGGGACAATTCTATTTTGCTAGTTTCATCCCTTTTTTGATGTGGCTTTGTTAGTTTCTCAAAATAAATTGTATCTAATGAATAAAAAAACCCAACGTACTCAACTGTGGGGTTAAATAACACTCTCTCACATTGGTTGATTCTTTTATCAATGATTCAAACCCCTCAGAAAAGCATGCAAGAGCGAAGCAAAAGCCTCCTTAGAACAAGGGCCATGATGCACACTCTAGAACAGGGGTGGGCAATTAACTTTCCCTAAGGGCGATATGAGAAACTGAGATCATTGTGGAGGGCTGCTGCCCTGTCCCCCTCCTGCTTGATGTGGCCCGCAGGCTGTAAAATGCTCTAGAGAGAAAGGAGGAATTGTAGCTGTAATGCATGGGTTGTAAGCCAGTGGAAGAACACATGGAAGACAATGATTTACCAAGATATTTCATCCGCACAGTTGTGACAGAGTACAGAAAACATGACGTGAAATGAATGCAATTCACAGTTGGGGAAGAACTACGATTTTCATCTCATTTCCTACAGTCTTTATAGCACAGTCAACACATATTGGGGTTTATTCCATCTGCAGTAGTCAATTCTGTTATCAGCGGGAGACATTCAGGCAATGCTGCCATCTTTATTTATCTTTATTTTTTAGTAAGGGATTTCATATCCTATCATTGAGTTAACTGGCTTCGACATCTCTAAAAGCAATGTGTAAATTAACCAGTAACAAATAGAAAAATAAAAACAACAGCCATCATGGGAACAAGATTAACACCAACTTCAGATATTTCAAAAAATCCTTGAAGACTAGAGTGGCTTTGCTGCTTTCTGGAAGGGCCATAACAATAGATTCTGGGAAAATCTCCAGGTCACCAATTATCACTTGCTGACCTCCAAAAGGAGAATCAATTATGGAAGGGCCTTGTGATGGTCTCTTAAGTGAACCTAAACTTTTTATTTAATAATATTTTGTCTTTGAAATAGTAATCCAGGGTGGATTTGTTAATAGATGGAGAGTAGGAGTATAACTTTCACATGTACATGTGTTTGAAACACATTAAAAGATTACTGTTAAATATAGGTTTTCATTTCCCTCCCTCTCCCCTAATGTTTTCCTGCAAGTGCAGGGCCCACATTTTTGGATCCAAAATTGACCAAATGGCTTGTTGTCAGAGTTTATTTATTTATTTATTTATTTATTTGTGAGATTTATATACCGCCTCACAGTGCAAGCACTCTCTAAGTGGTTTACACCAGTAAGCAATGTATATTTATATTGCCCCCAACAATCTGGGTTCTCATTTTACCTACCTCGGAAGGATGGCAGGCTGAGTCAACCTTGAGCCGGTGAGATTTGAACCGCTGACCTGCAGATCACAGTCAGCTAAAATGGCCTGCAGTACCTGCCTCTAACTGCTGCGCCACCTCGGCTCGGCTCGGTTTGACATTGTAGGCAGAGAGAAAATGAATGGCTCAAAGTCACAATTGGCTTTTTTGCCTAAAGATGGGACTAGAACTCACTGTCTCCTGGCCACTGGCCCAAAGTCACACAGCCAGCTTTCATGCCTAAAGCGGGGCTAGCATTCATAATCTCCTGATTTCTAGCCTGGTGCTTTAACTACTAGAGCAAACTGGCTCTCTAAGTATAGGCTTTAGCATGCCACAATTTTTCAATGAATGGGAAGGAAGAATGAAAAACGTGACGAATGTTCTCAAGAAATCCTGAAGTATGTAAAACAAGGAATCCCACTTTTCTTATAAATGTTTGAGAGAATTACATAGAAAAATAATACACCTTGTAGATTAGCTGAGAATAGTAATCAGATACCCCATCAAGCGTAGCACTACCGAAAGCTCCCACAAGTCGACCTCCACTACTCTGATGGCTGCTACCATACGGAAGAAAGTGGGCGAAGCTCATTCCAATCATTGGCTCCATTAAAGGCAGCAAGGAGAGTTGCTGGGGGAAAGATGCATAATTGATCACAATTGATAAATTACAATAAGAAGATTGCTATTTTTATAAGCTTAAGCAATCCAGATACAAGCATTTCAAAGTTTCCTTATACTAAGCAAAATCCTAACTTTTATACATGTTCTTAAAAAATAAATAATTTTGGCAGAAATAATGACTCCCAAATGCAACAATTTTTGTGGAAGCCTTGGTCTTAATACCATATTTCCAGGATACAGAATGTTCTCAATGAAAATGTATCTAATAAAAATCCATCACTGTCGTCTTCATAACCATTCTATCAAGACTCATCTCCAGATTGCAGTTTTGTTCTAAACTGTCAAGAGTTTCATAGCCGCTAATGTAAAAAATTAACAATAACAAAAAGTTGCTTTCATCTTTTCTCCAAACAAACTTTTTTCTTCACCGATATATTCTTTATTCCATTTCTCCTTTGTGTCATATCTCTCAGCAGCAAGGACTTCTATTACAGCAGTGATTGAATGCACCACTGGAAAAAAAATCATTGGTCAGGATAGGAGCAGATCAACCTGAAAAAGTTCTCTCTCTGTGTCTATGAAGATTCTCAGGCATCCAGGTCATGGTTGTCCCAAAGGTGCATTTTCAAGAGGCAATTGGACTTTCTTTGTTTTCCTTGAAAACATTTCGCTTCTCATCCAAAACATAATTGTTTCAGAACTAAAGACATTTTTTGAATGAGAAGTGAAATGTCTTCAAGGAAAAACGAAGTCCAGTTGCCTCTTGAAAAAAGCACCTTTGGACTTCCATCTCTGTGGTTATTAAGAGTCAACAACAACTTGATTACATGATGGCATGCAATCAATCAATCTAATAAAAAGTGGTCTATTAGAAAGCTCACAAAGGAGAAAACTATCTTCTGGAATATTTTATAATAAATGCAAGAAGTGGGTAAGTACCAAATGAAACTTAAAAATGCTCAAACACATATAACAGCCTTGAATAAGGAAACATGGTAAAAATAGAAAACAGATATCTAAAAAACCAAATATAAGATGAAATTTTCAATGCCTCTTTTCCACTATTCCAAAACTTTTCATAATGTATTATACTTTTCAGTGCTCACCTGTTTCAACTGCATGAAAGTTTCTGTGTTAGGAAAAACAGTCTGTTTTTCTTCTTCCTCTTTTTTTTTCCTTTTAGGCCGAGATGTTGCCTTTTCACCTGTCCTCTGAGTTCTTTTGTTCCTCTGTTTCTTCATTTCATGTCCTAAATCTGCTCTCTGAACTTGGCTGTTACCACAACTTAATGAGCCTTGCAACGGGTTCCCTAATGGCTGGTTAAGGAAAAAGCAAATATAGCATACCATATCACTTTAATAAAAGTCATAAATGTTCAAAACTCAGACCCTATAAACACTGAATTTGATAGTGAAACTATCTACCTACCTTCCTACCTCCCACCCAGGTCATCTAACAATATGATCACAAAGATAAATATCGATGGGACATATAGTTTAACTGCATGTACAATTTCATTGTACACATGTTGTGCATTGACAATAAAGGTTTGATTTGATTTGATCCTCATTTCCCTTAACCAAATTCAAAACCAGCTGTAAATATTGAAAGAAGGAGAACCAACTACCCCCAATTTCATGAAAGAATCAGAGTTGGATGGGGGCTGAGGCTCAGAAGTCACAGCAAATAGCACAAGTCTTTCCCCATTACAGTCATGATTGGAAGATGTTTTCCCATTGGAATGTTGGGGAGGAAAGCACCTGTTTTAGCAAATGCAGATAGTCCTCACTTAGCAACCCCAATTGAGGCTGAAAACTCAGATGTTGAGTAACATGGTCACTAATTGAGACATCACGCAACCATGATGGATTTATGATATTACTTTCCATTTGATTGTTAAGTCATCCTGTGACCATTACTATTGATTTTATTGCTGGCTTCTCCATTGACTCTGCTTGTTGGAAGCCAATTGTGAAGCATGGAAATGTTATATGACCATAGGATGCTGTAATGGTCATAAATGTGAGGACTGTTCATAAAATTACTTTTCAGTGCTGTTGTAACTTCAAATGGTCATTAAATAGGGCAGACATTAAGCAAGGACTGGCAAAAAATGGCAAAGCTGTGGTAAAAATCTATCTAAATTGCTGAAAGATATATCTGTTACCCAGCAACAAATGGTTGTGTACATGAACAAAGTACTCCCTACCATATATTTTTCAATGTCCTGAAAGTCAGGCTGTTATTATAAAAAAATGTTTACCATGCTGCTTTCAGCCAATTCCTGTTTTTCGATTAATTTGTTCTCCTCAGCATTCTCTGGAAGGTGGAAGCTGCTATCTGATTTCTGACTGATGTGACTGGTGGCTGTTTTGTTCTTAAGCAGGTGTTTGAGGAGTTCATTCCCTGACTCCACTTTTGCAGGTGGTGTGTTGACAGGTGGTGCCAGATTCTGTGTAGGAGGGGAAAGCTGAATGGCAGCTTTATCATCTTCCACGTCAACATCCCTTTCAGTCTTCATTTTAGACTCAGTTTGACTGGAGCACTGATCAGCTTCTGCCTTTTCTGGTCTAATTTCCTGAAGGCTTGAAGAAATATCGGTCTTGACTGTGTCCGTTTCTAGGTTTAGACTCGACGGTTCAGGGAGTTGGTTTTGTGGTAAATTGCTTTCAGCAAGTTGAGCTTTCAGTTCTAAGGAAGACTGACCCTCTGCAGCATTTGGTGTTGCTGCATCTGGCAGTTCTTCTTTCTCCGTTTCTCCTGAGTTGCGTGCAAGCTTACCAGGAGTGCTAAGAGTTGGGGTGGACACAGCATCCACAACAACTGGAGTTGGAGGAGCAGTTATATCCGAATGAGGCGTTGATGGTGTATTCACAGAGTCAGCGTCATCCTCTTTTTTCTTCTTTCTTGTTCTTTTCTTTTTGCCCTTCTCCTCAGGAATGATATCAGAATACAGTTGAATCAGAGACTGATTTGCTGGATTTGTCCCAGCAAAATTTGTTCCAGGTGGCAGGCTGGAGTCCTGACCGCAGGCCAGACCACTGCTAGTTCCTGGAGAAACTGCAGGCACACCAGTGGCAAACTGAGGCCTAGGCAAGGACTGGGTAAAGCTGACTCCAGAAATACTTCCGTGGGACTGCTTAGCAGAATGGTAAGCAGAGCTTCCACCTTGAACTGGGACTGAATCAGATCCTGCCTGCTGCTGCTCATTGCATGGTGGAAAAGTGGCAGTGGGAGGAGAGTTTAAGGGTCCTGGTTGCAAAATTGATCCTATCTGCTGCTGCGGCGGTGGTGGTGGTTGCTGCGGAGACTGCTGAAGGGGCTGTGGTGGCCTCATAAAATCACAAGGTCGATCCGAACCGAGGTAAGGTATTTGAGGGAAGGACGTTCTAGCATTTAATTCGGAGCTCACTGTGCCATGCTGCTCCATTTCTATCCTCTGTTGCAGTGCTCTCTGTCGATCCACTTCCTGCATAAGCTGGATTCGTTGCCTTTCCTGCTGCTCCCGCAAACGCTCTTTTCTCTCTCGTTCCTGGAAGCTTTCGCTAAATGGGTTATTGTCATCAAATTCCACACGAGGTGGGGGACCCGACTGCACACTGGGGCTGGGGGCTAACACAGAAGGATTAACTGTGTTAGTTAACGGTGTCCCAGGATTAACTGGCAGCTGGGGGATCGGAGGTGGCATTCGTGGTGCATTGTGGGAGAAAAGTACTGGAGTGTTTGGAGGTTGCCAGCTGGGCAAGCATGGGATTCTGGGTGGATTGGGTTGGCCAACTGTGTGCTGTGGATGCTGAAGCTGCTGGGTTATCATTGGGAAATTCTGCTGGCCCATGGCTGGTGATGACCCTCCAGGGACCATGGGGGACTGTGAAGCAAGGCCTGGCATCCCTGAATGGGGTCCCATTCCAGACTGCTGCTGTTTTATCCGGTATTCTTCAATCAGCTCTGCATGCTCTTTCTGCTGCTTTCGTATCTGCAAAATTCATTTCTTATTTAATTCTAATATAATTTTTAATTATCTTTATCCCCGCCTTTATTATTTTTATAAATAACTCAAGGAAGCAAACATACATATACTCCTTCCTTCTAATTTCCCCACGGAAAGGCTCACTATTGCGAGATTTTATTATGAATTGCATGGAACCCAAGAGCTCTTACCTGTTCGAGCTGTTTTTGAACCATGCTCTGCTGCTCAGTGATGTGTTTCAGCTGCTCTGCATCCTCCTCTGGGAACTCACGTCCTGCTTTCTTTGCTGTGCGCTGTTTTGCAGAGAGGGCTTTCTTTGATTTTCGGTGTGCTCCAATTTGCTCTTCGAGATACTTCTGCTGCATTTGGAGAAGCTGCTGGGTTTCCTGTAGCCATTCTTCGTATTGCTTTCTATATGAATCATCTGGGGTTAAAAGATAACAAATGCCATGTTCCTTCTAAAGATTCAAGATCTTTATTTTTGCTTTGGGCCATGTTGTTATTACAAAGAATTCCTCCACTGGCCCTCAGGCTATTACTAGCATGTTTTCAAGCAAGCTACAGAAAAGAGATCTGCAGTTGCCCTCTCCCAAGCTGTTTTATGTTAAATATAATATAGGTAGTCTTTGGCCATAATTGAGCCTGGAACCATGGTCATAAACAGAGCAGGTCATTAACAGGTGATCATGTGACTGACACGATTTAATGTTATTTTTTTGCAATAGTCATTAATTGAATGTGGAAGTTGTAAAGTGAATGCTGTGGTCAGTAAGTGAACCCATTGTTTTCAATTGGCAGTTTTTGATGGAAACCAGAAGTAAACCAGCCAGAAACATCGTAAGTTGTGGTCATGTGAAATTAAATGCTAACTAACTGCCAAGTGCCCAAAATGCAATCATGTGCAAACATGTGACCACAGGTTGGAGGTGGCCATCAGAATTTCAAATAGTCGCTAAGCGACTGGCCAATAAGAAGGACTACCTGTATTAACACTTTGTCTCAAACATACTTTCCTTTCAAAATATGTTTTAAACAATGAAAAAAATATAAAATACTTTAAAGAAATGCTAAAATAGCTTTTATAAGGCAAAAGGGGTCATGTTTATCTTAACCTAGCCAATGGTCCATTACTTTTTTAAAAAAATCAGCGATAAGGCTGAATATACTTTTACACAAAAACATATTAAGTCTATAAAAATTAAACACATGAATGAATATCTAATTACTCATTAATAATGAAAGTTACTCAGAGAAATTTCAGTTATTTACCGTATTTTAGATGTTGTATTATTTTTGTAAATTATGTTTATGGAGTTTAGAAATCACACCCCAAGAACATAGCACATGAACAGAGTTATACTTACTTACAAACCCAGGACCGAAATTTGGAGGATTTGGTCTGGACATCTGAGGTGTTAGGCTACCATCCTTAAAAGAGGGGAAAAATTAACAAAATTTCTTGAGATGATCTGAGAAAGGTATGGGGACTTTTGCAGCTTAGAAGTCAGATTATGCCAGTGTTTTTCAACCTTTAAGATGTGTGGACTTCAATTCCCAGAATGCCCCATGCTGGCTGGGGAATTCTGGGAGTTGAAGTACACATAATTTAAAGTCCCCAAGGTTGAGAAACACTGCATTATGCACATAGGTTGTGTGAATGATTTTGCCTCCAGTACTAAAAGTGCAATGCCTCACATATGAATCAGCTATCTCTCCATTTCTAACCCTTTCCCCAATAAATAAAACCATTATTACTGCAATCAGAAGCAACAGTAACAATAATCTGTAAGACAAGGAAAGGCAATATTTCAGATTTAGCCATCCATAAAGTACTATACAAGAACAATTGAGGATTTGGTTCCTACTTTAACCACTAAACATATTGCCCTTAAAAATTATTATTTTGAACTGATTTACTGCAGATCTCAGGAAAATTTTTATTACCTGTGTAACTGCTTGTGGTATTAGATGCTGGCCTTCACTGCTCTGAGGTCTGGGCTCTGTCTGACCCATAAAGGCAAATCTAGTAATAGGTAAAGGAAAATAACAATTTGGTTCAACTTGTATTAATGAAGAGATCATAATCTCAAACAATTCCATCATAATATAAATCAGCTGATATTTCCTCATCTGTATCTATCATTATTTTGAGATCCATCCATCCACCCAGAACAGAAATTAAAAAGGAAATAACTTATTCAATGATAGAATTGTATAAATTCATTAATATCTCTGCAAGCAGAAAAGATTTGAACGTATAATTAAGGAGGAGAATGCACTTTCATATTAGCATCTAAGAGAACAATACTGTATCATTTTAGGCAAAAGCATCAATTTTTCACCAACCTGTTCATGACCAATGGTGGCATCCCCATATTGTTCTGTGCCATTACTTTATTGATCCCTTTCAGAGCTACCATTTTCGCCTTCATTATAGGATCAGTAATTGCATCAAAATCTAAGAAAACAGAATGTTAGAATATATTATGTTTACAAAGTATTCATATCATGTTAGCTACAATTCTGTGAACTGTAATCTTTTCATATTTATATATGCTAATCAATTCAGTGTTGTTGTTGTTTTAAGAAAAAAAGTTGTGTATTTGAAAAACTGTTTCCATGGATATGTTGAATTTGTTTCAGATCACAAACTGAAGCTACCAGCAATCATTTTAGAATCATTTTACACTCAAAGTTTACATGACCTTAGACTAAAATTGGAAAGCCAACTAGTGATTCAGATAAATATTTTGGCAGAAGCAGAAACGCTAAACTGTCAGTTTTTCTCTTAATGCCTGCACTGAGTTAGTGCCAGGAATTAAATGAAATTTGTTTTCAAGAATGTTCCCTGTTCTTATTTTGTCAAATATATGTTTTCATTTGCATTAGGGCAATTATCAAGAATTCCAACAAGTACATACCGTACTATGTTGTATAAATCAAAGGAAGAACAAAAGCAATTAACTCTTTGCATGAGCCTTAAAAAAAATTTTTTTTTAAGACTATGAAAAATTAATACAGGAAGTCCTCAATTTACAACAATTCGTTTCCTAACCATTCAGTTACAACAGCACTGAAAAATGTGACTTATGACTATTTTTCACTTAGGCAGTTCACCATCTCCACAGTCACATGATCAAAATTTGGACACTTGGCATTTAAGACTGTTGCAGTATCCTGGGGCCATCTGATCCCCTTTTGCAGCCTTCTGATAAGGAGAAGCCATATTCATTTAACGACCATGTTAGTCAATTTACAATGATTAACAACCGTGGCAAGAAAGGTTGTAAAATGGGGCCAAATTCATTTAACAACTGCCTTGCTTAGTAATGAAAATTCTGGGCTCAACTATGGTCATGCAGCAAGGATTATCTGTCTCCAAATTTTGTCTATATATTCATCTTTTAGAAAGGCAACAAAAACAGTTTGTTATATTTCTGGGGACTGAAATTGCTGGCTTACTCTAGTTTTTAGTTTTCGTGGTAATGGTTTTAATGTTTGCTTTAATTATTTTATTGTTTTTCAACCTAGAACCTATTGTATTTAATTATACCTAGAACCTAATGAGCTGAAGGGAATAAATTTAATGCCATCAATCAACTATATGAATACATATCTGCAGAAAGATCCCTGAATAAAAGTTATTCAATGATCAAAAGTGCCTTAACAAATCTACACATCCCCTGGGAGGCTGGAAATAAAATATAGAAATGGAGAGCAGTTAACTAACATTCATGACAACTGAGAATGAAATATATTTGCTCCATCTAGTTTGTACATATACCCAGCCAACATTACCATGGTTGGAAAAGTAACAAAAGCATACCAATGATTTATAAAATGTTTTATAGATGGCATTTAGACCCTAAAAAATTAGCGTGTATGTATCCCAATTTACAGCCTAAATGTTGGAGATGTGAATGTGATGACGCTACATATTTCCATATATGGTGGACTTGTAAAAAAATTAAGGCTTTTTGGATAAAAATTTGGTGGATTATACAAAATATCTTAAAGAAAAAAATTAAATTCACACCACAGTTTTTTCTGTTGGGAATAACTACGGACTGCACTCCTATAGAGACTAAGTTGATTTTGAATTTTATAACGGCTGCCAGATTACTGGTGGCACAATATTGGAAGAAGGAAGATATACCTACAACTGAAGAATGGACATTGAAAGTGACACATCTGGCCGAAATGGCTAAGGTTTCATCTTATCTTAAGGATCATTCAAACGAAAGATATTTGTTGGAATGGAGTAGGTGGACGGAATATATTCAGAAAAAGTTTCAGATTAATATAATCTAAATAGTATATCACTGTTTGTTGTTTGAGGAAATAATAGATTATACTTTCAAGTTTATGGATAACAAGGAGTTAAGAAAGGAAAAGATATTTTTGAACTAACAGTTTGTTTTAGTATTATGTAGTTTTATATCTTATGTCTTGAATCTATACCTTGTGTTTTTCTCTGGGAAGTCCGGGAGGGGGGTGGGGGGGAGGGTGAGTGTGGAGGAAGGGTGGAGGGGGGACAGGGAGGGTAGAAAAGATAAAATTATGTGTACTTTGTACTTGTAAAACTTTTCAATTAAAAAAAAAGCATACCAATGTTAGGAAAAAATGGCTCAGACCGCTGGCGAATCATGGCTTGCATCTGTCGTTGCTGCTGCTGCTCTTGCCTTTCTTGATCCAAAAGATCTTGCAGCAACAGAGGCTGCTCTTCCAAAAGTAGTGGTCTCTCTCGATTCTGCTGTTGGACCAACGTCTGAGAAAGCACCAGCTGCTGAGGACCAGGAATACCACTAGGAGCAGGCCTATTTACAACAGGCCCTGTTTGACTTCCAGGCTGCCCTACCCCTAAACTGGGATTGAGGGGCTGGCCAGAGATAAAGCCTGAATTTACTGGAGTCCCTTGTGAAAAAGTATGGCTTGCTGGCGGAACCATGTTCACATCAGATAACACATTTTCCATGTTCTGACTTGTGGATGTAATCAAAGTTTGTGGGATACTGGAAATGGGATTTGTTTGGGTTGTCCGGAAGGAGTGAGAAGGAGAATCTAATAACCTCGTGTCAGAGTTTTCAGAATTGCCATGAGCGAGTAAACTTGTAAGAACTGGAGTAGATCCAGGGGTATTACAAGAATTTGTTTTATTTTGACTAGGTAACTGAACTGCATCTGAACTGGATGCTGTGATTTTCTCATTCATATTTGCTTTATCAGTTGCTTCCACATTACAAGGCAAAACAGGTTTAGTTTCTCCATCATGCTGAGCACTAGAAGCTGCCACATTTTTGTCAATTTTTTCATGATTACATGTAGCTTCTTCAATTGGAGAAAGCACTTCTGTTTTAGTCTCACTGTTCTCAGTAGCTTTTTTCTGAAGAGGAACAGACACTTCAGGAACAGAAGTTTTATCATCTGAATGTTTTTGCAGACTGTCTTCTGCCTTGCCCTGTATATCATCTATGGGGACATTAAGATCCAACTCTTCATTAAACATACCCTTTTTGTCACCCAAATCATGGTCTGGATCAGTATATGCAATTATGTCAAATTCTCCTGATCTCAGAAGATCATCAAGATGACGGTCATTAGTTTCAAGATTATCTAATGTGTCCAATTCATCACCTTTATCTTCTGCATCTAAATTTAAATTTTCAAGATCTTCATCAACCAAATCCTTAACCTCAACACCATCAAGGTCTTTAACATCTAAATCTTTCACAGAGGGATCATCAGGATCGAGTTTCTCTTCTAAGGTATCCGTAGGCTGACTGGGCACTTGTACGCCATTTGTTTCATCAGTAGGTCTTGTGGTTGGCAAAGAGTCTCCTGAAAATGCATTATTTATTGATGGATGATTTAAGGAACACATGACTAGTGCAGGTGGATGAGTTGGATTCATTTTATCCTGCTGGGATGGTGCCAAATGCTCCAAACCTGTTGAACTCTGCAACGGATTATCTGAATTTTGAGAATTACATCTTGTGGGTTCTAGGTATCTTGGGCCCTGACGATCCTGTCTAGGTAGAAGTTCAATTTGTTGTTGATGCTCAGGAACAGTGTTCATAATAGTAGTTGATGAAGAAATAAAAGGCAGTCTTGGTCTGACTTCAGGTGCTCTATGACAAAGCTCAATGAACGCCTGCCCCATTATGTTGTGCTGTTGAACCTGGATACCTTGTGGTGGGAAATGATGTGACAAACCAATGGGATTATTCATTGGTGGCTTGTTAGGTAGTCTAGGCAGATCTATAGGCATGGATCTTCTAAACTGTGGTGGGACACCAGCATGTTGCATTTGTTGTGGTGGACCAAGAAAATGATCTTGGCAAGGTGGAGGTCCATGGCCACCGCTGGGAAAGCCAAATCTGGGAAAGAGAAAAACGAGCTTTTATTGAATTGGATGACCCACAGGAGAATATTTCCTCCATAATGAATACATACAATAACTGTGTAGCTAATTTTTACATAAATAAAATTAATGACATCTCTTGAGTTTATTTTCACATTATCCATTTACTACTAAAAATAGATGATCCCTCTCTGAATATAATCCAGTAAAAAAAAATTATGCATATTTGCCAGAACTACAGAATTAGTGTAAAAAAAAAGAATATACTAAGTTAAAAAGGCAATATATCTTGCTTTAACCCTTGATTAAATTGCCAGAAAAAAGATGTAAATTAAGGCAAATTAATAAAATTATAATTAATTTTCAGGCTAATTAATATAATTGATATAAGGGCAGAAAGAAGATTCCTACATTCCAAAATACCTAGACATTTCTAGCAGCAAGGATAGTATTTTCCAGACATAATCATATTTACAGTATACATGACATGGAAAGGAAATATTTAGATATCTTAATTTACAGACTATAAAATTATAATTTAAACAAAAATAATATATTTTAGTGTCAGAATGTTGTGGCCTCAGGAGTTAAATGTTTTTGTGCTTTGTTCATTATTTTACAAAATAAAAATAATATTTAATAAAATATGAATTCAATTTTAAGTGACTGCATGTAACTTTTTAATATGTTGGCTTACATTACATTCAAGTACTATTTTAAACCACATGCTATTTAAGGGGATTGTTAAAAGTAATGAAGATTTTTTTAAAAGTACTTGTTGCTAAAAATTACCATTTCCTCCCCTTCAAAGAAAGATGTATAGCGTATCGTATCATATCATATACCATATACCTATAGCACAATTTCTGCATTAAAATGAATTTATGCAAATTTGACAAACATGTTTGAATTTCTTCATAAACAGTCCAATTTAGTAAAGAGTGATAAAGTATTTCTATACCTAATTCCATGAGGCCTCATCCTCATGCCAACAGCATTTCCTGGAAATTGAGGTCTATTCAGTTGCCCATCAACAGGAAAACCTGCCAGTCTTAGTCCACCTGGAGGAATGGTAGATGATCTAATGTTGCCAGGATATGGAGGTGGTGGTCGGGTGAAAATTTGATTCAGATTTTCTTGCTGCCATGGTTGAATAGGTGCTGTTGGAGTTGCTGCAGTAGGCTCTGGTGGGGCTTTTTCTTGACGGATTGCGTTTTTCTTTTGTTGCTGCTGCTGAAGAATAATTTCACGTAACTTCTGGCGCTGACAAGAAACAAAAAATATATATAATCTAATGTTCACATAGAAACATTTTGCTTCTTTTGATAAAACATTGTTCCTTGCAGTAAGTCACATACCTGTAAGCCACATATCTTTTTTACCAGCATTTGCTCATTTTAAAACTGTATTTATCCATCACACTTTAGATGGACTTAAAAAAAACTTACAAAAACCAAAACATCAATTCTTTGGCTTAATATCAGTCTTTTGGCATTCGGTTTTGAATCTTCCTCTCTCTCCATCACATTTCTACACTGCCCATATTACCGCAGTTAACTTTGGGCAGTTTACAATAAAATCCTGTAGTTATGAAGGATGTGATGAAATACAATGCCCTCAATTTCTAAGTCTAGACAGCCAATCCAGAATATTATTATGATAAAATGAATGAATGTTTTCACAATCCTCATGTCTTTACGGAATCAATTATTCACTAGACTAAGAAAGGCTTGAAATTAGGTTGAAATGGCTCTGTTCAATTGGTCTCATTTAATTTAGCTTTGAATTACATGTTTACACACAAGCATATTGTCCAATGCAAGGGTCTTAAGCACTGAATAATAATTTTTACAAACCTTAGATTCAAGAAACATTTCTTTAAAAGAACAGTAACACTTAACACAGATAAGTGCTTCTTGATTTGAACTATATAAGGTGGGGGAAATATACAAATTTTATAGTTCATTTCTACCTTCAACTCTGGTTAAGAAGAGATGTTGGATAATATTCACACAATGTATTTAATAAAGATAGGGGCAATGTTAGCCAGAAGTTAGTTAGCTGTACATTTGTATCATTTAGCTCTGTAAATCAGTGATTTATTGAGACAAGCAGTTTCGTATGTTTTTAAAAGCTATTCTTATATTCTTTCAACTATGTCACCTCAACATGAATCAGAATAACATCAAACAAGATAAATTCACCTGTCTTAATTTCTCTGCATCTGTATGAGACATTGCGCTGTTCTGGGTTAGTCCTGCAGTTGGGCCTGGGACAGAACCTTGTGTGGTCTGTGAAAATAGTTTTCCCTGCAAATTCATGGATGAATTTACTGAGGAATTGAAATTTCCGTCTGACCCACTTCTAGATTGGTCATTTTGGGGGTGCTGAGCTGTTCCAAAGGTTTCGGGTTGAGATCCTGGAGTCATTGGAGGCTGATCAAAAGGATCACAAGGTGAGGGATCATGGCTAAAAGAATCTGCCACTGTAGATCCTGATAGCTTTGAAGGTTGAGAAGGATCTGATAGCTTGACAAAAGTCCCAGATAAAGTCCTGCTCTGTGATGCCTGCAGATAAGGATCCCGATTTGACATGGGAATAGGTCTACTGAAAGTTTCTGAAATTCCAGATCTTTGAGTTGCTGGTGACTGAGAATATGGATCATTAGTAACTGGCCTTGGTGTACCTGGAGGCTGGGCATACAGATCAGAATGCCTCTGATTAGCTGAAACCTGAGCAAATAAGTCTGCAGCCTGTGGAGGTCTTGATGCAAGTGGCTGATGCATATATGGGTCAACTGAAACAGGTCGAGGGGTGCCAGGAGGCTGGGCATAAACATCTGAAGCAGGTCGAGGGGTGCCAGGAGGCTGGGCATAAGGGTCTGTGACAGGGCGAGGAGTGCTTGGGGGCTGGGCATATGGATCCTGAGCAACTGTCCTTGAAAGAACTCCAGAATAATCACCCTGATTTCGCAACACTCTTTGTGGATGGGCAAAAGTATCCTTTATTGCTGAGTGTGAAGCCAACTGAGATTGGCTGTAAGAATCATTAGATGGATTGTGTGCAAAACTATCTACAGGCCTTGGTGTCAAAAGAGGCCTTTCATAAGGATCCACAGCTACTCTCCTTAAAGTAGATGGCATTTTTGTGTAAGAATCGTGAGAAGATGGATTTGGGCACGCTGGTGTTTTAAACGGGCTGGAATGCCCTTCAATAACAGATGTTGAAGTCAATGAAGGCCGTAAACATGAATCAGTAGAAGAGATCCGTGGTCTCTGAAAAGTATCACCTCCTGTTCTTGGAGGTGGCTTAGCAAATTGGTCACTGCTTGCTGGCTGTTCTGAAATTAAAGGTGATCTTGACATCCCCAAAGGTTTAGAGAACTGTTCTGTTCCAATTACAGGTCTTGGTGTATCTGGAGGTTTTGCATAAGGATCACTGATGCCTGGGGACAAAGAACACGAATCTCTGGCTGGTGATGGTCTCCTTCCCATTGATTCAGAAACTTGAGTTGGCCTGGATATCGAAGGCAGTGGACAGACCTCTGCTGACGTAGCAGAATTTCTCCTGACAAATTTTTGATTTTGGTTAACAGGTGGTGGCCTGGGAGTTCCCACCATTTTTGCATATGGGTCAACCGGAGAAAGTGGCTGAGCAGAGGGGGAAGAAGAGAATGTTTGTTGTGATGGAGTCTGACAATGACCATCTTGAGCAGGCATTCGATTAGCAGTCACAGGTAGAGGTGGGGCTTGGGGTTTTAGGAAAACATCAGAAGGAGTAGCTGTAGAAGGACCAGGCAACTGTTTTGCATATAATGCTTGCTGTGCAGGAGACATATTTCCATTGCTGGTCTGAGGGGTTAAAGGACTTTGCATCCCACTGCTAGGGGTATCTGAGCCTGACTGGGTTACAAGCTGTTGTGATCCTAGTTGTTGCTGCTGCAGCTGCTGCTGCTGCTGCTCATTTTTCACTTGCTCAAGTTTCTGAGTTGCTTCAATTTTAGCTTGCTGTTTACTTTTTTGGCGCATTTGCTGTTTCAGAAAAGGAAGAAAAAAAGTTAAAATTAAATAAAGACAAAGTAGTAAACCCACAGGCACATTTAAATATTATTTATACACACATACTGACACACTAAGAGCACAGAAACCAATGGCAAAGTTTTAATTATTATTTTTATAAAGTTATTTTTATACCTGAAATTATTAAAGGTATGTATCTTTGAAAATCAGAGGTTCATATTAAAAGTGAACATGACAGTCAAATACTATAAAAATGCTTTCAAGCCATATCTAAAGTTTCATCCAAGCCACCCAACACTTTTTGGAGATCTCCCATTTATGTGCAAGTTGTTTTTTTAAAAAAATAGTGGATGCAAATATGACTGCAGGACATGCAACACTCCCCTACACCCCCAAAAAACATAAGTTCAGCTTCATCTGATTATTGTGAAGTTTGAACTTAATACTGTAAACCAAAATAAAATAAAACCCTCTCCTGAAGAGATGCATCCTGTAGACTCCCCAAGTTCCCATCAAATATAGAAAAGACTAGAAATTCTGCAATCGTAACAATATGGAAATAAACAATTCAGACAGCTTCTATTAACCTCTAAATTAGCCTGTGTTGTCAGAATCTGCCATATTCCTCTAATACTTATCACTTCTAAAAACATTACATATTTCAGTATTTCCTTCTGCACCTATAATGAATGCTTCACTTCACTTCAAGACAGAGATATAAATTCTGAATTACTCAACCTTATATGACATGGGATTTCTGCTGGAAACATGAATTTGTTCCAATTTATTAAAAATTCTATTTATGATACAAAAGCTACATCACATTTAGGAAGCCCATACCCACTGAATGGGAGCATAAAAATATGCAGCTTGCTAGACAAACAGCAATGAGCAAGCAGCAAACGCAACATACCTGCCTAAATTTCCATTCTTGCTCATGTTCAGATTCTCTCTGTTTTAATGGATCCTTGAAGAGATCAGTTTCAATACGAGATCCAGGATCAATGTTATCCTGCTGTTGCTGCCTCTTCATTGAATCATTGGACATCTGTACTTTGTTAATCCGTAAAGCAGCCCTATTATCTCTGGCTTTTTGCTATTTGAAAAACAAAAACAGAATTTACTTGGGTTCCGATTCATAAATAAAAGCAACCTTTTTCATTATTCCAGAAATACTTATAAATATTTATTTATTTGATTTCAAAAATGTGTGAATGATTTAATAAGCAACAAGGCAACTATTTATTTCACTAGACAAATACAGAGTAGATGTATTTATGCAGATCCAGATGGAGGACAAAGTTGCCATCAATAAGAACAAATAAATATTGAAATACTAAAGAAAAGGAGTGTTTTTAATCAACCCACATTTGAAACAGAAAATGAAATCTAGGAAATGTGGCCCTGCTTCAATCTAAGCCACAAACATGGTTTTTAATAATTTCCAAAAGTCTTAAGCACTTATTTCAAACTAGCATCTCCAGATGATCAAATCAATTAGGCTGTTAACAAAAATTTAATCTGTATGTAAATTCCATATTAAAGTTTTTTATAAAATGCTGCACATAGCATTCACAAAACATGAACAACAATAACAAATTTGAATGCCCTAAAAAGTAGATTTGGGAAATCAAAAAGCAGTGAGTAATGAGGAAAGCAAGAAACCTTTGCTACCACTGATTTATGTCCTTGAGGAATGAAAGAAGACAGTGTTTACTCATAGAATGTTTCTTCAAATTAATCTATCAACTTGGCAGCTCTAAATTTTGGAACATGTAATGGAGAGTGATATCTAAATAAAAAGGGTCTTTAAGTGTTCAGGCAGTTATGTGTTTCTTGTTCTGTCTCTTGGGCAATCAAGGGGCCCAGGAAGTATGGGTTATTTATGTATCAAATTTTATTGTTGTTAGTCATACTCCCCTTTAAAGAAATCTAGACAGACTCATAAAGAAAGCCTTTCTTTCTCTCAGTCTGATCCAGTTAGACCTTGAATGGGAGTGGATAAGAAAGAAAGAAAAGCCTAAACAAAAAGAAAAAAAATCCATAAAATAAACTTAAATTCAGTGAATTATCATGGATCATTGTGTAATCCACAGAGAAGTCTGGAAAAATGCCTATTGAACAAGTTGATTTTGCTAGATTTTATGTTTTTAAAATGTACTCTATCGAAACAATATGCTTTTTAGCAATTCACAGTTAAAAATAATTTCTAGACTAATTAACAGAAGTTGTAGGTAAAGAGAAAACGTGTTTTCATCAAACTGAAAAGGTTCATTACCACGTATGGGGCCCTTTCTTGAGAGCTTGCCTTTCTCCATAGCTTGGCAATCTGCTTGACTCTGGTAGTCCAGTCTGAGAACATGGAGAAGAGAAAGGAAACAGATGCATTAATTGGTACTAGAAGTATTACTGATACATTATGGAATATTATCCAATTCATAGAATATGTTTTTAAAAATTAGAATACCCTGAAACAAAGTGGACACCCAACAGCCCTGCAAAAATTAAGTTTAACTTGATAATGTACCTGGAAACTCTTCTTTTAGGTTTGGAAAATTGATATTTGTGTATAAAACAGGTGCTACTGTTGCCATTTCACCAAGTGCTTCTTCTTTTTCCCATTTCAGAGTGCTCCTCTGTGCATTAGACATGGTATCATTTTCTCCTTCCAAAGGTGTTGCAGTTGCAACCCAAGGATTGGTAGGTTCATTAATCACTGCATTAAATACTGTGTTTTTATTTCTAAAATCACAACACAAAAACAAAGCATAGGTATCAGTTTCTGCATTCAGAAATACAATATCCCAAACCTTATATTTTAAAATTGCTAATAGTACTGGCACCCCTATGTTCTGGTGTCAGTGAGAAATTAGAGAGGACAATCTTTTAACTTAATTCCGTGTTAATTTAATTTCTTGCTAGCTATGATTTTTTTAAAAAAACATAGTTTTACCCTGTCATTATTATTTTTATAAATAGTTCAGTGAACATACATAATGCCCCTTCATCCTCCTATGGTATAATACCCACCATGTGAAGTAGATTGGGTTGAGCGAAAGGGACTAGCCCGAAGTCACCCAGGTGGCTTTCATGCCTAAGGCTGTTATCAGATTTTTTTAAAAAAAACACCTCAATCTTTTAGATTTACTAACCTGGTATCGGCATAGGATGGCTGTGTTATAGTAGAGAAAGTTCCTAATCCACCTCCAGGCATTAAGGGTGTATGAGGGAGATGAGGAGTTTGACCAATCAGGCCATTCATAAGTGGAATTCTTGAAAATGCATTCTCCCCTTGGAAGAATAAAGTGGAAAAATAAAATTAATAACAACCAGTTCAAGACCAATGTGTTGGTAGCAGGAGAACACAACTTAAGATATAACTACAGCATTTAGCTATCTTCATGTTTTAGAATGTTTTACATCCATTAGGCTAATAAATCTCTGGTTCATGTTTTCATAGAATTATTAGACTAAAGCTTCTGAAGGAACTACTACCTAAAGCCACAGTATCAAATACACGGTTTCAATTCTATTGTGAACAGTTTACGAAGATATATTCAGGGCCTGTGTTAACTAATATTATCTTTAATAAAACACTCTGTATAGGTAAAGGATATCTATAGTATATGAAAGGAACGTGTAAAAGAACAGTTGTGAGACTGATTTACACGCATGTTTCAAGTAATTTCAATAATGTAATGAAAAAACAAATACAAAAATGAATTAAAGATCCTTACATCCCCCCTCAAAAGAGGTCACAATCCCTTTTATGAATTATAGTGAGTAGTTAAGGTACATTTAAAATCCTTTTTAAAAAAAATATTTCCCCGTATAGGTTACCCTCTATTTAAGACCACAATAGGGATGTGGGAACCTCTGTTGGCAAGGCAGTCATTGAGTTATGCTCAATTTTAACAATCCTTTTTGCCATAGTCATTAAGCAAATCACTATGGTCATTAAGTGGTGGTTAAATGAATTTGGCTTCCTCCATTGACTTTGCTTCTAGGAAGCCAGCTGGCAAGGCTGCAAATAGTGATCACATAACCCCAAGACAGCGTCACTGCCAGAAATCTATGCCAAATGCCCAAATTTTGATCAGGACACTGTTGCAAGTCTGAGGACTGGCCCTCAGTCACTTTTTGTGATGAAACTACAGGCTGAAGGAGAGGGGGACCTTTTAGAGGAGTAAAAACAATTTCCAGCTTGCAGTTGTTTCATTCCTCAGGGAAAGAAATGTCTGAGGTGAAGTCCTTAGGTCTAGATCTGCTGTTTCCAAAGAAACAACAAGAATCTTGCTGCTGGCAAAATTCTTGTAATATAGGTGGTTAGCAATAAACTATCTGCTTGGGCCTGTTCACAGAGTTGTTCTGGCTACTGGCACCTGACATTTTTTTCAGGACCATTGTAACTTCAAATGGTCACTAAATGAATATTTTTTAAGTTGAGGACTACATCTATGACCATGTACAAGGCACTGGCTATCCTTGAACTGCTCTCAATTGCCATATTGTTTATTTAGGGTGAAATACTTTAAATTGATAAAAAGCAAACCTTGATTGTGCAAGTGCATTAACTGTGGTGGAGGTGGTGGTGGAGGCTGTGGCAAAGGAGCTGACTGAGTGGCTGCAGGACTCAGTACAGCAGTAAACAAGTCTTCCACATCCTTTCCTCCCAGTTCTATAAAATACAAGGGGGCGTTAGAGCAGTAGCAGACAGATATAGGTGTGGTGCACATATGTATATAATATGAATGTGTGTGAAATAAACTTCACAAAAAGATATTAAAAATAGGTTACATACCTGGAATCTTATATAATTTACCAAGAATTGCACCTGCACAAAGTAAAAGCAATGAATATTACCAATCACCATTCACTGCATTTAGATTATTAACACATTAATTTCAAGAACTACTAGCATAAAATCGAACTTATGTGGTAATATGTCAAAACAACAAGCTGGCTTGGAAGACAAGGACGCAATATAACCATTTACCATCTGTGACCATCTTGTCCAATTCTGGGCTCAAGATCCCATCTAACTGTTCTTCACTCAGTGGCCGGGTACTCTGGCTGACATTCTGCAGAGGCAGCGAGGTGGAGGGATCATCAGAGATAGGCCCAATGTCTAGTCCAGCTGAAGGAAAGAAAAATATAATTTTGAATAACATTAATCGGCTTAAATGGTAGGGAAAAATTCTATAGTGCATACAACTAAATGTAATAAACAGCATCCATTTTCATTTGAGCAGTTTAAGAAGTCAACATTTTCATTTTAGAAAATATTTTGAATATAATGAACAGGAAAAGCATCCATACCGGTACCAGAAAAACAAACCCAATTATATATTGTGGGAAATTTTTTATTAGTGAAATACTTAGATTGCAATTGCAAACTTTCAGGTTTTCAAATAATGACATATTACTAACTTCAGTCCCCCCTGTTTCATAACCATTTCGTCAAAAAATTCGACTTCAGCAACAGAATGGTCAATGCCTGGAATACATTACCTGACTCTGTGGTTTCTTCCCCAAACCCCCGTAACTTTAACCTTAAACTGTCTACCGTTGACTCACCCCATTCCAAAGAGGTCTGTAAGGGGCGTGCATAAACGGGCATGCATAAGCACACCAGCGTGCCTACTGTCCCTGTCCTAAAGTTCCCATGTATTTGTAAAATATCATATACTCTAAACCATGCTTATATATTCATATTAATGTTTATACTTTGTCTGTAATCTTACACACGCTTGACAAACAAACAAAAAAAACAAACCTGAAACATATCAGCTATTTTGTAAATGTTCAGTTAACCCAATAAAAGCATCATTTCCATATGGATTTGAATCACAAAGCAGTTGCAGTTGTTGTTTTTTTAATCGTTTTAGTTACTGTTGTTGACATTGACATGTTTATTTTTTTAAAAAAGTTATTCCACATTTTCATAGATTTCTTATATTTAATTGTCCCTCTTCTTATCTTTGTCCTTTTCTATTATATTGTTGTACCTTTATTATAAAATTATTCAATTTTAATCAATTCTATTTACTTATATTAAAGGTATTTATTTTATAACTAAATTTAGAGAAAGAGAAAGAGAAAAAATATTGTATTCTAGAGCGGAGAATAGTATATGGTATATAGAGAGAAGGAGATAGGATAGAAACTTAATCACTTAATCATTTAAGCTTAAACACTCTACTTAATGTATTTACTTTAATCTAATTGTTATAATATAATTAATAAACGAATATATTCAATTTACCAATTAATAATAATGTCAGTAGTATTACTAATGTTTGCTAGCCTTTCAAGTTCTTAATAACTTGATATCTTCTGTAAATATTAGAATTAGAATACATTTCAATTCATCTATTTAAATCACAATATAATCAACATATAAATATAAAGGTTATTTCTTATGAAGTCACAATATTATAATATATAATATAATATCAATATTAATATTAAGTTTATTACGCTTATAGTAGCAGTTAATTATCTAAATATCAAAATATGACTGGTTATAACTTAATATAGATAGATAGATAGATAGATAGATAGATAGATAGATAGATAGATAGATAGATAGATAGCGTAGATAATTTGAAGTTAAGTTTTTCAGTAAATTTCCAACTAAATCAGAGTAGAAGATTCTGTATTTCTTACAAGTGTCTTTAAAGGGAGGCAATCTCTCTTCCATCTCCACTTCCACTGTCCATTCAAGATGTCAGCTTTCACGAAGGTGCTCTGTCACTGTCTCTGTTTCTTCCTCTCTCTCTCTCTCTCTCTCTTTTTCCTTATTGTGTATCTCATTCTGATTTTTCTCTATTGCTAACTTGTCCTTCCTTCCCTTTGCAGACTGCTGCTTTATATTAGAATCTTTCTGGCATCCTTTATTCTGTAACTGACCTAATCCTGGCCTCTTCAAGTCTATGTGACAGCTATGTGTTTACGTTCCCCCATTTAATTGACAGCCAAAGCAGGCTTCATTCCGTCAGCATTGGCACCAAGTGGAACTCTCTTTTTTGCTAAACTGCCCAGTCAATGCTGGCAAATTGAAATTCCGTATGGTTCACTGTTTGAAATCATTTGGCTGAATTTTATTCAGTTGTTCTGGCAGATATTTTATTTTACTTATTGTATATATTAAATTTATGTGCTGCCCATTTCACTGTTCAAGGTGACTATATGACTAAATTAGTTGGTTAACTGTTTAACCAATTGCTTCAAACCATTTTGATTGTTTTATTAAATAAATAAATTGACACTATATTTTAGCTTGTGTTTGATAGATCTGTTTTGTAGCACTTTCTTGACAGACAAGTATTATAAGTAGTGATGGTGGAATATTATTCCTCTGTGCAGAAAATTTTTATTAGTCAAATTAATATAATTCTGGCGCGTGTGTATAGTAAGGTGACCAGATTTTAATATTTATAAAGCGGGACACCATTGACCGGGGGGGGGGGTTCTAGGGGAGCAAGATGGGAGGGGTCCGTCTCTCTTATCCTGCAGCTTTGTGCACCCCCCCAACACCCCCCCTTCATCGCAGCCCTTACCGCTGCCATGGCCGGGGCTCGCCTCTGCTGCGTCTGGCCCGGAGAGGGACAGCGGCAGGAGAAGGAAGAAAGCAAACCACGGCTGTGGTGCTTTGGGAGGGCGGGTGGTGAGGGTTCTTCACAGCTGTGTGCTGCCTCCGTTGCAGAAGCCGCCGCCAGCCAGCTGGGCAGCAGCCCTCTGTGTGGGGAAACGGCCAGGCCTGCGCTTGGAAGAGGCTGCTGCTCTCGCTGCCCACTTTCTTCCTTCTCCCGCCGCGAAACAAAAGTGAACTGCGGCAGCGCTGCTTCAGGAGGGCAGGTGGACATCTGCAGCCAGGCAGGGAGGGAGAGCAGCGAGAGCAGCAGCCCCTTCCAAGCACAGGCCTGGCCCTATACCTGCCCGGGGGGCTGCCGCCCACCCGTGGCTTCTGTAGTTGCGTGGCCGGCCAGATAAACAGGTGTGCTGGGGACGCCTTGCCCGCCGCTGCCCCTCTCACTGCCCTCCCTCCCCGCCTGGCAGGAGGGAGGAGGCAGGCGAGGCAGCAGGCAGAGGGGTGTGCAGGGCTCGGCTTGGCTGCTGAGCACGTGGGGCGCCTGCCCCAGCTCTCGGGCTGCTTCCTGCTTTGCGCAAATTCATATTCAAAAGCAGGATTTTTTTTGAAACGCCGCAGGACGTGGAACAAATTATTGAAAAGCGGGACTGTCCTGCCAAAAGCGGGACGTCTGGTCACCTTAGTGTATAGGTGTGTGTGTGTGTGTGTGTGTGTGTGTGTGTGTGTGTGTGTGTGTGTGTGTGTGTGTGTAGAAAGAGAGAAAACATATATGCCAGTGTTGAAAAAGAAGTATGTGGGAAACAGAGCCTATTGTTTTTACAGAATTGAAAGAAGACATGCTAGCCTGTGAAGAAAACACATTGTAAACCCCCCCCCCCCGGAAGTCCCTAATCTACATCAGCGCTCCTGCGCCATTAAGGGACTGTTTCTTATAAATTGGCCGATGAGCTTAAGTCCGACTTCCATTTTTTTTTAAAAAAAGTATCTTTTTTAAAAAAATGGAAGTCGGACTTAAGAGCGCCGTGTTTTGTCTAAGGTAGCTGTTTGGCTCCAAAAAGATTATTTTGAGGTTCGTTCATTGCCTTTGGGTTCACCACGTGCCTGAGAGAGAAACATGGAAATTTTTCAGCACTGTTGTTTGGTCGGGCAACCTGGAAGTGGCACATTCAGGATCAGGCAAGCCAGTGGTTGACATGGAACAAACCTCCGAAAAGTGTCCTTGTGATCAAGAAGATTTGAGACGCCAGTCTTTTGCAGCCCTTCAGAGACCTCTGCATTTATTTGACCGAGGTGAACGACCTGCTGGTTTACGTGGAGAAGAAAATCTTAGAAGATCCAGCCATCATGAACGACGAGAGTTTTGGGTCTGTGAAGATGTGGTTTTGTACTTTCAGTGAAGATTATGATGATATCTCTGATCAGATAGACTTTATCATCTGCCTGGGCGGAGACGGAATGTTACTGTACGCTTCATCGCTTTTTCCGAGGAGTGTACCCCCAGTCATGGCTTTCCATTTGGGGTCCCTGGGCTTCCTCACCCCTTCAATTTTGAGAACTTTCAGTCTCAAGTCACCCAGGTCATAGAAGGCAACGCAGCCCTTGTTATCTGAAGCAGGCTGAAGGTTAAGGTGATTAAGGAACACTGGGAGAAGAAGGCCGTGATTCAGAATGGGATCGAGGAAAAACGGTGTGGTGTCTTCAGGTCTGGAAAAAGAAATGTTTAAGCAAGCAACTCAGTATCTGGTCTTGAATGAAGTGGTGGTGGACCGAGGCCTTTCCTCTTACCTTTCCAACGTGGATGTCTTCCTTGATGGTCACATTACCACTGTACAAGGCAATGGCGTCATTGTTTCCACGCCGACTGGCAGTACAGCATACGCAGCCACTGCAGGGCGTCAATGATCCATCCGAATGTCCCTGCCATCATGATTACCCCCATCTGCCCTCATTCTCTCTCCTTCCGGCCCATCATCGTCCCAGTTGGAGTGGACCTGAAGATCATGCTGTCTCCAGATGCCAGGATGCCGGGCGGAAGAGGCAGGAGATCTGCCATGGGGACAGCATCAGCATCACAACTTCCTGCTACCCTCTCCCTTCAATCTGCTTCCAAGATCCTGTCAGCGACTGGTTCGAAAGCCTGGCAGAGTGTTTACACTGGAACGTCAGAAAGAAGCAAAATCATTTCGCTGTCGACGAGGAGGAAGAATTTTGAGTGTCGGTGAGCTCCTTTTTCTATCTGTCTTGTGTGATCCGTCTGTCCTTCAAGGGACCAAGGCAAGCTGGACTCCTCTTTTCAATCCGCTTTTGGCATCTTCCAAAGTAGTTTTTCTTCAGTCTCTTTCGGATGTTAAAAAAAACACCCAAAAAAAACAGCAGGTGAAGCTTCTAGGGAACAGACGTTTTGAAGGGTGTCTTGTGTGAAGAACCTATTGCTCTCATGTGAATCCTTGGCATCCGAAATAATTCCAACACCCTGTTTCTGCAATTTGCTCCTTCAAGACTTTTCCTACAGACTTGACATGGCCAAGCATTGACATGGTCAAAACAACAACAACAACAATGGATGGAGAGTAGAAATCCTGATTTAACAGCTCTCTGAGGACGGTCCTGTGAAATTCTGCCAGACACGGAAACCGCTAAAAACTCTTGTCCTGTTGTACCTTCTGTCTGAGAATCCAGTCTTGCTGAGCTGTTTCCTTCTGGATCACTCGGGGCTGAAGCTGTTTGAGGCAAGGCTGCCTTCAATGGCTTTTGAGCCCTAAGGAGTATGAAGCTGTTGCTGATGGAATGGAGGATATTGGGATCTCTCCGAGGTCAAATGACTGCAAGAATATCCAGCTGAAGTTAGCGGGGTGTGTGTGTGTGTTTCTTTGTATTTTTCATTTGTCTTCAACATACCGTGTGACTTTTTCTGCCCCCGTTGTTATTTATTTATTTATTTGGTCGTTTTTATATGCCGCCCCACTCCCATAGGACTCAGGGCATCGTACAACATAATACAAAACAATTTATTAAGAAAAAAATATCTTCTCTTGTTGTCTAAGTTTGTATCTCACGAATATGGGGAGAAAGATAAAGAGATGGCTTTTACAAAGGTTAATAGGGCCTTTGGGGCCCTTTAGGGCCCACAGAGTTGGCCTCCTCCAGGTCCCGTCAGCCAAGCAATGCCGGCTGGCAGGCCCTAGGGGGAGGGCCTTCTCTGTGGCGGGCCCCGCGCTCTGGAACCAACTTCCCCCAGAGACCCGAACTATCCCCACCCTGCTGGCCTTCCGAAAAGCTGTTAAGACATGGCTTTTCCTGCAGGCAGGGGGCAGAGTCTAATCTATCTGAGCTCTCCCCCGGGTATGTCTGGTTGTTGGATGTTTTTAATATTGAATTTTTAATTTTTATATTTGATTTTAGAAATGTTTATTGTTGGTTGCTCTTGTATTTTTTTTGCTGTACGCTGCCCTGAGTTCCTCGGGAGTTGGGCGGCATATAAGAAAACCTAAATAAATAAATAAATAAATAATAAAGGGGATTTTTCAGGGGGGGGAGAAAACACATTGTATACATTTCTAATCTCATGAGCTACACTGAAGCTTGAGAATTATATGTAGGAAGGTCTTGCTATAATAAAACCCGGTCTTAACCAGAATTTACTGATATGATAGTTACTCTAGAGACAACCCCTAGGAACTAGGACTATAAAAGGTGATTTGTAAATAAGGGCAGGGGGTGACAGAATTAGAGTAGTGGGAGATGTAATCAGGAGCGGAGATAATGTGTTCACTTTGGATACTTCAGATAGGTATGATGGCATGAGTACTAAGCCAATGAGGAAAAGATGGGAGGTAAATTTGTAACAGCAATAGAGAATATAAGGCAAACATATTGATGATTTAGGGTGTGTCTGTACCTGCGTTCGTGTTGGGGCACCCTCTTTGCAAAGCAGTAAATAAAATTAGCACTGTTTTCTCTTGGAAGTTTTGGCTGGTGATGGCTTATTTCAAAACTAGACAACAAATCCCACAACTGCAACATTAATTAGGTAAATACAGGAAAAACCAAAACTGGTAGTATATTGATCGACAAACACATAAAAAGGGGGAAATTAAATGGAGAATTTAGGAAAGGAATAAAATGGGAAAATATGAGACTAAGTAAAATAAAAATAAAAATTCAGGGTTGTTGAAAACTATATTGATGAGAAAATACAGCACAGAAGGAGTGGTTAGGTAGAGGAATAGGGAAGAAGAGAAGGTAAGAGAGGGGTAGAGAAGTAGGAGAGAGGGTAGAAGGGGTTGTAGAGGAGAGAAGAGAGAATAAGGAAGTGTAGAGGAGGTGAAGAAGGAAGGTGGAAGGGTGGGGCTGTAAAAGATTGAAGTGGGGAAAAAACAAACCTGAATAAAGCATTAAGGAAAATATGAGAAATGTATATATAAAATAAGAATGGAATGTATAGAAAAATGAAATGAAAATGAATCTATAAATATTTGTATTGTCTGTGTGGAAATAATATTTTTTTTTGAAATTAGGTAAATACAGGTAGTCCTCAATTTACAATCAGTTGCTTAGCAACCATTCAAAGTTATGACAGACCCAACCCAAAAGATATTTATGACAGAGATGTAGGGTCTCCTGCCTGGGCAGGAGGTTGGACTAGATGACCTGCAAGGTCCCTTCCAACTCTGTTAATCTGTAAGACCTAAAACATAGATGAAGATTCTCAATCACCCAGGTAGAGTTCTCTAAAGGTTGTATAATTGCAACTGCACTGAATTTTGTTGTTAGCTTGAGAGACGTTTCACTGCCCATCCAGGCAGCTTCCTCAGTCAGAACAAGACAGTTAGGCAGTTGGAATGTACCAATTCGTGCCACACCATTCTCAGGGTTTATTCCCCAAAGTGTGTTGAAACGTCTCTCAAACAAATAACAAAAAATAAGTCCAGTTGCAATGCTTCACCCTTCAGACAACTTCACACAATCTTCGACAATCTTCATCGGCATTTTGCAATGCACTTTTGGGGAAGAAACCCCTGAGGTTGTTGTTGCAGGATTTGGTACATTCCAATGACTAACTGCCTTGCTCTGACTGAGGAAGCTGCCTGGATGGGCAGTGAAACGTCTCTTAGTCCAGTTGCAATGATTCAACCTGCAGACAACCTTCAGATATTTGCAGCCCAATTCCAAAGTTTTGACAATCACCCACCACCTATGGTCATGTGACCACATTTTGGGTGTTCAGCAGCCAGCCTGCATTTATGGCTGTTTGCGGTGCTCTGCAATCATGTGACTGTGATTTACAACATTTTTGCCGAATACCAGTAGTTACTGAAACATAGCAAAAATGACACATAGCAAACAAAGAGTTTACTTAATGACTGAGATGTTCACTTAGAAACCATGGATTCACTTCACCATCATTCTGATTTACTTCATCACCACCACAAAGAAAAAAGAATGCGAAATTGGGTCAGTCACATGATGACCTGCTGTACAACCATAACAGGGGCGGGTTGCTTACTTACCGATACCGGTGCGCTGTGTGCGCATCTCCACGTTTTGTGTGCGTTCGTTACGCACGCGTGCCCCCTCATGCAATTTTGGCGAGATTTTGCTTCTGCGCATGCGCGAAGCAAAATCTCACTGAAATCTTTCTCTTGCACGCATCCCCTTGCATGATTTTGGTGAGATTTTGCTTCTGCGCATGCGCAGAAGCAAAAAAGCCGAAAAATTCTTTTAAAAAGATGGCTACGCGCGCAACTGTCCTGTGAAAACGGCACCAGTGCACTCGCGCGCAAATTGCCTAATTGGCGGGTTTCTACCGGAGCTGCGCACTGGACCGCACCGATAGGAACCCACCCCTGAACCATAACAACTTGCAAGCCTAATGGGTAAGTTCCATAATGGTTGTAAGTCAAGGACTATTTATATCCACTTAACTCTGAGCTCTGGGAAGGAAAAGGGGTGTGAGAAAGAAACTCAAAATAACACTGACATGGTTGTCCTTATATAATTGGGAGCAGAGGGAAACCGGTATTCAAAATTCAAATATAACCTGTAATAATGAAGTGTTTTTGTAGTTTGTGCAGCACACGTTTTCCTGACCTGGCCTATCTCAAAGGACTGGCTGTTTATGTCTAAAAGCAGAGCACTTACCAGAAATGAAAATACTGTGGCATTTTAGAGCTTTTATAATACATTTAATTTTTTTCCCAAAAATAACTCTTTTCTAAAAATATGAACCTTAGGCGTTATGTCTGGCATTCTTACTTATATTTGCATTAACATTCCAAAGCTGAATTAAAAACCAGAAGGTTCTCCCCACCCCATGCTTTTATATTCATTGATGTAAATAAAAAGTCCACTACTCTGAACAGAGACATGAAATGGTTTAAGTAAGTTCAAGAGAAATGTATTACTTGATATGCACACATAGACAATTAAAAAATCAAGTTCTTCTAAGTGCACTATAGATACAGGCATGTTACACTGTGCAAGAGTCTGCAAAAAGGTAGTGAAAAATGAAAGAAAGTGAGGCAACAGAAGAGTTATTACACTATATGCATGCATAAAATAATAATAATCAGCTGAAACATTAGGAAACTACTTCTAAACACTGATCATCCACTGAATATTTCCTTACCAAAAGGGGAAGAGGAGTTCTCAACCTGGAAAGTGCATAAATCAAGACCTACAGGATCCAAACCAGATAAAATGGATGATTATAACCAAAACAAAAACAAAAGTGAAGCAAGCAAGAAAGAACAAATCAAAAGTATATATAGCTGCATGCTGAAATAGTTCATGGATATGAAAAACACTGAAAGTTATCCCCAGAGTAATAAAGGACAATTAAAAAAACAAAAACAAAGGACAGATGTATTAAGCAAAGCAAGAGATAATAGCTTTGACTAGTAGAAGCATATTTAAAAATTATGCGTATATACAAATACATGTACAGGTAGTCCTGAACTTACAACACATTGTTTAGTGACTGTTTGAAGTTACGTCACTGAAAAAAGGAACTTATGACTGATCCTCACACTTGCAGCAACTCCATGATCACGATTAAAATCTGGAGGCTTGGCAATCGGCATGTATTTAGATCAGTTGCACCATCCTGGGATCATGTGATCCCCATCGGCAATTTCTCAGCCAGCTTCTAACAAGCAAAGTCATTGGGGGAAGCTGAATTTTCGAAATGACAATGTGATTTACTTAACAACTGTACCATAAAAGGTTGTAAAATCGGGCACAACTCACTTAACAATTGCCTTACATACCAATGGAAATTCTGGTCCCAATTGTGGTCCTAAGACCCAGGACTACTCATATACATTGAGGGGCTCACAAGGCAGAAATATGAAAGTTCAAAAGCAAAATGATTTGCATTTTGCCATCTCAGAAACCATAATATGAATCAAAAGGAGCCCTGAGTGAATATTTTTAAGTGTAAGTAACCAGCAATCATGAACATCATAAAGAACAATTTTTCCAATCGTACCTGAATGATCCCCAGGTTTCACTAAATCATCTGAGAGAATCCCAAGGATGTCATCCTCAGTGTTCAGCACAAGGGCAGTTAATGGGTCATCCAGAGTACCTTTAGAAAACAGACAAATCAGACTCAGATATAATAAAGATGCCATCAGGAATGGCAACATTCAAATCTCAGTAAACAAACATTTCAGTTACCCAAGGTAGTAGATCATCTCTATCTCTGAACAAAGGAACTCCAAAGAATAACAACTACGATATTAAACAGGAAACTTTTACTAAAAGGCTCTTCTAACAAGGCGTCTTCTGATCTGTGCCCATGCCCACCCCATGCGAAAATATCTTCAGATTTATGTACCTTGTGCACCAGATTTTGAGGGAGTGGAAGTTGAACTCAGAAGTGGATCTGAAGATGGGTCTAAGAAATTGGTGTTCAGACTTGCTTTGCGGGAAATGCTGAGGCTTTTATCACATAAATTATCCAAACGTGGCTTGCTTTGCCTACTAGTATCTAAAAGTTCTTTTCCAAAGAAAGCTTCCTAGAATTAAAACAAACAACAAACAAACAAAAAAAGTGAGCATTTAAAATGTCTTTATAAGCCACAGGATTCCTATATTTGAATCTGAATCTATACTGAACCAGATTCAAATACTTATTGGTTAATATTATAGTTAATAAATGTAACTGCTCTTGTTATAAAACACACTCATATTTAACTCAATTATGATTCTTTATGTAAAATTGCTGACGTTCACTTCTGATTTAAAAGCATTCAAAATATTAAATTTTACGTGATTTGTTCCTCTATCCTTTTCTGCTCTGTTTAGGGGGGCAACACCAACTCTCCAAAAAGGTATTTATCAGACAGGTTCCTCTATGAAGTTCCCTCTATTCATTTATCATAAAATCCAAGCAATTAATTTAGTTTCTTTAAATACTATATAAGTAAAATTTAAATAACCTTATTGCCTCTTGGCTAATTCAGTAACATGAACAAAAGTGTGTTCATTCTAAAAACAGAACATTCTTTAAGCTAATTAGACTATAATTAACTATTTATATATTAATATCTCTCTATTAATGCATTCAAAACATTATTAATATTAATATATTAGAATAAATACTTTATAGCAATAGCAATAGCACTTAGACTTATATACCGCTTCATAGTGCTTTACAGCCCTCTCTAAGCGGTTTACAGAGTTCAGCATATTGCCCCCAACAATCTGGGTCCTAATTTTACCCACCTCAGAAGGCTGGAAGGCTGAGTCAACCTTGAGCCGGTGAGATTTGAACAGCTGAACTGCAGTGCTGCTTTTAACCACTGTGCCACCTCTGCTCTTATATATATATATATATATATATATATATATATATATATATATATATATATATATATATATATATATATATATATATATATATATATATATATATATATATATATATATATATATATATATATATATATATATATATACACACACACACACACACACACACACACACACACACACACACACACACACATACATACATACATACATATATATATATATAAACTAACTTTTCAGAAATACAATAAAATATTATTCATAGAACTAGGAAATTAACACTAATGTTAATGGATTACAAATTATAAAGTAATTTCTTAAATTACAAATAGATTATTTACTACATGCAAATAATGATCTTAGGAAAAAATATTTTGCATAGCTGTGAGAGTACCTGCAAATATGCTGGGAAAATTTCTTCAAGTTTATTCTTCTTTTTCCTATAACGTTTTTTCATTTTTTCCATATTTTCAGAAACAGACATAGTTTCATCAACAAGTGTATCAGGCTGTTGTTCACTCCAACCTAGAAATATCAAACATGTACAATGTTACAACCCTATTTCACTCTAGACTACAGCTGAAATACAGAAAGAGGATACTGATTAGTTCTTTTCCCGATTTAAAAGCAAAAGTTGAAATTGAAAATCTGATAAAAGTGATATAAAGGTAACATGTGGCATTGCTATGCAAGACTTTTAAAAACTTGGCACCACATTCTAAAGGAAGTGTCTTTAATGTCATCTGCAATCTCCATGGAAGGACCTATTCTCTATGCCATGGCTTTCAGACTATCAGTTCAAAATGTGCAGAGCTTTTTACAAAGATATCTAACATACAATACTAAGATATTTTAGGTATTATATTATAGATATTTTAGGTATATAATACCTATTATATAGATATTATATTGTTTTATGATGGTCTTCCTTTGCCATTATCTCTCTTTAGAATTTCAGCCATTGGTGTAATGGCTAAGGGATCAAGCTAGACCTGGGAGACCACAAATTCTAGTCTTGCCTTAGTTACAAAGCCATCTGGGTGGCTATGGGCCAGTCACTTCCCGTCAGTCCTAGGAAGGAGGCAATGGCAAACCATTTCTGAAAAATCTTGCCAAGAAAACTGTAGGAACCTATCCAGGCAGTCACCAAGATTCAAAATTACTCTAAGACCTCCCTAATATTTGTTTCTAGTGGATTACACTTGTTCTGCTTCTCTCCTGTTCATCATCTATTTCTATATTAATGCAAACAATTTGCGTTTCAATTCACATTCCAATAAGCTTTACTAAATTATGCATCTCTTCATAATACACCAGCTTTGCATAACTGCCACAAGGATGCTTTTTTGTTTCTAGTAAGAATGGTTAACAAAGTTGTAGAACTACACTTTTATGTTCAGGGTAAATCTGACAGAATTTAATTCAAACTGCAAAATTGTCTCAAATTATAATACATGAATGTATACAAGGATCAGTTGTGGGTTCCTACCAGTGCGGTCCACTCTATAGCACCGGTAGCGGCCCGCTGGTGATGTCACAGTACCGGTGCAGTCGGTTGCCAGTGCCTGGGCGCCGCCATTTAAAAAAAAAATTTTTTTTTATTTTCTTCTGCGCATGCCCAGAAGCCGAGGTTCCAGCACTGCGCATGTGCTGCCTTCCTACCCCACAGTGAGTCCAAGCAGGGGAGGATGACTGAGGGAGCATGTGAGATGCTGAAGGAACGGGCGGCAGGAGCTATCTCCATTCCCCTCCCTTCAGCAGTCCGAGAAGCCACGAACGCGCGGTGATGATCCTAGGCATTTTCACATGTTTGAGGCTTCTCGAGCTGCTGAGGAGAGGGGGAATGGGTGGCAGGACCTATCTCAGTTCCCATCCCTTCAGCAGTCTGAGAAGCTACGCCCACCTGGTCACATGGCTGGCAAGCCATGCCCACAAAATAAGCCACGCCCACAGAGTGGTAGTAAAAAAATTAGGAACCCGCCCGACAAGGATGCAATCACGAAATATCTTCAGGAATGACAATCAATTAAGCTTCTGGGGGGGAAACCGAGGTTTAAAAAAGTAACTGATTGATTAAAATATAATTATCTTATATTACAGGACATGGCAGTGACACAGAACTATGAGAATAAATTGCTAGATGCCTACTTTCATCTCTGCTGAGTATTTGCTCAGATACAGAACCAGAAGAATCTTTTCTAGAGAGAGATCTTTTCATTTTTCCTTGTCCTGTACGACTCCGCTGCCGTACCATGAATCCACCAATGCCTATAAAAATTATGTTCACAGTATTTATTAAGCAAATTTAGATAGCCACTCAACTCATATAGGTGACTGTGTTTTTTAGATTATTAAGTTATAATTAAGTTTTTTAAATAAAAACAAACATCTTGGAGTGTAGACATTTTGTAGTCATTTCTATATAATACATAATGTCATTCAAATATAAGCTACCAAAGGCAATTCTAGATATTCAATATATTTAATTTTTGTAGTTACTTTATTTACATACACAAACACACACCTCCTTTCCTCTTACCAGCACCACCACACCCAGCTGTCTCTCAGCACAGCTTTTATAGTGTATTTTGCTGTGCTGGCTGGGGAGAAGCTTAAAGAGGCAGAACAATAGCAATAGCACTTAGACTTATATACCGCTTCACAGTGCTTTACAGCCCTCTCTAAGCGGTTTACAGAGTTCAGCCTATTGCCCCCAACAATCTGGGTCCTCATTTTACCGACCTCGGAAGGATGGAAGGCTGAGTCAACCTTGAGCCGGTGAGATTTGAACAGCTGAACTAGCAGTCAGCTGAAGTAGCCTGCAGTGCTGCACTTTAACCACTGCGCCACCTCGGCTCTAAGCAGCACAAGTGCTGGCCCTTTTCTAGGCAGTCTGTCCTTCTACAAAGACATACTAAGAATTATTTCCTAAGTCAATATAATAGGGAATCAACAAAAATTGAGTATCTATAATTTCTGCTTGATGATATAGCTCCCGTCTGTAAGAATTCAATATAATGCATAAGAAATCCAACAGTTGCCCATATTAATCCAACGATGACCTGTACATCAATAGAAATATCAGCTGAAAAAACCCTCACTTCTCTCTTGAACATCAAAATTTGTGATGGTCAAACTGTGCTAAGTTTATATCTCTTTTACATGGAAGCAATGAGGATTTATTTATTTAATAATAATACTAATTCATAAAGAAAAGTTATCCTGTTGTTTGGTATCTTTGGCCTATACATCTTGATAATCAGGCAGTACAGATAGTTCTTGACTTACGACCACAACTGAGCCCAAAATTTCCACACTAAGCCAGGCAACAGACAAGTGAATTGTGCCTCATTTTATGACTTTTGTTGCCACAGTTAAGTGAATCTGACTTCTCCTATTGACTCTTCTTGTCAGAAGCCAACTGGGTACAAATTGTGATCACATGACCCTGGGACCCTGGATAGGTAACAAATGATGGTCACATGACCATGGTGCCTATTGCCAAGGGCCTGAAGTTTGATCCTGTGACCATGGGGATGCTGCAACAATCGTTAAGTGTGAAAGCTGGGCATAAATCCTTTTTTCAGTGCTGTTGTAACTTTGAACGGTTGCTAAACAAATGGTTGTAAGTCAAGGACTACCCGTATTTGAAAATGAAAACCACTGTATGAAACTGCAGAATACAACAGATTGGGTAATTCTCAGTAACACTTAATTAACCTCATTTCTAAATAAAATATTATGTATGCATATATAGTCAATAAATATAGATCTAATAAATATGAAAATATCTGGAGTATCTACTCTACCAGGTCTATATGGCTTTCTCTTTCTTTTTTTGATCCCTTCGGTTGCTTCCATTCCCTTAGGATCATCATCTATAGGTTCTCGTTCAGGACTTGTATCTGATTTTCCTTCACAATCCATAAGGTCTCCTTCTGAATTAAAACAAGTTAAAAAGTGGGGGACAAAAAGATTGGAGTTATTTATACACTTTTACTTAACCACTCACATAAAGGACTCTTCAGTTCCTTCAAGAACCTTTTGAAAATAATCAAAACAAAATCCCATTAAAATTGAATATTAACACTAAACAACAACAACAAAAACAACAACACCCAGACACTAGGATTATTAAAAGGTAGAAAAGATGCTGTTATGGAGGAGGTCTACAAATAGCAAAAGAGAGGGAACCATTTCACAGGGACATAAGTAAACAAGTTTTATTCTATATTCCATTTTCTATTTGAGGCATCATGGTGTAGCGGTTAAGATACTGGACTGGGACCTGGGAAACTCAGGATTAAGTCCACTTTTAGTTATAGAAGCTTGCTAAGTTATTTAAGGCCAGTAACTTTCTCTCAGCAAAACCTACCTCATAGGATTGTCACTATAGGGATAAATAGGAGAGGGAGCAGTGTCACCTTGAGCTCCTGTACAAAGGTTGGCATATATAAATATTATCACCCCATTACATCCCAGAAAGCCTTCAGAGATCATGACGGATTAAATTAAAGCAAACTTAATTCAAGGCCAAACTCATGTTCAAGTTAATTAGGGCTTTGAAGTCCCAAAACAGCACTGTTAATTGGCCCAGGATAATAACTAACACAGCTCTTTTAAGTATTGGCTTGGCTTTTTCTCAAATACATATACCAGATTTTAATTTTGCTGCTTCATCTAAACCCAGTGAAATTTTCCATCCAGTATTTAAAGACAGCTCCATATAAAACATGCTCCAATAAAGTATGGAAACTTGTTTGTTAAAGATAACTGAAGCCAACTTCCTAAAGAAGCTTCGGAATGAATTTAGCTGAGGCAGCTAATAAACAGAGGCTGTTAAGACACAATTGGGCATTGTAATATAATGGTTTTATAGGTATTAATACGTATTTAAAATATTTAGGCATTAGATCAATGAATGACAAACTAATAATATTCCTATATTAATGACTCTATAGCACTTGCTGCACCAAGTTGATCTTCACCTCTCACACTGAGGAGGCGCAACCAAACTGGCCATAATTTATTTAGAAATTTTATATAGCCGTCTACTCGTTCACAGTGACTGTGTTTTACAAACATTAAAAACACGATCTAGAACAGTGATGGCGAAACTTTTGGGCACTGAGTGCCCAAAGCACGTACGCGCATACCCAAAATGCAAGGCGCCCCCGCGCATGCGAGCATCCCTGCATACATGTGCCCCCCACATGAGAGAGCGCCCCTGTACATGTGCCCTGCCCCCTACGCATACACCCCCCGCATATGCGCGGCAGAGACCCAAAGACCAGCTGGCCGGCGGGAGGTGCACATGTATGATGGGCGGAGCTGAGCACAGAGAGAACTCTGCATGCCACCTTTGGCATGCGTGCCATAGGTTCACCACCATTGATGTAGAACATTTTTTTTAAAAAAAATAACCCCTACTCATCCACTCCTGGCATTAGCACACTACTAAATAAGCCATTTGATGAGCTCAACCACACTCTGAGTTCTCCAGGCCCACTGGCAAAACCACGTCTTCAGGGCTTTCTGAAAGCCTGTCCGAGTGGGGGCCAGTCTAATTTCTGCAGGGATGATGTTCCAAAGGGAGGGAGCCACCACAGAGAAGATCCTTCTTCTGGGTCCTGCTAGATGCACCTCCTTACAGGACAGGACCTGCAACTTTCCTTGTCTCCCTGCTCTAGTGGGTCAGGTGGATGTGACCGGCAAGAGACAGTCTGTCAACCAATATGCCAAGCTTTCTTCCCTAGCATACTCATGCCATTGCCCATAGTGCGTTCCATTCTTATGATGCTTCACATGACTTCTGAAACTTTGCCATCATTGTCCAAATCATGTGCCCCATTCTTGTAACGCTTCAGAAAGCCTTCAGAAAGCTTCTGGAGACATCTGAAGTATAGCTAAAATGGGCATACACACTATGAACGAACTGCAGTTGGCATAGAGCCAGGCCAAGGGCATCTTGTTAGCAGTAGGAAAAAGATAACAAAGGTCAGATAGGCGCGGCAGGGTCTACAGAATGCAGGGTGGCTGCGGCTTTGCACTGTGGCTGGCCAAGATGTAGGCTTGAGATGCCACCCCCCACTCTGTGGTTGATGGCAGCAGAACTAAAGTAGTGGGGAAGATGGCAACTGGCTGATACCTCTTGGACTTCTAATTCAGTCTCAGTGCTGCTGCCATGGAGTGCCACTGTGCAGGGCGCCAAAAGGGTAGAGATGGAGATAGGTGGGAGGGAGTTGAAGTGCCTCTGCTGTTGTGTGGATGGGCCACCAAGTGCCCAAATTTTGATCACGAGAGTATGAAGGTGTTGCATTCCCTGTAACTTCAGAGACTGTGTGATTCAGCACCACCATAACTCTAAACGGTCACTGAATGAATGGTTATTAAGGAATATATTTAACATTCAATGTCTACTATCATAATATTTATTAATGTATTATACGGGGAGTTATTTCTCAATAACTACCGTAAGACTTAAAAGACTTCAGTGGATCTCATGTCTCTTTCTATTACGTATATGATGTCACCACTAAAAAATTCTGAACTAAGAGTTTCTGCAGTAAGAAGAGTGGAAATCCAAAATTCTATTTCTAGATTAAAGGAAACACTAGCCAATGACGAGAATGCTACCTAACAGTGACAAGATATTGTTCTCATACTAATACCGCAATATTATGTTTTTCTATATTGTTTTATCATCTGATCTTGGACCAAAGTAAGATTCTGTTGGAGAGACAATGCTTGGGATTGAACTTGAGATCAAAGAACAAAGCATGTTGTGGCAAATATGTTTCTTTAAAACCTCATATAATATTTTGCTTCCTCTATCACTGCGCCTTAACAATTTCATTCTATAGCATTTGCTACAGAATGCATTGGGGTTATTTTTAAAGTAAATTCATCTGCGATGAGAAAGTTAGAAAGAAAGCTGTTGTAAACCAATAATCAGCATGCTTATTTTAGGATATGACATTCAATCAGCCATTTTTCTGATTCAGATTTATGGTATCATTAATAATTTGCATACACTTAACCACACCATTATACACTTGTAGACAAAAGCTATCTTTTCATTAAATGATATATGATAGTAAATCAAAAACATTCTTTACTGTGTAATATTGATCAGCTCATATATTTCAACAAAGAATAGCAAATGCCAATGAATAAAATTGATCCACTGATATTATGTATTTTAAATACTTTGTGTTTTTCAATGCATTCAATGCCGTAAGTAAGCTATCATGAGAAACCGGGACTTCCAACTTCCTGCTGGCTTTCCCATTAACTCTGTTTCTGGGAAACCAGCAAAAAATATCAAAAATTGCAGTCATGTGACTATGGCTCGCTGTGATGTCATAATTGCAAGCCGGGCATCCAGATCACAATCACCAAGTAGGGACACTACGACAGCCAGAATTCCAAGGACCCATCGTAAGTATCCCAAATTTAGTGCTGTTGCAATTTGGAATGATTGTTGAATGAGTGGTCGTAATCCAAGGATTACCTATATTCAGGCAAATAAAAATTATACAGTGACACTCACTGCCTCTCAGATCTGCTGCCAATGTAAGCACCATTTTGATTAAGTATATAGTCTAAGTAAATAGTCTTACCCTTCCTTTCCTCTCTTGGGCATTTGCTCATTTGCCACCCTGATTTTTGGAGCAGCAACAAATCTTGAACTTTTCCCAAGTCAACTAATACAATTTTAAAGCCAGCTATCATTCCTGTTACAAACCCCTTCTGCTTTGTGCTTTGGATTTGTTCCATGAATTCCTTTTTCTTCCAGAGTGCACCAAGGGGCCTTCAATCTAACCAATAGTTCAATAAAATGGGAATAGAGCATATAATAATCACCTCTACTGTCATCCATCTCACCATCCCTTGAATGTTCTGATTGGACATCAGGTGGTGTTTGAAGTACAGCGACACTGTTCTGGTTTATAATCTTCAACTTCAGCTTTGGCTTTGCCCTTTTTCTTCTTGGTACAATAGCACTGAGGCTCTGTAACTGAGACATCCCTGTTTCGGTCAAACAGACACCATCCTGAGTGTACGTCTTCGGTGGGTCTATAAAATTGGCATGAACCACAACAGGAATTTACACTTTTAATAATTTTGTTTATAAGCACAACTCCTGGATTTTTAAAATATTGTAATTAATATACCATGGAAGACTATCGGATCTAATATTAGATAAAGAGAGAGCACAGCATAATTATTTCAAAGGAAAACCAACATTATAATTATATTATAATTATAATTTAATTACAATATTTTACGAAGAGTCTACTCCATACATTATTCAACTCAACATATGTAAGTGAAGAGATACACAGAGAATAATAAGTTCCACTATAAATAGATTGGGGAAAGATAAAGACTGAATAAATCACCCCAATTTTTGTCAAATTATACATCTGCCTTTCAAAGACCATTTTAAAAGGGCAAGCAGAGAAAGGTCTGCCTTCATCTTTATGAGTAAAATATTTTGCTCACTTAAGCAATTTAACTTCCATTAAGAAGGACTTGAACATTTATTCATGAAAGTTATCAGCTGGGTTTAAAAATGAACAAGGGACTAGCTAACAAAAACAGCTATTAAAATCAATTATATTGATTATATAATTTTAAGTCATAATTCTGGTTTCAACAGTGAATTATTAGTAGAAATGAAGTTAGATGGAGAGAATGAAGAATTTTAATGGTTACCAAGTTCCTTTGCTTTTAATGGAATTTGGGCTGCAATGGATGATTCACAAAATTCAAAGGAAGGCACTAGAAAAAGGGAAAATAAACAATGAAAATTGTCATTTAATTAAGTCTTCAATAGCAGTATTTTGATACTGAAATCTTCATTAATCTGTAGTTTTCACATGTCTGTTACTGCAAACAATTTATTTTTTTAGTTTATTTTTATTAAAATGTTATTAAAATTTTCACAATTTCTTTTCTAATAACATATCTTTAAGATGTATTGAGATGTATTTTGTGTTTGGGGGCTCCACTAAGGGAGGCTCATCCAATCTCATTATACACATGTTGTGCATTGACAATAAAGGTTTGAAATTTGAAGGTTACTGACAACTTAAAGGAACAACAGATTTTTAATGTCATTTTTTATTACTGATCATACAGCACTAAGAAAATATCTGGACAAAAGAAAACACTGTCTCTTTTGTTAACGCAACATCTGTCAGAGAGAAGCTTTACAACAAATCCTACTGTGCTGTTATTATATAAACAGGAGGCGAATTTACCATTTGCTGATGGCATATACGGTCTACACATGGTGCAGTCAAAACCATTATCTGCTGTGTTTTCCACTTCCTCCTCCGTGTTTAAATTTTGACAGACAGTGTGCATCCATCTGAAAGTTAAAGCATAGATGGCAAAGGAGTTGATTGAAATGCATGCAATTTTATCATCAATACAAATATTGCAGAGAAATAAGTTCTTGAAAACCAAGATGATGTTTAATAAAATTAGTTATTAAAATTTCCTTTTGGGCCAGTTGGTTGAGCTGGGGATTGCTATATAATTCCAGCATTCTCAAATACGTTTCCAAATGTATTTGAACCAAACTGTTTTGATAAAACAAACTTCTTTAGTTCAGGATCCAATGGTGGATGATTTATATCAGGAAGCTTTTTGAAACTTAATCTGAAGGAGAAAGTACAGCTCAATTTTTGAGATTTAGTAGATGCATTGACATTGTCAGGGTTCCAAGTTAACATCCCCAACGAAGGAAAACTCAGAGGCTTGTGTTTCCTCAAAGTTCCATTTTATTAGAGATGTCATATTGGCAAATCTGGGGAAACCCGAATCTGAAAGCTTCCGGGTTTTCCCCACCCAAAAGGAAGTCCAAGTCCAAGTCCCTGCCCCAGCACCCACATGCCCATCACATGATCCAATCAATGCAATGTCCCAACTGGAGATGCCTCCCAGTTACACCCCTCCAGGTGCAGGGTAGAGTGGCCTTGACTCTCGGAGAAAGGAATGCTATTTTGACTATATATCTCCCCAGCTCCTACAATCCTCCCTCCCAGTTTCCCACAGCCCTAAATGTGACAGGCCTGAAGAACCAATGCTCAAAATGGATTCCAGGTATGACAGACATCCATGATGGCTTTGATAACAAGAGACTAAGTCCCTGGGATTGGAATGAGGTCATTTAGTTCCATTTCTTGTCTACGTTGATAAGTTAGGAAGATTATGAAGAAATGTTGGACACAACATTAGCAAGAGGGTCTTGCTAACTTTAGTAATTACTTTCTGAGTTACGGAAATATTTTAAATTAGTGTGATTTTTATGTTCAAGGGATTGCTGTTTATTCCATACTATACTGCACCATTGGAAGACCTGAAGGATCAGGTTAATGACAGATCATGAAGAAATCTATTTGTGTGGCTATGAGGAATAAATCAATAATTAAGGGTTACTTAAAGAATATTGTTCAAAATTTCTTCAGGTAACCCAAGAATTTGAAGAATATCTTCCTGTCATTGCTAAATAACCCCAATAATCAAAGAAAACACTTTGATTAAAAACTGAACTATTTTATATATTAGGTAACAGAAACTAATTTGAAGAATCATTTTGATAAAACAAATCAAAATTAATCCCACAAATATAAGGGAACACAGTATGAACAAGCAAGTAAAAAAAAAATTAGTTCCCAACGTAAAAGAAATTTTAACCTGTCACACTGCCTGCACTGCACAATAAGCTCTTCTTCTCTGTAATTGCAACAGCAGACTGGGCAGGTGGATAAACTTGCACAAGGAGCACACTGTGTGTAATTATTTTGCCATTCACATCTTAAACCAGGAGAAGTAGCTCCACAGTGTCTGCACCAAACACACCTTCAAAACACAAGCACATGAATAACATTTAGTTTGTATTTACATTACCATTTGCTTAGATTTCTGTACTATCCAATGAACAAAACTTTTTTCCCCCGAACGCCATCACTCTGCTAAACAAATAATTCCCTCACCACTGTCAAACTATGCACTAAGGCTGCATTACTATTACTATTAGTCCTCTCATCGTTCCTATCACCCATCTCCTCCCACTTATGACTGTATGACTGTAACTTGTTGCTTGTATCCTTACGATTTATATTAATATTGATTGTTTCCTGATTGCTTATTTGTACCCTATGACAATCATTAAGTGTTGTACCTCATGATTCTTGACAAATGTATCTTTTCTTTTATGTATACTGAGAGCATATGCACCAAAGACAAATTCCTTGTGTGTCCAATCACACTTAGTCAATAAAGAATTCTATTCTATTCTATTCTAAAACATTTACCCATTCATATAATGAGATTATGCAAAATGTCACCCCTAAAGAGACTCTATTTAAATAAATTTTAGAATATGATGTACTATATGGAGTCTTTGGTGTTCTCTGAGCTTGATTGTTTTCTTGCAGATATTTCATTACCCAATTAGGTAACATCTTTAGTGCATCTTCACTGGAGATATTCCCTAATTGAGTAATGAAAAGTCTCCAAGAAAATAACCAAGCTCAAAGATCACCAAGGATAGTTCAACCTTGAGCTACAAATATATTCTTTTATTAATGTACTATGTGGCTGCAACTGTTCTTGGTTGTCATGGCTACCATGATATTCTAAGTCACCCCAGATCCAATGGCCCGAATACGTATGTTAAAAGGCAGGATGCAGCCTCCAAGTCTTTAAGATCCATAATTCCAAAGCGTTTGCAAATTAATTCTCAATTTAGGCTCAATTCTGCTTGGGAATGTCAATTACTGATGGGCATGTATGATTTCCCCAGTCGTGTTATTTGAACTTTAATTAAAAAATGATCATACTTTATATACTGCAGTTAGGCATCCCCCAATAGTTCAGCAAAATGCATGTTTAAATTTCAGGCAAAAAAACCCTCATAAATAAGGTGGTCTATAATGATGATTTGATTAAACCCATAAAATATGGAGAGTAAAAAATAATAATAATAGAGAAACACATACCATTTGCACTTCCAACCTCCTTTGGGAACTGTCTGTAGTGGTGGATCCAGGCAGTACGTGTGGTAGCTGATATCACAGTCATCACAAAGAAGTAACCTTCCTGGATCTGTAGCCTTTCCACAGGCTTCACAAACAGTACACTCCAGACATCTCCAACCCTTGTGGAGCACCACTTTTGTAATCTGTATAGAAGAAGGCAGCTTCAATTAAAATTCATAAAACTTCAAATTGTCAGTTTCAGGGATGTCAAATATGTCATAGTTTCCCAAATAGATTAATAGACTTGTTCAAATGTAATGGGGAAAGGGGGTGTATTTAATTGTATTGTCTTTCATTGGATGATGATATCCAAGGATCCCATCATCATCATTCAAATAACATTATTTTCCTGAGGCAATTGGATGTTCACAGTGATATGCTAGCTGGGAATTCTGGGAATTGAAGTCTACACATCTTTAAGTGACCAAGATTGAGAAACATTGGTTTCCATGCCTACTATGTTGCCTATATTCAGAAACACATCACTTGTATTATATAAAATTGCAAAATTTTAAAGTGCTTTAATCATTTCCTAACTTGTCAATCAAGGACACTTTAAATGTTGAAAGCTTTTGTGATTATGCCAAATTATTTAAAACAAATTACAAAAAAACCTTCAAAATATTTGTCATTACATTTGTTGAAATGTATTTAAATAATTTTTTTAAATTTGGTACAACAAACTGAGTCATCCATGTTAGTTAACTGGGCGTTTGTGTTAGTTATTTGGGGTTTTGATTTCCAAGACCAATTAGAATATCTTTTACTGGCATTCCTTTACAAAGTGTTTCAAATGTATATTCTTCTAAAAATGCAAATTCTTTTCAAGAAATGTGTGCAGATTTTAAATTAAATGCTCATATGTATGGAAAATTGTTACTGTGAAACTAAGTACATTTGAAAAAACAACTTATAGCTTATATAATAGCAAACAATTTATTATTTCTAATACTGTAAATCTTTAACAATCCAGATTTAGTGATAAATATAAAACACTAAATAAATACAGCAGTTATTGTTAATCCCAGCAAAGGGCAATTATATATATATTATATTTAACGTATAACATTTTGGAAAGCAAGGTAATTATTAGAATTTATAGCTGCAAAATAACTTTTATAGTATGTATACAAAGTCATTAAAGTATTTTGCAAGCTGCTAACAAATTATAGACATATTTACAAAGGATTATTTTAAAAGATTTTAAAAATCTTAAATGTCAGATATAGAAGAGGAAGATACTGATGTTTTTATTACTGGCCATTATTAAGTTCTCTCGGTTGCTTTTCCAAAAGGTCCTAACGACATGGTTTTTGTCAGCAGGCCTGGGGACCATGCATAGAAACAGAATTGAACAAGTGGTAGATTTGATTGTATTGTGGCTGCTGTGGGTGATGGGTGGCGGTTTTTATTATATGGTGGATTTTTTAAAATGCTGTAAGCTGCCCGGAATTACCAAGGGGGAGGATGGGTGACTATATATTGAAGAAGTTGGGGGAAAGGCCATTTCTGGCCTCCGGAGGGCCTCCTGGGGGGTGGGGAAGGCCGTTTTTGCCCTCCCCAGGCTCCTAGAAAGGCTCTGAAGCCTGGGGAGAGCAAAAAAACAGAACTTCTGGTTCAACCGGAAGTTGGCAAACGGAACGTTTCCAGCCTCCGGAGGACCTCCGGGGGGTGAGATCTGTTTTCGCCTTCCAGTTCAACCGGAACTTGGCAAATGGGCCATTTTCTGCCTTCGGAGGGCCTCCGGGGGGTGGGGGGGTGGGGAAGGCTGTTTTCGCCCTCCCCAGGCTCCCTGGGGAGGGCGAAGCCTGAGGAAAGCGAAAAACGGGCGTGCCAAACCTGAAGCCTGGGGAAAGCGAAAAACGGGCGTGCCATTGCGTGCCAGGAGGGGGTCACGCGTGCGTGCGGGGGGGGCGCGCGCATGGAATTATGGGTGTGGGCACACACGTGCGCCCCCCCCGCATCCTCCCTTTTGGCATGCGAACCAAAAAAGGTTCGCCATCACTGATCTGGACCCAAGCTACACAGGGCTTTTAAGGATAAACAGGTATGCAAGCATGGATATTTCAAAACACTCACCTTAATACCCACACAGAACGGATGATAACACTGACCACACTGTGAGCAGGCAAGTAATTGACCTTCTGCACCTTGTCCAAAACTCCCACAAACTACACACATGTCCTGGAATATCAAACAGGTATCTTCAAATAAGAGACAGCATTAGGCATTCCACCCCCACCCACCCCCAAGAGCATCTGATGACTATCTATCATCTATCCCTTTTTAATGTTTCTTATGTCCTTACAGAAGATTCATGGGCATAGGATTCACTTATTAGCATAATCTATATATACATTATTACATATTCAATAGTACTTGTAAAATTTTCGTATTTTTGTAAAGCAAGCTGATTTTAGACCCAAGAAAACCACAGTTAAGACACTAAAACCCTTTTCAATCTAATTAATTTCTTTTTTAATATACAAAAGAACAATTGTTTAAACAGAAAGGCATGTTGCTGATCTACTGATAAAGAAAATCAGAATTATGAAGTGAGCTGTTATGATCAAGAAATCCCCCCCCCTTTTTTCCCCTCTACTGTATCTGTGAGAAACGTAAAAAAGTAAAATCTGTTTATGTAAATCTAGCCAAAGCAAAGATTTCATAACTCTTAACATTTCCATAGCTGTGGAAAATATAATAATAATAATTTTATTTACAGTCACAGACCAAAATACAAGTGCAACAAAAAACAAAAAGAAAAATACAATCACAAACAATTAACACCAAAAGTCTTGGCTAAAGGGAATTACAACGTTCTCCTCTAATAGTTACAGCTCTTAAGAAAAAATTTGAAACCTGAGAAGTAATATAGGAAGAATCATCCCCTAGACAATATAAGGCCAAATTACTAGCATTAGAACCAGAGGGATCAATTCCAAGAAGAGACAATAATTTAATTCTGGCTGTGTTATACATAGGGCAGTATGATAAGACATGATCCACAGTTTCAACCTCAGCCCTATCACAGGGGCATAGTTGCTCACTAATCAGGATCCTCTTGAATCGCCTGTCGAGTAGTGCTGAGGGCAAAACATTAAAACGGGCTAGGGGAAAAGATTCTTCTATACTTGGGGATGGTTAGAGTATAGAAATATGAAGCCATCCTCAATCCATAATTATTAGAATGGCTGAAAATCAAAGAGGAGCAGGTTTTATTGGCTCTGGATCTTAAATATTGCAAATCTATGTCCACAAGTCATTGGACTACCCTAAACTGAGCGTCCATGAGACCATAATCTCCCAGATCATCCCCTGTAAAACCTAGCAAGTGGAGTTTCTTCATCAGCTCCCTCTCCCAACGAGAAGTATAAGAGTCAGCAAACACCAGGGAAAGGTAGCTAACAGGGACTGCCGAAAAGAGCACCCGAAACCACCATTTAAAGGTGTTAATCCACGCCATGCATTCAACTGAACGAATGCCCAGTTCCAGGTACATCGAAGCAAATACTGTGGAAAATATACAGGGGCAATACAAAGATTGCTTTTGCATCTTTTCAGGGAAGACAAATGAGCAGTTTATCAGAATTTCAGAGGAAATAAATCAGACAGTTGTTCATGATAATACACACCTAATGTCAATCCACCCCCCTTTCCTAATACACAGAGGACCCACTAACACCCTCTTCCCTTGGGTGGACTGTGAAACATAATGTCCTAGAACTGAATGCCTTCACGTTCTCTCATTTTAACACCTGTCTGGAATTTTGTAACCCATTGCCACCACTAGGGACTTGGGCAGGGGTGGGTGGATGAGAAGAGATTTCGGTTTGAATACTCTCCAAAAAAAGTCTAGATGGATGGACGGACGGACGGACAGACAGACAGACACACAGAAAGACAGATTTACACAGAAAGTAACAAAGTACATCTGAGTATTGCAACCTGATGTAAAGTAAACTTGTCACTGCTAGAGAACAGGACAACGGTATTATGCATGGCGTTTTCTTCTTCATCTTTGTTGGATAAGTTATCCATATCTGTGACCTGCAAGATAGAACAGAATAATTAAATGGGATATTGTAATAATTTAACTGTTACACAATAGACCAGTGATTGTTAACCTTTTTGGCACTGAGTGCCAAAACTGGAGTGTGCGTCCGCGCGCTGGAGCAACGGACCCCAGAAGAGAGCAGCTGGCGATGGCTGCTGTCTTTTGGGTTCTGGCGTGTGCATGCGCGCTGGACAGCTGGTCCAGCATGCATGCGCACCATCCAGCTACTCTCTTTTGGGTTCCGGCGCGCGCATGCACCCTGGACAGCTGGTCCGGCATGCATGCGCACCAGCCAGCTGCTCTCTTCTGGATTCCGTTGCGCAGATGCACGCTGGACATCTGGTCCGGCATGCAAGCACACCGGCCAGCTGCTCTCTTCTGGGCGTGCCGGAACCCAGAAGAGAGGAGCTGCCAATGGCGCTCTGCGTCCCACCTCTGGCATGCGTGCCATAGGTTCGCCGTCACGACAACAGACCATAAATTATTTGAGATGTACACATATAAGCCATATGCATTCAAAATATTGCATCCGTCTTTCACTGAAGAGAACAAACCACTATACGCAGCCCTTCCACAATTTTAATTTCAGTTGTATACTAGACAGTTTATGACCCATGGCTCATCCTTTCAGAGATACTTCCTTCTTCTTCCTCAATGCTTTCAAAAATGACAGAGCTTCTAATATACCGCCCTCGGTGGAAAAACTGGGATACATTCAGAGATGTATCTGCCTTGAAAATAGCCCATTTTGAACTGCATAGCACAGTCAAACATCAGCACAAGAAATGTTTTATGACATTTTGTATTATGGCAACAACTATTTCATGAAAAGTCAGCAATGATTTCTAGCACTCTTTGCTTGGGCTAATTAACTTAAGACGCTGGGTCATAGATTCTTACCCCTGTAGCAAGAATTGATCCCATTCCATTCTTCAATTTTGATCTCCCTCGCCCACCTCTTCCAGAAAGTCCTGCGCCTCGTGGTCTCCGCTTCCCTGGAAACCCTGACCCACGACCCTATTTAAATACAGAACAACTGAATTAGTCCTTGCAGTCAACAACTACAGTAATACATTTATAGAGACACAGCTTATAGGCAGTAGTTCACTACATGTAACTCAAACATTGTCAGAAGTTCGCAAAAGGTGATCACATGTCCCTAGGATACTGCAATCGTCATAAATACATGCCAGTTGCCAAGAATCCAAATTTTGATCATCCACGTGACCATGGGGATGCGGCACACTTACAGTTGTAAGTGTGGAAAACAGTCATAAGTCACTTTTTCAGTGCCACTATTACTTTGAACAGTCACTAAACAAAATGTTGTAAGTGAAGGACTATCTATACTGGTGAATGACTGCGATAAAGTCAAGTGAAGATTAATTACCACTTTGATGCTCCAAATAGCACTGCCAGGTAGCTGTCTAGATTTAAATGCTTCTCGGCCTTCTAAAATGTCCTGGGACCAGGAAGGTGGGCTTGCTGTATTATGGCTATTCCAAGTACCCTAATTATGTAAGAGGAGAAAATAAATGTATAAAACATTCACATCTAAAAATGATGAAGATCATGTTTGAATGAAGATAGATAAGTGGTTGAAGATAAAAATATAAAAACATAGATAGGAAAATAAACAACTATAGGACAATAAAAAGATGCAATTGAACTATGGTTATAACTTTGATTTTTACAAGATGTATCACTTGTAAATTCACTATGTGAATGCTTGGGGGGGGGGGGCTTTCCTCTTGCTGCTGCTTCAACATTTCTATAATAATATTGGCCCAAGTACTTGAGCCTAGCTCCTTTTCTGGCCGTCTACCTTCTTCTTTGGCTTAACTATACAGGGCGGATACCTATCTCTACAAAATAGCAGCCTCTTCTATGTCTGAGGGAGGAGACCTTCTACCTTTTCCATCACGGTTTGGTTGCTGTCGTTTCTAATGAGAGGTCTGGTTTCTATAGCCAGGATGTTGGCTATTGCTGCAAAATCCGAGCTCTATGAGGGCAAAGCTCCTTTTCTTTTGCAGCTAAGGTTTGCTTTCATTTCTTACAGAAAACTTAATTAATTCCTTGAGTCTGTACTTTATACATAGCCATAGCTATTATTCAGGCCTGATCAGGAGATTGATTCCACTCAGCCTTTAAGATTTTCAGAGAAGAGCATTCTTTTTAGAACCATGCATTCAAAAGCATATGATATCATTTAATAAGTTAATTATATAATGATCTCTTTTTTAAGATATTATTTAGAATGAGCTTCCATCTTATGATGAAATACCACCAAAATGGAAGAAACAAGATTTTACGTTGTAAATATTCTGGGCTTTATTTGGTACAATAATCTTGATTGATAGATAATTCAGACATGCGTCTATATTAGGATAGTATCTGGCCTGGCATGGAATAACAAGGAATTAATCTGCAATTCATAAACACTGCAATAGACTCATCTTAAAGTTAAGGAATAATGGAGTAGTAACTTCTTTATAAATTAGAAGTAGGGAAAAAAACAGATAAGTTTAGTTAAAGCATTATGTATATTTATAGTCATTTAGTTTAATACTCACTGAGATCAAGTTATAAAAATAATGAAATAAAGTTTATTAGAAGGTAAAACTACATATAAATTCATCAAATCACTAGTGAAATTATTTTTCTTTACAAGCAAGGTGATGGGTTTAAAGAAGTGAGTTAAATAAGTTGTACTACAAATCTTTGTGATCATAGCTCTATAGTACCTGCAAGAAATAAAGGCTTGCTCTATATACTGAAACAGCCTAAACAAAAACAAAATACTGAAAAATATGCTTTCTGTTGAGGAAAAAAACTCATGCAAAAAAAAAATATAGAAAGCTTTGAGCAAAACCAGTAAACAATTATCTCTAATATACTAACCGAAAGCTGCAGCAGAAAAAAAATGATGTGATTCATATACTTGATTTCAGATCTAAATTGAAAGAGGTTTTTAATTTTGGTCTTTTTTCAAAATGCTATTAGCTTAGAGGAGTTTTCCATTTATTACTATAAATATTTGTTCCTTTATAATTATTGGTGCAATAACATACTTAAATGCCACAATTGCTCTTTCAAAGAGAGCAAGCTTCAATTAATCATTTATTTTATTTTTATTCTTAAATTTATTTGCTGCCCATCTCGCCACAAGGCAAATCTGGGTGGCTTACAAAATGAAAAGCAATAAATATAGCAACAAAATTATAAGTTACAATAAAAAGATGGGGACCCATAGTCAAAACATTACATTATTACAGGTAGTCCCTGACTTACGGCCACAATTGAGCCCAAAATTTATGATGCTAAGTGAGACTGTTATTAAGAAAGTTTTCCTCTATTCTAACTTTGTCAGATCACAAAAGGTGATCACATGATCCCAGGATACAGCCACTATCATAAATATGAACCAGTTACCAAGTTTGAGTTTTGATCATGTGACCGTGTAAATGGTCGTTAAGTGTGAAAAAGAGTCACAAATCATTTTTTTCTGTACTGTTGTAACTTCAAACAGCCACTAAACAAATGGTGATACTACCTGTATTAGGTTGCAATGAGTTTTAGCAAACACGCTTACCTGTCTTGACCTTGGTCTCCCGGGAGAAAACTTTCTTTTAGTGATAGCAGGTTTTCCCATTCCAATTTTTGGAGTGAAGGATACAAATGTGGTTGGAAGGACTGCAGCAGATTCTAATGATGACATCTGACATTGCAGCATCTCGTGGGATGCGCTTGGCTCTAGCAAAGATGTTGGCAAGGAAGACCCATCAACAGCTTTGCTTATTTCAACAGAGGATGGACGTGGGGAAAATACCTCAGGAGATGATTCCGAAGGTTTGTCTGCCAACTGGCAACTCTCAGTTGCACAACTTTCACTTTGAGGAAGAGGTGATACTTCAGGAGTGTCTCTTCCATTTGCACTTCCTAGAACGGCCACTGTTTCAGACTGTTCTTCCTTAGGACTAGAGATTGGCTCTTTACCAACCAAAATGAAAGTTTCAGGTATCTTGGATATATTCTCTGGTTCCATCTGAAGAAGCTGACATTCCTCTTGGGGCATTTCCACCAACTCGGTGCTTGTCTCTGATGGTTTTGTTTCTTCAGCTTTTTTATCTGATTCTTGCTGTGTTATTTCTGGAATATTTTCTGAGTATTCCCTCTTTTTATCAGAGGGATTGCTATCAGACGCAGGAGTATTTTTAACGGATGTTTCCCCTTCTTCTGTATCAAAATGATTGGAGACCTGGGTCTCCAGTTCGTATTTCTTTTCATCTAATGAGAGGCCTGAAACAAATGTGGATACTGTATTTTAGTCTCATATGATGGTACTGCTATAGAAAGTGACATCCTTTCAAAAATACTTTTATTTTTTTCCCCTTGAAAGCTTGAAAGTGCAAAGCAGATAAATGTCTACCCTGACTGTTTTTGAATTCTGAATTTTAGTTCTGTTACTCTATATGAAAACATGGTTCCAGTTAGCATCTTGCTGTTAATATTGGTAAATCTATCCCTTCACATATTTATCTAACCTAAGTATAAATCTGCTTATCACAACTTGAAATAAAAATCCACAATCTATACACCACATAAGAAATATATTTTATCTTTAGGTACCAAACACATTCAATGTCCATTCAAATTAAACAGCCCACATTTTTACCACTATAAAAGGGGGAACATTTTCTATTGACATAAAATAATTGTATAAATTAATGTCATGTCCATGGCTCATTTATAGTGGTAGTTCTTGACTTACAATCACAATTGAGCCCAAAATTTATGTTGTAAACAAGACAGATGCTAAATTTCACACCATTTTATGACCTTTGTTGCCACAAGTATTAATTGAATCACTGCAGTGGTTACGCTGGTAACGTGGTTAAGTCTCTTTGCTTGTCAGAAGGTTGCAAAAGGTGATCACATGACCCTGTGACTCTGCAACCATCATAAATATGAATCAGCTGCCAAGCATCCAAACTTTGATCATGTGACCATGGAGATGCTACAACGGTCATAAGTGTGAAAACTGTCATCAGTCACTTTTTCAGTGCTGTTATAACTTCAAACAGTAACTAAATGAAATAAATGAAATAAACAGTAATTCGAGAACTACCTGTATAAGAATATATAACTAGAATATAATATGTGTCTGAGTTATTACTGACATGCAGTTTTCTTGGCAGGATTTCAGAAGTGATTTGCCATTGCCTGCTTCTTAGGGACTGACTGGTCCAAGTCACCCAGCTGGCTTTGTGCACAAGCTGGGATCAAAATAAAAATATCCTGGTTTCTAGCCAGTGCCTTAAGAGCTACAGCAAACTGGATCATATCATATAAATATTATATTTTTATTCTTATTGGTCCACAATATTTATAAACTTTAATATCAAATTTAGCTAACTAGAAATTCCCAGTAATCTTTTTTTTAGGAATATTTCATCCATGATTAGACAAATGCACAAGTGCTTTTTGTTTACATTGTCACACTTGTATTAAGTCTGATGGATTTTTAAGTTATCATAATTTACAAAATAAAACATATATCATGATGAACAATTAGCTGACATCCGAAGGGAACCCTGATAGCACAGTGGTCAAAGTGAAGTATTTCAGGCAAAATCTGTTCACAGCCTGGAGTTAAATTGTGAAAGGGCTCAAGGTTGACTCAGCCTTCCATGCTTCTGAGGTTGGTAAAATGAGGCCCCAGATTGTTGGGGATCAAATGCAAATAATTCTTATACTGTAATCCACCCAGAGAGTGCTGTACAGTGCTAGGGGCCAGTAAATAATTAGCCAAATTATTTGCCAAATTATCTAAATGCTATTGCTATTGCTGTTATTATTCAAGCGATCTTTCAGATCTTGTAGGCTGAAACTCATAAAATATTTTCTTTCAGTATTAGTTTCTTTATTAATCTACCTGCTCAGAAACAGATCTGGGTAAGAACCTATTTGTTTATTGGGACAATTTTAACTGAATTGTGACATTTCAGATTTATGTTTCATAAACTGGCATAATTTAAGAAATGAGAGTTTCTTAAAGGTCCTATTCTTACTTTTCAAAAAATCTGCTTTAATTCTAATATGAAATAATTATTTTACAAAATTACACAATGCCATTCATTCACATTTATATATCATTAGTAAAAAGTCAATAAAATGATAATGTAAGATACTTTTAAAATATTCAACCAACCAAGAAATGAATAGTTTAAAAAACTATCACCCCACCCCCTAAGTAATGAGTTTCTTATACGGTGAGAACGACAAACAGAAAAAATTAAATCTGAAGAAAAGGAGACCAGAAATAAGTTACTAACTCCACTGATTAAAAGTTGTCTATTTTTCTGTTTTATATTTCTTTCAGTTATATCTTTTATCTCTGATCTTTGACTGTAATAAAGAGTTGTTGTTATATTATATATTTCATCAGAAGATTGCAGGGTGAATATCTATTCAAAACACAGTTCTATTTCTTCTATAACCTTTAGGAAATATCTATTCCAAAACCCTTATAATTGTAAACAGAAAATGCACTGCTCAAATGTTGTTATATTTTCTAAATATTCTAGAGTTCTGATCATATTTTATATACATACATATATGATCTTGTGCTGTCAAAGAAAGGGCATCCTTATTATCTGTAGAAGACTCAACCACAAATTCTTGATCAAGGCCACCTTCAGGTACTAACGGCTTCTGGTTTCCTATGTCTTCTGAATCTATGTTTTCCATTTCTATGTCATATGTGCAGATATTAAAACAAAAGCAAAGACATTATCAAGCTTGTACATTTAATTATTTTTCTCATTCAAACCATGGGGAAAACTTTGCATAACAAATACCATTCTACTCTGAATAGTGTTCCTATATTAGGTTTCTACATTGTAAAGAGTTGGGAATGGTTCCTATTTGAGTTAAATGGTGGGAAGGAAAATGAAATACGAGATGCAGTCACACTAAAATTTGGAGGTCTTTCTGGAAAATTGTATCAATACATTCCAGCAATATAGACTTTAAAAAATAATTGTGCTTTATTGCACCAATAATCTGAAAAAGGAAGAAATCTGTAGATCAGATGAAAAATCATCAAGAGGCACAAAGAGATAAGAGGCGGCCAGTACCTGTGTCAACTTCAGGCAAAAGTTGTTCCGTCTCCATCATCTCATACATTTGTGTATGTTCTTGATCTACATCTGAATGTTTGCAAAGACTGCAGATATATTCTTTTAAATGAATATCCAGTTCATTGTCAGGAGGCTTATCACATCCTATGTGTATCCACCTGCAGGGAATAATAGGTTTAGAATTCAGATTAATGTGTTAATTTCTTCCACCAATATACATTTTCAGTAGGCAAAAAAGGTCTTTTCAAAATTTTGGACCATTTCAAATTAGGCTTTTTAATAGTTATTGTTTTACTTGGATAACTGGTGTAATATGCTATACTCACTAATGAAGAAAAAGAATAAAGGTAGTATTTGACTTACGACCACAATTGAGCCCAAGATTTCTGATGATAAGTGAGACATTGGTTAAGTGACTTTTGTCCCATCTTATGACCTTTCTTGCCACAGTTAAGTGAATCACTTCAGATATTAAGTTAATAACATTGTTGGTTAAGTGAATCTGACTTCCCCATTGACTCTGCTTGTCAGAAGGTCGCAAAAGGTGATCACATGACTTAGAGACACAGCAACCGTGATAAATGTGAGTAAGTTGTCAAGCAGCCGAATGTAAATCATATGACCATGGGGATGCTGCAATGATTGTAAGTGTGAAAAATGGTCATAAGTGACTTTTTTCAGTGCCGTTGTACGTTTGAACGCTCACTAAACAAACCTGTTGTAAGTTGAGGACTACCTGTGTTCTGTGCGCTTACATATAATTTCTTAATAAGAAATAAGTTCCATTATAAATGGTAACAAGCCAACCACACTTCTTAGTCAAACCTTTATAGGATATGATATAGCAGAGGTCTTCAAACTTGGCAACTTTAAGACTTGTGGACTTCAACTCCCAGAATTCTCCAGCCAGCATAACTGGCTGGAGAATTTTGTGAATTGAAGTCCACAAGTCTTAAAGTTGCCAAGTTTGGGGACCCCTGTGATATAGGATATGATTCTACAGAAGTTGGTGAGAGTTTGAGTACTGAGTCTCATGGCCAATTAGCATCAGTTGTTGTGCATATTACTATTCTGTGAGAAATTAAGATCAGTAGTGGATATAACAGGTAAGTACCACAGAAAAGTAATATTGATGAAATGATTTGGAAACCATTAACGACAAGCAGAGGACTAAATTAAAGTAGAATTAAAAACACACTCCTCACCTTTTGCACACATGACAGTGCAACCTTTCTTTTTGCAAGTTTGGATAGGGGGATTTTTCGCAGAGAGGGCAAGGCAGGTTGTCTTGTTGACGATAACAACAGTCACACATAAGGCAGTTGTGATGCCATTGGCTACTGATCCGTGTGCCACATTCTGCACATACCCTGCAGTTCTGGAAGTCCAAAAAATGAGTTGGTTTTTTTTTAAGCCACTCTATTTTATGGTATCAAAACATCAGTTAACTGAGAAACTTCAGTCAACTAATAATGCCAACTATATAGAACATTTTTAAATTGCCCCCTGTTCAACAATTTATACCTTCTGTTAAAGTTTATTAATACAACTATTCATGTGCCACCTGCTCAAAAGATGACTGGGCAGTTTGCAATACAGCATAACAGTAGTAATAAAAAAAAATAATTAAAAATGTAAATAAAATTTCATTCTGCCATTTGAGCAGCAGCAGTTCTCCCTAGAAAAGGCCCTGCAGAAGAACATCACTCCTGCAGCCTTCGGAATATTACTCTTAAAACTCAACTTGCACTTCAATTTCACACAAGCTCTACATTTAGGAAACTGAATTTAAACTTACTTTGCATTTCCACCCATTTGTTGGTACAGAATCCATAACTGGTTGTAAACAAAAAGTATGATACCCTTTGTCACATGTATCGCAGACAAGCATTTTGTTGTCTTCTCCAGACTGCCTAAGGGAAAGATCCATAATTTAAGTTATATTGGATCAAAAGATAGAATAATTTTAACTTTGAAGCAAGGCACATGAATATAAACAGCAAGAGCAGGCAAGTAGGCTAATGAAATGCTCAAGTCTCAATAAAACACAATGTCTATGACCAATGCCACAGTATCAACTCTTTTCTAAACGATATACCATTTCATCTTTAAGTGTAAGAAACAATGCACATTCCTCAAGCATATTATATTCATTATGCATGAGAGTATGTGGCCTCACAAATATTAAGGAATAAATACAGCAATTTTATGTTATCAGGTCTCCTCAAAATCTAATAATATGAAACAAGATTTAAAAAGGAATATCAAATTCAATAGTGGTTAAAGAAATTGTGGAGTATTACACAGTGCTTGTCTTGATTCTGAAACTTATACAGTGAGTAGCGGATACAGTGAGTAGCAAACACAGTGTAGAAAGTTGGGGATGCATCTTGTTTTATATTAAATTCAGCACTTTATCTAAAACCACACTAGGGATTTCTAACTCTTTTGAAAAATATGTCCAAAAGATTATTTTCTCCATTCTTCATAGATCACACAGACCACATCTAGGGAAGATTATTTTAGAAGAGAAACCATCGCAGGCAAGCAAAAATGGTGGAAGAATCAAAATTCCTAGGAGCAAACCTATTTAGCTTATGTAGTAAAGCAAATATAGTAAAGCAAGTGTCATTTGTTGATAATATTTAGAACAACCTATCTTCCAATGCACTCAACAGGGGAAAAAAAATCATAGGTTTTACTTCATCTTTTCATAATACTACAGGTAAGCCTTGCTTACCAACTGCCTTATTTAGTAATTGTTTGAAGTTACAATGGTGTAAAAATATATGACAATCGCAATGTGCCCATAATCACAGGATCAGCTGTTTTCTGATTAGCTATAATCAGAGTTAATGGAGAACATGAAAGTAAAATTGTAAGTCATGATCATGTGATATTCCAGTTAACGATATATTCACTTAATGACAAAGCAGAAGTGAAAACATGAGGCTATCATGATCACATGATTTTCCACTTAGTGACTGCAGGATTTAGTTGAGGAGTTTCTAGTCCCAATTGTGGTCACTAAGAAGGACTACCTATACACAATAATTTAAAATGAGGGACCAGTGCTTTAGCACTTTATATTCCAGTTTTGCTTACTTGCAGTTCTGGCACACTTTACAATCAGGGCACTGCCAACCTGCCCGTTTGATAGGTGTCACTTGTATATCCAGGCACATTCCATGGTAATGCTGGCCACAGGTTGTACAAAAAAGTTGATCTAACAGGTCACCAGGGCTGTCACATACTGCACAGTTAGCTTCTTCCTTGGCTACAAATTAATAGATGAATTCTGTGTTATTTTATAGGGAAAATAACCTTCAAAAGATGGAACAGCTACATATATTTTTTAAATTTTTAAAACTTTATTCAGGTGTTAAATAAGGATTATGCAAGCTATCTTATGAAAAATGTACCCAGAAAAGGGGCGTTGGTATTACCTGATACGCCTCTTCTCGGAAAGGTGGATATAGCATCCAGGAACGGGTTAACTCCATCTGCTCTCTGATTGGACTGAGTCTGTCAAAGCTGTTCAGGTCCCACCCTTGTTACTATCCTTGACAGCTTTTGACGAAGAAGCGAAATGACAGACTCCCTCGTGCCATAGTCAATGAAAACACATTCTTCCCCAGATCCGAAGCCAACAGTCCAACGTTGAATAGACTGGGTGGGGCTGGATGCTATATCCACCTTTCCGAGAAGAGGTGTATCAGGTAAGACCAACGCCCCTTCTCCCTCATGGTGGATATAGCATCCAGGAATGGGACATACCAATGACGGGCGGGATATACAAGTTGTCCTGACTGTGGCTGAGTATCTAATCCTTAAGAACCTGTTGCAGCACTCGTCGGCCAAACAATGCCTCAGCTGATGCATAAACATTGACCTTATAGTGTCGCACGAAAGAGGATGGAGATGACCAAGTCGCCGCATGGCAAACTTCTTCTACTGAAGCTTGAGTCGCCCATGCAGCCGAGGTGGTGGCACTCCTCGTCGAATGAGCGGTGATGCGAGCTGGCACTTGCCGCAACTGAAGTTCGTATGCTCTGGCTATGGTGGATCGTATCCATTGTCCCACCCTGGACGGCATCACCTTACGGCCCAACGATGATGGTTGAAATGAGAGAAAAAGAGTTTCCGACTTCCATCCGTTTAATGTAAATACGTAGCGCTCGGCGCACATCAAGCATATGCCAGCGTTTTTCGGAAGGGTGAACTGGCCGAGGGCAAAAGTTAGGGAGAATTATCTCCTGCACCCTATGGAACCACGTATTCACTTTTGGCAGGAAGGCTGGATCCAGTCTAAGGACAACCTTATCCATATGGAACACACACAAGTCAGCCCTGACCGACAGAGCGGCTAGTTCGGACATCCTCCTGGCTGATGTAATGGCCACCAAAAACGCCACCTTACAAGTAAGGTTACGTAAACTGGCAGCTCGAAGTGGTTCGTACAGAGTCCATCAGGAAACTCAGAACCTTCGGGAGATCCCAAGTAGGGTAGCGGTGTATGACCAGAGGGGAAATGTTAGATGCTCACTGCAAAAAACGGCGGATGTTGGTATGGAGTGTCAATGAGTCCTTGTGACTGCAAGACAAAACCAATGACAAGGCCGCCACCTGTCACCGTAGGATGTTAGGGCTAAGTCCCGCGTCCAAACTGCCCTGAAGAAATTTGAGGACATTGGTAACTGAAGCTAGTGATGGAACAATACCCGCCTTGGCACACCATCCGCAAAAGGTCCTCCAGGTGGCATCGTATATGTGGGTAGTGGCTGGTCTCCATGAGGCCTGTATCATTTTGATGACCCTGGAGAATAGATTGTCCTCCCTCAGAGCAACCCGCTCAAGCGCCAGGCGGTCAGTTTGAACCACTGAGGATCCGGGTGGATCAATGACCCCTGGCTGAGGGATACTTTACTCTGAGGGAATCTCCAGGGCGGAGACACTGAGAGGCTCAGCAGGTCAGCAAACCATGGCCTGCAAGGCCAGTACGGTGCAACGAAGATGACTTCTGCCCTCTCCTCCAAGATCTTTCGTATTACATGAAGTATGAGTGGAAGCGGTGGAAAGGCATAAAGTAGGCCTTTGGGCTACGGGATCTGAAGGGTGTTGGTCCCCACTGCTCCCGGTGTCACAAACCTGGTGACGTACCTGCTGAGATGGGCATTGCTCGGTGTACAAAAAGGTCCACTTCTGGGAGACCAAAGATGTCCGTCATCTCCCGGAATAAGGCCAGGTTCAGGAGCCACTCGGCATGGTCCACAGAGGCTCGGTTGAGCCAGTCCGCCTGCACAATGGCCACGCCCAAAATATGGTCTGCCCAAAGGGAGAGAAGGTGGTGTTCTCCCCATAGAAACAGTTGACGTGCCTCCTCCATCAGTGACTTGGACCGAGTGCCGCCCTGGCAGTTCACGTGAGTCATGGTGGCAATGTTGTCTGTCATGATCAATACGTGGTGTCCAGTAACCACTTGGCGGAAATGGCAGAGGACTACCGTGTTTCCCCCAAAATAAGACAGGGGCTTATATTTTTTGACCCCTCCCAAAAATGCCCCTGGCCTTATTTTCGGGGGGGGTGGCTTATTATTTTCGGGGTGCAGGTGGGGCGGGGCACGAGACGCACAACTTACTGGAGTTTTGCAGCTCTGTAGTCTCTCAGCTAGTCTGTTTAGGAAAAAAAACTTTGCATAGTACAGAAACTCTCCTAGCTTCAAGAACTTGCTAATTGCTTGCCTCACGAGAAGAGTTTCTGTACTATGCAAAAAAAAAATTCCTAAACAGACTAACTGAGAGACTACGGAGCTGCAAAACTCCAGTAAGTGGTGCAGATCGTGGTGGGGCAGAGTTTGGGTGTTTAGGGCGGTGGATGGGGCAAGGCAGGCCGCGAGACCCTTCCCCAAGGCTTTTGAGGGGGAGGAGGGACCCCCTCAAAAGCCGAGGTGCCCCTGCGCGCAACGAGCACAGGCAGGGTTGGTGGGAGAGCAGCGGTGCGCTTTTACGCAGGGGCATCCCCGGCTCTGGCTTTCCCACCCGGCCCCCTCGGATCCCCTTTCCTCCGGGGATGGGGGCACAAGGCCTAGCTGTTCTCACCTGCGGGGGGACTCCTCCGCCCCTTCTCCCGCGCCCAGCAGAGCCCAGAGCAGTATTCAGAAGAAGCATGATGGCCAAAAAAGCCCCAGCCGCTTCTCCCCCGGAAAAGAGGCAGGGAGGGCCACCTGCAGCCCTCCCTGCGCGTGGAGATCCCGGGACTGATGAAGAGCCGGAGTGTGGGGCAAAGAAAGAAGGACTTCTGCTGCTTTCCTTCCGTGCAGCCAAAAGCAGAAGCAGCAGAAGTCCTTCTTTATTTCCCCCAAACTTCGGCTGTTGCGGGAAAGGATTCTGGGAGAGAGAGAGAGAGAGAGAGAGAGAGAGAGAGAGAGAGAGAGAGAGAGAGAGAGAGAGAGAGAGAGAGAGAGAGAGAGAGAGAGGTGGCTACGCGCCCCCCCCACGGGACTGGCTCGGCTGTTCTGGGCTGTCTCCGGCAGTGTTTTGAAACTTGCTCCTGCCGGCAGCGACACAGGGATCTCTCTCTCTCCTAACCAAAAGAGTGCCGCCGCAAAAAGAGCGGCTCCCGGCATGTCCCCCCCTTTAACCCGGAAGTAGTCGGGGGGGGGGGGTTATTTCAACGCATGTCCCTGACCTTGGACCATTTGGGACGATATGTGGCCACCCCAGCCCGTCAAGCTGGCATCCGTCATAAGGACCAATCTCTTCGGCTCCCGAAACAGGCTGCCTGTGGAGAGTGCCTGGAATCCCCACCATGCTAGGGACAAGATGACATTTGGCGGTAGATGGACCCTGATAGGAGAAGTGCCCCTGCCGGACCTCTGAAATGGTAAGAGAAACCATTGGAGGTCTCAGGAATGAACATGGGCCCAGGGAACAATGGCGAATGTGGACACCATTTTGCTAGGAGTCTGGCTAAGTCTGCTAAAGGCACCGATCGATCCCTCCTAATGGTAAATACCATTTCCTTAATACTAGCCTGCCGGTCTGGGGAGAGCTATACCATACTCTGGACCGAATCAATTATGGCTCCCAAATGGAGCGATCTGGTAGATGGGGATAAGTGGCTCTTCTCAAGATTAATGGAGAACCCGTGGTGTTGCAGGACCTGGATGGTGGTCTCTAAGTCCCTCTGAACCTGAAGGTGGAACGATGATTGTATCAATATATCATCCAGGTAGCACTGGACACGCACGGGTAAAGCCCTCAGATTGGCCGCTAGGGCCGTCAGCAATTTCGTGAATACTCTAGGGGCCGAGGAGAGCCCAAACGGCATCGCCCTATAATGATAATGAGCTCCAGCAAACTGGAACCTCAGATACTGTCTATGATGCGGAATAACTGGCACATGTAGGTATGCTTCTGTGAGGTCAATAGAAGTGAGGAAGTCGCCCTCCCTAATGCCCTCCAAGATCGTTGTAAGTGAATGCATTTTAAACCGTTTATAGATGACATAACGGTTAAGTCGTTTTAAATCGAGAACTGCTCTCCATCCCCCCCCCGAGGTCTTTGGAACACGAACAATATCGAATAGAAGCCTTGTCTGTGTTGATCCTCAGGGATGGCCTCGATGGCATGGATATTCAGCAAGTGCTGGATAGCTATCTCCATGAGGATCCTTTTGGCCGGTAATCTAGAGACCAGACAGCATAGACAAAACCCCGGGGAAATAGAGTGGAATTCAAGAGAGAGACCTGATCGAATGGTCTCTCTAACCCAAGCGTCCGAAGTGGACTCCCCCCATCGGTCCACAAAATAGGCCAGCTGGCCTCCAATCACTGAGGGCGCCGGAATGACCTTCTCCTCCTTGAAAGGGCCATTTAGATTTGAAAGGACAGCCCCTTTCTGGTCGCCCTTGGCATTGTCTTGGCCTCTGTCAGTAAAAACCTTGTGACCTCTGTGACATAGCACCTGGACCGGCTGAATGATAAATTGGTTGTCTGGAGTAGGGTGATGGTCTGTACTCAGGGTGCCTGGTAACTGAAGGGAAGATCTTTCTATGGTCCTTAGTTTCAGTTAATAATGGCTCCAAGCAGTCTCCAAATAAATTATTCCCGGCAAAGGCAGCCGTTGCTAACGGCAATTTATGGCGGGCATCCGCCTGCCAGTTTTTGAGTCATAGCAGCCGCCATGCAGCCACCGATGCCCCAATGGATTTTGAAGCAAAGCGAGTCGCATTTAAAGTCGCGTCTGCTGTCAATTGGGCTGCAGTGATCAATTTATTGATGTCCTGTCTGAGATGAGCATCTACGGGTGGCGTTCTCTCCTGGAGCTGGTGAAACCATATGAGGGATGTCCTGGAGAAAAAGGACGCCATCGTTGAGGCGCGAATTGCCTATGCTGCTGCCTGATGAGCTCTTTGTAGCAACTGTTCAGACCTACGATCCTCTGGATGCAATGATTCTGCTGGGTCACCGGGCATACTGGAGGAGGTATGTAGTGTGGATACCGGTGCGTCAATTGAAGGGACCTAAAGAGTTTTGGTTAGATCAGGGGCCACATTGTATGGTTTCTTTTCTGCAGATGATGGATTGGGAACCGCTCTGGAGATGACCACTGATGGGTAATAATGCCCACAAACAATTTTGGTGATGGGACCACCTCCTCCTCCGATGTGTGTTCCAAGAACAATGGGTCCATCAAGTCCTGAACCAACTGTTGTTCTGGTTCAGAGGTCACTGGCGACAAACCTGCGGCAATCTTAGCCTTGTGAAGCAAGGGCTTAAACAGGTGGATGGGAAACAAGCCCATGATAGAAGGCTGGTCCAGTTGAACGCTGTCATCTTTGGACAGTTCGAGATCTGGATCTCCTTCTTCTTCCAATATCTGAGACTGATCGTCCCTAGAAGATCAGGCAGGCCCCTGGTCCATTGAAGTAGAATAGTCTCTGAATTCTCCGAATAGTGTCTGTGTTTACAGATGCCATCCATGCCCATTTGGCACGCCTGCCTCGATTGTTGGAGGCCTGCTGCAATGCCTTGGCGTATCACTTCTGCGACGATGGCCTGCATATGGTCCGGGACAACCGGCCTGGGGTCTTCCAGGGTCCTGAGGCCAGTGGCCATAGGAGTGAAGGTGGCCTCTGGCGTGGTAGTACGGTGACTAGCATTGACAGGGGCCACCTCCGTAAGAGGGGGAAAGTTCGAACCAGGCCCCCAAAGTTCGGAATTGGAGCTGGGCAAAATAGAATCTAGGTGTGAAGCACCTACTCCTGAGGGCCCTGATATCTGTGTCTGCCCTGCTCGCTCCCGAGTTACCGCTTTATCATATATCTTGTCCAGCGCCTTATGGCGATGTTGCTCATCACTGCTAACTGCCTTGGAGACCCTGGAAGTTGAGGGCTCCTTTCTTGATGCCTTGGAGGAGCGATCCGAATCTCCTGACTTGTGGCGGCCTTTGTGACCCTTGTTGGGGTCAGAGCTGGCTGATGTGGATGCCCTGGAAGCCATAATCAATGGCTAACATTGAAGGGCCGCTGCCTAGGCCAAAATAAGGCAAGGTCACGTGTAGGTGGTGATAGCACCTTAAGCTGTTCCTGTTAACAACCGCTGCTAGCCTGACAAAGGAGGTGCAGTAATTGTTTATGCCTTGCTTGTATAGTGTGTCTACAGGCTAGAAAATCCTGCCGTGCTCTTGTGGAGCATGGCCTCACATGACAGGTATGCCGTGCTCTGGTGGAGCGTGGCACTACAATGTGCCTGGCTGTACTCTGGTGGAGCGTGGCCCAAACGATGCCAGGCTGTGCCCTTGTGGGGCAGGGCTCCGCTGCTAGGCCCGTGCCATGCCCTGGTGGAGCGTGGCAGGATGCTCAAAAAACGGGAGCACGTAAACTCCACTGGTCCCTGGACAGTAGCTAATTAGGGCTTCGGCTGGGATATGGAGTGGCTGATTCCACCTCCCATTCCCTGTCGACAATGCACCCCACAGGTAACAAGGGAGGTAAATATCACTCCCGAGGCAGCTGAAAACGTTCGGTCAGTTACTTGGGTGTTCTATGAGCAAGCCAAAATGTTCGGCAATCCTCTTCGGCCTCCCGACATTTTTAAAATGGTCGCCACATCAATAAAATGGCCACCGTAACTGCAAATTTTCACGGCAGCGGATTCAAATGGCTGACAGCCCAGGTCGCTGACAGGACGGGCCAGAGCCCCCATCCGGGACAACAAGCAAGCAATCCTTTTACTAGTCCTTGCTTTAAAGCAACGAGCCGATTGCTATGATTATAGTTCCCACTGACAGGCAAAAATGTAAAACTGCCTGAGGTAGCTCGAGCCAAAGCTCGAGCAGTTAAGCAAAGTCCCGAATCAATGCAGCCAGGAGACTTCTGATGTTAACAATTAAAGTCACACTCACAGTACATGGAAAATATTGAGAGAACAATAAAAAAATTGAGAGAAATATTGAGTTGCACAGTTGAAATAGCAACCAGGAATCACACAATTTCCACAGGAGGAATGGTTGGCACAACCGTCCTCGCTGAGCGACTGAGTGAAAAAGCTATCAAGGAACAAGGGCGGGACCTGAACAGCTTTGACAGACTTAGTCCAATCAGAGAGCAGACAGAGTTAACCTATTCCTGGATGTTATATCCACCATGAGGGAGAATAAAACATTTAATGTCCACATGAGTCTGTTATTATATACAGATCATAATCTTTAAATTTAAAGCGGTACTAGTGAAATTATTGCCATTACTTAAAAAGAAGAGTGCAGCAGGAACAGCCATTTATATTTCAAGAAAGATGCTGTAAGATGAGAGAGCAGGACAAATAGATCTTAAATTAGCTGATAATAAGGAAATCTGACTTCTGTCATTTCTCAACATTTAATTTGAACTGCTACTAGACAGAAAAGATGAAACATTAATTTTGCACCAACTCCTTGCCTATAATCCTTCATCTCATCATAACGCTTACAAAAACCCACAAGAAGAGTAAAATTGGGCAGATCTATCTACTCCAATTCCTTTTATTTTTTAAGTTATTCCTTCGATTTATATAGATGCCCATCATGCAACAAATTAAAACATTTTTTTAAAAAAAAAATCAATAATATGAAAACAACAGCCAAGGAGCCAAACCAATCTGGGCAAATAATATCCAATCAAATCCATAGAGATTTGAAATAACTAAACAAACATCTGATTAGGAGGCTCTATTACATATTTTCAGCATTATTTAATATGGCTACTTACATCTTTGCGGAGCCTGGTCAATGTGATCTGGGCAAAGAAGGGAAAAGTTATTAAAATCCTGAAATGTTCCTGCTCCAGCAGCACATGGGTAATGATATATGTGGGTGCATTTCTCTTCACAGCATTTGATAGTGGCTCCAAGGTGCTTGCAGTATGCACATCGCTGAAACACAAAACACAGGGCCAGTCAGCATTGCTTGAGTTCACAGAATCTTAATACTTTAAGGGGCGTGCATAAGCGCACAATCGTGCCTACCGTTCCTGTCCTAATGTACCCATATATTCATACCTCTTTTACTCTTATTCATGCTTGTACTATTACATATATATTCAATCATGTTTTACTGTTTATACTTTGCTTATAATCATATATGCTTGACAAATAAACAAATACAAATACTTTGCTTTCTTCCCTAAATTAATTCCTTCTTTGAAATGACTGAAGACATTGAAATTTGTCACATAGCTTTCTAAAATTTATAGCTGGCTACTGGGATTTGGACTGCCTATTTCCAAATTCAATGTTTATTTATTATAGCAACTGGAATGAACACTTTGTTCATATCATAAATTGGCCACTCAACAGGCACAACGATAAACAAGTAAATGCCATATTTTTAAAATTGTAATTATTTCAGTAAATGGGTTGAATTCAACCTGTACATTAAATAAATAGAAAATTATTTTCCCCTTGTAATATTCTTCCTGTATTTTCAAATGCTTTCTATTTTGAGATTAAAATGTATGTTTTTCTCCCACTCAGAAACAACAAATGCTGATCCATCAATTAAGCCACTGCAATACCCTATTATTATTCATTAGACCTACAGTTCATTTCATTAACTAAATTCTTACTGCCTTAGATCTAACCACAGACCTGATTTTGTTTATGTAGTCATATAATCATGTAAAAGAAAATATAAAAGCACAGAGCAGAATTTTTGTTGTGCTCTGACCAGTGCCAGGAAATTCTCTATTGAGAGAATAATTTGACATTTTCCATTATGCTTTTTAAGTCACGTGAAAAGTCCTATACTTTGATATTTTTATATATACAACTTGTCTTATAACCAGTGATCTTATAAATAAGTTAAACCCAGAAATGACAATAGCCTGAAGAAACCTGAGAAAGGTGGAAAACAATTTATAGTGCCAAGTAAAGAAGTATGGGTAGAGACTGAAAATGTAACTGTATTTAATCTTTATAACTCCAATAGTGTAATTATGCTGGCAATTAAAAGCATTTCACAACTTTACCAAAAAACCCACTTTATAAACCAGGTAGTATGTGTGTAATCAGAAGTAAAAAATAAAAAAGCATTAAAGCTACTAATATTTACAGAATTCATATAGAAAAGTAGCCAACTACCAGATATAATAAATATGCTCAGGAGGCTTTGGCAACAGCTGCTAAGAATAAGATCTCATTTCTTTCTCCTCAGCAAAAACATGTGTATACTACAAATAAGAAGTTATGATTCAAAAGAGTTGGATGTATTGTTTTATATCAATTTGACTATTAAAAAGTACATGAATAAAATGTTTTTAAAATTGTTACATAAAAACCCCTGCCATTTTTGAGTCACAGAAATGTTTCATATGGGCTTTTTAAAAATACAAACCACCTATAATTCACAACATATATCATATAAAGCATGTGACCAGTTTGGTCTATTGGTTAAGGTACCATGCTAGAAACCGGGAGACTGTGAGTTCAAGTCCACCTTAGCCATGAAAGCTTAGGGCCATCACTCTCTCTCAGCCCAATCCATCTCACAGGGTTGTTGTTGTTGTGGGGGAATAGGAGGAAGAAAGTGTGTCAGATATATTTGCTGCCTTGAATTGTTTGTACAAATAATAAAGGTGGGGTACAAATAAATAAATAAAAGCAGTGTTTTTCAACCTTGGCAACTTTAAGATGGTTGGACTTCAACTTCCAGAATTCCCAAGCCAGTATGCTGAGTGGGGATTTATTTATTTATTATTATTATTTATTAGTGACATTTATATACCGCCTCACAGTGCAAGCACTCTCTAAGCGGTTTACACCAGTAAGCAATGTATATTTATATTGCCCCCAACAATCTGGGTCCTCATTTTACCTACCTCGGAAGGATGGAAGGCTGAGTCAACCTTGAGCCGGTGAGATTTGAACTGCTGACCTGCGGATCACAGTAAGCTAAAGTGGCCTGCAGTACCCCACTCTAACCGCTGCGCCACCTCGGCTCTTTATGGGACTTGAAGTCCACCCATCTCTATGTCAAGCCAGTACATTGGTATTTCAAAGCAAAGCATGGTGGTGCAGTGGTTAAAGTGCAGTATTGAAGGCAAACTCTGCCCACAGCCTGGAGTTTGATTGCAACAGGGCTCAAGGTTGACTCAGATTTCCATCCTTCCAAGGTTGGTAAAATGAGGACTAAAACTGTTGGGGGGAAAATAATGGTTCTATGTTGTAAACTGCCCAGAGTGTGCTGTAAAGCATCACTGGGCAGTATATAAGCCTAAATGCCATTACGATGCTATTGAAACTAGGTAATGATATCAGAACTAGATGATGTAGGATAGATAAGGAAGCTCAGGTTCAAGTCCCCCTCTCACTACAGAAGCCCATTGGCTAACTTTGGACTAGTTACTCTCTTTTAGCCCCCGGCCAAATTCCAGTTCCCCTCAATCATGGAAGTTCCCTTAAGGAGTTTGGGCCAGCTCCTCTTTCTTAACTCAAGAGCAAGGAAGTGTAGTAGTTAAGGGGCTAGATAAAGAATAGCAAGACTCTGGTTCACCTCACAGCTTCAATTGTTTACCGAGTGTCTCTGAGTTAAATACTCATTCTCCTGCCCCATCTTTCGTGGAGGAATTTGATTAGCTGCTGTTGATTCTCTATTAGTCTGATCTGATCTACTAGAGGTCCTCTTATACTGCAAATATTTCAACACATAATCTTTATGCCTACGTATAAGTTTTGGTGCATTCTTATCAAATGATGAGCAAGCCTAATATAATGAAGATAAAATCCTGACACAGTATGATTAAAGAAATCACAACAAATATCAGCATGATAGAAAAATTAGGAAAAATTGATACTATTTTGACTCGTATTTTTCTTGTATGTCAACCTTAACATTTTTCTGAGTTATTCATGATCTGGAATTACAACCACTCCAATTACTCCAAACAAAAACAAAGGGGAGAGTGGAGTAAAAAGCAGAGGAGCCCTCCCTTCTCCTTCTTCCCAAGCCTCAACCTTCATTCCCATCTAGCTACAAAGGAGGAGGTTGCTAGGAGATAACAGACTCCTTTCATTAGGCAAAACCCACATTTGCTAGAGTGGAAAGTCATATTGAGCAGAGCAGAATTGTTATGTTTTAATTACTGAACGTGTTTCTGACATTGTAGCCACACATAGTGATTTACGCTCTCTATACAGAACAGCCTAACTAGGTAACATTTCCTTCGTCCTTCCGTGATAACTTCATTTTCTCTCTACTGAATTGTTCACTTGTGTGGCTTTACCAATTGTCCGAGAACAACTTTAACATTCTACCTTTAAATAAGATTCCCCAGATGTATCATAAACTTTTATTGCTAAGCTGTTTATACAGAATTCATTTAGTAGAAAAGGGCCGTTGGTCCTTACCTGATACGCCTCTTCTCGTAGGGTGGAGCCAACATCCAAGTATGGAATGACACCGTCCATTCAGCCAATGAGGACTGAGTCTGTCAAATTGTAGCTCTCCGCCTCTGCCTCCATTGCCCCCTCTTTAGCGAAGGCCGGGAGACAGACTCGGTGTGTGTTCTCCCAAGGTCCAGTCAACATAAAATAAAAGATCACAATTTGATGTCCCAGAACGCAGATCAGACTGACTGGGTGGGATTGGATGATGGCTCCACCCTACGAGAAGAGGTGTATCATGTAAGGACCAATGCCCCTTCTCCATAGTGGGTGGAGCCAACATCCAAGTATGGGACATACCAAAGCCATCTGTCCATAGGGAGGGCTAAGTCTGGTTGGAGATCACGTCCTGTGAGTGCACCCTCTGAAGCACCCGGCGTCCAAATGCCGCCTCCACAGAAGTGAAAATGTCAAGTTTGTAGTGGCAGATAAAGGGCGTTGGAGAGGCCCAAGTGGCCGCCCTACAGACCTCCTCGATGGACGCTTGTGTGGACCATGTTGCCATCGTTGCCGCACTGTGCATTGAGTGCACTGTCACAGGGCCCCCGTTGCCGGGGAAGGACTGGAGGTCGTAAGCTTTAGCTATGGCACTGCGCAATCATCGACCAATCGTGGAAGGGGAAACCTTCTGGCCCAAGGAATTGGGTTGGAAGGAGACAAACAGAGCCTCTGTCCTGCGCAACGTGGACGTGCGCTTGATGTAAACTTTGAGGGCCCATCAGACATCAAGGGTGTGCCACTGTCTTTCCAAGATGTGGGAGGGGTTAGGGCTGAAATTTGGAAGGATGAGTTCCTGGGCCCTATGGAAGAGGGAATTCACCTTGGGCACAAAGGTTGGGTCTAAACGCAGGACCCCCCAATCGGCATGGAAAATGCAGAGTCCTGTCTAACCGATAGAGCAGCGAGCTCCGAAATTCTTCTGGCAGAGGTGATCGCCACCAGGAACGCCACCTTACAAGAAAGGTGGCGGAGAGACAATGTTCTCAGAGGCTCATAGAGAACCCCCATTAGTGAGGTGAGCACCTTAGTCAAGTCCCATGTGGGGTACCTGTGGACAACAGGTGGACACAGGTTAGTGGCCCGCTTCAAGAACCTGCGTATCGTGAGGTGCTGCGACAAAGACTCTAGAGAGCCAGCGGACAACATGGAGGATAAGGCCACCACCTGCCTCCTGAGTGTATTGGGCAATAGCCCCTTGTTTAGCCCCTGCTGCAAGAATTCCAGCAACTTTGCCATGGTCAAGTCAAGGGCGAGCAGCCCTCCTTGGAACACCAGGAACAGAAAGTCTTCCAGGTGGCAGAGTAAATCCACTCGGTGAAAGGCCTCCTGGAGGCTTGGAGGGTTTGGATGATGCAATCAGACATGGCCCAGTGGTTCAGAGAGCCATGCTTAAGTGCCAGGCAGTCAGTTGGTACCACGTGGGGTCTGGGTGGACCAACGATCCCTGGCTTAGCGAAGACATCATAGGGATCTGCCGTAGGGATCTGCCAGGTTGACAAACTGAGAGAGACATCAGGTCCACAAACCAAGCCCACCGGGGCCAGTGAGGAGCCAGGGGCAGCACCTCTGCCCTCTCCTCCAGAATCTTGCAGATGATCTTGGGGAAGAGAGGCAGTGGGGGGATGCATACAGTAGGCCGGGAGGCCAATAGCAATGAAGAGTGTCTGTCCCCTCCGTGTCCTGGTCTTGTATTGGGTATAAAATCTGGGCAGTTGGGCGTTCTCCGGGGTGGCAAAGAGATCTGCCACAGGCAGGCCGAACCTGTCCATTAGGGCTCTGAAAATGGAGGGATGGATGCTCCACTCTGCCTGATCTATCGTTGTATGGCTGAGCCAGTCCGCAATCACATTGGACACCCCAGAGATGTGGTCTGCCAATAGAGACAATAGATTGCGCTCCGCCCAAAGACCCAGGGTTCTGGCCTCTGACATGAGATGTTGAGACATGGTGCCCCCCTGCCGATTGATATGGGCTTTTGCAGCCACATTGTCAGTAAGGACCAGTACATGCTGTCCAGCAGTCAGATGTCACAAGCCACAACTCAAGCCAGGTAGACGGCGCGGGGTTCCAACCTGTTGATGTTGAACTGTGATTCTGTCGGGGTTCACCTGCCCTGGAAGACAGCTGACTGGGCATAGGCCCCCCAACCATACAGGCTGGCATCCATTGTGATGACGATTCTGCGTGGCTCCTGGAAAAAGAAGCCTTTCGCAATGGCAGGGGAAATCCACCACCGGAGCGATCGACGGACATCCGGAGGCACCAGGACTTTGGCTGCTGACGGCCTGCGTCCCGCCCTCTGGAAGGGTAAGAGAAACCACTGCAATTCTCTGGAATGCAGGTGCGCCCACGGGGTGATATTGATGGCGGAAATCATTTTACCCAGGAGCGTGGAAAGCAGGTTCAGTGGGGTCCTGTGGAGCTGTAGGACCTGATGAGTTAATTCAGAGATACTGTCCTGCTGCTCCTGGGAGAGGTATATTCTGCACTCCAGAGAATCCACAATGGCCCCTAGATGGGTCAGTTGTGTGGCTGGTGAGAGATGACTCTTTTCAAGATTGATCGAAAACCCGTGGTGTCGGAGGGTGTTAATCGTTACCTGGATGTCTTGCACCACTTGGTGCCTGGACGCAGACTGGATTAAGATATCATCCAGGTAACATTGTACACACACGGGTACGGCTTGGAGGTGGGCAGCCACTACAGCCAATACCTTGGTAAAGACCCTGGGTGCTGAGGAGAGACCAAATGGGAGGGCCCTATACTTATAATGAGTACCTGCGTAGAAAAAAACGTAAAAATTTGCGGTGGGAAGGCCAAATCAGTACGTGCACGTAAGCCTCGGCGAGGTCGATCAAGGCGAGGAGGTCCCCCTTTCGAATGCCACCCAGTATGGTTTGGAGGGTGTGCATCTTGAATCTTTTGTAAATTATATACTTGTTTAGGCGCTTTAAATCAAGAATAGCTCTCCACCTGCCCGAGGATTTGGGGACTACAAACAGGATGGAGTAGAACCCCTGCCCTTGCTGGTCCTCAGGCACCTGCTGGATAGCTTGAATGTCCAACAGGTGCTGGATGGCAGCCGCCATGAGGGCCCGTTTTTCTGGATTGGACGATGTAGGGCATCTTAAGAAAAACCTCGGGATGGTGGTGGAAAGGAATTCCAGAGAGAGAGCAGACGAAATTGTCTCCCTGACCCATGCATCCGTCGTAATTTCCTCCCACCTGCTGGCGAAGAGCGCAAGCCTGCCACCGATGGGAGGATCTGAATGGGGCTCACTTTGCGCGTCGGAAGGGGTGCCCCCCTCCACCTCGAAATGACAGCCGGTATTGTCTGCCCCTGCCTGTTCTATCCTGGGGCTGTCGTTGTCTAGGTCCATATTGACCGGAAGATCTAGGGTAGTTAGATCCCTGATCGGGGACCCGAAAGGGCCGTCTCGAGTAGTTAAGAAAACAAAAGGAACCCTTCCGGATGAATGTGGGCAGAATCTTACATTTATCCCATGACTCTACAAGGATGGGGTCCAGGGCCTCCCCGAATAACAACTGGCCCTAGTAAGGAGCAGACGCTAGGCGCCACTTATGGCGGGTGTCCGCGTGCCAGCCCTTCAACCACTGCATTTGTCTCACTTTCAGGTAGGACCCTAAGGCTGTGGCCGTGAATCTGGCTGTCTGTAACGTAGCGTCGTCCAAAAACTGTGCCGCGGCAAGCAATTTATTCAAATCCTGGTGATCCCTGAGGTCGGATACGGGAATCCGCTCCTGGACATGTCTGAGCCACTTCAGTGAAGTACAGGAAATAAAGGAGATGGAAGTAGATGCCCGGATCACCCAGGCAGCAGCCTGGTGAGCTTTCTTAAGCGCCTGCTCCGTCCGCAACAGTTCCTCAGGATCGCCTGGCATGTTGGCCGTAGCATATAGGGCTGATATTGGAGCATCCACTGCTGGGATGTGGAGATTCTGCTCAAGCTCCGTGGCAATGTTGTAATAACGTCTGTCAGCCGGCAACGGGGCGGGCCCGGAACCCGGAACCTGCCACTGCCGTAGGACGGCATCCACAAATAGTGGAGGAGCCGGAAAAACTTCAGCTTCAGCGGTGGTTTCCTCAAAGAGAGGATCTATGGCACTGGAGCCGAGGTCGCTGTGAGCCGGCGGAGGACCTAAGTTGGTGGTGGCCTTTGCTTTGAACAGCAATGACTTGAAAAGTCCTGGATCGAACAGCACCGATGAGGAGGGTAGGTCTGGGGTGAGGCCTTCGTCCTCCGAAAGGTCCAAGTCAAGTTGCTCATCAGCCAGGGACCCCTGCGATCGAGACTCCACTGAATAATCCAGGGAGTATCTGTCTGAGTGCCACCCCTGGCTGTCCTCGTATGTCCATGTGGGTGCAGGTGCCGACTGTCCAGCTGACACTTGGTAAGAAGGGGCCTGCTGGCCCAATTGTCTCATTCCTGCCTCGATGCCCTATTTTATGGCTTTATTTATGATGGATTGCATGTTGGGATCGGATACTCTAGTGGGGGAGGCGGCACAGAGCCCAGCATCAGTCGGAGTAAAGGTGGTGGAAGGAAGGGGCCTGCCAGGAGCCCTACATGCCCCCTGCCTAGGATGGGCCTCCACTTGACCCCATGGATCAGCGTCTAGAATGTTAAGGGCCGGGCTGTCCAGAGACAGTGTTACAGGGCGGTCATGGGGAGCCATGTTGGCTCACGTAGGGCCTGCACCATCGTGAACCAGCTGACCGGCATTGCCTGTATGGAAGGACGAGGCTGGGGCCTGGGCGCGGCTCGACCTGGCGCAGCTTTTCCAGGGCCTTATCCCTGCGGTATTCATCCCTTTGGGTAGCCCTGGGGGCCTTGGCCTGGGAGTGACCCTCGGAGGGGGCCCAACTATATGCCCTGTTAGTCTGGAAGGGCCCGGGGAGTGGTCTGGCTCCCCCTCAGGCCCAGAGGTAATGTGGGCCTTCTTTTGTCGTTTGGCAGATTTTGCCTTTGAAGGTTTAGCCTGGCTAATGTCATCCGCCATAGTGCTGGTTCAGATGACTCGTGTAATGGCCGTCCACTCTTGTAATGTTCTTTGTAGGACTCAAAATGGCTGTCGCCTCGCCCCTTGTTCCTTTTGGAAAACAAAATGGCCACCGCTGTTACCGGGCAGATTGCCCTGCGACAAAATGGCCACCGCCACACAGCGAGCCTCGTGTCACCTCAACTGTCCGACACCTGTGCCAGACTGACCCTGAGAGCGTCGTGTCCAGCGATTGGAGCAGCCACGGAGAGAAGCAGACTAGTTCGGGCCCACAACTGCGGTTAAGCAAAGCTCCAGCCGGTAAGTGTGGCAAATTTTAAGCGGGTGGAGCCAAGGGACTTCTTCGGGGCTGAGACAGCTAGCCATGCAAGTGGAACGCTACTGCGGCTCCTTGTGTCCAAGCTGCCTGCCCTTGCCAAAGCGGGAAGGAGAGTGCAAGGCTCTTCTGGCCGTAGGTCACTCGAGCGGCTGGTTCCTGTGACTGAGGAAAGTTTTTCTTCTAATAAGCTGAGGGCGAGCTGCCTTTCAAGAGGCGATCAGCTGTAAGGCGCAACACCTGTTATGAGTGCCAAACTCCGCAGCCAGACCCACGATGCCTTTAAGCAGCCGGTAATATCAGGGCTGGAGCTGGAAACTCCAAAGGCCAGTCAGAAAGGGAATCCCGCCCCAGTGACTTTGCATGGCCCACGGCTGAAAGCTCGGCACAAAGGGAGCGTTGAGAGCCTCAGCTCCTCACCGCTTTCTACCTCAGCACCTCCAAGCGATGTTAATAGAAGGCTGCTGAGAGGAAAAAATTCACAATTAACGAGTCCTTGACTCCGTAGAAAGTGGAAAAAATATTCTAAGCTGGGAGAATAAAGAACACACATCGTGTCAGACCGAGGACTGAGTCAAAGAGGGGGCAATGGAGGCACAGGTGGAGATCTACAATTTGACAGACTCAGTCCTCATTGGCTGAATGGACGGTGTCATCTCATACTTGATGTTGGCTCCACCCACTATGGAGAATTAATAGCTCATGAAAATGAGCGTTGACTTACCTGATACGCTCTTTCTCATCAAGAGGAGCCAGCAGTCAGGATGGGTTGTCTCCGCCTACCAGCAGTTGAGGACGAGTCACTATTTTTTTCTTAATTGCCTGGATCCGCCCCTTGGGGTCCCAGTTCTGACGAATCCGAGGAAAGCGACTCGATGTGGCGAAAACTAAGTCAAAGACTATCATCCCAACTGATAGAACTGGTCCAGAAAACTCTCATAAGGTGAAGGTGAAGAAGGTAAGGAAAGGAGTTTTTTTTTTATATATATATAAACTAGGGAAAACCAACAGCCAGAAAGCTAATGCTAGCAGCGTAACTAAATGAACGAAAAACAAACCCCCACCCAGGTGCAGCACTGGAACAACGTAACCAACTAGGGAGGGAACTGACTGCTGGCTCCTCCTGATGAGAAAGAGCGTATCAGGTAAGTCAACGCTCATTCTCCATCCTCTGAGGAGCCAGCAGTCAGGAGGGGACATACCAGAGCTGTAGTACCCATGGGAGGGAGAGTAATCAAACGTTGTGGTGCTGTATCACTCTCTGTAGTACCCTGCGTCCGAAGGCAGCATCAGCCGATGCAGACTTGTCAATTCTGTAGTGCCTGATGAAAGGAGTGGGCGACGCCCAGGTTGCCGCCCTGCAGAGGTCTTCCAGTGAACATTGAGTGGACCAGGCCGCGGAGGTGGCCGCACTCCGGGTACAGTGAGCTGTGATGCCCGCTGGTCGCTGGAGAGAGGCCATGTTGTAGGCCTTGGCAATGGCTCCTCGTATCCATCGGCCTATGGTTGAGGGTGACGCCTTGAGACCCATTGTCTGGGGTAAGAAGGTGACCATGAGTGCTTCCGTCCTACGAAAAGGCCGTGTTCGAGAGATGTAGACACGCAGAGCCCTGCGAACGTCTAAAGTGTGCCAAGTTCTTTCTGCAGGGTGGGACGGGGACGGGCAGAAGGAGGGCAGGACGAGCTCCTGCGCACGGTGGAAGGAGGAATTTACTTTTGGAATAAACGCGGGATCCAAACGGAGTACGACCTTGTCGGGATGGAAGATGCAGAGGTCTTCGCGGACAGAGAGGGCCTCGAGTTCTGAGATGCGACGAGCCGAGGTGATGGCGAGAAGAAAGGCCACCTTGAGGGATAGATGTCCAAGAGAGCCCTCCCGTAATGGCTCGTACGGGGGTTGGGTCAGGGATTGCAGAACCCTGGACAGATCCCAGGAAGGGTATCGGTGGATAACCGGGGGGTGGCAGTTTGTAACGCCCTTCAGAAAACGACGGACGGTCGGAATATGCGACAGGGAATCCCAATGTCCGCATGAGAGGAAGAAGGACAGTGCGGCGAGTTGGCGTCGCAGGGTATTGGGGGAGAGACCCTTATCCAAACCATGTTTGAGGAAACGAAGGACCAACGGAAGGGGAACATCGAGAGGGGAGATCTGTTGAGATGAACACCAAGAACAAAAGGCCCGCCAGGTCGCGGAATAGATACGGTCAGTAGATGGACGGCGGGAAGCTTGAATGTAGAAGATGACGTCGGGGTCATAAAGCTGCCTGGTCAGGCTGCCCCGCTCAAGCGCCAAGCGGTCAGTTTGCACCACCGGGGGTCTGGGTGGAGGAGTGTCCCTTGACTGAGGAGATGCGGGACGGGAGGTAGCATCCAGTGGTCCATCACGGAGAGAGCTACGAGCTCGGCAAACCAGGGTTGCCGGGGCCAAAAGGGTGCAATTAGGACTAGCTCTGCTCTCTCCTGGATCAACTTCCTGAGCACTAGCGGTAAGATGGGGAGAGGCGGGAAGGCGTAGAGAAGGCCCGTGGGCCACCTGCAGATCAGGGCGTTGGTCCCCTCTGACCCTGGAGTCAGGTACCTGGTGTAAAACCGGCTGAGCTGCGCATTGTCCGGGGTCGCAAACAGATCCGCCAGTGGTGTGCCGAATCTCCTCACGACTGACTGGAAGATCGCCGGATCCAGGCGCCATTCGGCTTGGTCCACCGTAGACCGGCTCAGCCAGTCCGCCTGGACGTTGTCCACCCCGGAGATGTGTTCTGATACCAGGGACGAGAGGTGACGTTCCGCCCATAACCCGATCTTCCTCGCTTCGTCCATCAGTGTCCTGGAACGGGTGTCCCCTTGGCGGTTGATATGCGCCTTGGTGGTAATGTTGTCCGTGAGCAGGCGTACGTGCGAACCCGTCAGCAGGTGCTGAAAATGCTTCAATGCGAGGAATGCCGCGTGCAGCTCGAGCCAGTTGATGGAGCACCCGGCGTGTCGTGCCGACCACAGGCCTTGTGCCGTGGCGCCTTCGCAGTGAGCGCCCCATCCTGCGAGGCTGGCATCTGTTGTGACGGTGATTTGCGCCTGAGGCAGGAACAGGGTGCCCTTGGTTAGAGCAGCGGAGCGCCACCATGTAAGGGAACGTCGGACCTGCGGGGGGAGTCTGACCTTGTGAAGAGATGATCCTCGCTTTTGCCTCTGAAAGGGAAGAAGGAACCACTGCAATTCCCGGGCATGTAACCTGGCCCAAGGTACGATGGAAATGCAGGAGACCATTTTGCCTAACAGGGATGACAAGGTAAGGAGAGGGGAGGAGACTGCCCCCTGGACCTGAGAAGCCAATTCCCTAAGACTGTCCTGTCTTTCCTGTGAAAGGAAAACCCTACCTGCTGAGGAATCAATGACCGACCCCAAGTGGACAATGGTCGTCGACGGGGACAACTGACTTTTGGTGAGATTGATTGAAAACCCATGATCTGTGAGTACCTGGGTGACAGTCTGCAGGTGCTGTTGCGCCAAGGACCTGGTAGGGGCATGAACCAAAATGTCGTCCAAATAACATTGAACTCTAATAGGGAGAGACCGAAGGTGTCCCACTAGGACTGAGAGGACCTTCGTAAAAACTCTGGGAGCTGAGGAGAGACCAAAGGGAAGGGCTCTATATTGGAAGTGCCTGTCTGCGTAGCAGAACCTGAGGTAACAACGGTGATGGTGTGCGATGGGGACGTGTAAATAGGCTTCGGTTAAGTCTAGGGAAGCCATGAAGTCCCCTGGGCGGATGCAGGCGAGAATGGTTTTAAGAGAATGCATCCGGAATTTTCTGTAAGATATAAAATGATTCAATCGTTTAAGATCTAGAATTGCTCTCCAGCCCCCCGAAGCCTTGGGCACCACAAACAGAATGGAATAAAACCCCTGGAAGCGTTGCTCGGAAGGAACCGGCTGAATTGCTTTGATGTCCAGTAGATGTTGCACAGCCTCGGCCATGAGGGCTCGTTTAGAGGGGCTTCTGGCCATGGGGCAGCGGATGAAGGCTCCAGTGGGAGGCGAGAGAAATTCAAGAGATAAACCGTGTCTGATGGTGTCTAGCACCCATAAGTCATCTGTGGTGGCCTCCCATTGGTCAGCAAAATATTTCAACCGGCCCCCAATGGGGACCTCTGAGGAGGGAGGTGACCTATTGTTTGCCCCGTTTAGCGGGGCGCCCACCTGCCCCTCCGCGGGATTGCCTCCTGAACTGTCTCCCCCGCCCGGCTCTGTCCTGACTGGGACGAAACCTACCGGAATACTGACCTGGGGTGCGGGGAAAGCTGGAACCCTGGTCAGATTGGCGAAAGGGCCGCCTGGGGTACGGAGTCCGCCGTGGAAGGCCCCTGCGGGAGAGGGAAGGCAATATCTTTCTCTTGTCTCGAGATTCAATGAGAAACGGGTCGAGGGAATCTCCGAAAAGGTGCTTGCCCTTGAGGGGCTTAGAGGCCAAGCGCCACTTGTGGCGCGTTTCCACCGGCCACTGCTTAAGCCATAGCATCCGTCGCGCCACGACGGCCGAAGCCATAGCCTTTGATGTAAACTTAGAGGCGTACAAGGTGGAATCAGCCAAGAACTGGCAGGTAGCAAAGATTTTATTCAGGTCCTGATGTGCTCTTAGGTTGGTCTCAGGGATGTATTCCTGAAGTTGCTTCAGCCACAGGAGGGCTACCCTTGCGAAGAATGAGGATGTGGATGTTGCCCGGATAGCCCAGGCCGCTGCCTGATGCGCGCGCACCAGCACCTGTTCTACTTTGCGTTCCTCAGGCTTGAGGTTCTCTTCCGATTCGCTAGGCAGATTGGTCTGAGCGTGGAGTGCTAATACGGGAGAATCCACCGTTGGTACCTCAAGCAAGTCGCTCAGATCCGAAGCCACGTTGAAAAACTGGCGTTCGAGGGAAGAAGGAGATGGTCCAGATGCTGGAGCTGCCCACTGATTCCTCACTGTGTCTAGAAATAAGGAAGGAGCCGGGACAGACTCCGGCTCGGGTGTTACCGAAGAGAAGATAGGCCCCAGAGGTGTAGTAAGAGATGGAGCCGGGGCGGCGGGTAAGGAGAGGCCGGCAGTAGCCCTGGCCTTGCTAAGGAGAGACTTGAAGAGAGACTGCGGAAATAAGACCGCAGTAGGCGGCTTGCCCGGTGCCGGTTCCTCATCCTCGGAGAGATCACCTAATGGCTGCATTAGCAATTCAGGCAAATCATCAAGATTATCTTCCTCTGAGATATTTGAAAGTTGATCTGCAGCCAGAAAACCTGCACTGGTGCTAGGTTGAGGATCCAATTGGGGAGAGGAGGTTCCTGAGCCCACGGAGGGCAGGGTGGCAGCCAAGTTCTGTAGGTTGGCTGTGATGCTGCTCTGGACCGCCATTGCTATCCATTGTTGGATCAGGGTTGGATCAAATGGCAAAGCCGGTGGCTGTTGGGCTGGGTCCGAGACAGGGGAAGGCCTGGCTTCCTGACTAGAAGGGGGATGAGGTGGTGGTTGGGCCTGCTCTATCCCAGGGCCTGGGTCAGGTTGAGGGCCTTGGATTATTTTCTGTCCAGTCATGGCAGCCACGCCCAATCCCCCTGGTCCCCACAAGTTCGGAGATATCTGGGGAAGAGTTGAGGCCTCAAGAGAGGGAGCAACCACTTGCTGGCTGGTGGGGGCCTGGGGAGCAGATCTAGTCTGAGCAGCTTTATTGTGAATCTTCTGTAGGGCCCGATCCCTACGCTGCTCCGCCCTCGTGGTCTCTGCCCTGATCGGTTGAGAAGAAGATGAGGCTGCAGCCTCATCATCATTAGGCCTGTTTGTTTTCTGTTTCCTTTTGCCCCCTGGTTTGGAAGAGTTAGAGGGCATGCCTTTCGCCATTTCTCTAATGAGGGCGATTGGGATCAGGAGTCAGTTGTGGCTAGAATGCCTGGTGCGTTTCTGCTCCCCCCCCCGCATCCCCCCCGCGGGCTAGGTACGCCTGATGACCTGCCCGGCTAACGGTCACTGCGGCTTCGCGATCTGCGATCCTCCCTGCGAAGTCCTGGTGCGATCCGCTCTTCTCAGGCCCGAGCCGCTACGAGTTGGCGCCAAATTTAAATTCAGGAGCCTCCCGCGAGCGAGGCTCCGGCAGCAGGCTCCGAGGCGACAATCGGCTGGCCGAAGAAAGAAAGGCACCGCTGGCGGTTTCGCTTTTCCTTTTGCGAAAAGCAACCGCGGCGGCAGCGGCAAGCTCGCTCGATAGGACTTGCCCACATGGAGATGAGCGAGGGCGCGGCGACGGGAGTCCCTTCGCGACCAGAGCCGGAACAGAGTCAAACGGCTTTTTTCTTCTGGTCGCGGCCGCGAGGCGAGCAATCGGAGGGGGGGGGGTTTCGGGGTGCAGTGGGCTAGGCCGGAGCCCAAAGCCCTCGTGGCAGCTCAGGAGGAAGACTCCAGGTGCTGCCACGCTCCCTCGCTCACCAAATTATGAAAAATCTTCCAAGAAGGGTAGCAAGGAAAAGGAGAGAAAGGAAAGGTCTAAAGAAATAAAAGTTTTAGAATACAACCTGACTCTACAATGGACCAGCAGTTGGGCTGGGTTTTCGCCACGTCCTGTTCTGCTGAGGACGAGTCAGAAACTGGGACCCCCAGGGGCGGATCCAGGCAATTAAGAAAAAAATAGTGACTCGTCCTCAACTGCTGGTAGACGGAGACAACCCATCCTGACTGCTGGCTCCTCAGAGGATGGAGAAAGTAGTATTTCTACACCAACAAAAGCTGTACTAGTATAACCTGTTGTTTCCTTTTGGATTGCTCAATTTGACTACATTCGTTGAATATGTTTTACCTTTTTTACAGTATATTATTTCACAAGCACTTACTAAATGAGTACAGAAGAAAAAAATGTTTCCTTTCTTTCTCCATAACCACTTTCCACTGTCTAGTTCTATTGATTATCTTTATTTGATAATATAGAAATCTAAATGTTTCAATAGGTCTGTGCTTTGAACAATCAATAACATTACTCTTACGCAACTGTTTGGCAAAATGTTTTACAAAAGTCCTGAAGAACATTATGTGAACACTTAGCAGAAGTTATAACAATTACCTAAATTAAGTAAATATTATTATAGTTTGCCTTATATTATCTGTAATCCAGAAATAAAGCAAGCTATAGTAATGTTTTACCATCTGTTTCTTAATTTTGCATTGTTAATTTTACATTCCACTCTAAAAGTTGTTTCTCTTGTAATACAGATTAAATGGTAGAAATCATAATGATCAATTTTTAAATGGTTTATACAGAGAACGCTGCTCAATTATGTTGTTAAATCTACCAAATGGGTATTCTCTTCCAAGATTCTTACCCATTAATAGGAATAAATTTACACTTTTTGTTATTTATCACTTTTTGCTACCAATACCATGTAATATTCACTAATGGTTCAAAAGAAATTTTGAGATTTCTTTAAGGCACTTTAATATAAATGCTCCTCCAATACACTTTCAGTATATTAAGTATATTTAAAACATTATGATGTGTAATTTAGTTTGCTTCTATATATTTCAGTTTTCTGAGGTAAAAAAGAATAAACTGCATTAAGAATGTTCTATGCATCAACTATTCTGTACATATCTGGTTTTTAAATTAAAAAAACAACAACCCTTTAGGTAGTCCTCATTTAATGAATGGTCACTTAACAATTATTCAAAGTTACAACAGACCCAAAAGAAAGTACTTATGACCCGGATTTGAAGTTCTGGCAACTACCATGGTCATGTGGTGGCATTTTGGTGCTCAGCAACTGATCCACATTTATGGCCATTTGCAATGCCCTGTGGTCATGTGAACATTATTTTTGATATGTTTTGCCAGAAATTGATGATTAATTGGGCAAAAAACACCCATTGCAAACAATGGATTCATTTCAGAACTGCGATGTTCATTTAACAACTGCAGCATTCACTTTTCAACCACTGCATTCACTTAAAGACTGCTGCAAAAAAAATCATAAAATTAGGTTGGTCATGTAATGACCCATTTAACAACCGCCATGACTTGTGGGCTCAATTGGAGTCATAAGTTGAAGAGTTTTTATAAAAACATTTTCTGTTATGTGCACATCATTAAACAGTATAATATTGTACTATGTAACTGTAAAACTGTAAACAGCATAAGATTCAGAGAGGGGGTGGGGGGGTAAGTAGGTAGGTAGGTAGGTGGGTTGATCATGGTCAATAGAAGTTTTTAAACAGACATCTAATTTATAATGTGGATAGCTGTCAAAATGGAAATAAGGATGAAGCAAACCCTCAGCAGAGAACATAAACATGGGCATAATCAAATGAAAATAGACAATCTAATAGCATTTCAGGTTTTAACACATATTTTTCATTGAGCTCTGGAACAAAAAGATAAGCAGCGCAACTCTTTCAACATGATGAAATACAATTAGACCATATAAATGTTTTAATAAACCAGTGAACAAATTGGGGATATTTAGTACAATGGAATAGGTCAACAATCTAAAGTGTTCTATTATTATAACAAAGCTAACTGTGGCAAAATTGAGCTCTCAAACAGGAACACTTGCAGCAAGCAAGCATATAGTGCTGGGGAATGGATTCTACTTGAAAACTTGTTTGTTGAGCTGGAAGGGGGAAAAAATCAGTCTGAAGCTCCACATTGAAGACAAATATAACAACTTGGAGTGGGGTGAGGTGAGGGATGGAAATCAATCAGAAAATTCCTGTTCTGCCAACTTTTGGTGATTAAGAAAATGAAGTACAATCTTTTTTACTTAATGGATAGAAAAACTCTGAAATTTGGTGCCTGGAGATGTGATGATGGTCACCAATTGAAATGATTTTAATAGGAGACTACTGCAGACGATTCACAGAGTACTGATATATCCAACAAGTGTCTTCTTATGTTCTTATAAAATTCAGTTCATTTTATCAAATGCTAATTTTTTATTAAGAATTCCTGGTTTCATGGTATTAACCTTTTACATAGACAATAATCATATAAAAATCAATGTAAATAATGTGACATTTAGGTTTTATATTTTTAATAACTTATGCATTATGCTTTTAATCCTCCCAATAGCAATTTACAAGACGAATATAAAAATTAAAAGAATAAAACATATAATAATAAAGCAAAAGCAGAATACGTAACACCTGTCATACTTACATTATGGTTCTTAATTCTCAAAATTAAAACTAGAAAAAATTAAATGCCTAAGAAAAGAATGGTGTTTTCCTGGTACTAAAAAAGATAAAATGTTCATGTCAGGAAATCTTTTTTACAGAAGATATTCTATGCACAGGAGCTAATTTACTGAATTTTGTGGAACATCTGGGCAAAGATCTTCAAAAGAAGACACATGTATCTCATCAGGAAATACATAAGGAAATAAGTCCTGTAGTATGTAAATCCTGAATATCAAATGGAAGGAATCTTTGACACTATAACTCTCAGTCCAATTTAAAAACCAACAAAGAGAAGCATTAGTTAGTAATTCATTGTTAAACAGCTGTTTTTCCTAGGTTTTGAAAGACCAAAAAGAAACCTTTGAATACTGGGATGAAATAAATCCCATATAAAAGGTATTTGATAAAATATTCAAGTTAAAGCACCCCTGGTTATGTTCATGGCAAAGACTGAAAGAAGCACGATAGTTTGCCTCCAAAGGCTATGTTTCTTAATTATTTTAGACATAGAATACCAGATTCCATATACAATATACCTATAACAGTAGTCAGCAATTTAATCCCAGGGCCTATGATGAAAAGATGTAGCATTATTACATCTCTGACTTGTCCAATTAAAAACGTGAACAAAATAGATTGAATTAGCATGCAGAACTCAAGAAGCTTGACATTTTTGTAGCAGATAAAATAAATGAGCTGCCAATGTTAATGCAGATCCAAATAAAATAAAGAAAATGGGATTCTGACCACCTTATGCCGAAATGCTTCCATCTCAATTTCATCTGCCTCTCAAGCATTTTGCTTTTTGCTTTTTATGTAATGACAGTCTGACCTGTCTTTATGATATTATAGACTATATTATATATCATATCATATATTATTACAAATATCAGATGGAAAAGGACAGTGGTGTTTTTTTTTTAAGTAGAAGAAATAATTTTTTTCTTTGATGAAAGTGTCTTTGAAAATAGTAAATGTAATTAAACTAACAGACCAGACTCTGTGGGAAGGTGGACTGGTTTATGTAGAAGGACAATCATTGTGGATTTTACAAAATGAGACTGCAATAATATGAGTTAGGCAGTCTGATTGTGACCAAAGAGAGCCAACTGGAACTAAAAGAAGCCTGACTTTTATTCTCACATAGTAACTGACATATTTTCACGTTCTCACCATGGCAACCACAAGAAAAATTACCAAACTGGGAGAAGGACCCAGGGGTTCACTAGAATAACTTATTGATAAGGGTATTTTATCAGATTTATTGCATAAATGGTTTGAATAATTTGATAAAAAGATGAATGCAATAATTAAGAAATGGAAGGATTTTCAGAGGTAAAAAAATATTTCAAAAGTAGTTAAGAAAGTTTGGAAAATCTGTAGGGCAAGGGACTGCAGACTTACAAGAAATTACAGAGTTTTGGAAAGTAAAACAGAAATGATAAATGGAGAGAGAGAGAGAAGGAGCTGGACAATTTGTTATTATTGGAATTTGGGGGGAAAGAATTTTGTTTAAGAGTTAGAGAAATTCCAAAAGAACACGGAGAGGACATTACAGAAAAGATTGTTAAATCTCTGCCTGGATTTCTGGAATTGGAAGGAAGATTGATTCTAAGTGGGCTGGACTTAGATCTCTTGTGGACACAAAGGGACTTCAAATTGATGAGCCTTCCTTCAGCCTGGTCATTTCCTTCATCTGATTACTTGTCGTCTTCTTCTGACAAAGTATACAAAGACATCTATTCCACTGTTCCTTTTTTGCAATTTTGCAAAACCTGCATTGATCCTAGAGGCTTATGAAATATTGTACAGAAATCTTTTGCAAACTGAATTGTAGAATGACAAGAAACATCTTGAGAGAGAGATAATATTCAGGAACTGACTGTACTGCAAAGTGAAGTAGGTGCTGCTGAAATAGGTTACAAAAGAAGAATATTGTATGGAGTAAGATTGTATAGCCTAGAGATAGCAAAAATTGTGTATATGTGGAAGAACACAAACATAAGATAATTGGTAAATGACTGAACTATTGCACTAATTCTTCCATATTTTATCCATATATAAAAGAAAAACAGAGTTCTACCTGAAGAAAAAAGTGCCAAATGAATAGCTGGGTTTGAGAAAAGATTAGAAACACAAGATCAGATACCAAAATAAAAAAAAGGGTTTACTTTTCTTTGCTGACTTTACTTTACTTCTTTACTTTACTTTACCTTACTACTTTGCTCCACTTGGTAGTGGAGATTATACCTGAATGTTTAACGCATAAAAGGCTAATTAATGTATCAGAATACTGATTATTCATCTGAAGAAATTTTGCAAGGAACAAGAAGCTACTTAAAGAAGTCATTTGGACAAACAACTTCAATCAAAAGAGGAAAAGTGTGAAATAGGAATGCACATTGTCCTTAAATGTGTTTTACTTCTTCAGCAAATATCATTTGCTTAACAGGACTGAAAGTGATGAAGCTTTGGAGGCTGAAACATTAACAATTTCAGATACGCAAACATCACTTTATTATCAGAAGATTAACGCAACTCAGAAGAGCTTATTGTAAATTAAAACGGGAAATGAAAAATCTTGGTTATAGTTAAATATTAAGAAGACAGAGATAATGTCAGCCAACATGTGAGTGAACTTACAGTTGATGGTGAGGAAGTGACAGTGGTAAACAGTTTTGTTTTCTTAGGTTTAATAAATAAAAATGTATGATAAAGAAGAGTAATCCTAGGGAGGAAGGCAATAACAAATCATAAAGGATAAGGATATTTTTTATCACAACAAAGATAAGAATAATTAAAGCAATGCTCTAATGGTAATGTATAGCTTTTAAAAATGGACACTGAAAAAGAAGAGAAAAATTACTTTGAATTATAAATTTTCAGATTGTTACTCTGAGTATTAGATTGCAATAAGAACCAATCAGCAGTCCAACCTCAACCACATAACAATAACAAATTGATCTCCACTGAGTAAACAAAAACTATGACATTTTAGAAAGATAATAAGAATAATTGATTGATTAGAAAAATTCTCATTTTTGGCAAACTTGGGGGAAGCAGAAGGGAAAAACATTGGATGGATGAAAAAGATCAACAAGATTACTAAACAGAATTTGGAAGAGGTATTATTAAGTATCATGAAAATTTTTCATGTAGTCACAAGAGTTGAACCCAACTCAATTACACTTAACTAATTATAGTTGCTTCAGTACAGGTAATCTAATTTATTTTAGGCAAAATGGAAATATAGAATTTCCTAATGGATTTTGGACAGAAAACTATGTGGGAAAGTTTATTACCATTGCCTAATCTATTCAAAATTCAACCTGTACCTTTCACATGTTGTTTTCTCAATTTCTTGAAAAGTTATTTTTCAGAACAAGGATTCCATAAAGAAATGTGTTTAAAAACTTCTGCCAAGTAATTTATTACATAAATTCCTTTATTGTTAACACTGAAATAGGCTTATTACTTATTGAAACTAAGGTTATTTCTATTCCTCTTGCATATTATTAATCAATTTGCTATAATACTATGTGTATGTGTGTATAAAGTGGTGGAATTAGGATTTCATTTTCTTTTCTTTCTTTTTTATTATTATTTATTTATTTATTTTTCAATATACAAATCAATAAACTTTTTAACAGTACTGTGTCATATGTATCATACGGTTATTTACATTTATTTCTATACATCTTTATTCCTCTGCTCTAACCAATTATACCATCTATTCCACATCTCATAAAATTCTGTTTCCTCTTTGCCTTTCATTTCCAGAGTGAGCCTATACATCTCAGCACATTCGAGTATTTTATGTATAATCCTTTCATCACCTGGTGTATTTTCAAGTTTCCAGTATTGAGGATTTCATTTTATTTTCAATTGTTTGAAAGCATTCAAGTAAACTTCCTTCTTCAAGCTATTTTACCCATTATTATTGCATTTATATTAAAAACTATTTGTAACTATAAGTAATTAAAGAAAACTATTTTTCCTTCAGTATACAGTGCATTTTCCTGCATAGCTAATTTTATTGCTTATAACTTTCCACAGCTGTTAATTCACATTTGCAAATTAATAAAACAAATCGTAATATATGTCACTCACTGCATAATATCAGGAGGCAAAATAGATACATCCTTGACATTCTTTAAATATTTGTTTTTAAAATCCAAATTGCACCTCTCACCATTAAAATTACCTGGGCACATCTTAATTTATAATTTACAATTTGTAAATGAAGCAAAACATGCATTTATATGAAATCAATTACTTACAATGACCTACCTTTACTAAGTCCATCTCTAAACTGCCCACAAAGTCTCACCTAAACAACAAATATAGCACTGCAGCTACCGGAGCTTCTTTTAAAGGAAAGCAAGAAAGATGTGATTGGTTGCTGTGGTGATGGATGTGACACAACTGCTTTAGTTCATCTTCTTGCCTGAATATATCCAGAGAAGAGAGGCTCACCAATTTCTTCTATAATTGGTTCCACTGTCACTAATCACTCTTATTGTTAGGAAATGTTTCTAGCATTCATCTGGAATCTGCATTCTTATAACTTAAGGTCATTATTTTGTGGTTGCAGTTTAAAATTATAAAGAAGAGATCTTATTATCATCTTCTGAGTGACAATCTTTCAAGCTCTAAGGAGGTCCAATCATAGCCTAACTACCATTAGCTGAACAGTTTTGAGGGAAAACACACCTAGCATTTTCAGTCTTTCCAGGTAAGATTTAGTTTCCAATTCCACCATCAACCTTATTGCTCTTCTTTGCACCAGTTTTTAGTTTCTCTTAATTCTCCTTAAATTGAAGTGCCTTGAATTTGACACTTAATATAAGATCGTGTTTCAGTAACATAGAATAAAATAAAATTTCCTCTTTCTATTATTTGGAAAATATCCTTTTATTGATGAATTTGAAAAATGCAGATTTAACATTCGCATCACAGTATTGACTTATATTTAGGTTGTGATTTATTGTAATTCCAAGATCCACTTTTCCTTGGTTTGTTTGTCTGTTTTTCCCACACTTCTTCACCATCCATCTCTCTCAGAGAGGGGCTGTGGGTGTGGGCAGTACAATTTAATCAATAAAATTAAGCATTAAAAATGGAATAATTTTATAATAATTTATATGTGTCCCATCTCAGTATCTTGATACCCATTACTGAGCCAAGTATCCTCCATCTTAAACATATATACAGTATATAAATAAATGAATATGGAATAGAGAATAAATCTGTATTTCTCTCTGCTAAGCCTCCTTTAATTATTTTAACGGGTTTCTCTAATTCAACAAGAGTGTTTTCAGCTTTGTTTCTTCTAGAATATTAGCTAACTCACTCAGTTTTCTGCAAATTTATAAGAATCCAATTCAAAACTTCATGAATCTGCTGAAGAGCACCAGGCTCAGGACTGAGCTACAAGGCATCCCATTGCAATGTCTCTCCAGTTTGATATGAAACTACTTGTAAGTACTCTCTGAATATATTTTCAAATAAGAAGAGAAGTCATACTTGGGTATTCACATCAAAATATCATAGAGTGCTCTACAAACTGCTTAGGTAAAGTCAAGATATATTAGATCCACTTCATTCCAAAATTCCAATAAAAATTAATATATTAATCAGATAAGCCTTTCTCTTCACAAATTTTGGGGAGAAGCAGAAGGGTTTTTTTCACATGTCTGAAGAAGGGAAACCTGCTTTTATCAATTCTGTTACATCTATGTACTAGTCTAGATCCAAGTCTGGATTTAAATATTTTCTTATCAATTAATGAAAATAAATATGTAAAAGTTTTATCATAATATATTAATTCTAGGAATTCACAAAACAGCTTTGATAGTATATAAAAGAAGATTACAGTGGAATTCACCTGGAATACAGATTATTCTATGAACCTTTAACAGGCCTGTAGGTTTTTGCATCTGTATTTTTCTGCATTTTTTGTCAGCTTCACCACTCTGTCTTTTCTTTGAGCATTTAGGCTCAAAGCAAAGTATTCTATTTTTTATTTTATTTTATTTTATTCAGCATCAAAACTCTCTTTGAAAGTTCTTTGTAGGGACAGCCTCCCTTCTTCCATTCTAGAACAGACATACAAATGTAGAGTTCAAGAAAGGGTCTTTTTCTACATCACTGAAGAACCAATGAAAATTCTTACAAGCCTTTCTTTGCTACCCTGCTTCACTGCCAAGAGTGCATTGATATGGAATATTTCTAACAGGATTTTCTTTTGATGCTTTTATGGGAAACCAAGGGGGAGCGTTTCAGTTATTTCTCAGTATATACTACCAAGAAAGCTTTGCAGTGAAGGTATTCCATATTTCTGGTACCTCCAAAACAAGCTAGCAAATATATGGCCATAGGATCAAACTTGGAATAATAAAAATGTTCCAAAGATTGCAATGATAAATTTGTCATGTAACGTATTTCAACATTCATTGAGGGGGTAATTTATTAAAAAAGTAAGTGGAAATCAGAATAAGCTTGACAGTAGAATTACAATACTATGTATCATATAATTTCTGAAAGAACACAATCAGCTAGATTCTGGTAATTAGCTTCATGTATTATTCAATATAATGCATATACATTCCATGCCTTTTTAACTGGGTCCCCAATATAAAAACAGTGCTCAATTTTGACTCCATTAGAAAGGAACTGTAAGGACTATAAGGAAAAACAGATAGCTTGTATGTATTAGTATACGTTGGAATTCTTACAGAGCAAGTTATTTATAAGGCGCAAGTTATGTATTATCACAGAAATATACTAAAAACTAAAGAACTAGATGAAGTATTAATTTTCTTTATTAATAAGTCATGTTTAAAATACACACATAATGTTTTAATAAGCATTTTTGAATGGCAAAAACATCTGCTAAATTCCTGGCATTGGGTGGTTGAAATATCCAAAAATAAAAAACCTCCCAGCCTTAGATGTAATTTGCAAATTTGTTCTGGGAGAAAAAAAAATGATTGACATTTTAACACTAAATTGAAAACAACAGCATTTTAAGTAATTTTTCAAACTCTTTCAAATTGGATAGCAATGGAATGACCACTTATTGTGGCTGGCATGAGCACAGTATCTATCTCAAAAAAGCAGAGCACTCTGAAAAAGTGGCTGAGGAATTCGGGGAATTGAAGTCCACAAGTCTTAAAGCTGCCAAGGTTGGAGACTCCTGATATAGGTAGTCTTCACCTAATGGTGATATTGCATAACAAAGGCAATCCAGACACTCCCTCTTGCCATCATCAAGTGGAGATTGTAGATCGTTAAGCAAAGAGCTCCTTGCAGCTTCCATGCAGCTTCCAATAAGCAAAGTCAGTGAACAAGGCAGAAGGAAGTGGCACGTCCCAGGCAGTTCACAAGCAGGCCAGTGGGCAGGTAAGAGGCCGCTGGTGGGTGGGGAGGTTAGAGACTTGTGACCTTCCCTCTGGATTTTCCATTGGCTTCCTTGTGAAAAGCCAGAAGGAAAGAGAATAAATGGCAGCAACTATTGTAAATGTAAGTCCATTGCTAAGCAACTGAAGTGTGATTATGTAACTATAGCTGCGCTGTGCTGGCCAGAATTTTGAGGATCAGTCATAAGTACCATTTGTTCAGTGCCATTGCAATTTGAACTGGTCACTGAACAAAAGGTTGTTAACCAAGGACTACCTGCAGTTGAATTGCTGCTAAAGTGAGCATTGCAAACTCAAGTTGACACGAAGGCTACATGAAAATCATTTTTCATTAGACCAAGGGCTATAACAATGAAGACTTTTCATACAGCGAGATAAAAGTTACTAACTTTTAATGATTATATTTTAATTAATTATCTGTGGCCTTCCAGATATTCCTGAACTGTACCTCCCAAACAGCCTCAAACTGCCTGACCAAGAATGAAAGATGCAGCACCTTTAGAACTACACCTTGCCTACTGAAGTCAGACAGCATGTTAAAGGGAAACTTCAGTCAAAGTTCCAATCTTTTGCTGCTATTGTAGAAGCAAAAATGGAACAAGTGCAGAACTGCTTTCCCATATCCATCCTTTGATGTGATTCTATGAAAAGTTGTTGCATCTCACACTTCCTATCTCCTTAGTCCCAAAAGTAGCCCCAAAGAGAGCTCTTCCTAATTCTTGCACCTGCCCATTTGTCTACTCCCTCCGACCTATATCAATGACCCTTTCTACCAAGACAGGGATAATTCCTGCTCACTCCTTTCCATGGTTCCAGGGTGAGGAACAGCCACATATGAAAGTGCTGCACATTTCAACCTGCTTGATCTTTTTTCTTCTCTTTTGGGGGAGAAAGGGGACTCCTCTGTATGATGGCTTTGTTCTATTAAAGGGCAAGAGTGAAATGCATGAAGAGGGGAAACCAAAGAATGGAGTTCTCAGTCCCCTACCGTGCTCTCTTCACAAGGAGGAGATGGAGGACAGCTTCAAAAATCTCCAGCAACTTGGGCAACTAGTGTATGGGTTATGTTGCTGCCAACTCAACACTTGAAAAAAGATGAAATGCTACTGTTGTATTTCAAGGAGGCTTAACTTAGAATAGTTCTGTGTTTCGGTGTAGGACAAATTCTTTGTGGAATATTTTTGTCTCTTTAATTAATGTAGGGATAATGAAGGCGAGGTTTATCATGAATGCAATGATGAATACCTAGAGCATAAATAGAGGCATTCTTCACTTGAAGACTTTCTTCAAAGGCAATCTGATGGAATGCATGGACAATAATGTAAAAATAAGGATATTAAGACATGGAAGATCCAAGGACGTTCATAGCAATATAACCTGGCAAACCCTAAAGGCAGACTTCACTGCAACCAAAGCAAGCTTTCAGTTAACCTACAGCAGCTCCATTACTCAGAATAAAACTAATCTCAAAGAGTATAATGGTTATTCAAATAAAGTTCTTGTGCATTTGACATAAAGAAAAGAAAGTTCCCTCATATGAAGCCAAGCTCAAATTCTTTTAATTTTCCCTCTAGGGAAATAAATACATGAGTTCTTAGTTATTTCAACTTTTAATCAATTATCAATAGTTGCAGAGGAGGTTAGCCACAGCTTTTATTTTGGAGATGTTTTTGTTTGTTGATTAATATTTTTTCATGTGAGAGAGAAAACTTGTATGTTTAGGATCTCAGAATTTCTGAAACATCAGAAGTGGTTTTTTTGTTCCATCTATTGAGCCACTAAAATTGGCAGAGATGCAGTACCCGAGAAAGAACATTATGAGAAAGTAAAGAACGCCTGGTTCTCTGTACTTTGCCAAGAAAAAAGCAATTGCAGGTAGCTTTATTTCCAGAAAGGGAAAGAAAAAAACAAACCCTCTGTGCTACCTTTCTTGGAACTGCAGTATTTAGAAGAAGCATCTTAGTATTTGCTTAAGCTGTTATTGTGTTTAGTACAGCTGAAAAACCTGAACATAAGCTATTTAAAATCCAAATTTATGAAAATGTATGTTTTAGACACATAATTCATTAATATTAACAGAGAATATTAACAGAGAATATGATACTCAGCTGTATGTCTCAGTCCGTGGTGAATTAAGTGATGTCATGTCCTCCCTCTCGGAGTGCCCAGAGCCTGTTAGGGGCTGGATGGGGAGCAACGGGTTGAAACTAAACCCTGGCAAGACTGAGTGGCTCTGGGTTTGGGGTTCTTTGCCCCATGGAGAATTGCCGCCTTTGGTCTTTGATGGGGTGGCACTACCCCAAACAGACCCCGTGCGTAATCTGGGGGTTCTCCTGGACTCGTGACTCCTGCTCGAAGAGCAGGTGGTGGTCGTGGCCAGGAGGGCCTTTGCGCAACTGCGGGTTGTGCGCCAGTTACACCCTTTCCTGGACCAACAATCCCTATTCATGGTCACTCATGCCCTAATCACTTCCCGCCTTGACTATTGCAACACGCTCTACATGGGGCTGCCCTTGAAGAGCATCCGGAAGCTCCAGTTCATGCAAAATGCAGCGGCCCGCATGGTTTTGTGCAGACCTCGGTGTGCACATGTATCACACCTCTCCTGCAGGAGCTGCATTGGTTGCCGATTTGCCTCCGGGTACAATTCAAGGTGCTGATTGTCACCTTTAAAGTCCTTCATGGCTTGGGACCAAGTTATCTGAAGGACCGTCTCTTGCCGGCCACATCTACCTGACCCACCAGAACAGGAAGGCAAGGAATGTTGCAGGTCCCATTAATTGATTATATGATTCTCTCTTTTATTAGTTTTATTGTTTTTTATATGAGGTTTTTATATTCTTGTAAGCCGTCTTGAGTTGTCATGTGCGAATAGGCGGCAATATAAATTTCCAAAAATAAATAAATATTGCTTCTTGCCTGCCTTATAAAAGTGGTCAGAAAATTAGAGAAATGCTACCAAGAACCATCAACAGAAGCCCTGAACAAACTTTAGAGCTCAACCTTTCTTCTCTATTTCATTAAAATTCTTACAGAAACTTGAAGTCACTTTCAGCCTTATCTAATAAACATATAAACATATGAAAGTGATGGCAGAAAAAGATCTAGTGATCCATAGAATCAGCCCCTTAAGGATTTGAAGATCCTTCAAATTAATTTAAATTTTTGTATTTTTAAATTTTTTGTTGGATGATGGACGTGTTTATTCCAAGCATCTTTAAACTCAGACTAATGACTGACCCACCTCTGCTGGATGTTGGTTCCAAACTTCCACTACTCCAGCGGTCCCCAACCTTTCCAGCTTGCAGGACTGACAGGTAGGAGAAGGGATGGCTCCATCCGAGTGATGGGGGAACGCGTTCACACTGCTCTATTTGCACTAGCGGCGGGACGCGCACCTGCCACTAGCACAAATGGAGCTTTGTGCACAATCTTGTGCATCTGCCACTTGCACAAGTGGAGCTGCACACACACGCTCGCCCACCTCTTGCATGGCCCAGTTTTGAACAGGCCACAGCCTGCTATTGCCTAGGGCAGTGATGGCGAACCTATGGCACGGGTGCCACAGGTGGCACGCGGAGCCATATCTGCTGGCACGCGAGCCGTTGCCCTAGCTCAGCAACAGCGCGCATGTGACTGCCCGCCAGCTGATTTTTAGCTTGCGCAGAGGCTCTGGGAGGGCGATTTCAGCCTCCGGAGGGCCTCTGGGGTGGTGGTGGGAACGTTTTTGCACTCCCCAAGCTCCCAAGAAAGCCTCTGGAGCCTGGGGAGGGCGAAAAATGGGCCTCCCGGGTCCACTGGAAGTCGGGAAACTGAGGAGTGGGGGGGGTCGTGCATGCATACGCAGGGGGGTGGGGCAAGTGGGGGGCTTTGAATTATGGGTGTGGGCACCCACGTGCATGCGATAGCGCGCGCACACACTATTTCGGCACCCAAGGAAAAAAAGGTTCGCCATCACTGGCCTAGGGCCACAGCCTAGGGGTTGGGGACCTCTGCACTATTCTTTCTCTGAAATAATATTTTTTAACATTACTTTTGAACTTCCATCTGTCAGTTGAGGTTATGCCACCATGTTCTTGATTTTTGCTTAATATTAAAAATACTTCTAGAACCTTGTTCACACCCTTAATATATTTAAAGGTTTCAATCATGCCCCTACTTTTCCTTCTGTCCTCCAGGCTGTACATATTCAGTTCCTCCAATCTCTCCTGATATGTTTTTGTCTCTCAGATCTTACACCAAGGTCTCTGTTGCCTGTCTCTGGACTCATTCAATCTTATCCATGTTTTTTTTAAGTAAGGTCTCAATAACCGGACACAGTATTCCAAATGGGGTCTGAGTAAAGCCCTTTACAATTAGATTAGGACTTCTTTAAATAAATATGTAAAACTGGTTAACAGTTTGGGAGAAAAACCTTCCATACATTTTCAATGACCATATTTCCATTTTCAAATCTACTATGATCTTCCTTCCTTCCTTCCTTCCTTCCTTCCTTCCTTCCTTCCTTCCTTCCTTCCTTCCTCCTTCCTTCCTTCCTTCCTTCCTTCCTTCCTTCCTTCCTTCCTTCCTTCCTCCTTCCTTCCTTCCTTCCTTCCTTCCCTCCCTGCCTCCCTACCTATGAAACAAACAACATATGAAACAACAGCATATACATTATACTTATAAACACCATTTAATTTTTAAAGAACAAATTAAACATTGCCTTGTCATCTTTAAATCTTATTACTTGAAGAGAGCATATCTTTGTTAAAATAAATTATCTATCCCTGGGAAAAAAATTTAAGGGGTAACAAAGTGTACAGTATGGACTATCTCTTTATCTTACATATTAAGTTGTTCCAATATGTAAGCCTCAGAAATGTACAACAATGCAAGAATAAACACGTCAGGGAGGGTATAACTGTCTTCCCAAAAATGGGGACCACCACAGGGAAGGTCTTTGTCCTATGATCCCAATAGCTTACTGCTAACGAGTGTAGCAACCTTAAGAACTTGCAACAGCAGGATTGCCATGCCAAAGTCTGGCTTCTCCATATTGGACCAGTGTCCACTTCCAAATCATTTCCAAAACAGCCTCACTTAAGAGAAGATTACAACAGTCCGACTATGTTGGTGATCAAAATGTGAATTACCATTACAGGGCCATTCAAATAAAGACAAGATCATATGTTAAAAGCAGTGACATAAAAAATAAAGATATAATCTAATTTGAAATCACCATCTTGCAAACAAACTAAAAATACTTCTACAAATGCAAGGATGCCATAAGTTCGCATTTTTCAAACAGCAATCTCCATTTGCCACATGATAAACCAATCATTAGTGACTTTCATAAGCAAGGCATAATTTAAAAGGATGTTACATTTAGCCAATTCATTGACAAAGAAAACTACATACATTTTAAGCAGATTTTAAATTTTATAGATAACAATAACCATTAGTTTAATTAAACCTTTAAAAACTTTAGTGGGGCAGCTGACTTTAAAAAAAAGAGGGTATGCTTTCTTTAAACAGATGTGTATAGGTAATCCTCGACTTACAACAACAATTGGGACCAGCATTTCTATTGCTAAGTAAGGCGGTTAAGTGGGTTTTACCCAATTTTATGACCTTTTTGCTGCAGTTATTAACTAAATCAGTGCAGTTGGTAAGTGAATCGTGATTGTTAGGCGAATCAGGCTTCTTTCACTGACTATGTTGGAAGCCGGCTAGAAAGATTGCAATTGAATCCAGGATGCTGTAACCATCGTAAATACATGCTGGTTGCCAAGCACCCAAATTCTGGTCACATGGCCATGGGGATGCTGTGAAATTATAAGTGCAAGGACTGGTTGTAAATCACTTTTTTGTGTGTCTTCCAGTAACTTTAAATTATTGCTAAATAAAAGGTTGTTAAGTTGAGGCTTGCCTGTAGTTTTTAAAATAGAATAGAATTCTTTATTGGCCAAGTGTGATTGGACACACAAGGAATTTGTCTTTGGTGCATATTCTATTCTATTCTATTCTATTCTATTCTATTCTATTCTATTCTATTCTATTCTATTCTATTCTATTCTAATCTATTCTATAGTTTGATGCAAAGTAGGAAAGGTGTTTTGGTTCTGGCATGGCCATATTTGTTAAGTTATGTTTTCCTTAGAGAAAACATACTGAAAGCATATGGTATACCACTATTTACTTATCTATGAACTAGAGTTCTTTTGCTGCCGCTAAATATGCATGTTTCAACTAAACATGAGAAACATTACTGTTTTATCCAGAAGAATATTATTCATATGCAAATAAGGGCATTCATCAAAACATATATTCATGTACCTTTTTCATGGGGTGGGGTATCTATTAATATGCAGATGGATTTATAATTTGGGGGGGAAATCTAAATTCTTAGAAAGATGTAAAACAGTACTCTAAAATCCAACCATGGCCTAGAAAGGCAACTTGAATAGAGAATAAATGTTGCTGTTATATATGATATGACACGAATTCTCTTCCTACCTTAAAGATGTAAACATTAAATTGCACGTAACGTTTGCAAATTTTATACTGCGTGTTCAACACTCCCACAGCACATCTAATCCTAGCTACATTTTTATATAATTTATAAAACAGGCACTAACCATATTAGGAAACTAAGAATCAGCATCCCATAATTGCATTAAAAAACAAAAGACATCCTCCCCCAGCAAAAAAAAATCCCGAAGTCAATTAAAAAGCATGTTACGGAAATAGTATTTTCTACGTTCTGAACTCACAAAATGTCCCTCCCATTAGTACCAATATAAAGTCACCATGTACACCATTTAAATTTATCCTTAAAAGATATTTCATCCTCTCCAATTCCTCCAACCTCAGTAAAGTCTTTATGTTATCTTACCAGAATATCATGTATACCTTAATTTATACATTTAAAAGAATACATAAATCTATTTATTGCAACTGTGTTCACATTTACCTAAAATCAATGTATTTAAAATTGATTGATTTACTGGGCCAAAATCTTTACAGCAAATTTAAATATAGAAACCACTTAAAGGTCTTGTTTAAAAAAAGTTCTCCTTGTTTGCAAGTTTGGGAAGTGGGATAAAAACTGATCACTTAGTTATCTGGAGGCTGGCGTTTTGCTAGTGAAATGTGCCACCTCCCACTTTTGTTTTTATTGATTTCATCATAGAAATTAATAACTGAAAAACATATTTCATATGTATTTTGAAGTAACCTGCAAATTGCCATCACTGGATCCCATAACGTTTTCAGCATTTATGACACAGAATTTAGATTTTACTATATTCTAGAAAATATATAACCTTAGTTATTTTCAAACTCACTTTTGTGCTCCCTGAGACAACAGCTTTGTCCACGTTCGCTGGCAGCTGCTCTTCTGTCTGGCAAACTTCCAGTGACCATTCCGCACAGCGGTGATGAGCCCAACAATAGCCTAACACATGATGTTAGCAAATTAATCAATTAGTTTGGCCCCTTTTTGCCAAGTAATACCTAACTTTCAGCTTCAAAGGGAATAGAAAAAGCACCAATGTATAACAGAAAGACAAATAGCATAACTTGATCCTAGGAAATTTGGAATCTAATATTAGGGTCTTATGAGAATTTCTGTAAACTGAGATCTCAGCAAATTCATAAGAATTCATACCCACATGTGTTGCTACCATGTGACATGAAGATGTTTCTGAATAATGTAGTAGAAGGCCCTAGTTATGGTACAACAAAGCTCTTTCTGCCTAATTAAGTGTGTCATCCCTAATCTGAACTTGTTTTTAAACTGAAAAGTAACCTGAAATATTGCACCCATGTCTCTTTCTTAATATATTATCTCCGTGTAAAAAGGTCTAACTCTTCAGGCTAGTTTATTATTTCTTTGTCACCATGGAAAATGAATCTAAGAAGTTGTTGTTAAAGGCATCAGATATAAATTTTGCGTTTCAATACGTAAACATTTATCCGTTGTGTTAATCTTGGGGATCAAAACTCAGTTCAATTTATACCTGTTAAAAGTTCTGGACTTCCAGCCCACCATGCTCTATTAAAACAGGTAGCAGGATTAAAAAGACCCTTTTAAAGCCTGGGAGACCAGTCCAACTTGGACCAATGATAAAATACTTACATACATACATATTTACATATAGTACACATACATACATACACACACACACTCAGAAAAACTGTAACACAAATGAAACATTACAATGGATTGAACGGGGCAGTTTAAAATTTTAAATGGAAACTTTTACCTAAATATAGTTGGTCCTCAGCTTATGACCACAACTGGGACTGAATTTCCACCAGTAAGCGCAGTGGTTCTTAAGGAAGTCATACCTGATTTTATGATCTTTTTTGCCACGGTTGTTAAGTGAATTGCTGCAGTTGCTAAGAGAATGCTCAGTTATTAAGTGGATCTGGATTTCCCCCACTGACTCCGCTTGTCAGAAACCAGCTGGGAAGGTTGCCAATTGTGATCACATGACCATGGGATATTGCAGACTTTGTAAATAAAACCCAATTGCCAAGTGCCCGAATTCTGACCATGGGGATGTTGTGACAGTTGCCAAGTGCAAGGATTGGTTGTATATCATTTTTTTTCCAGTACCGCTGTAACTTTGAATGTTCATTAAACAAACAGTTGTAAGTCAAGGACTACCTGTATTTCACAAGCTTCATTAGGATCATAAGCTGGATATTGCAACATGTACTCATATTCAATCCTTAAAGCCTCATATGGCTACAATTATAGCAAAATACTATTATTATTATTATTATTTCTTTTAAAAGATAATGAAATTTCCCCTGCCCCCCAAAAAGGCAGAAATAAATACAAATGTTTTGAATGAGTTAAATGTTGTCCAGTTAAGAATATGTGAAGAATATGTGAAGAATACCTGTTGGTTCAAATAAGGCTTGGACATCAATGTCATCTGGTAAGCCAACCATCTTAAGTTCATCCCAGACTTTGACTACCTGATCATCAGGAGTAGCTTCAATGCTTATACAGGTACAGGCTGTTATATTCTGTTCTCTGCATAGAACACAAGAAATGTTTATATAATTAAAGATGACACATAGAGGATGTGTTTTACACATTAACATAACAATAAAATGTTTTAAACAATAAAGAAATAATTATATGATTTAAAAAATTCATTTGGTTAAAGCATGATTGCACTTCTAATTAACTTGTTCCTTTATTGTAAATTACCAACTTGTTTTTTTTTCTCCCCAAAAATGCAACTTTGGTTTATTCATGGGAGAGCTATAATTTTTGTTAATTTACTTGGTCCTTCATGAATGAACTGAACTTTATTCTGAACAAACAGTCTCCTCTGTATACCTGTTAAAAGGATGATTTGGCTGGAAGAAAAAGGGCAACAGCATGGAATAAAGAGACAGAAAAGAAATAAGTGCTGTATTTTGCTATGCCTTGGTACACTAAATTATATTTCTGCTGCACAGCAGGCAACATGAAATGGTAACTTCACTTAGCAGAAATCAATTTCATGTAGAATAAGAGACAATTTAGAGCCCCAGAACTAGCAAGTGTTACCCCAACTCCATATTTGGGCAGAGAAGTGGTGCTGACTAAATTCTCCTAGGTCACATACTAACTTCAAGGACAAGTGCCTTGAGGGGAAATCAGTTTTTTTCATGGCTTTCCTGTGCCATGTTAAACCAGCATGACAAGATGACAGAGAATGAAAGGGACATTTTCTTTCAACATGGTGTTGAGGTAGACCAGACTAGGAAACCAAAGCTATGGATTTATTTATTTTTCACGTTTTTGAACCTCTCTTTTCTCTTGGAAAGGGATGCTGGGTGATATGCAATAAAATGTTAAAATATAAAAACAGCATATAAAACTTGAAAATCTAGAATTTAAAAGGAAGCATCTGAAGGAATATGCAACACACCTTCGTGACTGACAAGGTGGGACCAGCCAATGTAATGGGGAGAAGATATAGTTCCATTATGTAATCTGGCCCTATCTCGGGCTTTATAGATAGCAACCAACACCATGAATTGGAGCAGGAAGTGAACTGGCACCCAATGCAGTTCATACAAGCAAAGGTGTTATAGGCGCCCATTTTCTGGCACCCAATACATGTAGTCCTCGACTTACAACAGTACATTTAGTGATGGTTTGAAGTTACAACTGCACTGAAAAATGTGACTTATGACCATTGCAGGAGCCCCATGGTGATGTGATCAAAAATCAGACAATTGGGATCTGACTCATATTTAGGACGATTGCACTGTCCTGGAGTCATCATGATCATTTTTGACAAACCAAGTCAAAAGGGAAGACAGTCACATAACAACTGTGGCAAGAAAGGTCATAAAATGGGGCAAAACTCACTTAACAAATGTCTCACTTAACAACAGAAATTTTGGGCTCAATTATGGTCATAAGTCGAGAACTACCTGTATAGCTTGTACAACCGCATTCTGCACCAGCTGAAGCTTCCAGATAATTTTCAAGGGTAGCTCCATGTAGACCATGTTGCAAGACAAGAGATGACCACAACATGAGTGACTAAATGGAGAGTCATCGTATCCATGAAAGAGTGTATCTGGCATACAGATTAACAGAGTTGGAAGGGACCTTATAGGTCATCTAGTCCAACCTCCTGCTCAAACAGGACACCCTACACCACTTCTGACAAATGGTAGTCCAATCTCTTCTTGAAAGTCTCAAGTGATGAAACTCCCACAACTTCCAAAGGCAAGCTGTTCCATTGGTTGATTGTTCTCACTGTCAGAAAGTTCCTCCTTATTTCTAGGTTGAATCTTTCTTTGATCAGTTTCCATCCATTATTCCTTGTCTGGCCTTCAGGTGCTTTGGAAAATAGCTTGATCCCCTCCTTTCTGTGGCAGCCCCTCAAATATTGGAGCACTGCTATCATGTCTCCCCTGGGCCTTCTCTTCTCTGGACTAGCCATGCCCAGTTCCTGTAACCGTGCTTCATGTGTTTTAGTCTCCAGTCCCTTAATCATTCTGGTTGCTCTCCTCTGCACTTTTTCTAGTCTCAACATCTTTTTTATAGTGTGGTGACCAAAATTGGATGCAGTACTCTAGGTGTGGTTTAACTAAGGCTTTATAGAGTGGTATTAGTACCTCACTTGATGTTGCTTGTATCCCTCTGTTAATGCAACAGGATTGCATTGGCTTTTTTGGCTGCCGCTACACACTGCTGGCTCGTTTAGCTGGTTGTCTACTAAGACTCCAAGATCCCTCTCACAGTCACTGCTATTGAGTGTGGTTTCACCCAGTTTATATGTATATTTTTGGTTTTTCTTACCTAAGTGTAGGACTTTACTTTTCTCTGCATTGAATTTCATTTTATTAGATAGGGCCCAGTGTTCCAGTCTGTCAAGATCCATCTGCATCTTGAGCCTGTCCTCTGGAGTGTTAGCTATTCCTGCCATCTTAGTATCATCTGCAAATTTGGTAAGTTCCTCTTCTATTCCCTCATCTAAGTAGTTTCTGAAGATGTTGAAGAATACTGGGCCTAAGACGGAATCTTGTGGTACCCCATTGCTTACTTCTCTCCATGTGGACTTAAGACCCATTAAGGACTACTCATTGAGTACGGTTTGTCAGCCAGTTGTGAATCCATCTGGTGGCGAAGCAGTCTAACCTACTTTTTTCTAGAAGAAGTAGGTTGTGGTCTACTTTGTCGAGTGCCTTGCTGAAGTCTAAATATATTTTGTCCACAGTATTTCGCTGGTCTACTAATTTAGTCACTGTGTTGATGAATGATATAAGATTGGTTTGGCATGATCTGTTTTTAACAAACCCGTGCTAGCTGCTAGTTATTACTTTACTCGTTTCTAGGTGTTGGCAGATTTGTTCCCCTCCCCCAGTATCTTCCCGAGTATTAATGTTAGGATGATTGGTCTGTAGTTTCCTGGGTTTGTTTTTTCCTCCCTTTTTGAAGATGGGAACCACATCAGCTCTTTTCAAGTCCTCTGGTAGTTCCCTGGTGTTCCAGGATTTTTGAAAGATGTAGTACAGTGGTTCTGAGATGACATCTGACAGTTCCTTTAAAACTCTGGGATGTAATCCGTTCGGCCCTGGTGATTTGTATTCATCAAGATCGGACAGGTGTTTTCTTACTAATTATTTTGCTTATTTTGACTTTTGTTTCCAGTCTGTTTTTTCCAGTTATGTTTCTGGTAGGTTGGGCTATAGTTTCTTTTTGCGTGAAGACTGATGCAAAGAATGAATTAAGGAGCTCTGCTTTCTCTCTGTTGCCTGTTACTTCCTTGCCATCTTGAGCCTGTCCTCTGGGGTGTTAGCTATTCCTGCCAGCTTAGTATCATCTCTTTAGTGGACCAACTGATTCGTTGATTTTTTTTCTTGTAATTTATATGTTGGAAGAAACTGTTTTTATTATCTTTGACTTTTGTTGCAAGTCTTTGTTCATTCTGAGCCTTTGCTTTCCTGACTTCGCCTTTGCAGATTCTGCTATCTACCGATATTCTGCCTTAGTTATGTGTCCGTCTTTCCATTTTTTGTACTTGTCCTTTTTGTCTTTCAATACGAAGTTGAGCAAAGGCCCTTCTAAGCATGGCTGCCATACGTTCTTTGTGCAGGAACTGTAAGTTCAAGAGGCCCCCAGATCTTACGAACTGGGTCTTTCTGGGGTAGTATAGAGCAAAGATGATAAGCTCCTGGATACAGAGAGCCTCACCTACATTCATTCTATCTTACTAGGTTCAGCTGAAGTCTGTTGTTTCCCATCCAGGCCTCTACAGCTTACAAGGACCGCAAAAGAATGTCCACAGCATAATTCTCTTCACTTGGGATATATATTGTACCTGGGTATCATTAGAATACTTGTGATTCCTCATCCCATGGTGACAAATGATTTCACCCAGTAGTTTCATGTAGATATTAAAAAGGAACAGAGAAAATACCAAGACCCAGCATCCCATAAAGCAGGGACCATGAGCTGGTGCCCAATCAACATCGCTTGGGACTGGAATCGGAGGAAAAAGTGAAACAGCACATGAACTGTGTCATCCATCCCCAGCTCTCTCAGTTAGCGTAAAAGGACATCATGGCCAATGGTATCAAATGTTGGTACTAGTTTTATTACAGGTAGTCCTCGATTTATTACTGTAATTGAGCCTGGCTATTAGAGTTGTAAGTCATGATGGTCATAAACTGGACCTGTTTTTATAACATTTTTGTAACATTATTAAGTGAATAGTGTGCTTGTTAAGCAAACTCATTGTTTGCCATTTTTAAAAAATCAGAAATCAAAAGTAAACACCAGTTTGCAGCAAAACCACTGTAAATCGTGATCGTGTTACTCCAGGAAACTACAAACAGCCATAAATGTGGGCCAGTTGCTGAATGCCCAAAATGCAGTCATAGGGCTGCAGGAGAGGGAGAGTGATGTGGGAATTTCAAAATTGGATCATAAATATTTTGTGGAGGTCTGCATAACCTTGAATGGTCACTAAGTGACCAGCTGTAAGTTAAGAACTACTTGTATAAGGTTCCAGTAACAGAATCTTGCCAGTCTAAATATTCTTTCTCCCTCCTTCCCTTTATATTTGCGAGAACTAGGAAGGGTCAAGTCTGAGATGTTTTCTTGGGTTATAGTTATGTCCTGGATTCAGGTTACTTTTATCTGACCATTGTCTTGGTTGCAGATTTTCCTCCTGTTCCTCAAGTTTATTCCTAACAACTTGTAAAGAAGAAGTAAAAAGAATGACTATCTTTCAGACATATCAGGCTTTGGAGATAATGCCAGATATTTTGTATTCATCAAATTATTTCAATTTTGGAAAAGAAAATGCATAACTTTTCCATGCTTATCCAGCTATAGCTTCAGGGATGTTTAAATCCATAACTGTTTTATAGAGCCCACCTTCCAAAAGGCTCTACTATCCTAGATCAGATTGGCCCCAACCCTGGCCAATTTCACTGAAGACCTTCATGTGCTCCAGGGCTTGAAGTCAAATGGCCTTTTGCCAGCTCATCAATTATTTTGTAGGGTTTATCCTTGGTGATATTTTTGGCTTTTTATTCTTTGCCCAGATTGTTTTTGTTGCTTTAACATGTTGTTAGCCACCTTTGTCATTCATTTGAATCAATTATATAAATACTTTTTTAAATCCTAAATTGTTCTAATTTAAATAGTTGATTTTATTGACTGTATTATACATTGATCAGAGCCCCTTTCCGAGGGAGTTGGGTGGTTGAGAAATAAAAATAAAGTCTAGCACAAAAACCTAAACATTCCCTATAATTAAAAATGCTTTGCTTATATATTGGCAGAAAGCTAAGCTCACAGAAAGTTAAGAATTCCAATTTAAGAGAAAACCCAGAACCCAAATACACAACAGAGACCACTATTCTTAAATGAGATGCAAACATGTTTAAATTGAATTATCAAGAGTTGCATAAACATTTCTAGAGTCATCTCTGTGGAACAACTGCATAAGCAATTTTTTTTAATAATAATAGTTTAATAATAAATTTATGAAGACTTTTAACTACTGATGTGGAGAATAAAGGCAATAACCTTGAGAGAAATATGCAAGCACCATTACACAAGGAGAGAGGGCTGAAACATTCTTTAAGTCCTAAGAAGATAATTTTCAGAAATGACCCAGGTAGGTCCTTCCTGATTCATTGGTATATAAGGAGGAAGGGCGTTAAAGCACCATTGGGTTTGCAACAATAGATAGACCAGACCAAAAAAAAGTCCACCCTACAGGAAGATTAGAACTACAGATAGACCACAATTGAGCTCAAAATTTCGCTTGCTAAGCAAGACAATTGTTAAGTGAATTTTGTCCCGTTTTACAACTTTTCTTGCCACAGTTAAGTGAATCATCCCAGTTGTTAAGTTAGTAACACAGTTATTTAAGTGAATCTGGAGAGACTGTCCAATCTCTTCCAGTGTTGGAGCTTTCACAACTTCTGGAGGCAAATTTTTCCACTCATTAATTGTTCTGTCAGGAAAATTATTCGGTGGTGCACCTTGCACCTTCAGAACTTTGCTTATCAGAAAATAACAAAAGATGATCACATGACCCTGGGACTAGGGGTGAAATTCAGCAGGTTCTGACACATTCTGGAGAACCGGTAGCGGAAATTTTGAGTAGTTTGGAGAACCGGCAAATACCACCTCTGGCTGGCCCCAGAGTGGGGTGGGAATGGAGATTTTGCAGTATCCTTCCCCCTGGAGTGGGGTGGGAATGGAGATTTTGCAGTATCCTTCCCTGCCACGCGCACCAAGCCACGCGCACAGAACCGGCAGGGAAAATTTTTGAATTTCACCCCTGCCTGGGACACTACAATCATCATAAATATGAGTCAGTTGTCAAGCGTCCAAAGTTTGATCACATGACCATAGAGATGCTGCAAGGGTTGTTAAGTGTGAAAAAGAGTTATAAGTTACTTTTTCAGTTCTGTTGTAATTTCAAACGGTCACCAAATAGTTAAGGAATACCTGTATACCTTTGTGAGATAGAGTTTTATCTCCCATCCTTCTAATATATAATAGTTCTTCTCTAGTTCTGTCAAGGTAATCTCCATTAATTTCTACATCAAATCTTATTTCACTAAAATTAAAACTCATTTCATGTGATATGAATAACATGAATATGAATAATTCGCATTTCAATTTTAGAAAATACTTTAGCACAAATTACATATATATAAAAAACAAAAATGTACCTTGATCTGCAACATCATAAGAGTGATAAACAGTTAATATTGATTAGGAATATGCCTAATTAAATTTCAAATCATTGTAAATTTTACCTCTATATTCAAAACATTTGAGATTCTTCAAATACCTGTTACTGACTTGTTGACATGTAACTGAACACATATTCACCACATTTATTCTATGTAGAATAAATTAACTTTTTACTTTAAAAGTTTCTATCCTTAAAATGAATCAAAAAAGGGAAAACAAATTACAGATATTCAAATAAAAACTTAGAGTACTTTCAATATGTTAAAATATTGTAATCTAGACTTTCCTTTAAAATGATCCATTTTAAATCAGTCAAAATACTTATTTTGCATAGTTTTTGTTTCATTTCCCACTTCACTGCTTTTATCTGACTGGCACCAACCCAGAAATCACCACCAATAAGGAAACTCCAACGAACAATCCCCTTTAGTAGCTAAACTTGGAGACCAGCCAGGATGGCACTAGAGTATGATTGCATCACCTCCTCGGGGACAGAGATGGTTAGCTGTTCCAAGTAAATTAATTTTGCACTTTCCCATAAGCTACAAAAACTTTGATTAATCAGCTGAAGAGTCTTTCAAGTACTTTTTTCAATGTATAAGTGCATCATTCAAACTCTCAAAAAACAGCTACTATGGAATGCTGCTTAGGCATAGATCATATTAACTAAATGCAAAAATGAAGAAAACAAAATGGATTAAAAAGAATGTCCCAGATATTCTTACAGCTGTGCTTTTCTTTCCAGGATTATAGAAGAGTAACCCCAAAACGGTCTTGTGATAGGAATGTTTCTCAATTTTATTTGCAGATTCATTCTGCAGTATCACAGCCTCTGGTTCTAAATCCAGCTTCACCTTGGCTTATCACTCTCGTTTCTAACCACCCTTGCTGTAGGTTTGTGGGTGTATTTGTGTGTTCATTTTTACTCTATTGTTTTACACTTTCTGTCAACCAATGTATTCCTATATTCTGTAAAAAAAACTTCTGCTTTTGATTTTCAGCCACTTAGAAAACTCTGGATGTATGTTATGCTAACATCTAACATTTGTTTTATTAAACAAACAGATAAGCAGACCAAAACCGCATGCTGCTTCAAAATATTATTATGCTTTGGGAGAAAATATTAGATAAAATAGTTTTATTTTGTAACAGATAGAAATGCTTACTTTTTTTGTCCTCTTGCTTTGTAGAGGACTGGGTTCTGCCTTGGAATACTCTCATCAATGGTATCGTTGCTGTCAACAGTTTCATTGATATTTAAGGGCTGGTTGTTCCATGGAGCAATAAACCCTGGCGTTGGACTGAACTGTTTAAGCTCGCCTTGTCCTAATGAGCTGCGTTCCCCACAGTAACAAAAAGCGCAGACCTGTTCACTGCTACAACAAGCAGACCAAAAATAAAAAAGACCAGAAAGGCAAAGGAGAAAGTTCAAATGGTATTTAAAAATGCAAATTTTAAAAAAACTGAAAGAGAAATTTGGCCATCCAATTACTTCAAATACAGTAAATAAACTATTAATATTTAAATTAGATCTAACTTCACCTATAAATGTTTTCACAAAGTTATCTCAGCTGAATAAAAAAACCCAATGCTAAGCATTTCTGGATTGCCTATACTAAGGGGTACAACTCGTTTCAGGCTGAATAGCACATCAAGAACTGCACTGCAAAAGTTATCACACCCTAAATTTAATCATGAATATAATTACATTTAAAAGATATTAATTTAAAATTAATTACTTAAATGTTGACATTAAGCACAATGTATTTAATAGATTTTTCTGTTAGGTTAAAATCATAATTTGGCAGCATTCTCTAGAAGGTCTCAGAGAAGCCAACCTAAAGCTATATATTGCCATAGGATAGGAATTTTTCTTCCCCTGCTGTCTAGGTTTGCTAAAAAAAAACCTGACAGCATCGTTTCTCACCAGTTTAAGTTGAAATGAAAAAAAAACTCCACTGTAAAATAGGCACACCATAACTTTAAAAAAAACCAAACACAAATGTCACTCTCCCACCTAATTATTATTTTCAGCTTACCCCCAAAATATGTTGGTCACACAGGTTATGCATTTAAGCTCCAAATTCAGTGTGTAATCTTAATTTACAATTAGTTTGGATATTTAGTAACTCATTTTGACTAAATTTGAGAGCCAGTTTGTTCAAGTGGTTAAGGCACCAGGCTAGAAACCAGGAGACTGAGTTCTAGTACTGCCTTAGATATGAAGGGGGCCTTGGGCCAGTCACTTTCTAAATCTTAGCCCAATCTATATTACAGGGTTTTTATGAGGAAAACAGGAGGAAGGGTTATTAGGTATGTTCGCTGCCAAAGGCGGGATATAAATGAAGAACTAAATTTGTTAAGATATTCTTGTGAAGCAGAAAAACAAAACAAAACTGGTTCACAGCTATCTTCAGTGCTTTGTCTTTAAAAAGAAAGGCAGAATAAATATGTTTTAAAATTTAGTTAATAAAGTGACTGATTTCTGATTTCCATATCATCCGAACCACTATTATAACCACTATTATAACTTTAGAGAAAAGTTATAAGCATGAATCTACCTCTCTCTTGGTTAGGAATGAATAGAATAAACACAATTAAGCCACTTATAGACAAATCAAAAGTCTAAAAAAAAGTAGCAGGCGACATATAAAAGTCTCAGCCATCCTCTCACTCATTCTGAATCTGCCTCGCTAACCTGCTTTTTGCTTCAACCCCAATCGAACAATTGGTGTTGGCAGAGTCCACAGAGACTGAGCACTGGAGATCTGGGGTTGCCTTCTTGTCATCGTCCACTTCACTTTGGGCATCCTCCTCTGTAAATTGTTCCCTGGTATCTGCTTAGCAAGGAGAGTGTAAGTTGATTATAGATTTCATTTTAAAGTGTTTAAACAAAACAAGCCATTCTGTTCTAAGCTGGGTTTTTTTTTCATTTTCAAATCATGAGCAAAGTTATACCACAAAATGTAATTTGTCTGCTTGCTTGCTTGCTTGTTTGTTTATTTAAAACATTTATATAACTGCCCACTTTTCAATCAATTCTGGGTGGCTCTAAAATCAAAACCATCTATAAAATTATATTAAAATTATAAAACTAAACATATTAAAACATTAAAATGTTAAAATCAACAAAGACCTGACACCAAATCAAACTTCTAATGTGTAAATTATGCAATCTTTCCCAAGCAATTGGGGTTGGGGGGCAATGAGATCTTCAATCTTTATGGAAGGCTTGCCAACTTTAGAGGGCTCCATAGAGTAGGGACTGCCGTAGAAAGGGCAGGTTTCCTAGCTTCCATCAAATATTGAGGGGAAGCAACTAGGAGCACGCCCATCCTATTTCACCTGGTAGGAAAGATGGTCCCACAGCTAACTAGCCCTGTGCCATTTAGAGCTTTAAAGGTAATGATCAGCAAGTTGAATTGCACCCAGAAAGAAGCTGAAAGCCACTGTAGCTGAAGTAATAAGGACCTTACATGGGCAAACCTAGAGACCCCCATTACTGTGTACGATGCTGCATTCTGAACCCAGCTGAAGTTTCTGGATGGTCCTCAAGAGTAGCCCCATATAGAGAGCATTGCAATAATCCAGATAGGCAATGACCAAGTCATGAGTGACCATGAGCAAAGCCTCAAAACTTAATTATTATTGTTCCCTCTTGCAGGAATGTAAAAAAACAATGTGCTGGATGTAGATTTAGGCTGTACAATTGAACAGGCAGAGACTGAATTGTGACTGTCTGTCTTTACAGCAGCCCTACTAGTCATTGATAAATGCTATAGAGGTGTGGGGAGTAACTACAGTGTGATAGTTTAAATTGCTTCCCAATTTCCATGGAACTTCATTAGCTTTAACCCTTTCTAACTCTTGTCAATCTTATCCTATTAACTAGATCTGCTTCACTGTTGGTGTAACATTTTTAGCAGGACACAAAAATTGTTATGGGGTGATGGGCATATAGAAAGTCTACTTCTACCAGGCTAGGAGGAGAGTTAAATCTAAATCCATCACAGACTGTAGAAAATTAGTATTAATGAATTTATTCAAAAAAGGACCCGAGGATAACTGAAGTACAAAGTAAAGTTTACTGAAATGGCATCAGTGATGGGTTCTAAATCCCATTGCTACCGGTTCGCGTGTGCGCTCGCACATGCGCGTGACACGTCTGTGCATGCGCAGAAGCTTCTGCGCATGCGCTGAAGCATCTGGGGTGGGTGGGCGGAGCCTCCCGCCGCTGCTGCTACTGGTTCATAGAACCGTACCGGTAGCAACCCACCGCTGAATGGCATGTCAATGTCCAAACTAAAATGTGAGAAATAAAATATAAAAATGTAAAAATAAAAAACACCTTAAAAGATATAAAGGGGGGAGGGGGAGGGAAAAGAGAGAGAGAGAGAGAGAGAGAATACTTATTTTTTAAACTTTACAAAGCAGATTATTACTAGAAATAGTGAATTTATTATGTGACATAAAATTAGAATTGAGTATCCCAAACAATCTTTAGAGAAAATGAACAGAATTAAGCATGAATTATTACTTATCTACCCATCACAATACAAAGAGTGTCAGCGGCTTATATAGATTATTAAAAACCAAGTAAAACATTAACAGTATAGCCGCCATAAAATTAGTAAAATAATAATACTTAAACATAAAACAAGAAATAAAGATGGCCTAATAAAGTCAGGAGAAGACATTCTGGAACTCCGTCTCAAAAGCTTTTGAAATATTAAGGAATGGGCTAGCTTGATCTCAGCTGTCACACAGCATCAGTCCTGCCCCAGAAAACCAGCACCTTCAGGTTGTTTCAACCTGAAAATGTGGGATCAGTCACAGTTGTCTGTTTGATTTAATTGTTTGGGCTGATACTGGTTGGAGTAAGCTGTAATACATTCTTTAAAAATTGTATCCCTCCTTAGCTCCAGATAAAACTCAAGGTACTATGAAATTAAGGTATGCATTGCACTTACACAACAAGAGCTGATCACAGTATTCAAAACTATTCTTAAAAATAATAAAAACAATATTCAGCTATAGTGAAAGAAAGATATTTCCTGCTAGAATTCTTAATGCTGCAGAATGGTGGAGACTGATCAATTTTTCCATTAATCTGGCTATTGTTCTTGGGATGGAGAGAGCTAAGTAACAGCCAGCATATGGAGGCTGATCCAATAGTATCTATGATAGGAACAGAAATAGCCTCAAATACAGCAACATTCAAGCCAATGTAACAGGAAGACTGAGACTGACATGTTCACTACAAGTGACATTGGACCCCGAGCCACAGTATTGTGAAATATGAAACATAATATCGCTTGTTTAGTCTGCCTAATTTGGTCTTTGACCAGCATAAAATGTAAAATTGATAATACAAAATTGATCCATAATTTTGTATTTATAACAGTGTTAATTTTTTTATGTTTACCAGAAAATATCTATAAATTAAATCTAAAACTATAATCAAATACTATGTATGAGTCTAGAATATAACATTTTTATTATAGCTTCATAATAGCTTTTACAGAAGTCAGATGAGAAAACATAAAATATCTTATTAAATTAGGTAAGAATAAAATAAAGCTATAAAATACAAGTACTACAGGATTTAAAGTTTAAATACTAAAGATTAAATCAATAAATTACAAAAGTACTTTGCAAAAGTATAAAACAATATTGTCAGTTATAAAATACAGTAATATAAAATAACTCTCACATAAAATTTTAGATAGGATTGCTAAATTGCATCTTTTGTTCGTGGTCAGACCGAATAATAATTCTCATGTTTCACTATCTGCTATCTAATGATACAAGCTCTGAAAAATGGTAACCATAAAGGTTAATGTCAGCATTATGATCTGAAAGAAATGAAATGCAAAAATTTGTCTGGTCTACCAGCAAATCTCTTTAGAAGCACATGCCCTACAGTTTCAACCAGAAATAGTCCTTGACTTATGACTATAACTGGAATTATGGTCATAAGTTTTTGCAGTTGGTAAGCAGGTGATCATGTGATTGGACTTGATTTTATGACTTTTTTGCAGTAGTTGCTAAGCAAGCACAGCAGTCATTAAGGGAATCAATTTTATACAATTTTACACAATGAGTATTTTTTTGGCCATTTTTTGGTATTTACTCGGAGGTAAATACCGGAAACAAAAAAAATTGTCAAAAAGCATAGTAGTAGGACATTGCAAACAGCAGTAAAGTTGAGCCAGTTATCAAGCATCCAAAATGTGATCACATGACTACAAAAGGGGAGGGGTTGTAGCCAATATAACTTCAAAATCAGATTGCAAATAGTTTTGGGGGCTGTGCCCTAACTTCTGTCATTAAACAACCGGTTGTTAAATTGAGGACTACCTGTACTGCTGTATGGCAGTGGGCAACTCTAAAAATTATATGTTGTTATAAATGTTATAACACTAAAGGTAAAATCAATAGAATTAAGAGCTGTACATGAATATAATTTAAATAATCTTGGCACTAGCTCTAATCCTAACTCTTGGAAAGGATTTAATCATGTTGAAATAATATCTCGTTAACTTTAAAACAGGGGTCTCTAAACCTGGCAACTTTAAGACTTGTGGACTTCAACTCCCAGAATTTCTCATGGCTGGTGAATTTTGGGAGTTGAAGTCCACAAGACTTAAAGTTGCCAAATTTGGAGACCCCCCCTTCAAAAATAAATAATACGATAATTATTAAGGTAGAAATACAAATATAACACATTTCTCCCTCAAATAACACTTAACTTTAAGTATAAATTCCTGTTGTATTTTATATGTGACTGCACAGAATTTGACTACACTATAAATAATTGTAAAATCATTATCCGAAAGTAATCAACAGATATAAAACTAGTTTGTATGGTCTGGTATCCTTACGTTTAATAGGAAAATGGCTGACTTGTGAATGTCTATAAATGTTCTATTTATAATGAAGAAGATCACATCCCACAGCTTCCTCGCTGTCATCACTGCATGGATACAAGCGGTCCAAAAAAGGCTCCTCCTATATTTTCCTTCTCACACAGCCAGAAACTTACAGATATAAGCAACAAAGATGATTAGGGACTGGAGGTTAAAACATATAAAGAACAGTTGCTGGAACTGGGTATGCCTAGTCTTATGAAGAGAAGGACTAGGGGGGACATGATAGCAGTGTTCCAATATCTCAGGGGCTGCCACAAAGAAGAGGGAGTCAAACTATTCTCCAAAGCACATGAGGGCAGGACAAGAAGCAATGGGTGGAAACTAATCAAGGAGAGAAGCGACCTAGAACTAAGGAGAAATTTCCTGACAATTAGAGCAATTAATCAGTGGAACAACTTGCCTCCAGAAGTTGTGAATGCTCCAACATTGGAAGTTTTTAAGAAGATGTTGGATAACCATTAGTCTGAAGTGGTGTAGGGTATCCTGCCTGAGCAGAGGAGTTGGACTAGAAGACCTCCAAGGTCCCTTCCAACTATTCTATTCTATTCTATTTTTAGGCATTTGCAGCTGAATTAGATAGGGAGCAGATATATATGAAACTTTCACAAATAGGAAGATTTAACAAAGTCAGAGCATCCCTATAGCCATTAGATACTGTCTTGGCAGGAGACTACTATGCTAAAATCCCATTAGAAAATGGGAGACAATCTCAATTCAGAGAATTTCTTCAAGACTTTTATCTCCATTCAGGTTGGAAACATCCTGCATCCTCGTAGGATCCCTGCCCCGGAGATTGTTGGGTGTGAGACTCTCCTTCTGAAGTTGGACTTAGGGGTACAGGTGGGCCTTCTCTTAACGTACCTGCCTCCCAGCTGCGTAAGTAAGGCCCTGCCTGAGCTGCTCGAGGCAGTAGCCGGCTTGGCAGTTGAGTTCCCTAGGCTTATGGTGCTGGGGGACTTCAACTTGCCTTCTGCTGGTTAAACCTCCGGGATAGCCCAGGCGTTCATGGATTCCATGACAACCATGGACCTGACCCAAGTAATCCAGGGTCCGACTCATGAGGGTGGTCACACGCTCGATCTAGTGTTTCTCTCGGGGCAGTGGAGAGATGATCTGAAGATAAGGGATATAGTCATCACCCCTCTGTCATGGTCAGATCATTTCCTACTGAGGTTGGATTCCGCAGTTCCATTCCTCCCCCGCAGGGAGGCGGGACCGACTAGGTGGTTCCGCCCCAGGCGCCTAATGGAACCAGAAGGATTCCAGAGGGAACTTGGGGAAATACCTGAAACCCTGGTACGCAGTTCGGCTGATTCCCTGGTGGCTGGTTGGAACATCGCAGCATCAGGGGCGTTAGACCGAATTGCGCCTTTGCGACCTCTCCGCGGCAGTGGATCCCGGAAAGCCCCCTGGTTTACCGAGGAGCTCCGGGAGATGAAACGCCAGAAGAGACGTCTAGAGCGCCGCTGGAGGTCCAGCAAAACCGACTCCGACCGAACACTATTAAGAATTTACATCAGATCTTATTTAGTGGCGATAAGGGCGGCAAAACAATCCTATTTTTCCGCTCTTATTGCGTCCGCAGATTCTCGCCCAGCCGCCTTGTTTAGGGTGATTCGCTCCCTCCTTGCTAAAGGGGGGAGCGAGGAACACTTACAAGGCAGAGCTGAGGAATTCGCTGAGTTTCTGACAGATAAAGTCGCTCGGATTCGGTCAAACCTGGACTCTGGCTGGGCAGAGTCCATGGAGTTGACAGGGGCTAGTCTTAGTCCACCGTTGTGGGAGGAGTTTGGGCCTGTTTCTCCTGAGGATGTGGACAGAGCCATGGGGGCGATGGGGGCCTCCACCTGTTTATTGGACCCGTGCCCCTCCTGGCTGGTTTCGGCCAGCAGGGAGGTGACACGCGGCTGGATCCGGGCGGTGGTCATCGCTTCTTTGGAGGAGGGATCCGTACCGCAGTCATTAAAAGCTGCGGTGGTGAGACCCCTCCTGAAGAAGCCTTCCCTGGATCCAGCTGACTTGAAGAACTATCGTCCAGTCTCCAAAACTTGCCTTTTTTAGGGAAAGTTGTGGAGAAGGTGGTGGCCACTCAGCTTCTGCGGCTTCTGGATGAAACAGATCATCTAGATTCCTATCAGTCGGGTTTCAGGCGCGGCTACAGTACAGAAACTGCCTTGGTTGCTCTGATGGATGATCTCTGGCGGGCCCGGGATGGGGGAAATTCCTCCATCCTGGTGCTACTTGACCTCTCAGCGGCTTTCGATACCATCGACCATGGTATCCTTCTGCATCGTCTCGGCGAGTTGGGAGTGGGAGGCACCGTTTTGCGGTGGTTCTCCTCTTATCTCGCCGATAGGATGCAGTCGGTGTTGGCAGGAGGGCAGAGATCCACCCCTAGGCCCCTGTTATGTGGGGTGCCTCAGGGGTCGGTTCTCTCACCCATCCTGTTTAACATTTACATGAAACCGCTGGGGGAGATCATCCGCAGACATGGGGTGTGTTTCCACCAGTACGCTGACGACACCCAGCTGTACATCACCACCCCGTCTGACTTCAGTGTGGCAGCCGATGTAATGTGCCGATGCCTGGACGACGTTAGGATCTGGATGGGGAGGAACAGACTCAGACTCAACCCCGACAAGACTGAGTGGCTTTGGATATTGCCTCCTAAGGATTATGACAACTATCCCTCCTTGGTCCTCGAGGGAGCGAAACTGACTCCCTCGGATCAGGTCCGCAACTTGGGGGTCCTCCTAGACCCACAGCTAAAATTGGAACACCATCTCACTGCTGTGGCTAGGGGAGCCTTTGCACAGGTTCGCCTGGTGCACCAGTTGCGGCCATACTTGGAGAAGGAGGCTCTACTCACGGTCACTCATGCCCTTGTCACCTCCCGTTTGGACTACTGCAACGCGCTCTACATGGGGCTACTCTTGAAGAGTATCCGGAGACTCCAGTTGGTGCAAAATGCGGCTGCACGTGCTGTGGTGGGTGTGCCAAGGTAGACCCACGTGACACCTATACTCCGCCAGCTGCATTGGTTGCCCATTAGTCTCCGGGTCCAATTCAAGGTGTTGATCATCATCTTTAAAGCCCTTCATGGCTTAGGACCAGGTTATCTCCGGGACCGCATTCTGCCTCATACTTCCCTCCGACCGGTTAGGGCCCACAGAGTTGGCCTCCTCCAGCTCCCGTCAGCCAAGCAATGCCGGCTGGCGGGTCCTAGGGGGAGAGCCTTCTCTGTGGCCGGCCCCGCGCTCTGGAACCAACTTCCTCCAGAGACCCGAACCATCCCCACCCTGCTGGCCTTCCGAAAAGCCGTTAAGACATGGCTCTTCCTGCAGGCAGGGGGTAGAGCTTAACTCCATCTGCACTCTCCCCCGGGTATGTCTGGTGGTTGAATGGTTCTTTTATATTGTAATTTTTAATTTTTATATTTTGATTTTAATTGCATTTATTGGTTTTCTTGTATTTTCCCTGTGTTGTAAGCCGCCCTGAGTCCCTCGGGAGTGGGGCGGCATATAAGAAACAATAAATAAATAAATAAATAAATAAATAAATAAATAAATAAATAAATAAATAAATAAATAAATAAATAAATAAATAAATAAATAAATAAATAAATAAATAAATAAATAAATAAATAAATAAATAAATAAACAAACAAACAAACAAACAAACAAACAAACAAACAATAAATAAATAAATAAATAAACCTTCCATAATTTAAGTGAGCTAATCCTGATTAGAGAAGAGATCATCAAGAATATCAGTATGAGCATCAGCATAGCTGGTTGGGGAATTCTGGGAGCAAAAGTCCACATATCTTAAAGTTGCTAAAGTTGGGAAACATTGATCTATACTTTAGGTTCCGCCTGTCCACTCCACTCCTGAGCTGCAGTATTCAAAAGGTATCAGGTTGCAGTCCTTAGAAACTTTGACCATCGTTCCAAAGGGATAAAGTAAGCAAAAGAATCTTGCTCCATATAAAAGTCGTGCCTTGCATTTGGCTCGGGAAAAGTTTAAGACTGCAAGTATGTAGCAGTCACTTTTATTCTGAAAATTCTGTGTCACATTTGTTGGATAAATTTTTCTGGAGCCAGACATATGAAAAACTACCTCAGGGTATTTAAACTTGCTATTTCCACTGGACCACTGGGAATATATCCTTAGTTCCCTGGAAAAATAATGTTTATTTTGCAATTTATTTCCAGCAAAGCTGATTTCCTTTGCTATACAAGAAAGAGGCCCCTTATTATTAAAGTGTTCTTCTATCTATCCAAATCTGAAAATACCTCCTTTCCACCTTGTAACTAGGAGAGTCAGTTTGGTGTAGTGCTTAAGGCACCGGCTTAGAAACCAGGAGAGTTCTAGTTCCACTTTAGGCATGAAGCCAGTTCGATGACCTTGGGTCAGTCTAAGGCAATGTTTAAACATTTATAGAATCTTGCCAAGAAAACTACAGGGACTTGTGTCACCAGAAGTCAACGCTGACTCAAAAGCGCCAAAAAACAAAACACTGCAAAAGTTGTAAGTGTAGAAAAGTGCTGAGCTCCTCAAGATACCAAAACTCACATTCTCTTGAGTGACCAAGTGATCGCCCAGGATGCCATGCACAGAAACCTGTAATTTATGCACTAAAGGGCTAAAAAAATAATAATTGCTTAACAAAATTGAAAATAAATGCAGATGATGAGGCTAGCATTCCAGCAGTGCTTAGGCAATGCACTGCAACATTTTATCCATCATCCTAACTGGCTGCCTAACAAGAAGGAATTTAATCAGCAAGATCCTGTTTCCTGCAGCCCTGTCTGGCAAAGGACATCTCCCCTGACCCTGCCAGCTCACTTGACTGATTTATCTTGATTTATCTTATGCAACCTCAGAACAAAACTTCAGAGCGGGCACACAAGGAAAGTTAGCAGGTACTGCGGTTGAGAGAATTGTCATAATGTGATAATATCTACCAATGCCCGTTAATCAACTCACTACATTAGTTTCAGTTCGTTTTGCGCTGCCTAATAATTCAATGCAACAATGTACCTAGGGCAACCAAAGTACTGGGTAACTATCTCTGCCACGGAAGGGGCCTATTTTGTTCATAAATCACAGCTGATAAAAGGCATCATAGAAATCTAAGCTTCCTGGCTCCTATAGCATACCAAAATTATTAACCTGGTTTTTGAACCAAGTCCCATCCAAAGCCATCATTCACCACTTAACTGTGAAAATCACAAAAACTGGGCAGATGAACCATACCCTAAGTAACATTTCTGTCTTCTTTGGATTAGGTTCCAGCTCATTCTATTTATCGCAAATCCCGCGCAGAGATTCAAAATGCTCAAGTGTTCCAAAATGCATGGAAGAAACTGGGGTATCCCCTATTTCTTGAGATTCTCTGTTCCCCATTCCTGGGTAAATTTCATACAATTTCAGATATATACTAAATAATATGGAAGTTAAAACAGAACTGTTTTGAACATATCTTAATTGCTACAGAGCAGAACAATAATCCCAAAGCATCCCTTTTGGGAATCAACAATCCAAGTAAGAGGAAAAACACAAGAATTTATTACAATATACCTCCAAAGCCAAATCAGACTATCAATCCAAGGTTAATATTACAAAGGCTACCAAGAGAACTACAAACAGGATTGTACTTCTTGCCTTCCATTACTTTGTAAAATTCATCTTTTCCCCAATCAAAATAAATCTAAAAATAAGTTTAACTCAAGAATACTTTGAGCTTTGTTAGTAACCATCTATAAATTATGGACAGACAGAATGTTGTTTGATACTAGTCTTTAGCCGATAATTGTCAGCTTTTACCAAAAGCAGCCTAATCACTATTTCAAGAGAGTGTCTAGCCCCATGATGGTGAACCTATGGCACGCGTGCCCGAAGTGGCACGTGGAGTCATGTCACCTGGCACACGCGGCATCGCCTGTTCCTCTTCCGGGTTTCTGGCTCATATGCGCATGCGACAATCAGCTGGCCGTTGTGTGTGGGGCAGTGCCAGAAACCAGAAGAGCTGGTCTTCCGTTTTCCGGTGTGAGCATGTGCGCCGGTCAGCTGATCGGCAAGTGGGCATGCACGGCAATAACCGGAAGACTTGCTGGCCGAAAGTTCATTTTCCGGCGTGCGCATACCCCCTGGGCAGCTCCTCTTCCTGGTCGCGTCCCAGATGAGTGCGCGGTCCCTTTTTGGCACTCGGTGCCATGTGCGCGGTCCCTTTTTGGCACTCGGTGCCAAAAAGGTTCGCCATCATTGGTCTAGCCTGTTTTTTTCTTCTCAAGGAAAAAAAAATTAGAAGAAACTGACACCAGATAGATATTATTCTAGATATAGTAGGTGGTTGATTAACACCATCCAAGGAAACTATAAGCAAAAGGCCATAATGGAAGCACATTAAAGTGAAGTCCAGATCATATCAGAAATAAATAAATGTTATCTTTGAAGTATCTTGCAAATATGTCAGAGTGAGCCATGGAAGGATCATCATAAATAAAGCATGCAGGCATTACTTGTTTGAGATCAAGGGAATAGAAAACTCTCACACAAAGGCAGGGTTCACCCAATACAAATGAGTATTTTTGTATAACATTCAATGCAAGTAGTCCTTGATTTAGGACAGGTCGCTTAGCAGACCATTCAGAGTTACAGGAGATTCCCCAAAAACTACTTGCAACCCCATTTCAAAGTTAAAAGGACTACGACACCACCACAGTCATTTGCTCTTACAAGGATGTTCAATCCTGCTGGGTCCCTGCAGTTACTTATCCACCCACTGGAGATCAGCAGGCTGTAGCAGGCATGAGTCAGCCGGCACTTGCAAGCCTACGTTTCCTTCTCACCCAGCAAGCGAGGTGAGGTCAAGGGAGCCAGAGTTTGCAAATTCCAACTGATCTGATCTTCTCTTACCTGCTGGATGGGAAGAAAGCTGAAGGACTGTGGAGACCCTATCAAGAAGTGGAGCGGGTAGCCTTGGGAGGCCTGGGCAGGCATTCCGGGCCTACCGCTGAGGCACCCTATACTCTATTGAACGATTCTCTCATTCATTTTATGTTTGCATCAGAGAAAGCAAAGAGTGGGGTCATTAAGTGCGGCTGTTTCGCTTAACCGCTGTTGTGACATGTGACCGTAACAGGCAGGCACCATTAAGGTCATATCTTGAGGATTGCCTATAGCAGTGATGGCGAACCTATGGCACGCGTGCCACAGGTGGCACGTGGAGCCATATCTGCTGGCACGTGAGCTATTGCCTAGCTCAGCTCCAGTGCGCATGTGCGTGCCGGCCAGCTGATTTTTGGCTTGCACGGAGGCTCTGGGAGGGCGTTTTTGGCTTCTGGAGGGCCTCCGGGGGGACGGGGGACGGCGTTTTTGCTCTCCCCATGCTCCAGGGAAGCCTCTGGAGCCTAGGGAGGGCGAAAAATGGGCCTACCAGGCCCACCAGAAGTTGGGAAATGGGCCATTTCCGGCCTCCAGAGGGCCTCTGGGGGGGCGGGGGAGGCCGTTTTTGCCCTTCCCAGGCAGTGAATTATGGGTGTTGGCACTCGCGCATGTGCGATAGCACACGCGCATGCACTTTCGGCACCCGAGGAAAAAAAGGTTCGCCATCACTGGCCTATAGTCAAATAAATGAACTATGGTTTGACATCATGTCCTAATTCATACAAGAAAAAGAGTCACAAATGCATGGCACAACATAAGAGAACAAACTCATCAGGACAGGATTCAGGAATCCATCTGCATTTGAAAGACAAGTGCCACTCTTTTGAAGAAATCAAAGTTCACATTCTGGACAGAGGAGGAGGACTGGTTTGAAAGAGGAGTTGGTGAGGCCATTTATGTCAAAATTGAACAGCCTTCCCTCAACAGAGGGGGAAGATACGAAACCACCTATCAGCAGTCCTAAGAAGGTTCCATGCTGGTTTACACTCAGATTCAGACCACTCTGAAGTTACAGATAAACCCTCAAGTGGCCTCAACGATTCTCAGAGTGATAACAATCGGATGACTGCAGAGACTATAAACCATTTCATTCCCCACCAGTCAGTTTGAACTGAAGAAGCTTCTCAGATGAGAAGCGGAAGGTTTTCAAAAGAAAAAAACCAAGAAAATACAGTTGCCTTTTGGAAAAAGCACCTTTGGAATAGAATTGCTAGGTTCACACACAACACAACACACTGAACCAAAGTTGTTTAATAGGATTGGCAGCACTTACAAGCACTCCCAATTCCAGTTGAGATTCAATTTCAAAATGGTACTTCAAAGTGCCGTTTCCGTGCTATTTCATGGCTGCTTTAAGAGTTGCTGATAGATGTAATGTTTTTGGTCCAGCATACTCTAAAGTTCCCTTTTGGGACTAAAACTAAAATGCTATGACCCTACTATCATTTTAGCCTATTCCAATGTGCGAATTCAGTTTAGACACTTGCTAAATCTATCTATATATCAGTCCTAGTCTATTTGCCTTACCAACTTCCACAGTGTTTTCCGTTTCTGTTGCCTCCAATCCATCCATGCTGTCTTCATCCTCCACTGTAGGTTTTCCTCTATTTCGAGGCCTGTGAGAGGAAAGAAAAACACAATTTATAACATTAGAAAAAAAGCACCAAATTATCAAGGATATTATTTTGCTTGTTACAGTACTAAATTTTCTTAAACATGAAACATTAAATCTTACAATACTAATGGGTGAAATGTACAATACAGAGAAATATCAAGATGTGCATTTTCTATCTGCTCCTAATGTAATATCAGAGGCAAATAAAATACAGGTCATCCTCGACATACAACCATAATTGAGCCCAAAATTTATGTTGGTAAGTGAGACAATTGTCAAGTGGGTTTTGCTCCATTTTGCAATCTTTCTTGCCATAGTTGTTAAGTGAATCAATGCAGTTGTTATGTTAGAAATATGGTTACTATTGTTGCTTCTCCATTGACTTTGCTTGTTAGAAGGTCGCAAAAGGGGATCACATGACCCCAGGACATTGCAACCATCATAAATATGAGTCACTTGCCAAGTGTCTGAATTTTTATCACATGACTATGGGGATGCTGCAATGGTCCTACGTCACTTTTTTCAGTGCCATTGTGGCTATGAACTGTCACTAAATGAACTGTTGTAAATTGAAGTCTACCTGTACTTTACTAAAAGAATCTGGATCCTAAAGGGGGATCCCCTCCTTTAAACAGTAACGAGTAAATCTTTTTAACAGATCTCTCCATTCCGAACAAAACTGTGATCTAAACTAACTAATCATTGATCTTTGGATCTTGGCCGTATTTTAAACTTCAAAATAAGACTGCAACAATTTTATTTGATGAATAGAATATAAAATCTTTGGGTCAATTATTAACAATATCAAGTTTAATCCAGCAATAGCACAATACCCAGTCACTTCTCAGAGATGTGCAGCTACTGTATATAAATTTGATTAATAAATAAAAAATTATTGGAGACTGTAAGAAAAGCGGTGGGGGAAACATCAAAATCAAAAGGGCAAATACAGAAAAGACACACAGATATGTATTCTATTATTTAAGCCAGTAATTTCCTTTGACATAATGAATTTAACAGCCAACCTTTTAAAAATATTCTCTGAGAGGTCCAGTACACACGGCAAAAAAATCTTTTAGTGAATTAGTATCATAATATCAAAATGCAAATGCTCATTTCCCACTATAGTTCCCTTCTTTTTAAATTTCACAACTTTTTCTTTATAGTTTGTATCATGTACTGTTAGTGGAGCACAGTGGCTCACGTGGTTGGGATGCTGGGCTGATGATTGGCAGGCTTGCGTTTGAGACCTGGTTTTTGCCATGCGAGGGGGTAAGCTCCTGTCACTTGCTCCGGCTCCTGCTGAACCACCAATTCGAAAACATGTGACCGCAAGTAGATAGATGGGTACCACTTCGGTGGTCAGCTTAAGGAGACATGAAAGGAGCCCTCAACTGGGCACCCTTTGGCCAATAATGATGTAATCAGCTAATTCTTTCCACCCAGAAGCACTTTGATGCTCCCGATACAACTGCAGTATCATACAGGAAACATCCTCCAGAGGATAGGAATGAAAAAAACTTAATTTGAATTTAATTTACTTTTAATTTTAAGTAAATTTTAATTAATTTTATTTCTCTAGGAAAATATTTAATGAATTTTCCCTTTTGTTTTAAAATTTAAAATTACAAATGGGTAAGAGTTTTGGATTTCTCTATCGTCTATAGGCTTTTAGATTTAGAAAATGATGCCATTAAAGTGACTATTTGTTTTCAGTCTCTTCTAAGAATCCATAATACTAAATCTAAATGACATGTAAAACGCTATTTGGGGAGAAAATAACACAAATATTTAAGGCTTATGCAGTACAGTATATGAATATAGTAGAGTTTTATACTAGCATATTAAAATAAGTTTCATAATGCTTCTATCAATTTATTTAGAACAAAATTAAACTATCACGGTCTATTTGCACATGCTTTATGGTTCTGATGTGACCTTTTATATGTAATTTTTTCTCCTCTATCTTGCTAGTTTTGTTCAGAAAAAAAATCTTTATTACATAATCTGCAGTTAACATTGGTATGTTTTTGAAAAAAATCTTATGCAGCACTCTTATAAAAGAGTCTTGAGGACTTTGAAGTAAGATTCACTGTGTTCAGTACAAAATACTAAGGTAGGTGTGATGCTTGTAATCCTTCATGCTCTGAGCACAGGATCTAATGTAAATACGTTTTTCTTCTTTTAAGTAGTAGAGAAACTTGTGCAATACCAGTAGGTAGTTCCAGATCAATTGCAAGTTTTTTGAAATCATGAAAGATAATGAAATCATGAGAGAATATTAGGCTATTATTGCTATGAACATTATTCAAATCCAGGAAAATATTGCTATTTAAAGAATCAAATCAATAGACTGAACTTAATTCTTTCTGTAAACTTAATATTTGTCGGTCATGATTCAGAGAAAAGTAAAGTAAAGTAAATTGTGTGCATTTGAGAAGGAAGAAGATACTGTCCAAAAGTTACAATCAGGTCCTGTACCTCAGAGATAATATGTCAAGATATATAACTGAAAATATTCAGTCAAAATTATGAAGACCACACTGATTTCCCCCCCCCCCTATTTTTCTACTTCCTCACTGTAAAATTTTACATAATGGTTATAATTGGCAGGGGCAAAATTATATAGCAATTAGGGCATGACAGCAAAAGCAAACAAGTACTGAAAATGGGTTCACCACTTCAGGTAACAAGCAGGTAATTATCACAGCAGCTTGAAAAGGGCATAATCAAACCAAGTGACATCATTCCACCCACATAATAAATGTGAAATCCCTTTATGTCCAATGTAGCTTTTACACATAGCTGGTAGTGGAGCCAGTCTACTTTCCATATCTGACTCCGTTGACATATCCTTGAGTTAAGCTCAAAGAACTTTTCTGAAATGCTTCAAATATAAAATAGACTTACTAAAAATATTAACCAATTTATATTTAATATTTGCGTTAAATATTAAAATACTGTATTTCTTATCTTTTTTAATCCACTAAAAGGTAGCTACAAGGATTTTAAAGTAGCTGCTGATCATATTTTAATACTGGATCCACTTCTTTTAATAAGCACTACATGAAAAGAGTTCAATTGACTTTCCCCACTTTTAGTGCCTGGGAGTACATTTATATCTAATGAAAAAATTTTCCGATCCTCTGAAGAATTGTTATATTATGGTGTATAGCTGCTTATTCACAAAGGATTTTTCAGAAACCCTGTGAGATGTACTGTAATTATACAGTCCTTTTACAATTTTAAACACAAGAAGATCCTCCAATACCTATACTGTATCCTGTTTCCAATATGGAATAAAGTCCCTATTCCCAAGTACTGCTGCTGACCAATTTTGTTAAACTGCAGTAAACAACAGTAGACAATCTAGAGAGATTCTTTTTTTTTTTTAAACAAAATGCTAGCTTCATCTCAAAAGCTTCTTGTTAGATAGTCAAAAGAAGTTGGGGCTTATTTTATTTCAGTTTCTTTACTTCCTTTTCCTAAGTACTTGGAGCAAGTCACAACTTACAATGTTGCCTAGTAACAAGCTACTTGAAAACTCTCATCTGATACATCAGTCCTTTCAGTTTATTAGTTCTGATGTTCCTCTACCTCAGACTCCCATTTTTGTCATTTGTTATAGAAAAAAGCTATTGACAAGAAAAGGATATCTGTTGCATTCAGGTGGACTTTGGTTTTCTATCCCCCTTCTTTATCTAACTTGCATTTTGTACATGTAATGACTTTTCTATTTTTCCTGCCCACTTCAGAGTTTCAGACCATATGAAATATGTAGGATTTTTTAGAAGCTGCTTTAATGTTTTTTAATAAAAGCTATTTTTATTAAAACCAATTTAAAACTATATTATTGAAAACTAAATAAATTATTAAGAAGTAATTTACAGTAATTTAGACCCTGCCTCTTGAATGGACTACAGGTAGTCTTTTACTTATGGGCAACTATGGGGGGCCCCAGGAGGTCGCATGTCACACCTCTGCTCTGTGAGCTTCACTGGTTACCAGTTTGCTTTGAGGTGCACGTCAAGCTTGCTCGTTTTGACTTCCAGTAAGCTCTCAAAATGGGTTTTTTAAATCAGGTTTGGCAGCAGGAAACTCACACATTGGCTGCACCATGTATAACATTCTAGTTTCAAATCTCTCATGTACATGCTTTTATTTATGTTTATTTATTTAAGTGTTTTTAGTGACTTTATATTTAACTAGTAGCTGGATACCTGTGCTTTGCTACGAAACTGAACTCCTTAGCATGGAATAGAGTGTCTAAACTCCCAGCCCACAGGCCGGATGAGTCACGCGCTGGCCATGCCCACTGGCAGTTGGAACAGATTTCTTTTCAGGTGGGGAGGGGGAGTAGAACGTCTAACTCCTTAGCATCAGAGCGTGTTAATAATAATATAAGAAATAACCAATGATCTGATGGTCATTTTGAAAAATCCTTTCTTAGCAAGCACCTAGAAGCCAAGAGGAATATACGTGCCAAATTTCAAGTTTGTAGGCTTTACAGTTCTGGAGATTTTGTGATGATGCGTGAGTAGTATTTGGCTTTTATATATATAAATTATTGTACACCACCTAGTCACTTTCTGTGAGATGGGTGACCATATACATTTAAAGAATGAATGAAAAAGAGAAGGATTAATAGACAGGAAAAAAATTGATTATAGTAAAGGCCTTGAAGGAGGCCAGATTTAATCCATTATCTATTAATTGCAAATTCTTAACGTTCTTTTTGCCTGTCATTTAAATCATCTTCATGATAGCATAAGAACCAATTGATACAGAATGTAAATAAATGGAAATTACAACACATCCTTCAGTTAACAGTAAATATCACTCCTGCTGTAACCTAAATTGCAATTCTGAAAGGGAAAAACTCACCCAGAACTTAAATATTGCAATCAAGGAGCAAATTATTAAAATTATTTATATCAAAGCAAAGCAAATTTATTACAGCCATAATTGCCAAGTACAAACAAAATATCGAAGTATGACATTATTCTACACTGTATATATTCATAACAGAAAAACAATGAGTAATAGAATCTAAACCATTAAAAATAACAATGTTAAAATACATTCAAAATGCTATTATAAGAAGTTTTAAACTTAAGTAATGGGGCCACATATAATGCAAACTGTAGTCCAAAACAGGGCAATTTGAGAGGTTATTTTTGAGTTGTCCAAAAGAAATAACATTAAAGAGAAATTATGTTCCCTACCTTGAAATTTCAAGGCAAGACTACTTAATTGTCTAGAATCCTTGATGTGGCCTACACAGTAGCGATTAATTACATGCCATCATACTTGAATATTAATCAAATCTATGGGAGGACACCAAACATGCAGCGCATATAGGGAAAACCAAAAATATGTAGACCCAGAAGAGTTCTGTAAGAAAAGTGGGGGGGGGGGACACCCAAAAGTAACTCTTCATTACAGGAAACATTTGGAAGTTATTATTTCTGCCTTTTGAGGTACTGTAAAAAGTACTTGACTGAAAAGGTGTCCAAACATTTGCACATTCAGGGCTTATTTTTAAACTATATATAATTACACATACATAGTAACCAGGTATTCAAATTTTCAAAAAGATTTTTTAACCTTGTATCATTTCAAGATAACTTCAACTTACCGTATTTTTCAGAGTATAAGACGCACCTTTTTACTCCCCAAAAGAGGGTGAAAACTTGGGTGCGTCTTATACACCAAATGCATCCCCACCCACCCAGCCACCCCCACCTTTTGGCCTCTGTCTTCCAGCAATTTACCTGTTTGCAGCAAAGAGGGAAGAGCCTGTAAAGCCAAGCAAGTCAGTAGCAGTTTCCCGATCTACAGCTGATTAGGTTTGCCACGTGGGAAAATGAAAGTGAAACTAACTACAAAGAGGCAAATAGCTGGGAGAGACACAGCAGATTTTTATTTTTTGCTGAACTGGATGGAAGGGGGTAAGTGAATAACTATAAATGTCTGTAGAATGTTCAAATTATTAGACTTATTTTTTAAAGACTGCTTTATTATTGTTCTAGATCCAGGGGTCTCCAACCTTGGCAACTTTAAGACTTGTGGACTTCAACTCCCAGAATTCAACAGCCAGCTTTGTTAGCTTTGCTGGCTGTGGAATTCTGGGAGTTGAAGTCCACAAGTCTTAAAGTTGCCAAGGTTGGAGATCCCTGTAAATCTAGAAAACTTAACAAAATAAAGAAGCTTTTTAAAATAAATGCTTGCTCTGAAGAGGCCCAGTGCTATAGTATCTTCTTTTAAATAATAGAGAATAATGTATACTTCCAGAAATTTTAATTAATTTTAACAGCTCTGTACAAGTATAGTATGAAATGTAACAGTGTCCTGTTTAGTATTAGAGTTTAGTTACCTTGGAGTAGATCTATTTAAATAATTGGGAAGAGTTGGTGTGACTACATTTAAGAAAACCCTCTGGCATAATGTACATTTCTCCAATTCTTTGCTATTTCTATGGGTCAGGCACACATGCACAGAAATACACAGCAAACAGTGTATATCATCTGTGCTGTTTGCTGTTTGCCAAATTGCTTGGAGGCAGAGGCCTTTTTCCCTTGTTTTCCTCCCCCAAAACTAAGGTGCGTCTTATACTCCAAAAAATACGGTATTTTCATTTAGGTTCCCACTGAAAGGTATTATTTGATTAAGGACATCTACATTTTTATTTTTAAATTCAATATACGAAAATCTATGATTTCTAAATTCTCCATGGGTAGTAGGAGTTACCTATTTGGTTAACACCACTTGGATACACTATTCAATTGGCATATTTATAAACCATTCACTTAACTCTGTTTTCCGTCCCCCCCCCCTACATATTTTAAAATGAGAATTCTATCTTTCTGGAAACATAATTACTGAGAGCTAATTCACACAGTCTTTAAAGCAAACTGAAGTACACATTAGAGTGAAGAGGTTACCCCTCAAGAACTGGTTTTCAGGGTGTTTTTTAAATGCAAACTAAGATTGTAACAAAGCTTCTGAAAACTACTCCAGTGGAAGTTAACTTATTCCTTTTAGTGTGGTTTGCGTTCAAATATTTTTTTAAATTATATTTATTGTTCTTAAAAAAACTGAAAAAAATGAAAACACATAAATACATACATAAGAAAAATTCATAATGTGCTTATACAAGTGAAAAAACAGAACTATAAAATAAATATAAAGTATAATATGTTGTTATGGTAAACAGTTGCAAACCTATATAGAATTATCTAATTAAAATTTATGCAAATATACCCTGTGGTGCCCACATACCCTAATACTCAAATCTATTGTATTTTGTGTAAATGAATCCCTTATTTCATTACAGTTATCTGTACAAAGTCTACCTCTATAAGCAACCCACTCATGAACAGCATGTGTAATCAACTCTTCAATCTACTGAGTCAATGGGGCCATACATTTATTTTTGCAATCAGTCTTTTAGCTAAAGTTAAGGGCATGGAGAATCCATTCATGTTCTCTGGTATAGGTTCAATTATGACAAATTTTGAATTAACTGTGGGTCAAACAAACAAAAAAGGATAATAACTGTTTTGGTAAACATAAATGGAACTAGATAATGCCGGAAACTCTAATGCTGATTTATACTGTGTAACAGTACTCATTACAATCATTTATATAAACTAAAAAACTAATGAATTTATTATTACATGTGTAGTCTGAAAACCATTAAAGTTTTGGAGTCTTTCAAAGTTACACTTCATTGGCTATTTAACCTAGAAATTGTAACATGTTAAATTAATATAACATAGGGTTCCTCCAAATGAAGATTATGTGCCAGTCTGAAATTATCTTTGGATCTCTCTGAAAAAAACTGAGAGTAGGTCCATTCAAATTCACCCCTGCTCACTTCAGTTGACTATTATAGATACTGGAAGAGTTGTTGACATGAGATATCGAACGATGTTCCAATCACATCTTTATATACCTGTGGGTTTGCATACTTCCTTTCAATTTATTTCCAATTTGAAATTGTTACCTTATTTTAAAAAAAGGTCTGCAAGATTGCATCGGGTTTTATTTCTTTTACCATTTGAGACAACATAGTAGTGACAGAACAATACAAGTTAATACAACATATTCTCCAGTCTTCAGAATTATTTTCTCCTAAAGGATTTTTCATTTACTATCTTGAGTAATTACCAAAATACTTCTAAAATACAAATCAGTTTATACAGGTAGTCCTCGACTTATGACCACAATTGAGCCCACTTCTGTTGGTAAGTGAGGTAGTTGTTAAGTGAGTTTTGCCCTACTTTACGACCTTTCTTGCCACAATTGTTAAGGGAATCACTGCAGTTGTTAAGTTAGTAACACAGCTATTAATGAATCTGGCTTCCCCATTGACTTTGTTTGACAGAAAGTCGCAAAAGATGATCACATGATCCTGGGACTCTGCAACTGTTATAAATAGAAGCCAATTGCTTAGCATCTGAATTTTTATCACGTGACCATGGGGATGCTGCAATGGTTACAAGTGCGAAAAACGCTCGTAAGTCACTTTTTTTCAGTGCCATTGTAATTTGAAACAGTCACTAAACAAACTGTTGTATGTCGAAGACTATCTGTGTAGACCCTACTTATTCCCAAATAATATCTTTGTACTGAGTATGGCTAATTAATACATTAATCAAGTCTGTGTTTAGAAAATAAGGAATTTTCCATTGTGGAGATCCCTACTTAGCCTTTAGAAATTTTCTAGTACAAAGACATTTCAAATCAGTTTAAAAAAGAAGCGTCCAGGATCTTTATACATTTCTATCTTCATTCCAGCCCACAATACCACTGAAATAGATTCCTTAAAAGCACACCTAACACGAAAACTCTCTAGCGTGCTAAACTAAGCATTTCACAAAAACATGAGCCCTAAAATTATGGATTTTTTTTCTGGTGGCCCGTATACAATGTAGAGAAGTAGTTTGATTAATATGAGATCATGGAGAGAGAAGAGGTCTACAAGATCATCTACGACCATAGATTCAAAGAAAAGTAAAATTCAGGAAAAGTATTGGTTAGAAACAACTGACAGGGAGTGGATTTGGGGGAAAAAACTAACAATGTGAGAAAATAAATATCACACATACATTTAACAGAGAAATTTCTTCATGGAGGAAGATATAGTCATTCTTGGGCCACATTACCATATATAGTACATTCCAATGCAACAGATAAGCAATAACTAGAACACATGGACAGAAAAATAGTGTGATGTGTAAAGATACAAAATACATATTTGCATTTTGACATACAGTCTTGTATGAACCTTTTGATTTGTAAACCATGGTCTGTGGCTTACTAACCCCCCCCCCTCTCTCTCTCTCCATCCAGCCCTCCTCATGCTCATTTTTTTCTCTGCTTTAAATGATTAAAGATACATGTAGAATCAAAAGCAACTGTTGTACACCCAGTTAAACTATTTGACCAAGTAACCAATATTGCCTATTTGATCATATACAAATATACAACAACAGGTCATGAAAGGAGCCCCCTCGGGTGTCCCCTGGGCAACAGTGATGTCACCGGCTAATCCTTCAGCCCGGAAGCGCCATGGTAGGTGCTCCTGACATGAATGCAGAAGCTTATACAATATTATCACAGAAAGAACCAAGCACAAATATGTTTTGTATATATCTGATTATCCTAATTGGAAGTTAGATTTATCACAAAGGTCACTGTTGGACTTTACACCAGAGTTTGCACCCTTCAGACACCTAAACCCTATTATTCAACACCTAGCTTACTTTAGTTTAGGTCTCTCAGAATTAATCAGCTAGTTTAAAAACTGCATACAGACAGGAATGAAGCCTTAAACACAACCACTGCAAAGCTTTTATATGCATATATACACTCTAAGCAGTCTTCTTCTACCCTCCCAATAGACTTAGCTGGTCTCTTGGTAGTCTTGAAAAGCAATTATATTTATATAACATAGTTTTCTCCAGTTTGAGATATATTATGGCTTATAGATACTTTAAAGTAGGCATGTCCAGTCTATGGCCCTGGACAACTAGTAATGTGGCCACAAAAGATTATAAACCTTTAACATCTGTATTTGTGTGTGTGTGTGTGTGTGTGTGTGTGTGTGTGTGTGTGTGTGTGTGTGTGTGCGCACGTACGTACACATATACACACTATATTACCGTATATATTTTATATGTGGCTGAGGACAATTCCTCTTGCTCAATGCAGCCTATGCAAGCCAAAAGTTTGGATGCCTGCTTCAGAATGTAGGAGGAGCACAAAAATAGCACCTGCTAATACATCTTCAAGCAGCACGATTGCATAGCTGTTTTATGGTGTTGCCAACAGGTAGTATGTTTGCACTCTCATGAGCTTTGAAGCACCTTTTGGAGAGCTAAGCATTTCACATCCTGGAAGAATTAGCAATACCTTTGACATTCAAAATGCATGCTGTCACTGAACTATGTTGCCCTTCCTTGCACTTGCATATGTAGAAAGAACAATTAAAGTCATAGCTATATGTCATTTCTTGATTTCCTCAACTTCCTAATGTGTCTTATGAAACTACCACTTTTGAGACAAATATTCTTACAATGAAACTTCATTATTTTTGCTTCTATTCCCCAAAGAAGAACCAAAGTCATATGAAATCTCTACTAACTAAATGATCCCAAGTTTATTTGCTTTAGACAATAATAAATTTATTTATTTGTGCAATGATTTTTAGACTGCCAATTTCCAAGGGCACTTTATAATACTAATCTATAAAACCAACAGAGATTGCTCTCTATTGCAAAGTAACTAGGCAGGCAGTCCAAATTATCTGTCTACCAGGCCAAAGACCAATTTACATATCACCTAATCAAATGGTCAGTTTCTAGAATGAAAAATCAAATTACAACATTAAATTTTCAAAATATATCTTTCTTCATAATAGTTAACAATTAAGCAAACATGTCTTTACAGCAATGTCTGCAATTGATACTTATACCTGGCAATAACTAAGTATTTCTAAGTTTTAACATTATTTTTATCATAGGCTTTTACAGATCCTTTCTTTCTTTCTTCTATAAAGATGTTATGGAATATTTTCTTCATAAAAATCCAATAATGGTTAACAAATGCCTGCCCACTAAAAACTGCTAAACATGCAGAAGGGGCGTTGGTCTTACCTGATACGCCCGTTCTCACAGCGATCCGAAGGAGAGGCCAGGATGGGTAGCTCTAGTCCTCCAGCTCTATGACTGAGTTGTAACATTTAGGACCGCCTCCCTGCCAACGGTCCAGTTCGAAACGAAGCCAAAGAGACATTCAAAACATTCAAGAAGCCTTCCGAATGTCACTTACACCGACAGATGCCACCGTACCACCGGTCACTGTGTCCGTGTCGATGCAGCAAGTCCTAAGGAAACCCACCCGGCCGGGGCCAGGAATACACACACACACACAAAAAGAAACCAAAGGCAAAATTAAAAAAAAAGCTATAGGGGGAGGGGTCTGGCCTCTCCTTCGGATTGCCCTGAGAACGGGCGTATCAGGTAAAACCAACGCCTCTTCTCCATGGCATCCTCCAGAGAAGCCAAGATGGGACATACCAAAACTTGGCATGCCCTACGGGTGGGCGTCTGAACGTTCCTGAGCTCCCTCATGATCATGGACCTGCTGCAGAACCCTCCTGCCGAAGGCAGCCTCTGCTGACACAAAGGCGGCAAGTCTATAGTGGTGGATGAACGGCACAGTCCTGCAAATCTCTTCCATTGGAGCTTGAGTGGCCCAGGCAGCGGTAGTAGCTGTGTCCCTGGTCGAATGAGCAGTGATCCCCCAGGGCACTGGGAGCACCTGAACCTCATAGGTGCAGGCAATACCACCCGAAGCCAACGGACCACCGTAGAAGGTGTCACCTTGTGGCCTAGAGTCAACGGCTGAAAGGACATGAACCTCTAGAGATTCAGTCTTCCGTAAGGAAGCAGTTCTGGAGATGTAAATGCGAAGGGCCCGCTTCACATCCAGAGTGTGCCAGGTCTGTTCCAAGGTGTGCCGCAGCCTTGGGACAGAAGTCTGGCAAGATGAACTCTGTGCCCGGTGAAACAAGGAATTGATCTTTGGAAGAAAGGTGGGATCCAACCACAGAACCACTCTGTTCGAGTGAAACACACACAGGTCTTTTCGCAGCAATAAAGCCACCAACTCTGAAATACGCCTGGCAGACGTGACGGCCACCAGGAGCGCCACCTTATTCGAGAGCAGCCGCAGGCTCGCCTCCCTCAAGGGCTCAAAGGAACTACGAGTAAGGGCCTGCAAAACCTTGGTCAAGTCCCAGGAAGGATAACGGTGGACCATGGGTGGTTTCAAATTGGAGCCCCCTGCAAGAATGTCCAAATTCTGGGATGATGGGACAGGGAACCCAAATCCCCCACCTGCAACACCGTGGACAATGCTGCTACCTGATGCCGCAGCGTGTTATGGGACAGCCCCTTGTCCAAGCCCTCCTGCAAAAAGGTAAGAATGTCAACAACATCCACCCCATGGGGTCCAAGTGAACGGAGGCACAGCACTCCGAAAAGGTCCGCCAAATAGCATCGTAGATGCGGGTGGTCGATGGCCGCCTGGCCGCTTGCAGCATCGAAATGACCTTTGCAGGAAACTGTTCCTGGCTCAAGAGTCTCTGCTCAACCTCCAGACGATCTACTGGAGCCATTGAGGCTCTGGATGTATCACGGGACCTTGGCTGAGGGAGACCTGCTCTAGGGGGATCCGCCACGGTTTGGCGACGGACAGATCATCCAGGTCGGCAAACCACAGTCAGTGGGGCCAATGAAGAGCCACTAGAAGTATCTCCGTTTTCTCAGAAAGAACCTTCCTGACCACCCCCGGAATGAGAGGGATGGGGGGAAAGGAATACAAAAGCCCCTTCGGCCAGGGGCAAGCAACTCAGGGCATCCACACCTTCCGCTCCCGGAGTTGGAAACCTCAAAAAACACCTTGGAAGGTGTGTGTTCGTCGGAGAAGCGAAGAGGTCCAGGATCGGGCACCCGAACTGCCGGGACAGGTCCTCGAACAAGGTGGGGTTGAGTCACCACTCGGACTGGTCCACGGTGACTCTGCTCAGCCAGTCCACCTGCACATTGGAAGTTCCTGCAATATGAGCTGCCCTGAGTGATAACAAATGAGTCTCCACCCACGAGCACAGGGACTCCGCCTCCCCCATAAGGGCCTGAAACCTGGTGCCCCCTTGCCTGTTCACATGAGCCATGGTGGTCACATTGTCCATGAGCAGGAAGACATGGTGGCCCAAAATCGCTCCTCAAAGGCCCAGAGAGCGAGACAAGCTGCCCAGAGCTCCAGCCAATTGATATTATGCTGGAGCTCCTGAGGGGTCTATCGACCGTGCGCCACCCTGGAACCCAGGTGGGCCCCCCAGCCGAAATGACTAGCATCAGTGGTAATAGTTAGTCTGTCCTGCTCCCAAAAGGGGCAGCCCTGCAACAGGGCTCGAGACCCCCATCAGCGGAGTGAGCGGAGCACCTCTGGAGACATGCGAACATGTGACCGAGAGGAACCGCGATCCGCTTTCTGAAAGGGGAGCTGAAACCACTGAAGTGGCCTAGCGTGGAAATGGGCCCAGGGCACGATATCAATGCAAGTTATCATCTTCCCCAGGATCTGGGACAGAGAAAGCAAAGGGGTGACTCTGTCTCTGATTATTTGAGCGGACAGGGTCTGGATACTGGTCCGTCGCTCCTGGGGAAGGAATACAAGTCCATTAACGGTGTCAATGATGGCTCCTAGGTGAACCAAGTGGTAGATGGGATTAAATGGCATTTGTCCAAATTCACCAAAAACCCGTGGTCCCGAATGACCCGAATGGTAGTGTCTAGGTCCTGAAAGGCTTGACACTGAGAAGGCGCCTGAATCAGGAGGTCGTCAAGGTAGCATTGGATGCAAATAGGCAACAATCTGAGCTAAACTGCCAACGCAGCCATGATTTTAGTAAACATTCGGGGGGAGCGAAGCGAGCCCAAACAGGAGGGCAAAATACTGGAAATGCAGGCCGTCATAGCAGAACCTCAGGAATTCCCAATGGGCCAGGTGAATGGGTATATGGAGATAGGCCTCAGTAAGGTCTACCAAGGCTAAGAAGTCTCCCTCCCGAATGCCCGCCAGGATGGAAATGAGGCAGTGCAAATTAAACCTCCGATTACTGTTGAGGGCTTTGAGATTGTTTGTTTGTTTGTTTGTTTGTTGTTTGTTTGGTTTAGCTTATATGCCGCCCAATTCAGCATGGACTCAGGGCGGCTCACAACCAGAAACCAACATTCAGAGATTCGGAGATTCAGAATTGCCCTCCAACCCCCTGAGGTTTTGGGTACTAGGAACAGCATTGAATAGAACCCCGTCTCCCACTGATCCGGTGGAACCGGCTGAATGGCCTGAATATCCAACAAATGCTGGATAGCCGATTCCATGAGTGCCTGCCGAGCGGGGTTCCCAGAAATGGGACAGCAAATGAAAAACCTTGGGGGGGGGGGGCAGAAAGAAATTCCAAGGAAAGACCGTGAGAGATGGTCTCCCTGACCCAGGCATCCAGTGTAGTGTCCTTCTGGCGGACTGAAAATAAACTAAGGTGACCTCCAATGGGAGGAAGTGTGCAGCCATTATTTCCTGCAATGGAAAGACCAGGAGTTGCCTCTGAAGGCGTTCGTTCCCGGAAATTGTTGTTTGCCTCTACAGGAAGAACCAGAGCGGTCACCCTGAAATCCAGACCTGAAAGAGAAGGGCCACTGCTGATGGGGGAAACCCGCCCCGGCGTCCCCCCACCTGAAGGAGGGTTGTCTATAATAGGGCGCGGACCTGAAATCAGGGCGTCTACTCAAAGATGGCAAGACCTTCCTCTTGTCCCTTATTTCAATGAGGAAGGGCTCAAGGCATCCCCCTCAAACAGGCCACTGCCAATTTCCATTTGTTTTTCATGTCCATTTTCCAATGGCGGAGCCAGACCATCCTGCGAGCAGTCACAGGTGACGCCCGGGCTCTGGCTGAGAATCCGGCCATGGTAAGAGAGGCGTCAGCTGTATATTCCGCAGCTGCGATAATCTTACTCAGGTCCTGATGAGCATGTAGGTCCTCAGCTGGTAGGCGGACTGCAACTGTCGCAGCCATCACAGTGAAGCCTTGCTAAAAAAAAGAGGAAGCAGTTAAGGCCAGATAGCACAGGAGACCGCCGCATGAGTCCTGCGGAGCTCCATCTCCTGCTTCCTGGTCTCCGCCTTCAAGGAGTCCTCCACGTCTGGGGGGAGAATAGAGGAAGAAGTTAGTGCCGCGACCGGAGCATCCACTCTGGGGACCTGAACGAGATACAAAGGATTGAAGTCCACCCCAAACATGTGCTCTGAGCCACTAGGCAACATAGTAGCCTTGGGCGAGCTCACTGTCACCTTATCACATCCAAAAACATCGGAGGGATAGGGATGGCGTCCGGTGTCGAGACGCTTTCAGTGAACAGAAAATCGTCTTGGTCAGTCGCCTCTGAGAGTGAGTACGACTGGTGAGACATTTTAGGCAGTCGCACCGTGCTGCGGGCCTTTAAAAGGAGGGGCTTAAAAAGGACTGAATTAAAGAGACCCTTAAATGCCGGTCTGTCTGAGAACTCAACCTCATAGTCAGAGAGCTCCCCCTCCTCCGGCAGCTCCCCTTCCGAAAGAGAGGATCTATCCCTATCTGATTGGACGGTGGGATAGGGACATAGGTAAGCATCCCTGGGGGGGACCCAAGTGTCCCTGGCAACCCCTGAGGGCTGCTCCTGGCATGGGAGCCGATGAGCCTGTTGGAGACCCTGGGACACCTCCTCCCTAACCGCCTGGGCGATCCACTGCCTGAGGAATGCATCCTTGAGGATGGGCCAGCAGCTGTGCTGACGTGGCCACTTGAGCGGAGACCTGATGGCTCCCCGTGAAGCGAGACCAGGATCTGGCAGGCAGAGAGGAAAAGTCAATCAGCTGCTGCACTGGTCCAATGATAGGCGCAAGGTGGGCAGCTGGAGTGGCCAATGGAGGAACCCGTGTTAAACCTTGTTCTATGGCCGCTTTCTTAGCTATGTCAAATTCTCTATCCAGCGCCCTCTGACATTGTCTAGCAGCCTTTTTCTCTGCCCTAGATGCCTTCTTTTGCGCTTCAGTCTTCGCTTTTATTTTGGTGGCGGCAGCCAGGTTGGCTGATCTTGGTTTGGCTGAAGCCTTCCCAGTTCTGCCAGAAGACTGAGGTGATCAAACCCCCTCCTGCAGTCGGCTGGACCCAGCACCGCTGTCTTCCATTGCAGCCAGAAAGAAAAATGGGCAGACATGCTAACAAGTACTGCTACTGGCACAGTTAACAATTCCAGTTGGGCACAATTGCAGGCCCCACCGCAAGAAAGGGCAGTCTTACACGTAGCGCCGCTGCCGCGGAGATAAGGAACAAAGGAGCCTGGGCAAGGTGAGATGTTAGGCACCTTCCACAGTAGCCACTGAAGAAAACTGAAACTGTGGTCCAAAGCCTCTTGGAAAAGAGGCAGTCTTTCAAAATGGCCACCGGAAAAAAGGAAGCCAATGACAGGGCTCAATTTGCAACCAAAACACCCCCCTCCAAGCTCGATCCAATGGAGAGCCAAGGGGGAAAAAGGCACCAGGGGCCTAAAATGCAATGTTAGTAATGCTGTGAGCAAGTCAAGGCAATCCCATGGGAAGAACAGAGGGAAGCCGACCAATGACAATTTTGGCGCCAAAAAGCAACCGAAAAAGATGGCTGCTCCCTCCAAGCTGCCAACCGCCAAGGGTGGGGAGCCAAGGGAACTCGGCCAGAAGCTCACCAATATCCCTCTCAGGCAGAAAGCATCCTAAATCAGTGATAGCAAGCTCGCAAGCCCCAGAGGCTTTACTTTCAAAACGGCCACTTTTTTCTCTCGATCAAAAAATTGCCTCAAAAATGGCCGACTGCCTCCTCAAAGCTTCAATTCGCTTCGGCGGAGATCCAAGGAGCCGCAGCCGGACCACAGGCACTGGAGGACGAAGTCCAACAGAGTAATTTGGCTAGCTCCGAGCCCAGAGCTAGCCTCCGATGATCGTAGCGGCAAGGGCAGCTGCCCTCCACTCTATCCGCAGCCGCTGAGAGCACCACTAAACAGCTGATCACTCTGACAGCGCTGAAGCTAAGGAGAAGCTAAAATTTGCTTGTGACAAAAACTAGCAGGGATTTCTTCTTTACTACAAATCCTAACCGAAATAGCTGAGGAGAAAACTCCAAAGCGTCCTTCAGAGCTAGGAGTGAGTTGAAGAACTGGACCGTTGGCAGGGAGGCGGTCCTAAATGTTACAACTCAGTCATAGAGCTGGAGGACTAGAGCTACCCATCCTGGCCTCTCCAGAGGATGCCATGGAGAACAGCCTTGTCTAACAGTTTTGACTTTTTTGGACAATAAGAACGCCTGATTTCATAGATATTTAAATGAATCAGAACTATTTTGTCAGTGTACCACCAATCCTGTTATCTCACAACTGAGTTATGAAACAGCTGCAATTTTAAACCTCACTAGTGAAATTTCATCTAAGCAGTGCCAAGATTTTTATTACAATTTCTCTAATTCTGCCGTCAAGCTTTATATTAGAGAAGAACAATCTCTTCTGACAATTTTCCAAACTCAGGGCTGTCTGCCTGTCAAATGTTTCCAGTCAACTGTCATTTTCATATTGCCCTAGGTATAGTTTTATATCTCAAAATAATCTGCAAATCTCTATCAATAAATGTTTTCATAAAAAGCATTTTGTGCCATTCTGTAGGTAGCAAGTGCTATAAATGTAATGTCTGTTTTGAATTTTATATTCATTTTACTTTTACCATTTTTTCTTTTAACTGCAAGTTCCTCTGAGCAGAGAATGATTGCAGCTGTTTGGAAAAAATCCAGAACATAAAATGTCAAACTGGCATAGATGGTAACATTTTTTCTTCTGCAAACCAGTAATATAGGAGAAGAATGAGCATTAAAATATGAACAAGCAATAACTAACTTTCCAATAGGGGTGGGTTTGATATATAAACTGAATATAACTAATGTGTTCCCATAAAGGTCTAAGCCAAAACTAAATGAATATTGCTTAGTGTAATGTGTAAGTTCTATAATGTTTTTTTCTGTAGACCAGAACAATGCAACTTATTAGAATAAATAAGCCTATTTGCTTGTGTTTAACTGTTCATCCACTGAACCTATATTCACAAAGAACCTTTCTTAAATATTAAATATTAAATAAAAAATCTTAGGAAGATTTTACTTCTATCAAATAATATTACTATAGCATATTAATTTATTCTTAAAATCTTGCCCTTAATTACCTAACATCTTCTAAACTCCAACAGTGTTTTCTCTTTACCTTATTGAATACATAATTGTGTGACAAAATATCTGTAATTTGCTATATTTACAATAAGTCTATCAGTAAATCAAAAAGAAAATGTGATACAATGCCAAGATAATTTTATATAATCATTTTTTTCTTAAAGAAAATTAAATAGCAATGAATTAGCCACTTAGTAAGAAAATCTAACTAATAGCACCTACTATTTAAACTACAAAAGGATGGTGACTTTATGTAATAGTTAAGGATTAGATTGGATTTTTTTTTGTAAATTCATAAACTACTACATTTCCACTGTTACACAGTATAAAAGCAAAACAAAAGCAACACTAATAAATCTAAGGGAAAAAAACAGTATTTGAAACTCATACTTTAAAGAATAAACTGACTAGATGTCAAGATAATGTCATTTTTTCAATTGTTGTTCTATAATCTGGAAATAAATTCTGCTGAATGGCATGGTGCTGAGTTCTGAAAATAAAGTGTAGAATTATCACATAAAAATTAAACAATAATAAATTGTATAGAGTTCGTTAGTTACAATTTTTTTATTCTTTGTAAAAATGACTCTGTAAACAGAACCATTGGTACTGCATTTTTTTTCAACAGGAAGTTGGCAAATACACACAGGAAGTTTCTATGTGTCAAGCTGAAAACAGAAAATATCACCCGATACTGAATATTTTACCGTGTTTCCCTGAAAATAAGACCCTGTCTTATATTTTTTTGAACCCTAAAATAAGTGAGGGTGCCATGCACTCAAAAGCCCGATTGGGCTTATTATCGGGAGATGTCTTATTTTGGGGAAAACAGGGTACATAAATTATATTTTTAAAAAATCACTGAGCTTTTTATTTTTAAAGAAAAATAAATTGTCTTGGGTTACTGCTTTAAAGTTATGTAGCAAGTGTTTCTGCACCATTAGGAAACTATTATATAATACACTTTAGCAGGACATCAATATAGCTATAATAACCACTGCTGATTGAATAGTATCTACCGGTATATCCATTTAAAAAGTATTGAAAATAAAAATATGTTCAACGGTAGCCCACTTTCCTTTACTATAATTAATCTTATTTTGTATTAAAATAATATAATGAATATTTACTTAGACAACTGCAAAATCCAATACATAGCATTTTAATTTAGGCACATATTTTTTCACCTTTTTTCACAGTGTACTGCAGTGATAAAATATTTTGCCTTGCAACAGTCACAGAGATCCACCTGTTTCAATATAATTCAAGTGGGGAGAATTATATTGGAGAAATTCAAAAATATCTAAAAAATATTCAAAAATCAAACAAAATTAAGAGGCTTAAGCTATACTGACATGTCAACATGTTTATCAAAATATGTGTTATCTTTTAAAGGACTTGCAATGAACAGTATGATAAAGTTACTGGAGAAATTAACTATGCACACACGTCATGCTAAAGTAACCGAATTTGTATTACACAGTTGTATTACACAATTTTCCTTTTCCTGACTATAAAGTGCACGGAAACAAAAGTTACATAACCAATTTTTTCAGGGATGACCTATTCCTAAAGAAAGCTTGTCATAATTTTAAAATGGCTTCGACCCCTATCAAGCAAGATTGATAAACCGTATAAAAGACTTTTTCAGTATTCCAGATATGCGGACAGCCGACTTTGACATTTTTTCTTTTCTCTTGACTTGGAGGAATTCACTAAAGAATGCTGAATGGATACCGTTGTAACTATTCCCACGATCAGCAAGGACAACGTGTAACAGCTTGGCAATATCGAAGGTTTGATCTAATCCTCCAGGTAACTTTCCAGGACAGGATGGATCCTACTGGAATTCTTTCATTTTAAATCTACCACGGTATCCAGGGCACTTTAACACGGCCTGCCATACAGAGCCCGAGGCTCCTGTCATATTCAGCCCTCCAATACAAAGAAGTTAACCACAGGGTACTCACCGGCGTTCAATTCTGTCTGCCTAACATTATGCACAGCCTGGATCCTCTCACCAAAACGCTCTGGAAGAACAAAGAGGCTGGCACCCGTGCCCAAAGCTAACAATCCTACAGAAGTTATTTACATGTTAGAATCCAAGCTCGGCGTCGTACGGAGAAAAACAAATTGCTCCGTACTCCATTAGATCAGCCATATTACTCTTCCAAATCAAGCAGCACTCCACTTCTCCGGCTATTTCGCTAGCAGCTCCTCTGCCGGCGCTGTCTCTCGTTTAAACGCCCCTAGCAGGCACTGACCGGGGAAGTGGTCGGCAAGCCCCCGAACCGCCTCCGAACTTTGGCTCTTACGGTGCCCCTCCCCCCCAACCACTGACTAAAGCTGTCGGATAAGGAGGAAGAGGAGAAAAGGGGAGGGGGGAGAGAGCGAGCAAGTGGGGAGAGAATGGGGAAAGTAGATCCGACTCTTCCGAGCAATGCAAAAGCGCGGACTGGATTCCTTCAAGGAAACGGAACAGCCAGCCAGTCTCAGATACATTTACGACCTCTGCCTTAACTCTTTACCGGCCGGTTGAAAGCCTGCGGAGAAAGCAGACAGGCCTTACATTAGCCAATCAGTTCCACTAAGGCCGCCTAAGCTATAACGGAAGAGAAATGTGGGAAGGCATCAAAAAGAGGATGGGGCGCCCTGGATGCGCCTCTGACTGGAACGACGGAAAGGCTGCTAATAATCTCACCCTTGGGAAGGAAATGTCTCCTCGGTTCCATACATTCCGACGGCAAATTGTTCTGTAAAGGTGTGTTTTTGTAAATGGTAGTGCAGGGAGGCAAGAAGGAACTTCTTTTCCTTTCCTAGGGAACTACCTCTCCAAGAAAATAAAACATCTCCAACATCTGGCAATAGCTCCCTTACGTACAGCGTAGTAGGTTATTTCAACAGAAAGCTGCACAGAGTTTTAAACTAAACAGTTTCCATTCAACCATATACTCCACACATTGGTACCATTCCCCCCCCCCTTTTTTTTGTCACTTTTCCAGCCCCTTCCCTACCCTAGCTTCGGCCAAAACAACGTTCAGCTGAGCAGAAACAAAGGAAGCATTATGTAACTTATTTTACTTACTCTGAGTTTGTCCTCTAAAAATAACAGTCCTCACCCAAACATCTTTAATACTAACCAATTTCCCCCCTTAAGCCACAAACTAAACTGGGAGCTCTTCTTTTCCCACAAAAGTCATGCCTATGTGAAAAAAATATTTCTCACATGCTATCTTGAACTGTCTTCCAGCTTCCTATATTTTTTTTCTTTTTAAATGTGAAGCTACATTGTCATCCAAAAATCTTCATTGGTTCCCCTCCCCCACCCAAGACTTAACATAAATACAACTATATGTCTCATATTTTCTCCCACCGAATTCGATACAACAATTTACATAGTCATTTTGAAATAAAGTTTCTTTTTAGGAATTGAACAGTATATACATTGCAGAACAAATAAAATGCAAATAAAATAAGTGGGAATTGTGTAACAACAAAAATGAATACATTTGGACTGAAATATGTGTTGGACATGCCAATCCTACAGAAGTAACAGGTAAATTTTTCTGTACTACCTATATACAAAGCTTGTGTGACAATTCTCATACTGTCACCGCTACTTATATTTACACTGTTTGTCCAATGTGACTCTATGCCAAAACATGTTTAAAGAAAAAAAAAGATGAGCAACTGCTGAGTAATTGACGCCAACCGATATCGTGCACTGGTACCATATTCTAATTTGGCTCATGACATGAAGGTCACAATCTGGTATTGTTTTATTACACTTGTACAACTATCATCGAACTCAATTTTAAAAGTTATTACTAGAACAGCAATCCAAAGAACCAGTAGATCTGAATAAATCAAACATGTTTATGTTAAAAAGCAGGACTCTGAAAGAGAAGTAAGAATACTGAAATATAATGAATAAAATTAAAAATGGTTAAAATGTTCTGCTATTAATATTTTAAAATTGTGACAATGGGGGTAACAATGATAGATTGGTGTGTAGAGGAAGATTTGCCTCAAATATCTCAAGTTCATTTAATTCTAGCATTGACTCCAAATGAATTTTAGAGCCTAGTAGGACTGCAAAACTAGACCCAAGGGGACTAATAAGACAAAGCAGAATGATTTTCAAAAAGAAATAAGGGGAAGAAAAAAGTAAAAAGAAAATGTCAGAGATAAAAAATGGAATTGGTATAGCCAGCAACTTCTAAATCCCAGTGATGACTATAGAACACAGTAGTAAGCTTCAGACTTTAAAATAAGATTTCCCTGAGCAAGTTGAAAACATTTTTGGACATTCACATATTTTTACTACCTTAAGATGAGAAACTAAGACAAGGATCCAGAGCAAACGCAACCGGATATTACTCTTGGTAATATTAGTCTTGCTTGTATACTGAATAGAGCTCTTAATATTATAGTATTGTAGTGAAGAACAAGGTTGAGATTGTAAACGTTGTAATTGTGAAAGCTTTGAGATTTTAATAAAAACTGTTAATCTGAAAAGGTGGTACCAGACTTGATCTGATTCTTGTTATCATAAACTAATACAGCTGTACATGGCTTCCAATCTAGTGGATCCAATCTCTGTAGTGAGATAGCTGGTAACTAATTTCACACTGTTGCTGTTAATATTAACTCTGACTACCATAAAGGGGGGGGGGTGGATCACAATGTTAATTATGAAACAACAGACAAACCCAACAAACCTTTCTGAAAACTTTCCTAGTTGGATGAGGCAAGGATGTGTTTCTTACAGAAATTATCTCATTTCAGGGGTCCTGCAGCAATTTCAATGGCAATCCTTAACAGGGAAATAGGGACAAATGTTGATTTTTAAAAACATCTTATTCGTGACCAGAAACCCTGTTTGGGAAAAATTAATATATCACAGTCTAAACAACTTTCAGCAACAGCTTACGTGATATAAAGAACTGAAAATATTCAAATTGTATTTTTATACAGTAGTTGCTCTGAACTGTTAACTCCATACCTAATTACGTATCCTGGGGAACTCTGGTTTCACTTAAAAAATTTGCTTTCAGATTGAAATGATTCCAAAAACAGTATGACCAATTTCTGTCATGTTATAGATATGACATGCAGAGATTTATTTGATTGGTTTGTTTAGTTAGTAAATTTCAATTTTATGTAAGGTGTTTTATAGGCTGGTCATGGACCACATTAAAAATTATTCTTCATCATCTAATCTCTTCTGGCAGACTGTTCTAGAGAACTGGTGCTGCTATTAAAAAGCAGCATCTCCTGCCCTTGATTCTATTTACTTTTCGAAGGGGGAAAACTAGTACATACTCTGTACATACTTTCCGAAGGGGGGAAACTAGTACATACTCTGTACATATGTACAAAGTATGCAGTCCTAGAGACACTCAGGTGCCAAGCCACAAAGAATGCAACTGCCTGAATGTTACATCGGCTGAAGAGACAGGCTGGGTAGATTGGTTGCCTCACTGACCAGGCAGCTCGCTTCTTGAGCTCCTTGAACTATTTCAGGTTTGACCTAGAGTCCAGATGTTGGATGCATCTTCCACTACTACAAACTCAGCTGGAGAAGGTGAGATAATTCATGATCTCCATAGGTATAGAATGGCTTGCCTCAGGAAATCTCTGGCTGATATATGAAGGCAGATATATGCTGGACTGTGTAATTAGTTTGTGACTAGAAGGGGTGTTGGTCTTACCTGATACGCCTCTTCTCGTAGGGTTGAGATAGCATCCAGGGATGGGTTAACTCTTGCCTCTCAGCTGATTGGACCGATTCTTTTTAGAGCTGAAAAGCCCACTCCTGTTGCCAGGGCTCCAGCTTTCGACAAAGAACGAAGTACAAACCCGACGTGCCATTCTCCAGTGCCACCCTCAAAGAAAAAGAGTCATGACCAGACAAATCCTAGGGTGGGGCTGGATGCTATCTCAACTCTACAAGAAGAGGCGTATCAGGTAAGACCAACGCCCCTTCTCCATAGTGGGTTGAGATAACATTCAGGAATGTGACATACCAAAGATGGTAGTCCGCTGGGTGGGCCTATGTCCGGTCCTGGGAAACACCCTCCACATGCACCCTTTGAAGAACTCAGTGACAAAAGCGGCGTCCGCCAATGCAAACTTGTCCAATTTGTAGTGACGGATTAAGGGTGACGGAGTGGCCCAGGTAGCGGCTCTGCACACCTCTTCCAGCAACACATGCATAGCCCAGGCCACTGTCGTTGCTGCACTGCGGGTGGAGTGCGCCGTCACTCCGTGTGGTCTGAGGAGTGACTGCAGGTCATACACCACAGAAATAGTGGCCTGTAACCATTGACCCACCGTCGAGGAAGACACCTTGAGGCCCGAGGTGCCAGGCTGAAACGAAATGAAAAGCGCCTCCATCTTTCGCAGTTCAGCCGTACGTTTGATGTAAGTTCGGAGGGCACTGCGAATGTCCAGTTTATGCCGCCTCTCAAGCGTATGGACCAGCCTTGGACAGAAGTTAGGCAGCATTAGCTCCTGCGTGCGGTGAAACCAGGTATTAATTTTGGGGATGAAGGATGGGTTCAGGCACAGCACAGTCCGGGTGAAATATGCAAAGGTCAGGTCTTACTGATAATGCTGCCAGTTCTGATATTTGCCTGGCCGACGTGATCGCCACAAAAAATACGACTTTGTACGACAGGTGGCGCAGGCTGGCCAAGGCTACCAGTCAAAGAGTTGAGGACTTTGGAGAGATCCCAGGTGGGGTACCGGTGAACCACTGGAGGGGACAGAATGGCCACACCCCTGATGAAGCATCGTATGTTTGGATGTTGCGCCAAGGACTCCAGGGAGCCACAGGTAAGGACAGAGGACAGGGCCGCCACCTGCCTCTGGATAGTGTTGGGCGAAAGCCCCTTGTCCAGGCCGTCCTGGAGGAAATCCAGGATTTGGCCAATGCAGACCCATAGAGGAGAAAGGCTAGCCTTATTGCACCAATTGCAGTAAACTTTCCATGTGGCCTCATATATCCTTTGGGTGGAAGGCCTGCGTGAGGCCTGGATGGTCGCGATGGCCCTGGAGGAGATGTTGTCATGCCTCAAGGCACTCCACTCAAGCGCCAGGCGGTCAATCGGAACCACTGGCAGTCCGAGTGGACCAACGCCCCCTGGCTGAGGGAGGCCTCATGTTGAGGGATCTTCCAGGGCGGGGCCACAGACAAGGCCACAAGATCTGCAAACCAGGCCCTCCTGGGCTAGTGCAGGCCAGCAGAATTACCTCCTTCTGTTCCAGAACCTCCCGGATGACTTTCGGAAGCAAAGGTAGCGGGGGGAAAGCGTATAGTAGCCCGGGGGGCCACTGACACCGCAAGGCATCCACCCCCTCCGCGTTTGGACTCCGGAATCTGGAATAGAATCTCGGCAGCTGGCCGTTCTCTGGGGTGGCGAAGAAGTCAACTTCCAGACGGCCGAAGTGTCTCGTCAGTTGGTGGAAAATGTCCAGTTGCAGGCGCCACTCGGCATGGTCGATGCTGTGCTGACTCAGAAAGTCCGCCTGCACATTGGCCACCACTGTAATTAATTGTTGTTGGACTACTCCCTCGGGAGTAGGGCGGCATATAAGAAAACCAAAATAAAATAAATAAATAGCTGAGGAGCAGGTATGACATCACCTGTACAGTGGCTTGAGAGAAGAGGGGGTCTGAGGTTCCCGCATTGTCCCTCTATGTCTCGGGCAGGTGGCTGCCTAAGTTTGCAGGCACAATGGCCTTGTGCAGCAGTGACTTGAACAGACTGGGTGGGAAAAGACCTACGAAGGAAGGTTGCTCCTGTTGCAACCTTTCGTCTTCCAACAGTTCCAAATCATAACGCCCCCTGTCATCGGACGCTTGGTCCTGACCGTGAGAAGTACGATCTGAGGCATAGCCCTTGTGGAAGTCATCCCCGGCCCCAGGGTATGAATGGTGTAGACCAAGCCCGTGGTCAAATGACTGAGCTGAGAGCAGGAATTCTGCATGGATCTATTGGATCCCCTCCGCGATGCCCTGTTTGACAGCATCTATTATTAACTGTATGTCGGGCAGGACCATTGGGACTGGTTCGGAATCTGGCCTGAGTCTGGCTGCAGTCGGAGTGAAAGTGGCTGAGGGGGCATTCCTGGCCAGAGTGACCTGCAGTGCACCAGCAGATTTCCTGTCTGGAAGGGGCCCCCAGAGATTGGTTTGATCGGCGTTTGACACATGGACATCAATAGACATGTGATCCCCAGAGCCCGCAATGGAAGGGGCCCTGTAAGGGACTGGAGCGGGCTGTCGGGTCTCCGGTGAGGAGCGGCTCCTCGTTAGACCGCTCGCATATTTTATTGAGGGCCTTATCCCTCCTGCGCTCATCTTTTTTGGTGGCTTTGGAGCGCTTGTCAGCTCTACCACTCTGAGGGTCAGGGCAATTGGCCGAAGCCGATCTTTTGTGCCCCCTGGATTCGGATTTGTCAGCCATTGATAAAGGGACATAGTCGACTGTTGTAGAAGACCAGGTATGGTCTCAGCCACAGGAGCAGTAGTGTGCTGGATAGGCCTGGATAGTTCGTTTGAAAAAAAGCTTTCAAAATGGCTGCCGCCATTGATCTCTTCGCTCTGAAGAGCTCCGGAGGCTCCTTCGGTCCTATCCCACAGTCCAAGGGTTAGAAAAAGTCTAATCAGACGAAATCTGAAGAGAGGGGAAGCCCAAGGCGAACTTCTGAAGACTCCCAACCACTGAGATCGCTGGCTTCTAAGTAAAAACGCAATCTGTACTACAGTCCAGTAAACAGACCAAGTCAAACCCGAAAATCCATCCAGATAAGAAAGACACCGACTTACTGTGATGACCAGCTGAGTCTTTGAAACTCACAATCCTCAATCACCAATAACGAGGGTTGAAATGTCACTCAGGGAAGGAGAAATGCTCTTGCATGTCTGTCCACGCTGAGGACCAAGTCGAAAGCTGGGGCCCTAGCAACAGGAGGGGACTTTTCAGCTCTAAACAGACTCGGTCCAATCAGCTGAAGGTGAGAGTTAACCCATTCCTGGATGCTATCTCAACCCACTTTGGAGAATATGGGGACATTACTGCTAGCCTTTGCTGTGGTCTGATCACTACCTAGTCCAATTGTAACCGATTGCTAACAGGGAACTCTACAAGGCTGTCAGGATTATTAGTATCATCTGCCAGAATGTCTGCTGGTTGGGGATGGTGGGTGGTGGTCTAGAAGACACTTGGGGAATTTTCCAGATTATGGCACCCAGTCTGACAGCTCGTGGTTTAGAATTGGTAATTCTGAAGTGGATAGGCTGCTCTTGGGCATGATCTTCACCGCCAGTAGGTTCAATCTATGCTCCCCTAGTTCCTGCATAAACCTAGGAAAAGTTTGGATCTGGGAAATTGCCAATGGCACTTGAAGGAGCTGTATATTAAGCCTTTTTAGCAACTTAAAAACAAGATTCAGAACAGGCAGATTTGGAGAGAATCTTGTAAACTATATATCTGTACGATATATAGACTATAAATGTTTCTCATTTTCAATTACAGATAGTACTCAACTTGCAACTAGCTGTTTAATGACAGTTTGCAGTTACAGTGCCTCAGAAAGGGTGCTTTATGACAGTAAAGAATTACCAGCCATCATAAATGTCACATGCTTACCCACATGGTCACATTACTATATTTGTGGGTACTTGGCAACCAGCTCACATTTACAACTGGTTCCAGTGTCCTGCATTCACATGACCATGATTTACAACTTTGAAACCAAAATTTGCGGGTTTTGGCAAAAAAACACATCCATTCAAAAGAATGGATTCAAACTTATGACCACATGATCAACTTGACAACCATGAGATATGGTCTCAGAACCATGTGATTCAGTTAGTAACTGCTGTAAAAAATTGTAAAATTGGGTCTGATCACATGGGTGCTTCTGATCTCAATGTGCTTGTAAGTGGAAGACTACCTGAAATTCATAAAAATGGAAAGAAGATAAAAGGCAAGAGAGACAGAGGTGGGATTCAGCTGGTTCGGACCACTTCAGGCGAACCGGTTGTTATGATTCTGCACAGTTTGGCGCACCGGCAAATCGCGCCACTGACTGGCCCCTCCCCGCCCCTCCCCTCCCACTCACTCCTTTTTGCGCCTCGCCTGCCTTGGGCGATGTCTAGAGTCACAGCCGCAGCATAGCTGTTGCTACTCTCTGGTTCCCTCGCTTGCCTCGACCACGTGGTCCAGCTGATTTCTGCTTGGTGTGTGTGTGTGTGTGTGTGTGTGTGTGTGTGTGTGTGTGTGTGTGTGTGTGTGTGTGTTTGGTTGCAATTGCTTGAGGCGTTCCAGAGTTATGCTGGAATACACACACACGCGCGCGCGCGCACGCACGCACACACACACAGATATATATATATATATATATATATATATATATATATATATATATATATATATATATATATATATATATATTTCAAATTTATTCAAATAAAATTTTATTTTAAACATAATCTGACACACAGGCAGAGTAGGAATGCATCCAACTTGCTTCAGGCTTTGCTCCTCACCTTTGTCTGTGTAGCATGCCCCAGTGGGCAGTTGGGTATCACAAAATGTGAGAGCCCTTGTGAAATACAGATTAATATTTAAGTACTAACATGGAATTATTAAAAGTGATATATGTATTTATTGACCAACTCTAACCCCAATGAAATCATTCATTTTAATAATGGGAAGAAGTTCACACAAATTCATTATTTCAGGAATTCTGCTACCATAAAATGTTAGAATCCCTCCTATAATCCCTACCAATTTATGGAGCACCTGATATATTTCAGGTCTGTTTATGACAGAACTATGGATAAATTGTATTCTTTCATAATAAATCACATTCTACATTAATTCTATAATTTTAAAAATTAATAAACAAGCTGACTGAGTACAGGTAGTCCTTGATTTACGGTACAACCATTCATTTGGTGACCATTCAAAGTTACAATGGCACTGAAAAAAGTGACTTATGATTGTTTTCACACTTACAACCGTTGCAGCATCCTAATGGTCATGTCATCACCTTTTGCAACCACCTGACAAGAAAAGTCAATGGGGAAGCCAGATTCACTTTACAAACATTTTACTAACAATTGCAGGGATTCACTTAATAACTGTTGCATGAAAGGTCACAAACGGGACAAAATTCACTTAAATATCTTTCTTACCAACAATAATTTTGGGGTCAATTGTGTTCAAAAATCAAGGGCTACCTGTATTCAATAACTTTCTGAGGCTTTATTGTGCCAATACATAGATTTTAGAAGGAGCATATCACACTGCAGGTAGCTTTTCTTTAAGAGAAGCTTTAAAATAATTTTTTATATAATTGAAAATGCATATAGCAAAATGCATATATTTACATTCTAATTTTAATTAATACAAGTATTTTCTTTATTAAAACCTTTCCCATGTATGCCACTCACAGCTCCTCAGCAATAAAAATTGCATCCACCAAGTTGTGCAACTTCATCACACTGCGACTACCCTCCCAAGCAACTGTGTTTGCATTTCCCACACTACACTGTGTTAAATTATTCCATTTATTACATGACTACATCATATTACAGGAGGCATAGGGACACCTGTAGTTTGTAGAAGCAGATTCAACCAGATGGAATAAAACATAAAATCAGCCCTAGTGATAAACTGTAATTAATAATCAGATTACTTAATAGAATACCAATAAAATGTCTGCCTGATATGGGAATGAGCAGGCAAAATTCCCTGCAGAATGTTTTCTACAAGTGGGGGAACCATAACTTGGAATTTTCTTTCTTCAACTGCTCCTGGGTAGGAGTTCAAAGACAAGCCAGAGAATAAAAATAATGGTAGGGTTTTTCCAGCATTCTAAATCTAATGTGGCTTATTTGAGTCTGTCATTGTAGCTATTATCTCCAACCCATGATTTGACATTATCTTGTGCAAGCCCAATCAGTTGTGAGCTTTTCAATAAACTATAATTAATCAAACATGGGTTAACATTTTTAACCCAAGCATTTATTCTATGAATTAAGATACAGTCAATCAAATGGCTAGTTATCAATCTATTTAGAGCTTTATAAATAAGTATCAATAACCTAAACAGATATAGTTTAAAATTAAAAAAACTTGTATTCCACATTCCACATTTCAGTAGCAATTTGGCTATTGTATTTTATAGTAAGTGAAATATCTAAAACCCTTCAAATTTATTATCTACTACAACAATCTTGTAAGCTATCCAGTAGCTTACAGTGAGATGGGCAACATAAAAATTAAATAAATGCAACCTTTAGGCTGGATTCATAAATCAACTTAATCATGGTTTATTGATCAAACTACAGTTATCTGGATTTACATGTGACACTAAATGAGAAACCAAGCTTCTTAATCTATGTATCCTCCCACTATGTTGATTTTAACTCCCAGAATTCTCCAGGCAGCATGTCCATTAATAAAAATTCTGGGAGTTAATGTTTACAGATCCTTCAAAGAATAACTGGGTTCAAAAAACATACTAAGACTAAATTTTACACACACACACCAGGGGTGTGTTCCTCTTACCTTCCCTCCCGGTTTGCATCGTGACGGAAGTGCAGGTTGCGCAAATGACCCTCTGCATATGCGCAGAAGCCTCTTTGGATTGCCAGCTATGACGACCTGAGAACTGGTTCGGGGGCGTGGACAGCCAGCCATTGCTGCCAGTTCGGAGAGCGGGTGGAAATTTCCACCACCGGTACGTAAAAACCAGTCCGAACCGGCAGCAACCCACCACACACACACACCTCAATAGAAGGCTTCATGGCTGGTATAGCTCACATGAGCTGAGAAAAGGTATTTTGTGGCAGAAAAAAAGCCTTGGGCTACAATATTTCCTGATGCAGAAGCTACACTCAGCTATAAATCTGATCCTTGAGGGAGGGTATCTCTACTATCTTGTTAATCAAATGACTCACCAACCAACAGAATCTCCATGCTGCCTAAGTTCAGTTTGTTGGCTGTCATCCAGGTTACTGCTAAATTTCCATATTGATTTCAATCTTCCTACAATGAAATCCAGTAAAAAGAAGTAAATTTGGAAGTTTTCAGTAAACTGACGCTTCATTCTAATTTTGTGAATGACCTCACTTAGTTCTATGTAAACATTTTTAAAAATGGACAAAATGAAGCCTGTAGAACCCCCGATTCCATGCAGCAAGGCCAGATAATTGTTTTCTGGCAGGACGTTCTGTGAACATCTATTGAAAAATGCAGAGACTGGAAGATTGGAAGAAAGAGTTTGTCATAAGTCACAGTTTAGGTTGCAACCAGGATCAGTGCTTTTTGAAAGTACTGAATGGTACAGGATATTAATGATGCTATTTCCATCTTTCAGAACAGGATTCATCACAGCAACAAAAATATATTCTATGCAACAATAAGGGCAGAAATAGATTGAAGGTTTTCATACTCCTGCAAATATGTTTGAATTGTGTAGAGTTCCATCACTTAAAACATCTTACCTGGGAAGGGAACAAGTTATTATTATATAATTCTATATTAAAGAAGTAAGTTCACCATCAAAATACTCACGATAACTTGTCTCAAAGGTGTTTTTCCAAAAGACAACTGGGCTGTTTTTTCCTGGAGAAGGAGGAAGAGGAAAACGTTTCGCTTCTCATCCAAGAATCTTCATCATTTGTGATGGTGAGGAGATGGAAGGACAGGTACTGACAGCTGAGACTGGATGGTGGGGAGATACAACCTATTCTTCCATCCTTCCACCATCTAGTCTCAACTGTCAGTACCTATCTTTCCATCTCCTCACCATCACAACTGATGAAGCTTCTGGGATAAGAAGTGAAATGTTTTCTTCTTTTTCCTCAAGGAAAAAACAGTTGCCTTTTGGGGGGGAAAACCTTTGAGATAATTATGATCTGGATGACTGAGAATCTCCACACACATCATGAACACTTATTTTTATAAAGAAACAGTGACCATCTGTAGGATTTGGCTAGTTCACCCACTCATGCAGGACATCATAAAGCATGATAGGATGGGATCAACTCTTTATCCACACATATACATCTGTACTACCACAATGCAGTCTATTCAAGGCTGCTTTTGAAGACCATGTACAATGCAGAGGACATCTTACTGATGAATGAAAACTTTCACATTCATGTAACACTTGTCCTTTGGGCTCTCAAATTGGCTTAGCTGCCAACAGAATTCTAGCTGAAAAGTACTGGTTTTAACCCATGAAAGTTGTCCATGACTTGGTACCCAGGTATTTATTTATTTATTTATTTATTTATTTATTTATTTATTTGGTTTTCTTATATGCCGCCCAACTCCCATGGGACTCAGGGTGGCGTACCTCCAGAATAGCTTGTCTAAGTATAATTGATCCATCTGGACTATTTTATTTGAAATAAATTATGGGAGGAGGATTGAAAAAAAGTGTCTCTTACACTAATGATTTCCTGGGCGTTCATCAAAACTGAATTCTAGCGGAAAATGATGGGAGGGGAAGGACAGGATTTCATGATGTTGTGACACAATGCAAGTGTAAGGGGGACACTCAAAATGAGAATATTTTTTAGCTGAATTCCCAAGCTACACACAGTTCTAGCTTTTAAAAAAGTACCTGTCTCTGCCACACATTGACATAATGTGACAGATGATACTTTGCAAATTATTACTTGAAAGTTAGGTTTTTTTTTAACATAGCCCATACATGACTCTAATACTTCAGAGACTTAACATTAGCACTGATGATGTTACTTAGTTTGGGTAATGAAACGTCTGCAACAAAACAAGCAAGCTCAGAAAGTACCTAGAGTCCCCCATTGCAGGATTTATAATAAACGTTGAACATCATAGGGGAGAAGATGGTAACCTGTGGAATACATAGGTCAATAGCTTAGGAATTATATAGTAGCCTCCAGACAGACACACACCTTCTGCTTTCCTAGGCAGAAAGAACAGGAACTACTATAAAATAATATCCCCAAGGACCAATCCATTTGAATATCCAGAAGGACAGCTACCTGGTTTTTTTTTGTGATTTTTAAATATTACTGCCAATTCTGGTTGTTGTTAATTCTAAAATTAGATTTTTATATTTATTAGAATTATCTTTATCTGCTGGAACCTACTGCAGTGTACTTCTTGGTGTCTGGTGGCAATATACAATTATTTTAATTTGCAAAAAATAATATATCTAGCTCATTACAGGCCAGAAGGAAGCCAGAAGGAAGAGGATAGTTTTAAAAATATTAGTTATGAGAGGATTATTTAACTATATTATTATTTATTTCAAAGTTTTTGAAACTATCCTTTATGGAATAAACAAAGGATAAACAAACAAACAAACAAATATAAACAAACAAAAAAATAAAAATGTTTAGACATAAGTGTCTAAAATTATGGATCTTGGGCTTTCTTGTTCAATCTGCCTTTGGATTATGGATTTCCTGTCTGGCCACTCTCAGAGGGTCAGATTAGGTAATCGTATCTCCTCAGCCCTTATTCTTAATACTGGTACACCACAGGGTTGGGTGTTGAATCCCTTACTCTATACTCTTTATGTGCATGACTGCATTCCCACTCACACCAGTAATACTATCATTAAATTTGCAGATGATACAACAGTGGTGGGACTCATCTCCGGGGGGGGGGGATGAGTTTGCCTATCAAGATGAAGTGGATTGGTTGCCTTCGTGGTGTGGAGACAATAACTTGGTCCTTAACACCAATAAGACCAAGGAGCTTATAGTAGACTATAGAAGGAATAGATCAAACGTCCAGCTCTTGGTTATCAATGGAGACCAAGTGGAGCAAGTGGCTAGTTTTAAGTTTCTGGGTGATATCATAAAAGAGGACCTGACTTGGGGCACTCATGTTGCAGCACTGGTCAAAAGGGCCCAGCAGAGATTATATTGCCTGAGACTTCTCAGGAAACAACAACTGAATGAAAAACTGCTGGTGACCTTCTACTGCTGCACCATAGAGAGTATTTTAACTTACTACACCTGTGTATAGTTTGCCAATTGCACAGTGGCATATAGGACAGCACTACAGACTTAACATCATTGCCCAGAGGATCATTGATTGCCCTCTTCCCACTTTGGAAGAGCTTTATAGCTCCCGCTGTCTTAAGAAAGTTCAAAACATTCTTAAAGATCCATCCGGGCCACTCTTTTTTTGAACTATTACTATCTGGCAGATGGTACAGGACAATAAAAACAAGGACAAATAGGCTGAAAAACAGCTTTTATCCCAGAGCAGTAATTATATTGAATTCTACTGTATAGTGCAATATTAATGCAATATCAGGGGTTTTCAATTTAATTGTATAGAATGTGAAGGATATGTGTTTTTGTTTTATTTTTTATGTATAATGTACACTGAAGATGGCATTTAATTTCATTGTATGAGGTGCCATGACAATAAACTAAACTAAACTGAATGACCACAGTATTTTAAAAAACCAAAACGCAATTGGAAAACAAAAATAAATAAAACTACATATATAAATAATAAAATTACATGTATAAAAATAAAAACTACAAAGATATTTTAATCCCAATATCAACAATTCTTTCTGTGCCATAGATGCTAGTAAAGATAGCTATTTTTCCAAGATTTAAGGCATTCCAATACAAAATAAATCTACTGAGCATTCTCTATTTTTAATACCTGCAAAAATTTAAGGACCTAATATGTAATGCTAACAAAAGAACCTACAGTTTCATACTCATTTTACTATCTGTAGCCATATCACCCATCTCATCATTTGGGACATTCTTTAATTTTAGAACTATGAAACATTAAGATATTGGTGGGATAGAATATAACTCCTACTGAAAGCATCAAATATTGCTTACATGGTTTTTTACCTCTTTCTGGATCGCTCAGTGAATGTACATACATACAGCCTTTCCACAACTGAAACTCTAGACATGCTTATATAAAACTTATGGCCACATATCTCATATAATGATTCTAAGTGGCTCCTAACAATCCTTAAAAGCAGATAAATAAATATGAATGTACCCTTTCCCCCAGGCACCAGACCAAACAAGCTCCCATCTCAATCCCCATCATAGCCCAATACTTGGGAGAAGAGCCAGATCTTCACAGCCCTGACCTTCCAGAAGGCTAAAAGAGTAGCCCTTGGAGTATCCACTGAGAAGGAACACATCAGGTAACAAGATTTAAGGAAGGGATCTGGGGTGTGCTCCAGTGGTGGGTTTCACTTACCTTTGCTACTGGTTCAGGAATGAGAGAGCACGGGCGCGCTTTATGCGCACGCAACGCTTCTGCGCATGCACAGAGCGTTTTTGATGACATCTGGGTGGGTGGGCGGAGCCTCCCACCGCCGCCACCAGTTCACTCGATCCGGGGCGAACCAGTAGCAACCCACCACTGGTGTGCTCACCTTATCTAACTTAATAGAATGAGCAGATAACCTCAGGGAGGGGCAATCTCACATTTACATTCACTTCATAATTAGATGACTATGAAAAACAGCATCATAAGCAGGCTTGCATTCATTTCCAAATACAAATATACAAACCAGCCTGTTGATTGTATTTGTAGAAAACAAATATAATTGAGGGATTCTGAACTTCTATTGAAATGAGGAAACAAATATAATATATAACCAAAGATGATAGATTGTAGGGGGATTCCTAAATATATTTCTAATCATTATAGCTGATAAACTTGTCAAAGCTCTGGCTAAAGACTGAATAGGAAGTGAACACGGTGTTGAATAATTGTTTCCAAAAGCCTGAGGGCCTTAAATTTTCTGAAATACTAGTAGCTGGAATGAAATACTTAAATAGACCTTAGGAACATCAGTGGAGGAAAATATGCACCAAAATTCATTTAAAACTAATTATAGGAGAGATTAAAAAGGGGTGTGTATTTATTATTATTGTTGTTGATTTAGTCACAAAGTATTATTCAATGGGATTGTTTCAAAATAAAATATGATTGCTATATTTTGTGGAGACTAGCAAAAAAAAACCTTAAGTAATCAAACTGTTATTTTCTATGTCTTTTAAAATCAAACAACAAAAGTAAACAGGTATGAACACCCCAAATTTTCAAATATCCTTTTCTTTGGGAGCTTTCCATTAGTAGCATGTTATTATTTCAGGTTTATGACATTCAAATCACCATATGCAATATATGTAAGTATTTTCCAGTACATCAAAATAAGTTACCTTAATTTTAACTTAATTCTTAATTCATAGTGTATCACATAAAATTAGAAAGTCCTTTTTAAAAGAATCACTTTTTTCTAGATCAGGGGTCAGCAACCCACGGCTCTGGAGCCACATGTGGCTCTTTCCTCCCTCTGCTGCGGCTCCGTCGCTCAAAATATGCATCACAACCGCCAATGTGCGACACTCGCTGGCACGTGATTCATTGAGCTTTTCGACCCATCTTTTTTTTCAGAGTTCAAAATGTTTTTGTTGCATGCAGAAATAATAATGTGTTTTCTCTGTAGCAGGTCATTGATTTCATAAATGCAACACACTATAGTTTTTTTATACATAGCATAAAGGTAAAAAATAAAGGTAAAAAAATATATGCAGTGTTATCTTCATTTTAGATGTCAAAAGGGTTTTGTGGCTCCCAATGTTTTCTTTTCTGTGGGAAACGGGTCCAAATGGCTCTTTGAGTGTTTAAAGTTGCCGACTCCTGTTCTAGATAGAATCTAAACAAGTGGTATTCAGAATGACAACAATTTTAGAATGTGAAGCTTAAAATATTGTTTTATATAAAATTTAATACCACAAGCATAGTTTCAAAACATACTGGTATGGATATAGAAATAATAAGATTTTATATACTTTAAATTTATAATTATCCCTAAAATATGAAATTGGACATTAGAAAATAATGGGTGCATATATTTAATATCCTTTACATCATAAAAGATGGCCACGGTTACCAAAGTTGCTTATTTATCTCATATGGCTTTCATAAGCCATAACAAGAAATTAACAAATTGGGTTCGTGTCCCCTGATCACTCAGGCACTAATGAAGAAATAGTCCTGGGATCACCAGACCTGGAGGTAATGGCAGCAATCAGCAGCTATTTCTGATTGTTTCATCTTTAAAGAGGGCTGCAATTCATGTCAGACTGCCATGTATCAGTCATGATTTTACCATATCAAAAGTAGAAAACTGTAAATTTACTTATATAGTAAATCTATTTGGTATGAATTATGAACTAATCTTCACAACAGAAAACCAAACTATTTAACAATATAGAATATAAGAAAGCTAGAGTTAGCATATAATTATACATCCAAAGACCTATATTCTTCATATACACTGGATTTTACAATGCAACCAAAGACATTGGTTTTGATCTGTAAGCCATTAAGTAGTTAGACAACTGGCATACTGGGACAAACCATTATCTACAGCTTCTACAATATCTTTTAATGTACAAGTTAGGGTTGAAAAAGATAATGAGGTGTACAGTGGCTTGCAAGTATCTTCTTGAAAACTAACAAATATCCAACCACATAATGTATGTGACAGGTTTGTGTCCATATAACACAATTCAGATAAAAGTTTGATGGTCAGGGATAAACAGGCTAAAATTTGTTTTAAAAGCCAATTATTGCCTTTTTGGTTTTAGATAAATGCTGTAAACCTCTTGAAGTACATTTTTTAAAAGGCAAATAGCAGCATAACATCCATTCATCCATCTACCAACTGAAATATTTTACAAAACTATGGAAATATTGGAAGTAATCTTACTGATTACAACAGGACTTACTTTTAAGTAATGATGCATTACATATATGCCATCATACTTCACATACTGAAAACATACTAGGTAAGATTTAACAAGTCTTGTTTTGGTGTAGGAATGTAAACATCAGCCAAATAAGGAATAACTAAATACATTTCTGTGATCCATATCCTTTATAGTTCCCATTCCCAGATGTATTCCAGAAGTTTGCTGCAAAAAGAAAATTACTAAAAAAAAACCACTTTCTGTTCCATGGGAAGATGTATTTTATGATGAAAAGGTCACTGATGGGTATCATTCAATAAAATGTATAACCCACATGTCGAACTAAATAAAAACAGCTGTATTAAGAAAGGGAGTGGCAAGCAATCAGAGAAATTAAGCAATAGTTCAAATAGCAAGTAGAAATGCATAAGATGTACTAGCAAAAATACTTTATCTGGATCTATTTTGCAAACCTGGTAGAAACAGAGGGAAAAACAACTTGTTATTTCCAAAAGACACTATCAATAATAATTACTGTTAATCTGTTCTGAATTTAAATTATCACTAAAATACAATTGTTTTTCCAATTCTTGTTGTTGTAGGAATTCTTGAAACAATCTATGGCCACCATCTAAAAATATTAGCTCTTAAGGAAAAAGATCAATATGCTACATGCAACTAATTAGCAATGCAAAGAGAGAAATCCATGTTACAACTAACTTCATATACAATCTAATCCAAAAAGAAAAGCATTTTAGCAAAATACTTAATAAGAAATTAAAACTATGAATATGCAATTATAATGGTAATGTAATCAACTTGAATGAATTATGAAATTTTATACACATTTTAATTTAAAGCACTACTTTAAAAATACAGATCTGCTGAATGAATTGCCTTATACAGCAACTTCCATAGTTTTTTTTAATGCCTACTGTATACATGCAAGCAATTTCACAGTCATAGAAGGATACAACTTCTCTCTTGCATCATGGTCTTATTACCTAGCAGATGAGATATTATAAACTTTACTGGTCAAATACCCAACTATAGAAAAATGTATCCAGCCTGTTCTCCATTTTTGCTGGAACCATGGTTTCCAGAACTTCTAGCCATAATGACTGTGAAGAACACCAACAGGGAAAAACTGAGTGGTACTGTGGTGCTTTGAAAATAAATTGACAGACTAAATGCCTTCCTTAACCAAAGATACTTCTTTGGAAATGTCTTCTAAACATTTTGTAATATGCTGGAAGCAGAGAAGGTGTAAAAAGACAGTGTCACTGTGTAGATGCTTTTTTTTTGCATGCAAAATACATATCTGAATTTTGCTTGAGGATAAAAGCTTGTTTTACTCAGTATCACAGGAACCGAATAGATTATTAAACAGCAATATAAACAACAACATTATGTAGGGAAGTACAAAAATGGTTTATAAGGTTTCCTATGTAGCTTTTCCATTTCTGAACTTTTGAAAACAAATGCAGCACACTGATTTTTGTTTGGGATAAAAATCTAAAATTGTTATTTTCCAAAGTTTGCTAGTTGTCCGAAGAAAATCATTGCTCTTATGGGATTGTGTAGGGGGGGTGCTGGCAAATTGCACTCTTCAAAAATGAACACAAAAGCATCTTAATCCGTGAATTATATGAGCCCAAATTAACTTTATAGAGCAATATTAAAGCAGTCCTGAACCTTTGTATTTGTATTCTCTATTATTAGTATTAGTATTTGTATTCTCTATTTCCTGGCAAACCCAAACCACCTGATTCACTGCCAAATACAAAGTACAGGATGCTCCACACTTACATCAACTAGTTTTGCAAGAATGAGACACAACTTTGATTTCAGCACATTAACTCTTGGGATCCAAGTAGAAAAATATGGCAGAATCCAGAAACAAAGCCAAAACAACCCAGTCTTTCCACCAGCCATTCTCTGCTAGTTGTGTATACCCCTTGCTGTGGCTTTTGACAGCTCCTGGGGAGGAGCTTCCCATTACACAATTACATGCCTAAGGTTGGTGGATTTGCAATGTACACCACAGAAAGGGTGGAAGGGAAGTAATCCACTTCTGGGAGAATAACTTCAAAATAAGTTTTTTTTAAAGAGAGAGATGATTAGGAATTTTAAAAATGGGGATGTGTGGGTGAATGAAGCTAGAAGTAAACAAAGATTAAAATAGGGGAGGGTGACAAAAGAGAAAGAAGAAAGTGGTAGGAAAAAAAAGGATAGGAAAGCTCTTCAGTGTCAAAGGAAAAAGAAAAGGGAATGGAAGTTGAAACCAAGGGGGAAATGAAGGTGGGGAAGACGGTGACAAAGAGGGAAAAGGAGAAGGAAGTAGAGAGGGGAGAGGAAGGAAAGGTGAGGGCCATTCCCAATATGGCACTGTAACTGGGGCAAGGAAAGGACAAAAACAAAAGAAGGGGGAAGCGGGGCAGGGCAAAAGGGCACAGGTGAGGAGGCGGCAGAAGAGCCGGGGGCCTGGCGACACGGCAAACCGGAGTAGCCGAGCAGAGGGCGAACGCCCCGGCGGGGCTGACAGCGCTCCTCCGGGCTTCCTCTGGCCCGCAGCGACGCCCGCACGGAACTTACTTCTTCCTGACTCTCTGGAAAGGGGAAGCGCCATCTTTACGAGGCCGGCCCCTCGGTCTTTTGTCTGTAGCGGCGGCCACGGCCGTGGGGGAAGCCCCCGGCTCGCGGAGTGGCGGCGGCGGCGGCGGCGTCAGGCTCTGCTGCTCGGTTGACATCCTAGTCAGCCGGACGGGGGAGAAGCATGGAGGGCGGCGAGCGGGGACGGCGAGAGTGCGGGAGGACGAGGGTGATCCCGACGCTCCTCCTGTTCCAACGGCCACGGCGGCGGCGGCTGCTGCTGCGGCGGCTCCCCTTCTCCTGCGGGTCCTCGGCCACCACGACCGCCTCCTGCGTCTCCTCTACCTCCGCCTCGCATCGCTGGCCTCAGCCGCCGCAGACCAGCGCGCAGGTAGCCGCATGGGGAGGAGGAGGAGAGGAGGGCCCGCCTCAGTCACACGCAATTAGACCCCTCGGAGAGGCTTGGACGGAGGGGAGGGGAAGGGGGGCTCCGGGGGCCCGCGGCGGCCCTCTCACACGGCCGACGCCTTCTCCTCTGGGGCGCGCTCGCAGGCGGGCGGGCGTGAGACGCGGCCTCCGAGAGCTGCGCTCCAGCTGAGGAGTCCGCCGCTTCCTTGTAACGTTGGCCCGGCGCCCTTCCCCCGCCCTGGCGGGAAGTGGAGGCGGTGGCCCGGGCGGGCGGAGGGCAGCCGGAGATGAAGTTTTGACAGCTCCTCCAGCTGCTGCTGAGGAAAGACGGAGCGAGCGAGAAAGCAGGGCGGGCGGACAGGCGCGCGCGCGGCTTTAGGGTTCTCTGTGTGTGTGTGTCTGTGAGAGCGCGCGCGCCCGGCTGTGGCATACATGTGCGTCTGTGGTGTCACGGGAGGGGGGAGGAGGAGGACCTGGGGCCGCTCTCCCTTCTCTCGGTCCCCTCAGGCCCGGCCGCGAGCCAGGAAGTTGGAGCGGGTGGGGGGGGAGGGGGAGATGTAGCGTCGGGTTTGCCTCAGAGGGTGTTGCACGTGACTGACGGCCCGGCTGACTGACGGGCTGCCCGACCCGGCCCCTCCCCCCCTCCGCCTGAGGTGGCGGTTGCTGAGCAGCCACCCTCGACGTCGCGGACGCCGCAAGGAAAGGCTCCGCGTCGCCTTAAAAGGCGGCGCGCCCCTTCACTTGCCCCACAGAAACAAGAGTTGAGGGGGCGTGCGGATATTTCCTCTTCAACGCCTCATTTGGAGGAGGAGGAGGAGGAGAGGAAGACTGTGGGGGCGCTCGATCTGCGTGCCGACCTCCCCCCTCCCCCTCTTCCCCCCCCCCCAAGCGGGGCCCCACACTGCGCCTGCCCGAGCCACCCGCCCACCGGCCACCCCTTTTTCTCAGCCCCAGACAGCTCATTCGACGCGCCGCCGTCGCTGACCTCACGGGCTCTGCTGGCGACGGTTGGGCTTGAAACCTGGAAGCCCGGAATAGAGAGACGGGTGGACCGGAGTTCGGGGAGTCCAAGAAGGCTCCGGAGAGCAGCGCGCGCCCCCGCCTGTGTGTGTGTGCGTGTGTGTGCGTGTATGTGAGTTGCCAGCTGTGCTAAACAAACCGCCGCGCGCAGCCCTGCAAGGCGCCTCAACCCAGCCTGCAGGTGTTGGGTGCCAAAGCGTCAGGCGTGCCCACCTCTCTCCGCAACGGAGGCGCCCTTTTCGAAGCTAGTTTGGGAACAACTGCGAGTGCAAGATAGTTTTCGGCAGGCGTCTCCCCAACCGCGTCAGTATCTTTCAACTTTTTTGTTACCACTTATCCTCTCAATAATTTGAGCTATTCTGAATTTATCTGTTAAGAATCAACCTTCCCCCCCCCCCCATGGCTCAGAAGTGCACTCTTATCAAGTCTGCTTAACTATAGTTTACTGAAGAAACTACAATTGTTTGGGGCCATCCAACATTGTGTTCTGAGCTCAAAATCTTACATAGCCTATTTTGAACATAAAGCATTAGTTCCTACCAGTGCATTTGACAACCCTTCCAGCTTTCCTGTGGTTGAGCCCTTATTTATTTAAATTTAATATTTCAATTTATATCTGTCCATCTCAAATTCATGACTTCGATTTTATTATATATTATAGACTTATAAGAGAATGGGTTATATTGCTCAGGCAATGAAGCAAGCCCTCTTTTAACTCAAAAGAGTTTATTCTCTGAAGTCTTTCAAGACCACTGTCTTAGCTTTTCTGTTTTCCATCTATTCCATCTATTAGTAGCACATGTTAATGATATTGTACTTTATAACACACAGAAAACCATTAGAAAAAAAAAGTCTTATTACACAAATATACGTTACTGATGAAATACGTGTAACTATCAAAACAGAGAAACAATTGGAGATGTATGTAAATGGAGAATGCTCGAAGGCCATCCTAAAACTACTGAGTTGAAAACAAGTAAACACAGCAACGAAAGAGGGGAATGGAGAGTGAAGTAGAAGGATAAGAAGGGAGAGGAGGGAAGAAGAGAGGTAAAAAGAAAGGGGAAAGGAGAGGAAGAAAGGGAGGGGAAATAAGAGTAGGAGACAGGGTTGGAAGGTAGGTAGAGGGGAGGAGTGGGGGAAGGGAAGGGGAAGAAGAGGAGGAAAGAAAGTGGAAAAGGAGAGAAGGGAGAGAAGGGGAAAGGAGAGAAGGAGGGGAAGGATTGTTGTGGAATAAGGGGAGGATATGGAATGGTAAAAGAGCACTGCCAATCATATCTTCTATATATACAGTATATATATAAAAGCGAAAACCACTCACACATTAATCACGAAATCTCCAGAACAGTAAAGCCTACAAACTTGAAATTTGCCATGTATGTTCCTCTTGCCTTCTAGGTGCTCACTAAGAAAGGATGTTTCAAAATGACCATCGGTGTATGAGTATTTTTTATATTAACAAGTTCTGATGCTGAGGAGTTCTACTCCCCCCTCCCCACCTGAAAAGAAATCTGATCCAAATGCAAAATACAAGCAGAGGAGTTTGTTTCACTTTTGCTTTCACAGCAGCAAGCAGCTTTACTACAGAACAGTTGAGCTAAGCCACGCACAGACTCCTTCCTCCTTGCTCACACAGCAACTCTTAGGTCACATCTTAGGTCTCCCCCACGTATGTATGGTTTTGTATGTTTTTTTAAATTCTTTTTTTAAATTGTTCTTTTTTAAATTGTTTTTAAATTATTATATTGTTTAGTTGTTCTTTAAATGTTGTACACCCCCAGAGTCCCCAGGGAGTAGGGTGGCATATAAGAACACTAAAATAACTAACTAACTAACTAACTAATTAACTAACTAACTAACTAAATAAATAAATAAATAAATAAATAAATAAATAAATAAATAAATAAATAAATAAATAAATAACACTCTCACACACTAACAGGACACTAGCCAGATGAATACCAATGGTTGCTGGTAGGCAGAGACAGATTTCTCTCCCTTTATTTTCCTCCTCAGTTCAGACGAATCTGTTCCTTCTACTCTAACACCAGTTAAAGGGAAAAGAGGCAAAAAACGCAGGAAAAGATTTACAGATGCGATTAGGAAAACACAAGTAAGGGAAGCTGCCTGTTTCTCCCATGGCCAGTTCTATGTGGCATGCTCCAGAGTCAGTTCACCTGACAGCCTGGTCATCCTCCAGCCAGAGAGCAAAACCAGGAATGTTGTTTACAGGGAGGTCCTGAGCAATTCATCTGAGGGACGAATTGAAAGTCTATGCCATGCAAATAATGTCTTCATCTGTAACAGAAACTTAGCTTACCATCTCTAACGAAATAATACAGTCCCTTTTTAAACTACTCATTAATTTTCAAGCTTTAAGTGTCAATTTATCAAGCTCCATCACATAGTTTCGTAGTGAAGCACGGGTATTTAGCTAGTATTTTATGTATTAATATTAGGAAAGGTAAGGTAAATGTTTATTAATGGTTAAGAGATTGTATATTTGTGTATTTATATGAGAAATAAAAAATAAAAAAACTTTTAAAAAAGAAAACCATTAGAAGAGTGGATGGTATATAAATAAATAGCCTAAATTATAATGCATTTCAGCTGCTTTTGTTTTAGTATCTTGAGTAAACACATTTCATTTGGACACTTTCCTGTGGGTGGGTGGATGGATGGATAACAATCTCATGATATATTAAATGACACATAAGGTCTTTGCTTGGGAATATAGCAATAGCAATAGCACTTAGACTTATATACCGCTTCATAGTGCTTTACAGCCCTCTCTAAGCGGTTTACAGAGTTCAGCATATTGCCCCCAACAATCTGGGTCCTCATTTTACCCACCTGGGAAGGATGGAAGGCTGAGTCAACCTTGAGCCTGGTGAGATTTGAACAGCTGAACTGCTGAACTAGCAGTAGTCTGCAGTGCTGCATTTAACCACTGCACCAACTCGGCTCTTGGGAAGAGGTTAAAAACAAGGGGGTTAAGGAAATGTATCAATATTTACAGTTAGTCTTAACTTCAGCCTGTGTGCCAACTGTACATGATTTATTATAATGATTTGCCTACTGGCTGGGGAATTCTGGGAGTTGGAAAACATTGGCTTAGTTCTTTAGTCATACAGCAACCCACAAGTCTTCGGTAGATTTATTTGAATCTTGTTCCAGCTGTTCATAAAAGAACTGGGAAGTGGAGTCATAAAATAGAAATTCAATTTTAATGTAAATGTTGAATCAAAGTATGATTGCTGCAATGGAAATGCTATTCTTCAGAACCAGAAAGATACTACAATTCTGTAATATTCACCAGACATCACCCTCTTGATGTCTCTCGGAGATGTTGGCTGTTGGACTGTACTTGGCTACAAATGAAAAGAGCTGGTCCAATATTTTGGACAGCGTCAGACTGGGAAAGGCTGCTTCACTCTCTTTTCCAGCCTGAATGGAGCGGACTCACTTCTTGGCTGGATTCAGACGAATTGGTCCGTGAAATTCAGCGGGACCGACTCCCCCTGCTCGGGAAGGGGCCAACTGACAGCGCTGGTTGGCTTAGAAGAGTCTCTCCAGACTTAGCTCGCTTGGAGGGCGCCTGGAGAATCACCGGTAAAACCCTGAGCGGATATGCACACGTGGCCTTCGTGACAACAGCCGTAATTTTCACCTCGACGCCTCCCCAGCCTTCGGGTTGTCTTCATAAACTGGCCGCCCGGGAACAGGCGGAGCTTCATCCGACCGATTGTTCCCACAGTGAGATCAGCGGAGGCCGGACTGGAAACAGGGAAGGGCGCAGACTGACCACGCCGACGTGGGAGGGAGATGTAGGCGGGGAGCGTTCAAGGCGCGCCGCAAAGGTGGCCAACGTGGGCGTGTGTTACCTGTACGCGCAAGAGGGCGTTGCCGATACCCGAGTGTTTCCTCTGGCGCTGACTCGAGGCGCTTGGCTCCAGACCAGAGACCCGAGCCAGCGTAACCGAAGCCTCGGGGAACTGAAATTGGCACAGAGTGTGTGAGAGAAAGGAGGGAGGGAGAGCGCCTAAGGAGAGGGTTGGTTTCCAGCAATTTTGGCTGCAACAGCTGCTGATCCTGCCACTGCTCCGGGGTTGGGGGAGGGGTGGCGAAGGGGATGGTGGTTCTTGTGCTAATCCCGCTCCCCGCTCCCCAGGGATACGGGCCTAGCTGGTTGGCCCCCTGCCCAGATTCTCTGAGGCTCAGTGCGGGGGTTAAGCCTCATTACATGGGATTTAACTTGTCCAGCCAAGTACAGAATACAGCCCAAACTCTACTGGCGGAGAGATTTTTGAGGAAGGGCGTTAGGATTCATATCCCAAAATTAGGATTTTAGGTACTAGTGGTGCTGGTATGATGATGGTGGACTATAGCAGAGGATCAATACTATTTACATTTGCATACATAAATAAATACTCAAAAAGTATTCATGTTTCCTGCCTCTCCCCTCCATTTCCCTGCTTTCTGCCAAATTCAGAAGTTTAATTTTCCGATATTTTGCCTTCCATATAACTAGACCTCATTGCACATTTATGGCATCATGGAATATTCATTTGACGTGTTACGCAGGATGCTTACTTTGCTTCTGATCATCAACCTTTTTAGAGTATTTCTCTCTTTTGCCAGAAAACATTTAGATTGAACTATTAACTCTTAATTGATTCTGCTTACTGTACTAGAGTCATGTAACTTGTTAAGAATAACAACAAAATCACTATAACTCTAAGGCCTTTGAATAAGTCAGACACAAACTATACAATGTCCTGAGTGTGCATTTAAAACAACCACATTCATCTCTTTGGTAAAAAGGCTTATTTTCAAAAATATGTTCACAAGGGATATTGTCTCTAAGGCTATAACCGAGGGGTAAAATTATTGAAAACACCAGTATTTGGAAGGGCAGCTGACAGAAACTGGCATCCTTTGTTTGTTTGTTTGTTTGTTCCATTCCCACATATTTTGCAACACACTTACTGAAAGAAAAAAAAACATGAAATTTGGAGCTAGGAAATGAATTAGGCCAATGGGCATGCACAGTTCAATAGCTGCAAAATCTGGAATATGTGTGTTTGGCATTTGGATAGTTTTTATAATAATTTATCTTTGCCAATACTTATGCATAGTTGCTGGTCAGTGTGAAAAATATTGTTCACGTTCTTGTAATATGTACCAGCAGCACCAGCAGAAAATAGTATCTGAAAGTGGACTTTACAGTTATGGAGGGATCGAAGTCTGTTTGGATTTTGTTTATTTTGAGTTGTTTATTGTTTGCTGTGATTGACAGCTGTGATAACTTTTAGGCCAATATGTGTGGTCGGGAATGACCATCAGGGCACTTGCCAGCACACTTTCTGACGTTTAAAGCCCTGGGAGGCCTTAAAGCTGTAGTGACCCTGGATATTCATGTGAGCAATGATGGAGAATTATGGCAGAAGTCAGTGCTGGGCTGAAGAGACCCCTGAGGTTTGATGAAGTGCAGCTTCCCTGCTGGCTGGACATAAAATGGCTGGTGGCTAGCAGGCCTTGGCTCCAATTGAGGTCCAGCTGCACACCTCCTGAGTGTTCCATGTGCTCCTCACCAGCTGCCCAACGTAAAGGTTGGGCATTTCCCTTAGACGTGGAGATGGCCTGAACCCCTGGGTTCATAACTACTTGGGATGGTGATCTTTATCCCTGGAGAGGGACTGCTTATCCCTGGAGAGGGAAGAGGTTCCACAGGGTGCATGGCAGAAGCTTGGCATTCTGACAAATCAGTTGTCAATAAACACACAGATATACACAGAGATAGTTTTACATACAATTTAAAAGACACAAGCAAAAGCTAAGAAGGAAACAAACAGTCTACAACACATCCCAACCTATTTGCCTACAATCTTTTGCAAGGATGACTGATACCCCTTTCTTCTTCTTTTTTCCTCTCCAAGGTTCTTTTGTCTGTTTTTTGATTGTTCTGGTGTGTGTGTGTGTGTGAGAGAGAGAGAGAGAGAGAGAGAGAGAGAGGGAGGGAGGGAGGGAGGGAGGGAGGGAGAGAGAGAGAGAGAGAGAGAGAGAGAGAGAGAGAGAGAGAGAGAGAGAGAGATTTCTGAATTGATTTCTGCATATTTTAACAACTGTAAGCCACCCAGAATTGCTGGGAGTCAAGTAGCATATACATTTCATAAATTATTATTAATTTATATCAACTATTGTTAGCCCACCTTCCAGCAGCCAACACCAAATAAGCAGGAAACCGCACAAGAAAAACAGGAAAGAAAGAAAACGCCTAATAAAGGAACCACTGAGGAAGAAACTGCAATCTACCTATGACCGCTGAGGCAGATTATGTATTAACAACCAGGAAACTCCATTGTCCTTTACACTGATAATGTAATATCTATATAGCATAGTAGTAACAAAACAACTGCAGGAAAACAACCAAGCTCAAGGAGTATCAAGAATAGTTCAAACCCTGAGCTACAGACATTTTTGACCCCTATTGGATAATAGAATTTGCTACAGATCCATCCAGGCTGTTGAGTACATGAGGGCAGGAGTGGCCAGGTGGGTGTACTGATGCTCTTGTGCTAGATTAACTATGGCTGAGTTGATGTGTAATGTGAGAGGTGATGCTAGTAGTCGTTAGGACTGTATTTTGGCCTGGGAGGGGGAAAGTAGAGGTGGGGGAAAATGAGGACTGCAAGAGATGGCAAGCAGGAACATTGAGATTGTGACAGATGCGAGTATGATGGCTCAGGGCCTGCAGGGGTGAAATCCAGCAGGTTCTGGAGAACCGGTAGTGGAAATTTTGAGTAGTTCAGAGAACCGGCAAATACCACCTCTGGCTGGCCCCAGAGTGGGGAGGGAATGGGGATTTTGCAAAATCCTTCCCCCAGGAATGGGGAGGGAATGGGGATTTTGCAGTATCCTTCCCCCATGAGTGGGGAGGGAATGGGGATTTTGCAGTATCCTTTCCCCAGGAGTGGGGAGGGAATGGGGATTTTGCAGTATCCTTCCCCCAGGAGTGGGGAGGGAATGGGGATTTTGCAATATCCTTCCCTCAGGAGTGGGGTGGGAATGAGGATTTTGCAATATCCTTTCCCCAGGAGTGGGGAGGGAATGGGGATTTTGCAGTATCCTTCCCCCAGGAGTGGGGAGGGAATGGGGATTTTGCAATATCCTTCCCTCAGGAGTGGGGTGGGAATGAGGATTTTGCAGTATCCTTTCCCCAGGAGTGGGGAGGGAATGGGGATTTTGCAGTATCCTTCCCCCATGAGTGGGGAGGGAATGGGGATTTTGCAGTATCCTTCCCCAGGAGTGGGGAGGGAATGGGGATTTTGCAGTATCCTTTCCCCAGGAGTGGGGAGGGAATGGGGATTTTGCAGTATCCTTTCCCCATGAGTGGGGAGGGAATGGAGATTTTGCAGTATCCTTTCCCCAGGAGTGGGGAGGGAATGGAGATTTTGCAGTATCCTTTCCCCAGGAGTGGGGAGGGAATGGGGATTTTGCAGTATCCTTCCCTCAGGAGTGGGGAGGGAATGGGGATTTTGCAATATCCTTCCCCCAGGAGTGGGGTGGAAATGGGGATTTTGCAATATCCTTCCCCCAGGAGTGGGGAGGGAATGGGGATTTTGCAGTATCCTTTCCCCATGAGTGGGGAGGGAATGGAGATTTTGCAGTATCCTTTCCCCAGGAGTGGGGAGGGAATGGGGATTTTGCAGTATCCTTTCCCCAGAAGTGTGGAGGGAATGGGGATTTTGCAGTATCCTTCCCTCAGGAGTGGGGAGGGAATGGGGATTTTGCAATATCCTTCCCCCAGGAGTGGGGTGGAAATGGGGATTTTGCAATATCCTTCCCCCAGGAGTGGGGAGGGAATGGGGATTTTGCAATATCCTTCCCCCAGGAGTGGGGTGGAAATGGGGATTTTGCAATATCCTTCCCCCAGGAGTGGGGAGGGAATGGGGATTTTGCAATATCCTTCCCCCAGGAGTGGGGAGGGAATGGGGATTTTGCAATATCCTTTCCCCAGGAGTGGGGAGGGAATGGGGATTTTGCAGTATCCTTCCCCTGCCATGCCCACCAAGCCATGCCCACAGAACTGGTAGGGAAAAATTTTGAATTTCACCCCTGCCTTAGGGCCATTATTTAAGAACAGTCTTGACATTCAGTCCTCACTAATCACTTTATATATTAAATTGGCTCCTCCATTGGGTATCATAGCATCAGCATATTATGATATCCAACAACTCTGGATGTTGGTCCTGAATGTTAGGTTACTCTGTAATAAATCTGTCTTCATTCACAATTCATCATGGATGAAGTGGCCAATCTCACTTATATTACCAAGACCTGGGTGTGCTGGGCAGAGTTCTCCTCTTAGGAATGTTTCTAAGAGGGTGCCAGGTTTGGCACCAGCTGGAACCTGGGAAATTGGGGAGGGGAGAGATTCGCGGTAATCTGTGTGACTCTGGTCATCTGGTTGAGGGTGGGCTGCAGAAAACAGCAGGCAGTTATGGGCCTGTTCAAGTCATGAATGGCCCAAAGCATTACAGCGGATGCAATTCCTGTCTGAGGCAGGGGTGGGTTCAAACTTACCTCACAGCCTGTTCGCTTCCTCCCGTGCCGCGTGGCTGCGCAGTGCCAAAAACTTGGCTTCTGCACATGCGCAGAAGCAGAAATTAGCTTCTGCGCATGCGCAGAAGCCAAAAACAAGATGGCGGCGCCCACAGACCAGCACCGACAGAACCAGCTCCGTGATGTCACCACCGGTTTACTAACAGTTCTAAAGAGGTCTTGGGGTAATTGCAACATGACTTAATAGTGGAAGACATTAATATGAGTCCATTGCCAGGGTCATATGACTCTCTGGTTGCCCTTTGACCCTACCTTATAGGGAGAGGGAGCCTTCTCTGTGGGGGAGAGCCTTCTCTGTGGCTGCCCCAGCTCTCTGGAATCAGCTTCCTCCCGAGATCCCCACTACCCCCACCTTACTGGCCTTCCGGAAAGCCATTAAGACCTGGCTTTTCCATCAGGCTTGGGGCCATTGACCTTGGCGACAACTAGCAAAGTCGGCCCAGGAGTGTATGGATGATTGTAATTATTTTAAATTTAAATTGTGTTTTTTAACTTGTTTTTTAATTTTTTATAATTAATATATTGATTTGTATTTCTTCCTGCTGTGAGTCCTTCGGGAGTTGGGCGGCATAGAAATATATATATATATATATATATGACTCTCTGGTTGCCCTTTGACCCTACCTTATAGGGAGAGGGAGCCTTCTCTGTGGGGGAGAGCCTTCTCCGTGGCTGCCTCAGCTCTCTGGAATCAGCTTTCACCTGATATTCTTTAGGAAAACTGAGGAGAGCAACCTAATATTTATTTATTTATTTATTTTATTTAATTTAATTTAATAGACGTTCTTATAGGCCGCCCAATCCCGTGGGACTCAGGGCGGCGTACAACAGAATAAGAAGCGTACAATAAAAACAATTATCATAATTTAAAATTAAAAGGCATAGTTAAAACAATTATAAAAACAACATTCAAGGGGGGAATCTGAACTTCCTATTCACCCCGCCTGCCGGAAGAGCCAAGTTTTTATGGCTTTACGGAAGGCCAGCAGGGTGGGGATAGTCCGGATCTCTGGTGGGAGTTGGTTCCAGAGGGACGGGGCTCCCACAGAGAAGGCCCTCCCCCGCGGCCCCGCCAACCGACATTGTTTGGCCGATGGGACCCGGAGGAGGCCCTCTCTATGGGACCTAACCGGTCGTAGGGAGGTATGTGGTAGGATGCGGTCCCGAAGGTAACCTGGCCCTGAGCCATGTAGGGCTTTAAAGGTAACGACCAACACCTTAAATTGCGACCGGAGACTAATTGGCAGCCAATGCAGCTGGCGAAGAATAGGTGTTACGTGGGTGTATCTCGGTACACCCACTACAGCTCGCGCAGCTGCATTCTGTACCAGTTGGAGTCTCCGGATGCTCTTTGAGGGTAGCCCCATGTAGAGCGCGTTACAGTAGTCTAGCCGTGAGGTGACAAGGGCATGAGTGACTGTGAGCAAAGCCTCCCTCTCCAAGTAAGGTCGCAATTGGTGCACAAGACGAATCTGTGCAAAGGTCCCCCTAGCCACAGCTGAAAGATGTTGCTCCAATTTTAGCTGTGGATCTAGGAGGACACCCAAATTGCGGACCTGTTCCGAGGGAGTCAATTTTTCTCCCCCGAGAACCAAGGAGGGACAGTCGACATAATCCTTGGGAGGCAAAATCCAGAGCCACTCAGTCTTGTCTGGGTTAAGCCTGAGTCTGTTCACTCCCATCCAGACCCTCACATCGTCCAGGCAGCGGCACATTACATCAACTGCTTCACTGAACTGACACGGGGTGGAGATGTACAACTGGGTATCGTCAGCATACTGCTGATACCTCACCCAGTGTCGTCGGATGATCTCACCCAGCGGTTTCATGTAAATGTTAAACAGGATGGGCGAGAGGACCGAACCCTGTGGCACCCCGCAAACCAGGGGCCTAGGGGCCGACCTCTGCCCTCCTGTCAACACCGACTGCGTCCTGTCAGAGAGGTAGGAGGAGAACCACCGTAAAACAGTGCCTCCCACTCCCACCTCCCCAAGACGACGCAGAAGGATACCATGGTCGATGGTATCGAAAGCCGCTGAGAGGTCAAGTAACACCAGGATGGAGGAATGACCCCCATCCCGTGCTCGCCAGAGATCATCCATCAGTGCGACCAAAGCAGTCTCCGTACTGTAGCCGCGCCTGAAACCCGATTGAAAGGGATCCAGATAATCAGTATCCTCCAATAGCCGCAGGAGTTGGAGCGACACCACTTTCTCTACAACTTTACCCAAGAAGGGTAAGTTGGAGACTGGACGGAAGTTCTTTAAATCCGCTGGGTCCAGGGAAGGCTTCTTGAGGAGGGGCCTCACCACCGCAGCTTTTAAGGGCTGCGGGACGGACCCCTCTCTCAAAGATGCGATCACAACAGCCTGGAGCCAGCCGCGTGTCACCTCCCTGCTGGCCGAAACCAGCCAGGAGGGACACGGGTCCAATAAACAAGTGGAGGCGCTCATTGCTCCTATGGCCTTGTCCACATCCTCAGGAGTGATAGGCTCAAACTCCTAATTTATTTATTTATATATATATATATATATATATATATATATATATATATATATATATATATATATATATATATATATATATATATATATATATATATATATATATATATATATATATATATATATATGTAGGTCTTTGGGTATTCGGGTTTTCTCCCGCGTGGAATTGGAAGTGTCAAAGACACTTCCAATTTCACGCGGGAGAAAACCCGAATACACCCGCGAAAACCTCAGAAAACAAATATATATATATATATATATATATATATATATATATATATATATATATATATATATATATATATATATATATATATATATATATATATATAATAAATAAATATTAGGTTGCTCTCCTCAGTTTTCCCAAAGAATATCAGGTGCGCAGTTCTTCTGAGACTTTAGTCGCAGCCTGTACTGAATAGTGATAGAGTCCTTGCACCCTATATGGCCTTTTCCTATGTATCAATCCTGGATCCATTTTGGGGTTTTTGAGGAGCTCCAGAAAAAGTGGCAGAAGAGACCCTTGAGAATAATCAAACGTAATTAAAGCCCCATATTTGGAATTACATTGGGAAAAGTGGCAAAAATGGTGTTCTTCTCCTTCCTTTTTGCAAGTTCCAGTAACCACCAGTTTAGTTCTGTTTAAGAGGACTCAGACTGGGGAGGGACAAGCCACAGGGACATCTGCAGAGCCATTGTGAGGAATATTTGGTGAATAATTCATTCAAATCCACTCTAGTTGAGAAAGTTGAGGGCCCCAGCGACATGGTTCTGTATAAACACAAGAATGGGTTTGAAGTGGAATTCCTAAAGGAGTGAGCAGGTCCTTCAGAATGTGAGCTCGGCCATTCAGGCTCCCCCTAGGTTGATCTATGGGGTTGGGTCCATGTCCTGGTATCAGCTTCCTTGTGAGTGGCTTTTCTTCTGGCTTTGAAAGAGGAAGTAGTGGCATGCCCCCTCTTTAAGAAGCCATAGATGGAGCCAATGATCCTGGGCTATTTTTGACCTGTCTCCAACTTTTCCTTTTAAGGGAAGGTTGTTGAGAAGTGATCAGGCAACAGTTCCAGACAATCCCTGAACAAAGATATTACTTTGACCCATTTCAGTGAGGCCAGTGAGGTTTTGAGCCAATATGGACACAGCATTGTCCACACTTGCTGATGTAAGGGGCTGGATTGGAGAAATGTATCCATCCTTGTACTCTTAGTGATCTTAGTGATCCCGATACTGTCAATCATGGTATCCTCCTATTATTTATTTATTTATTTATTTATTTATTTATTTATTTATTTATTTATTTATTTATTTATTTATTTATTTATTTATTTATTTATTTATTTATTTATTTATTTATTTACCGCCTCACAGTGCAAGCAGTCTCTAAGCAGTTTACACCAGTAAGCAATGTATATATTTACATTGCCCCCAACAATCTGGGTCCTCATTTTACCTACCTCGGAAGGATGGAAGGCTGAGTCAACCTTGAGCCGGTGAGATTTGAACCACTGACCTGCGGATCACAGTCAGCTAAAGTGGCCTGCAGTACCTGCCTCTAACCGCTGCGCCACCTCGGCTCATAAGGGAAGGGTTTTGTGGTTCCCAGTGTTTTCTTTTCTGTGGAAAACAGGTCCAAATGCCTCTTTGAGTGTTCTAGATTGGATACAAGGACTGGGAGTGGGAGGTACTGTATTAGGGTGGTACACCACCTTTCTCTATGATCGGTTCCAGTTAGTGCAGTGTGTGTATAGGGCAGGGGTCAGCAACCCGTGCCTCTGGAGCCGCATGTGGCTCTTTCATCCCTCTGCTACGGCTCCCAGTTGCTCAAAATATGCGTCACAACTGCCAATGTGTGATACCTGCCGGCATGTGATTTATTGAGTTTTTCAACCCCCAGTAGGCTAACCATGGATAAATCCAAGAAAAGAAAAGTTTCAGAAGAAAACAGAATGTTTAATTCAACTACATATGCTACAGTGGTGGGTTGCTGCCGGTTTGGACCGGTTCTTTAGAACGGGTAGCAAAAATTTACCGCCGCTCATCGAACCGGCAGCAGTTCATGCTCCTGAACCGGTCCTCCGGTCACCATGGCTTGCAAAAAAAACCACTGAGCATGCGCAAAGGCTTCTGCACATGTGCAGAGGGTCATTTCCTGGTGTTTTTCATGATGTGACGGGGTGCAAAGTGTGCACTGCAGTCGCAATGCGAACCGGTAGGGAAGGTAAGTGGAACCCACCCCTGATATGCTAGTTCTGTGGCCGCTCAGGAAATAGTCAGGCACGGGAAGGGTTTTGTGGCTCCCAGTGTTTTCTTTTCTGTGAGAAACAGGTCCAAATGCCTCTTTGAGTGTTTAAGGTTGCCAACCCCTGGTATAGGGGGATTATTTGTGGGATGCCTCAGGATTCTCCTTGTGTTTAAAATCTACATGAAACTGCTGAATGAAGGCCATCCATTGGTTGAGGGCCTGGAATCATCAGCATGCTATGATAACTAATAATATATCTCAAGGCTGGGCTGTCCAAATCATTCATGAATGTATGCATTCATTCATTTATTCACCCACTCTTTCCCTCCCTCCAGCAACCAGCACCCAGATAAGCAGGGATTAACACCAGACAAACAATCAAGAAAACCACAGTCCCACCAACACTGGCAGGGCAAATTACCGTAAAAAAAGAGGGAGCAAACTCCACATTCATGAGTGCTGATAAGCAGCAAAGACTCCACAGTTAGATCCTGAGCTACATAAATTCTCTTCTGGAAGTTGATATATTTTTCACCAAAATAAAAATCCTTGCTTGGCCTACAGGCAGTTTTGTGGTATTGCTCAATATTACAGGATTATCTGTTAATGGCAGGGAGTTTTCACAGCAACCTGAGGAATAAGCGTTACACAACAGTTCTTGCACACTAGCTTGTACTTTAGGCTTAAACAACCCCCTTTAAAGCCAATAGACACAATATGTGTTCCCATTTTAGTCTGAATTCTAAGCCACGGTTCTTGGGTCAGCTTAGCCTATCTTGTTAATGCAGCCAGTATGTTTGTCCACTAAGGCCTGTATTGTGTAATACAGCCACTTATGGCTTAGCCAATAAACCACATTGGTCAAACCATGCCTTAGCATGATTTCCTAACCCTGCCTTTATCAATGATGTGGATGACACAATATACTTCACCATATTTAGGTTTGGCTTAGTACATGAGGCAAACCAGTCACCTATATCAGAGCTATTGCTGCCATTGCTCCAAAAGAGATGGAGACAGATATAGGGTTCATCTTGAATCTCTTTCAGCTCAGAATTTCCTCACTCTAGTTATTATCCTCGTTATAAGCTTCGGTATTAAGTGCAAGTCTGTAATTACATATTTGCTTGAAGTTTAAAATGACAGTGGAGTGAACCTGACTATTATAAACACATTTTGAGAGCCACAGTCACTTGTTTTCCCAATGGTTGTTTTTACCTACGGCCAATGGTGTCTGTGTGCCAGATACAGCACGCAAATGAGTGCCCCAGCATCACATACCACTCCCCACTAATAACTCAGCCAGAATAATTGGGTTTGCCTTCATCCTCACCAGATTTACCCCCTCCCTCCCCCAAAAACCCCTTTTCTCTGCTCTGTAAAAAGCCCTCTTGGGACATGGCCAGAGTTGATTGAAAGATGAATGGCTGTATAAATGTTTTAAATAAGTAAAAAAAATAAAATAAGCTTGCTTCTGCTACAGTGGAAGCCTAAACTGTAAATGTATAAGTTAAAACTGGCTATGAGCAGGCTGGGCTTCAGATGGACACTTTCCCCTTGTTAAATCCCCCTGGTCCCTCGCCAGATGCGGATCGAGGCCTACGGTTCCCACTCCCAGGATTCCCACGGCCTGCGCGAGGAGAGGGGCGAGATCTTTCGTGCCTTCGGTTTTTTTGGAAAAACGAACCACCCTCCGAGGACCAGCGAGAGAGCATCATCCTTCGGAACTGGAAAGCGCTCGAGGCTGAGGCTGGTCGGGCAGCGCAGAACTTCCGAGAGCGGCAACGGATTAGGGCGCGGCCGCTCCTGGGCGAACTCCACGAGAGGGAGCAGGCAGGGGCAGCCGGGTCGGGCCGGCGACCAACCTGTCAATTCCCTTTTTTTTCCAAGTAGGCGAACATCTTCTCGAGTCCAGGGCAGCGGTCAGTTCCGGAGGAGGCCCCGCTCTCTACCAACTCGCCCTGGGGCCAGACCCACGCGCGGGCGTGGAGACAGCTCCCCTGCGTCTCTTACGCCTTCCCCAAGGCAAGCGTGATCTTCGTCTAGCGTCTTTCTTCCCCCTTCCCCCGCAAGTCTTCTCCGCCCCTTGCGCGTGTCTAAACTTATTCTTAAACACCTGGCCTACCACCCACCCAGATCACAGCGCGTGGGGTTTGCAGGGGTGCATTTGCGAGGGAGAGAGAGTTGGTGAAGAAGGACAGGCGGCAGCACACACCGGTGGATTCTCTCCTTGGTCTAGTGGGGAGATGGATTGGCCAGCCGGCCACTTTCACCGCTCATGGAGACTTCCAAGGAGCGGGACTGCCGTTCTTGGGGTCCTGCCGTATGTATGCGGACTCGGGCTTCCAAGTTGGCGTTGGCAAGGGCGCTCGCGCATGGAATGCCATGTCCATCTGGCACCGAGCAATATTGGCTGGCCCGCCTGGCTTTTTGGGTACTGTTGCCCAGCGGTCGGTCCTTCCCTATGAGGTTTAGACTAGGAGGGGTCCTTCGGGCGCTCTCTTCCTCCCGGCTCCCCCCTTCGCCTCCCCTCCATCTCCCTCCATCCCCCTCCCTTAGAAGTGCCTTCCCTCCGCGGCTCTGTTCTTGGCCTAGGGAAGAATGGCTAAGGCGCTACTTTTCGGTGAGTGCGGAAGGATCTCAGGCTAAAGTAATGCTGCAACCAGACTGATGCGATTCCCGCCGGGGAGGGAGTGTGAAGGCTTTGAAGCCCAGTTTTCCAGCACGAAGCGGCAGTTAGGGCAAGGGCTGTTGCAGAGTGCGTGCGTGCGCGTGAGTATAAAAACTCTTGACTTAAAGAAGGCAAGGCATATTGAGGTCGTCGTTTGGTGGAGATGAAAGCCATGCGCTTCAAGATCACGTGAGGTACTAATACCACTCTATAAAGCCTTAGTAAGACCACACCTAGAATACTGACTGCATCCAGTTTTGGTCACCACACTATAGAAAAGATGTTGAGATTCTAGAAAAAGTGCAGAGAAGAGCAACCAGGATGATCAGAGGACTGGAGGCTAAAACATACAATGAAAGGTTGCAGGAACTGGGCATGGCTAGTCTAGTGAAGAGAGGGACCAGGAGGTCACATGATAGCAGGGTTCCAATATTTGAGGGGCTGCCACAGAGAGGAGGGGGTCAACCTATTTTCCAAAGAACCCAAAGGCCAGACAAGGAACAACGGATGGAAACTAATCAAGGAGAAATTTCCTGACAAGTCAGAACAATCAACCAATGGAACAGAAGTTGCCTTCGGAAGTTGTGGGAGCTTCATCACTTGAGGCTTTCAAGAAGAGATTGGACTGCCATTTGTCAGAAATGATGTAGGGTCTCCTGCTTGGGCAGGAGGTTGGACTAGATGACCTACAAGGTCCCTTCCAACTCTGTTAATGCTTTTCTCCCTCTGCATTCCAAGCACCATTCTTAATAACACAGGTAGTTCTCGAGTTATAACCATTAACTTTAGCAATCATTCGAAGTTATAACAGCACTGGAAAAAGTAACTTACAAGTCCTCACACTTATCAGTGTTGCACCATTCCCACAGACGTGATCAAAATTCCAGCTCTTGGTAACAGGCATGGATTTATGGTTACAGCATCCCAGGGTTACTATCTGCAACTTTCCCAGCTGGCTTCAGACAAGCAAAGTAAATAGAAGCCAGATTCACTTAACGACTTTGTGGTTTACTTAACAGCTTCAGTGAGTCACTTAACCATGGCAAAAAGATTGTAAAACTGGGCATGACTCACTTAACAACTGCCTTGCTTAGCAATGGAAATTCTGATCCTACTTGTCATAAGTTGAGGACTGCCTGTAGTGACCGAAATCAGGTTAATTGTATGGATAGTTCTCGACTTACAACAGTTCAGTTACAACAGCACTGAAAAAAAGTGAGTTATGACCATGTTTCACATTTACGCCCATTGCAGCATTCCCCCATGATCAGGTGATTTACATTCAGATACTTGACAACTGACTCAAATTTATGACGGTTGCAGTGTCCCAAAGCCATGTGATCCCCTTTTGCAACCTTCTGACAAGCAAAGTCAATGGGAAAGCCAGATTCACTTAACAATCGTGTTACTAATTTACAGTGATTCACTTAACAAATGTCGTGAGAAACATAAAACGGGGCAAACTCAATTAACAAATTTCTCATTTAGCAACATAAATTTTGGGCTCAATTGTGGTCGAAAGTTGAGGACTATCTGCACAAAGTGTACACTTTCAATTGAATATTTGCTCAGATGCCACACAAACAAGCTACCACACAAACAAGCTGCAATATGCATCCGCTAGTGCAAACAGCTGGGTTTTTTTGGCTTTGGTACATTTTTGTAAAATTTACAACCAGTAAAAACATTTCTATAGTGCCTTTCTTTTAAACTATAATTAAAACAATTATTCCAGTGCTTGTGTGTAGTGCATATAGAAAAGTTTAAATAAATAATAAAGGAAAACCTCAAATGTTATGCTTGCAAAAAAAAAGGCAACAAAATGTCAATGAATATTTCATTCTGTTCTCTCTAACGAGAATTATTCTTCCCTGCTCTTATTAGACAGCCCCTCCCCCTTACTCAAAGTCCTCCAGTCTGATACACTTTGATGATGTGTCAGACCATCAACTCTACCACTCCAGCCATCATGGTCAATTGCAATATAGCTTGACACATCATGAACAAACCTTCCTGAGAAAATTATATTCTTCAAGAAATTCATATAGATTTATTCCACCTCCATGGTTTGATCAATGCCATTTGGCGACCAAACAATAATGGATTTTGTTTTCCCCTCCTCCCCACCCTCCTTTTCAAAATGTTTAAAATTTCACAACTCAGAGTTTACTCAGGTATGCCAGCAATTTGTTTTGGCAGTTGCCTTTTTGAGTTCTCGCCGTATAAGATGTCACTCGCTCCCTGTTCTGAATGCCAGATGGCTACATTTCATCTCTTGTTTTTAACCTGTTATGTTGTAGGGAATGAATGCTGAAGCAGGAAGAACTAGATCTGAACTGCCGAGATCCAGATGACCTTTAGATCACAGGTCAGCAACAGGTGGTCTGTGGACCACTGGTGGTCCGCAAGAACATTTTGATGGTCCGTGGAGAAATCTTGGCCCCTGGGCTGGATATGGCCGAGAGCAATTAATCCAGTCCACGCACGGGATCACAAGGCTGCACCGCCCAACATCACCCCACCCACACGCCAGCCCCTATTCTTAAGGCTGAGCGCAAACCGCACCTTGAGTATAGCGGTGCGAGCCACACGAGTTGGAACAGGAAGGTAAGACCAAGAACTCGCCAAGCTGGCTACCTGGGGGGGGGGAGTTTCAGCCACCTTTCAGGCCTACATCTCTCCTTCTGCGAGGCCTCTGGGTGGGAGGCCCGAGAGAAAGCGCCTGCTAGATCGGCCCCCTGCAAACTCTCATCTCTTGAGGAGCCTGGCCGAAATTTCCCACGCTGCTTGAGGGAGCACTTATCAAGAGACGAGTTTGTAGGGGGCTGAGCTAGCGTCCGCAATGGACAGTGCACCCAGGTGGAGGAGCTGCAACGGGCCAGTCCTGTGAGTGTGACTACTACAGCTCAGGAATATGGGACCGGCGATGGCGGGGCTGGAAATCTCTGATCTCTGATGCCACACTACAGCTGAGAGAAGAACTTCGGCCGGGCTCCTTGAGAAATGAGAGTTTGCTCGCCCCTCTGCAAATGCTCATCTCTCGAGCCCGGCCGAAGTTTCCTGTGGCGTTTCAAATGCTGATGCCACACTACAGCTGAGAGAAGCACTTCGGCCAGGCTCCTTGAGAGACAAGAGTTTGGAAAGGAAAGGAGGAAGAAAGAAAGAAAGAAAAGAAAGGAAAAAGAAAGAAAAAAAGAAAGAAAAAAAGAAAGAAAAAAAGAAAAAAACTTATGACCACAATTGAGCCCAAAATTTTGGTTGTTAAGTGAGTTTCACCACATTTTACAAGTTGTCAACGCCCACCTGGTCACCTGACCAACAAGCCACACCCACTTGAAGCCACACCCACCTGACCTCCAAGCCACGCCCACAGAACCAGTAGGGGAAATTTTTTAGATTTCACCACTGGACTCTGCGGGACTTTAAATTATGAATTAGGGTCCGTGGGATTTAAAATTATGAATTTGGTGGTCCCTGAGATCCAAAAGGTTGGGGACTGCTGCTTTAGATAGCAGCAAAGAGTTACAAGTCCTGCCATCTAGTGCAGTGATGAGTTCTAAATCCCATCGCTACTGGTTCGTGTGCTAAGTCACTTTGTTTATTGCCATTGTAAGTTTGAAGGGTCTCTAAATGGACTGTTGTAAGTCAAGGACTACCTGTAATAAATTAATACATATATGCATATGCTCTACTCTGAAGCAAAGACGGAAACCTCCCTCCATTTGCCGTTCCACTCATTTGCTCACTAATGGTAGTATCTTCCTTGCAGAGTACCATATTCTTCTGCCATCCTGTTCTCAGCAGGATGAGAGTCATCAGCCTCAATTCACAATTATTTGGAGTGAAAAGTTGTCTTCCTTCTGTGAAATGTAGCATTAGTTGGATTCCATTGAACTACAAACCACGGCATACAAAACTTTTGCCAGACCAATTCTCAAATACAGCTCATCTGCTTGGAATCCACACTGTATAACGGACATTAATACAATTGAGCGAGTCCAGAGGTATTTCACGAGAAGAGTATTCCACTCCTCTGCTCGCAATAAAATACCTTATGCCACCAGGCTTGAAATTTCGGACCTGTATAACCTAGAACTACGCCGCCTACAGTCTGACCTAAGCGTAGTACACAAAATTGTCTGGTACAATGTCCTACCTGTTAATGACTACTTCAGCTTCAACCGCAATAATACACGGGCAAACAATAGATACAAACTCAAAGTTAACCGCTCCAAACTCGATTGCAGAAAATACGACATCAGCAACAGAGTGGTCAATGCCTGCAATACACTGCCTGACTCTGTTGTTACATCCTCCAACCCCCAAAACTTTAACCTAAAACTGTCTACCGTTGACCTCACCCTATTCCTAAGAGGTCTGTAAGGGGGTGTGCATAAGTGCACCAGCGTGCCTACCGTCCCTGTCCTACTGTTCCCATTGTTCTTACTCATTTCTTATGCATATACTTTACCTGTTTATACTTATATATTTATATGTTATGTTCATAGGGTACTTAAAATTGTTTTATTTATTTATTTATTTATTTATTTAGTGAGATTTATATACCGCCTCACAGTGCAAGCACTCTCTAAGCGGTTTACACCAGTAAGAAATGTATATTTATATTGCCCCCAACAATCTGGGTCCTCATTTTACCTACCTCGGAAGGATGGAAGGCTGAGTCAACCTTGAGCCGGTGAGATTTGAACCGCTGATCTGCGGATCAGTGTCAGCTAAAGTGCCCTGCAGTACCTGCCTCTAACCGCTGCGCCACCTCGGCTCTTTTCTCATATATGCTTGACAAACTAAAATAAATAAATAAATAAATAAATAAATAAATAAATAAATAAATAAATAAATAAATAAATAAATAAATAAATAAATAAATAAATAAATAAATAAATAAATATCTTCCTAAACCAAATCAAATGAAGTTGATTGTAAACCAAACAAAGCATTTCACCTGCAAGTCGCTTTTCTTCCTAATGTTGTCTACCCATCCAAGACTTAATAAACCGCCGAGAGCGAGGCCCATCCTAAACAGCAAAAGCCATGTGCCTTTTTCATAGCCACCACCTCTCTGTGGAATAATTCTCCACCTATTCTCTTGGTGTTGGGGGGAAAAAAACCCCAAGCTCTGGTTGTTCCAGAAAGCTTTTAGCAATTGATTCTATGCCAGGTCCCTGTTCTTCAGCAGGCAATTGTTGCTTTGGGATTTGTTGCTTATTTTTTTCTTTCAATTCTCTTTAAGTTTGCATTATTGTATGACGCTCAGAGAGCCTTGGTGGGAGGGGAGGGGATGAAGGAGGAATAAAGAACTGAAGCAGAAAATTCAGGTTCTTTTGTGGCTCAAAGAGATTGGCTTGTGTTATACTACAACTGCACAAGGAATTTTGAAAGAAAGCTTCATTGGTGGGTGGGGGAAGATACTGGAAGTCATACCTTAGCATTCGTGGGAGGCATCAGCTCTGTGAAGGCTGGTGTAGAGCCCACTGTAGAACTATTTTTGTTGTCGTAGCCTTTGTGGCTGAAAGCTTGTTGAGAAAAGAATGGGAAGAGGAAATACATTAGAAAGTGTCCAGAGATACTTTACGAGAAGAGCCCTCCACTCCTCTACTCGCAACAGAATACCTTACGCAACCAGACTTGAAATCCTGGGCTTAGAAAGCTTAGAACTACGTCACCTTTGGCACCACCTAAGCATAACTCATAAAATTATCTGCTACAACGTCCTTCCTGTCAACGACTACTTCAGCTTCAACCACAACAATACACGAGCACACAACAGATACAAACTCAAAGTGAACCGCTCCAAACTTGACTGTAGAAAATATGACTTTAGCAACAGTGTGGTAAATGCCTGGAACTCACTACCTGACTCTGTGGTTTCATCACCAAAGCCCCAAAACTTTACCCTTAGACTGTCCACTGTTGACCTCACCCGATTCCTAAGAGGTCAGTAAGGGGCGTGCATAATGCACCAGCGTGCCTACCGTCCCTGTCCTAATGTTCCCTCTTATCAGTACCCATCTTATGAATATAAACAAGGTTATTTCTATGTATATTACCAACACATACTTGACAAAAATAAATAAATAAAATAAATACAAATAAATAACATACGTGTATAAAGGGAATCACTTCACTGAAGCATCTCATGCATAATTCCATTCAGTGGAATTCATTTGTAGAGGTCCTCCAAGAATATTCTGTCAAAGGCCAATGTTATGAGTTGGCTGCATGAGTACTACCGTATATACTCGAGTATAGGCCGACCCGAATATAAGCCGAGGCACCTAATTTTACCACAAAAAACTGGAAAAAGTTATTGACTCGAGTATAAGCCTAGGGTGGGAAATGCAGCAGCTACCGGTAAATTTCAAAAATAAAAATAGATACCAATAATGTTTTTGAATATTTATTTCAAAGAAAAACAGTAAACTAGCTCTGTAAGTGGAAAAGAGGGTCAATAAAAACAATATGGTATCAACAATAACTTTAAAAGTACAAAAACCTTAGCTCATTGAGCAACCAAGCTAAAACACATTCAGGCTAATAGGAAAAGGTGTCTTGCACTCAAGAGCAACAAGAGATAAATTTGTATATTTTGGTCTTTGGAGGAAAACCATTCCTCTGGCTAAGAAAAAGGAGAATGCCTTGTTTAAACTTGTGTTTATCATTTTATAAGCATGAATTAAATATTAAAGAGCATCTATAAATGTTCCACCAATTAATCATGACATTTTTTCAGTTGATTAATTTTATTGTTTATCTGACTGATCAATCAGATGTCACCATCATTGAAATCATATTTTTGGAGCTATAAGCTTGATGCACTTCCTTACATATTGCCAAATGTTAAAAAAACAAAGCTAGTAATCTCTTCAGAAACAGCCTGACTGTCAAATCATAGTACAGGTAGTCCTCAACTTACAACCATTCATTTAGTGATCTTTCAGTCACAATGGCACTGAAAAAAGTGACTTATGACTGTTTTTCACACTTATGACTGTTGCAGCAACCCCATGGTCACATGATTTACATTCATATACTTGACAAGTGGTTCATATTTATGACAGTTGCCATATCCCAGGGTCAGGTGATCCCCTTTTGCTACCTTCTGACAAGCAAAGTCCATGGGGAAGCCAGATTCCCTTAACAACCATGTTGCTAATTTAACAAGTGCAGTGATTCACTTAACAACTAGGACAAGAAAAGTCATAAAATGGGGTGAAACTCCCTTAACAAATTTCTCACTTAGCAACGTAAATTTGGGGCTCAACAGAGATCATTAAGTCAAGGACTACCGGTACCTCTAAAGAAGAAGAGTTGCACCAAATAGGAATATTGGGGGGCTCTCACTTCACCAAACACAACCTGCTGCAAATATAATGTGACAGGGGGCAGAACACCCAATTCCAAGTGTTCACCCCCAACATAGCAGGGCTCCATGTTGAGGAAAGTGATTGATGATTGAAACAAGCCCAAGTCCCACATTAAACCAGTCAGGACAGCGTCAGTCAGTGGCCTAGTTCTACTGGTAGAATTACAATTAGCCAGGAAGGGAAAACGGGTTTAGGCCAGAATGCTTTTTATCACCTCAAGCCCTGCAGAATAACAATTTAATCGAGGGGGGGGGCGTCTGGTTTTCTGCCTTCTGACTGACTCGAGGAATTATTTTTCCACTTAAAAGTATGCTGGAAGACAACAAATTCCACACAACTTATTCTGGAACTGGGATAATCTTGGGGACATTTCAAAGGCGCTGGGTTTGAACACGAGGCCAGGCATCTCTGCATTATTTCGTGGCAGAAGCAGCAGCAACCGGGCATACCGCATCTACTCGGGCTTCCCACTTTTCAGCAGCCCTGCCTACTCACCTGCAGGCCGTCGTCCTGCAGCCGGCAGGCTCTCTGCCATTTCCCAGCCTTCACCCCCTGCTTAGCTCGGTGCTGCTTACGCGGCAGCAATCGCTCCGTGCGGCGTTTCCCAGCCTTCACCCCCTGCTTAGCTCGGTGCTGCTTGCAAGCCCGAGACAAACCACGCCGCACGGAGACAAACGCAAGCCCGAGACAAACCACGCCGCGCGGAGAAAAGCGCTCGCACGTTGAGGAAGCCGGAGAAAGCGGCTGGGATGGTTGGGATTTGTCCCGCGCTTTGCTAAAACTCCCTGCATCGATGGCTGGCTTGAGGTTTACTGGCGCCTGAATTTGAGGGATAAAACGCGTCTTGGGGGGAGGTGGAAAGGAGCTGTAACAGCTGCGCTCAGTAAACCTCGCTGATCTTTTGAGAGCAATAAGATAATGTACTAACGTCAGCAGAAAGATTTCACCGAGGAGAGGAGGCAGCAGCAGCGGCGGCAGAGCCGAAAAGCGGTGGGAGCCGAAGGGGAGGCTCCGTCGCTGCAACAGCCCAGACCTCCGACGCTGAAGCTCTGCAGCCCGCCTCCTTTCTTCGCCTCCCGCCTTCCCTTTTTTTCAGTGACTCGAGTATAAGCCGAGGTGGCTTTTTTCAGCCCAAAAAGTGGGCTGAAAAACTCGGCTTATACTCGAGTATATACGGTAAGCTCAGGAGAGAACATTCTGGATTTCCATTGCTCAATGGACTATAGCAGTTTCAACAGTTCTCTTTATATAAACGAAGTGGAGAAATTTGCAACTCATAATAAGGCCACCGTTAGTGATGCTGCATTTGCAATGACATCTTGGACTTGGTTGGTTGTGCACTAATGTATCCATCTTTCTTGGAAAAGAGCAGACATTCCTAAAAGGTCTTTCCAACAAACAATAATAGAAAATGATCAGGGAATAAAAGTTGTGGAAACAAAAATGGACCACGTAGATAGTAAATTAGAAAATATGGAACAACAAACCCAGCACACCAATAGAGAAATGGCCGAATCAACTGCATTTTTGGAATTGGAAAAAGCATCGTATTATTTATGTTTCCAAAATATTGCGGAAGAAAAAGATGAAAATATGGGAGAAAATATGGCGGAGATATTGATGGAAATATTACAAAAGGATAAATATGAGATAATTAGAGACATTGATGAAATTTACTGGGTGCAGACCAATTACGCACGTATACACCGATTGGTTAGAGAGGTACACGTAAGATTCACGAAAAGGACGATAAGGGACGAGATTTATAAAAAAACAAGGGAAGAGTCGATACTGTATAAAGGAAGAGAAATTATAATTTTGAAACAAGTACCACGCAGAATAAGAGAGCAAAGAAGACAATATCAATTTCTAACAGTTCAATTAACTAAATATAAAAGTATGTTTAGGTGGCTAATTCCGGAAAGGATACTTTCAACATGGCAAAGAAAAAATATATAAAATTGATACACTAGAGAAAGCAAAAGAATTTTATGAATTTTTCATTTTACACAGGAGGGAAGTCAAGGAACTAGGGAAGAGGTAGACAGTAAAAGTCAAGAAGAAGACCAAATTGAGGAGGCAGAGAAAGAAAGAGAGGAACAGAAAACAAGAAAGAGCAGGAAGAGAGACAAGGGGCAAAAGAAAGGGTAATAAGAGAGACTAGAAACACTAGAAAACAACCTAGATTTTAGAGGAGGAAAACAAGGAAAAAAGTATTCTGAACCAAATGGTGTAGTAATATATTATTTAATAAAATACCAGTGTAGCAGAATACTTTTTACAACCATGTACACTTTTTACAACCATGTACACTTTTTACAAACTTCAAACTTGACAGCTTTAAGACTTGTGGACTTCAACTCCCAGAATTCCTCCTCCAGTCATGGTAGCTCAGGAATGGGAGTTGGTCCACAAGTCTTAAACTTGCCAAGTTTGAAGACCCTTTAACCCCTAACCCAGGGGTCTTCAAACTTGACATCTTTAGGACTAGTGGACTTCAACTCCCAGAATTCCTCCTCCAGTCATGCTAGATGGGGTAATTAGAAGGCAAAAACACCTCTGTTTTTGCGAAAAACGGGCCATTTTTCGCTCTTTTTTTTGCAAAAACAGGGCATGCAGAGGGCTTGGGAAGCCTGCAGAGTGCTCCTATGGGGTGGGGGAAGGCAAAAATGCCCCAATTTTTGCAAAAAATGGCTTGTTTTTCGCAAAAATGGGATGTAGGGGCGGGGCTTTGGGAGGCCAAAATATGGCTGCATTCGGTGAATAAGACGCATCGACATTTCCACCCACTTTTTGGGGGCAAAAAGGTGCATCTTATACTCCGAAAAATATGGTAATCTTGATCTATGTTATGCCTTGTAAGGCTAAAAAGACCAGTTTTAAAGTTTTGGTAAATAACTCAGTTTGTGTTAACCTTCTGAATAGTCCAGACAAGAAACACAATCAAGAGTCTTAGTTCTACCTTTATTCTAAGGCAGTGTTTCCCAACCTTGGCAAGTTGAAGATGTCTGGACTTCAACTCCCAGAATTCCCCAGCCAGCGAATGCTGGCTGGGGAATTCTGGGAGTTGAAGTCCAGACATCTTCAACTTGCCAAGGTTGGGAAACACTGTTCTAAGGTTACATTAACAGAATTTTGCAAATCTGAAAATATTCCTTTCCCCCTTCACTTATGTTGTGAGCCGAGGTGGCGAAGTGGTTAAATGCAGCACTGCAGGCTACTGCTAGTTCAGCAGTTCAGCTGTTCAAATCTCACCGGCTCAAGGTTGACTCAGCTTTTCATCCTTCTGAGGTGGGTAAAATGAGGACCCAGATTGTTGGGGGCAATATGCTGAACTCTGTAAACCACTTAGAGAGGGCTGTAAAGCACTATGAAGCAGTATATAAGTCTAAGTGCTATTGCTATTGCTATGTTATCCCCAAAACTAGAGAGAGAGAGACCCTTCTGAGATGTCCCCCTCACTTCTTCTTCAGACTCAAATTTAATTTATTACACCACTGACTAAGATACAGCTCTTCCTCCTTCCTTCCATGGTCATTCCCATGTAACATCACAGTAAAAAAGTTAAGGGTTTTTTGCCATCCATAAATGGCGTACCTTTCTTCATTTAAATTGGATGGAATGTCTAAGCCAGGCAGACTCAAACTCAGAATTAAACTCACTTAGCTTTGGGAAAATCCATCAAGGATTTGAAAGTTCGTTTACATTCTGTTTTTCTTTATTTTTTAAAAAAGGGAAGTGCCTATCATTCCCCCCCTCCTCCTTTAGGTTAGCATTTGATGACATTTACAAGCAACAAATTCCTTATCTGTACTAAAGAGGCTGGAGATTAGGAAATACCCTATTAGTCATTGACCTGCCTCCTTTCCCCATCCCAGATAAATAAAACCCCGAAAACTGTTTTGCAAAACATAGTTCCTACCTTTGCAACAACCGCAACTGCTGGAATAGTCACACTTCTATGGTAGTTCTGAATTGGTTCAAGTTACTTTCTGACTTGTATTCAATCCAACCATGTATTCAATCCAACCAGCTCGGTTTGACTTGACCACGCAGGCTGGATTTGGATGACGATGTTAAATAAGTGTTATTAAATTCTTTTTTACTCCTGGAGACCACAGAGATGGATGTTCTCCATGACAATCTAGGCTGAACCTGGTCTTCAATGGTGCCTCCATTGCCACTGTGACTGAATCCAATCACCTCTTTCTCTTTTTCTCTACCTTTCCCAGCATTAGAATCTTCTTCAGAGGGCTAAACCTTTGCATAATGTATAGGATAATTTGAGCCTGGTCATTTGTGCCTCAAGTGAGAATTATGGATTGATTTGTTCGATGATCCGTTAGTTCAGTGTTTCCCAACCTTGGCAACTTGAAGATGTCTGGACTTTAACTCCCAGAATTCCCCAGCCAGCTTTGCTGGCTGGGGAATTCTGGGAGTTGAAGTCCAGACATCTTCAAGTTGCAAACGTTGGGAAACATTGCGTTAGTTTGTTTTCTTGGCTGTCTATGGTATTCTCATGAGTCTTCTCCAACACTAATGTTCAAAGGCATTAATACTCTTCCTATCCTGCTTCTTCAAAGTCCAACTTTAGAATACTACAGGAATGCCAAGGCTTGCATGATTCTGGTATTTGTAGGTATAGACACCTCAGAGCATTTGAATATATTTTCCAATGCCTCAATGGCTGCTCTACCCAGGTCTAGTCTGCAGCTATTTCTTCCCTTGTTCCTTTACGAGTGAGGGTTGATTTTACAAGACAGAAGCTATTCACCAATTCATTATCTTTATTCCCAGTTCTAAGGAGAGTTGTTCAATCTGTTGGCATTAGTTTGGTCTTCTTATATTTAATTTTATATCCATTTCCCCCTTGGTTTTGATCCAGCAACAAAAAGAATGCAATATTGGTGTCAGGCATTCCAAAGTCTAGATCGCAGGATGCTTAGATCTGGCCTGCGGGGCTGCCTTGGAAACAGCAAAGGATCAGCTTGTGGTGCTTATGCCAGCTAAAACAGAGCTTGCGAGGGCTGCGGGCGGTCCTCCCGAGCGCTGCTTTCTCTGGTAGAGGGTTTCAGGAGGCCATCACAGCCAAAAACGGAGCTCATTTTTGCTGGCCAAGCTCTCAGGCCACCACAGGTGCCCCGACACAAGTGATGTCGAGGTGGTCACCCCGCCCAAGGTCAAGCACAATCCTGATGCTGCCCTCAATGAGTCAAGTTTGACACCCCTGGTCTAGATAATAGCGTAGAAATATCCAGCTGTTTTGTAGAGCAATTTTTGAATGAGAAAGACATCTGATTCAGGGTCAGGTTCCTAATTTTTTTACTACCACTCTGTGGGCATGGCTTATTTTGTGGGTGTGGCTTGCCAGCCATGTGACCAGATGGGCATGGCTTGTCGGACTGATGAAGGGAGGGGAACTGAGATAGGTCCTGCCGCCCATTCCCTCTCCTCTCAGCAGCTCAAGAAGCCTCGAACGTGCAAAAATGCCTGGGATCATCACCGCACATTCGTGGCTTCTCGGACTGCTGAAGGAAGGGGAATGTAGATAGCTCCTGCCGCCCGTTCTTTCAGCGTCTCATGCGCTCCCTCAGCCATCCTCCCCTGCTTTGACTCACTGTGGGGTAGGAAGGCAGCACATGTGCAGTGCCGGAAACTCGGCTTCTGGGCATGTGCAGAAGAAAATTTAAAAAAATTAATTTTTTTTAAAAAAATGGTGGTGCCCGGGCACCGGCAACCGACCGCACCAATACTGTGACATCACCAGCGGGCCGCTACCGGTGCTATAGAGTGGACCGCTCTGGTAGGAACCCACCACTGCTCTGATTATCTTAGAACACAGCAAACTAAGAGAAGAAGACCTGCTCCTTCAGATATTTGTGCCCAAATAGATTTGAAAGAGGAGTCCCAGCATTTAGAATAGGCACAACTCCTATTGGAGTGGAATATAGTCCCACCTATATTAACCAGCTAGAATTTTGTCTGCTGAATGTTGTGCTTTGAAGTGGTGATGACATGAGTAACTCCTTACAATGAAAGAACTTGGCAGTTACTAGGATATGGATCAGTGTAACCAATCCATGCTAATCAAAAAAAGACTAGATCTTGATAGATGGAAATTTGTTCCTGATGGTTTTTCTATTATGTGATGCGCAGTAGACAGGGAATGCTTGTTTATAGCAAAGGCACATTTTCTATCACAAGCCTGTGAAAGGGAAGCATACATTTATTCAAATCAGATTTTGGGAATATGCCAGACTGATTTTAGCAAAGACCTAGGATGATGAAAAGTGTCACTATTTTTTCTAGGTCTGCCTTGGAGGTCACCTAGCATCTGCTTGGCACAGGATCTGCTAAAGAATTTCAGTCAGTTGACTGTTTGGCCTCTGTTTCAAAACCTCCCCTGAAGCAACCTATTTCATTGTTCAACAGCTCTTGTCACTACAAAGTTCCTCCTTGTTATCTAAACAGAATCTACTTCCTTGTAGTTTCAACCTATTGGTTATGGTGCTGCACAGCAAAGAGATGGAGAGCAAGTATTTTATAAGACAACCCTTTGGAAATCAACTGTCATACTGTATCTCAGTTTTCTTTTCTGTAGAATTAAAGAGAATAATAGAGTTGGAAGGGACCTTGGAGGTCTTCCAGTCCATCCCCCTGCTCAGGCAGGACACCATATAGTATTCCAAACAAATAGCAATAGTACTGATACTTATATACCACTTCATAGTGTTTTACAACCCTCTCTAAGTGGTTTACAGAGTCAGCATATTGCCCCCAACAATTTGGCTCCTCATTTTACCCACCTTGGAAGGATGGAAGGCTGAGTCAACCTTGAGCCAGTGAGATTTGAACTGCCGAACTGTAGCTAGGAGTCAGCTGAAGTAGCCTGCACTGCTGCACTCTAACCACTGCGCCACCTCGGTTCTTCATGGCTGTCCAATCTCTTCTTTAAAACCTCCAATGATGGAACACCCACAACTTCTGAAGGCAAAGTGTTCCACTGATTAATTTTCTTACTGTCAGGAAATTTCTCCTTATTTCTATGTTGGATCTCTCCTTCAAAAGTTTCCATCTGTTGCTTCTTGTTCCGTCTGCAACTGCTTTGGAGAATAGGTCGATGCCGACCCCCTCTTCTCTGTGGCCACCACTTAGATATTGGAAGACTGCTGTTATGTCACCCACAATCCTTCTCTTTGTTAGATTAGACATACCCAATTCTTGCAACCATTCTTCATTTCTTCAAAACGTTTCTTCATTTCATGGATATCTATTTGGCCTTGACAATCTACTTTTTAACACCTTTGGATGGCTGCTTGGAACTGTTTAATAAGTCAGAATGGAAGCCATTTTAATTGTAGAGCTGGGCTACAGATAGTGGTGGGATATTCTGGGTGAGAGCTGGCTTGTGTATTTGTATTTGTATTTGTTTATTTGTCAAGCATATATGATTATAAGCAAAGTATAAACAGTAAAACATAATTGAATATATATATGTAATAGTACAAGCATGAATAAGAGTAAAAGAGGTATGAATATATGGGTACATTAGGACAGGAACGGTAGGCACGATTGTACGCTTATGCACGCCCCTTACCGACCTCTTAGGAATGGGGTGAGGTCGATGGTAGATAATCCAAGGTTGAAGTTTTTGGGGTTAGGGGAAGAAACTACTGAGTCAGGTAAAGTGTTCCAGGCATTGACCACTCTGTTGTTGAAGTTGAATTTTTTGCAATCAAGTCTGGAGCGGTTTACATTAAGTTTATATCTATTGTGAGCTTGTGTATTGTTGCGGTTGAAGCTGAAGTAGTTGTTAACAGGTAGGACATTGAGGCAGATAATTTTGTGAGCTACACTTAGATCGAAGGCGGCGGAGTTCTAAATTTTGAAGTCCCAAAATTTCAAGTCTGGTTTCATAAGGAATTCTGTTGTGAACAGAGGAATGTAATACTCTTCTTGTGAAGTATCTCTGGACATTCTCAATTGTGTTAATGTCTGATATGTAGTGTGGGTTCCAGACAGATGAGCTGTATTCAAGAATCGGTCTAGCAAATGTTTTGTATGCTCTGATTAAGAGTACAATGTTACCAGAGAAGAAGCTATGCAAGATTAGGTTAACCACTCTTAATGCCTTCTTAGCTATGTTGTTGCAGTGGGCTCTGGTACTTAGATCGCTAGAGATGAGTACTCCAAGGTCCTTTACTGAGTGAGGATCATCATCAAGGTCATGATCATCAAGTTTGTATTTTGTGTTTTGATTATTTTTGCGTATTGTTTTGTGTTCCAAAAGTACAAATCCTGATCTAATTCAAGTTAATGAAAGGTTAAAACAATAGGTAGGTTAAAGCAATTTCAAGTATGTTTCTTTTTCTTTGATATTTATGTGCTCTTCCTTCAAGAGCAAAAGACTCTACACTTCCGGTTTTGGCTCTCGGCATCGTGGACGCTCCTCGCTGAGCGCCTTTCCGATTCCCTGCCAAAGCCGCCAGAACAGCTGTCTGGCGGCTTGGAAATCTCTGCCCTGGGTAAAGGGGGGAGATGAGAGCTTGACAGGTGGGGTAGAGCCCCCCTAGCGCCCTAGGAGCCATCTAGGGGCGCGAAGGGTGAGGGCTCCCCAGGCAGCCTGTCTCCTGCTCCGGGAATCCGGAAACCTCCACCTTTGCGGAGCAAGATGCCGGGACCACCGCTGGTTCCAGAACAGGATTTATAACTATTTTACGGTTTAAAGAAGCAGACAGAGAGAAGCAGGAGCTCAGATGGGCAAGTATGGAATTTTTTCTTTTTCAACTCCTCTGCTAACTCTCACTCTGGAAAGGAAACAAAGTAACAGTTATTAAGCAACAATATGGCGTTTGAAGAAGCTGGAAGGAGAAGTGAAAGTGATTTCCGTTTTGCTAGTGGCTTTTTCTCTTATGGGAACTTTTAACTTGGAAAACTGGCTTTTCTCTCTCTGTCTCCCGATTTTGGATTAAAATAATAACTGATAACTTTTAAAAAATAAAAGACTATTTGCTTTTGGATTTGGAAAGAACTTTAATTAAAGATTTGGCTTTTTCCTTGTACTCCTCTGGAAATACTACAATGGCTTCAAAAGCTGGAAAGATTGTTTTGAATAAAAAACCTGACTACCCCTCTGGGCATACTTCCAAAATGCAATTTATTACTGAGTTAACACCTTCACAGTCTTTGACACCTGAAAATTTACTAAGTACTTTAAAGATCATGAAAAATGAACTGATTATAGAATTTAACCAAAAACTTAATGATATAGAAAAAAATGCAGGCTGCTTTAAAGAATATGGAACAACAACTTAGGACGGACATGTTAGAGGTTTGCAAAGGATTAGCAACAAACATTGATGTTTTGGAAGAGTGTATTGAAACAAATAAACAAGCTTTGGCAACCTCGGTGGAATATATAAATAAAATTCAAGATGACATTGTAAATTTTGAAACAGAGGTGTTGATGACGCAGTTCAGAAGAATGGAATTTGCTATAAGAGTGAGAGGTCTGAAGGAGGGATTATATGACGATTTGAAAGGAAGAATGGTCGAGGCCTTGGAGCAGGTGTCTGGAATGTCTAAAGAGGAATTGGCTACACAAATTGATAAGATATATAGGGTCAACTCGTGGTATGCAAAACAAAAACATTTACCAAAGGATATTGTTATATATTTCACTACAAGAGCCCTACGGAACAGAATTATACAGGCGACGTTTAAGAATAACCTTCAGGTGAATGGCCAGGAACTTATGATTTGGAAAGAAATTCCCTTTAAAATGCTTAAAGCTAGAAAAGATTTTAATTTTTTGATCGATGAATTTAAAAGACTAAATTTACAATATAAATGGGAAGCACCAACAGGAGTAGCAGTGAAATTTTTGGGAAAAAGATACCGGCTGAACACGATAAAGAAAGCTACTGAATTTTATGTCAACGTTTTAAAGGCTGATATATCTAAAATTCCAGAAGAAAGACGTATGAAAGTAGAAGAGGAGGAGGAGGGAAAGCCATCTCCACCGGATCAAATTGTAACAGTTTTGAAGAATCAAAGTGAATGGCAGAGCCAGAAAGATGTGGAAAAGGATATGGAGGATCGGGGTCAGAGGGGAGGCGAGTTGATAAATTTAAAATCATCAAGATACCAAAAGATGCAGCCATCAAGATACAAAGAGATGCAGTGTTGAAATGTATTGGATGGATGGAGATTAATATGATTGTATTTTTCCTTCTTCTTTCTTTACTTCTCTTTCTTTAATTCTTTTCTTTTAATATTTTTTGAAGACTTGGATTTTTTAATTAAAATTATTAAGTTATAAAGTATTATAATTAGACTTGAAAATTTGCTTCAAAGCAAAGGATTTGTTTTAAAGGAAGGATTTTCCTTTTTTTAGGTTTTCTTTTCCCCCCCCTCTATGTCCTTTTATTATTATTATTATTAATACTTTTTAAAGATTTAGAATTTTTTTTCTTGGAGTTAACAAGTTGATGTATAATAATATTATGCCATTAATATTATGATGAAGTCTAAAGTTTTTCTACTTAGTATTTAGTTTACCATTTATGTAATATTCATTCAAGCTTTATTTAATTTTGAGATTATTACTACTATTAATACTTTTTAATGATTTAGAACTTTTTGGAGGTTAATAACTTGATGTATGGTAATACTATGCTATTAATATTATGATGAAGTTTAAGATTTTTGTAATTTATATTTAGTTAAGTTATAAAGTATCACTCATTTAAGCTTTATTTAATTTTGTGATTATTACCATTATTAATATTTTTTTAATGATTTAGAACTTTTTGGAAATTAATAATTTGTTGTATGGCAATATTATGCTATTAATATTATGATGAAGTTTAAGATTTTTGTAATTTATATTTAGTCATTATTCATGTAATATTCATCTAAGTTTTATTTAATTTTGAGTAAATGTTGTTTAAGGCAGATGATTGAAAGGAAGAGAAGGGAAATTTTTATTTTTCCTTTGCATATTTTTAATTTTTATCTTATCTTTGTTTTTCTTGTATTTTTCTTGTATTTTTCTTGTATTTTTATTTTTTCCTTTTTTTATTATTACTTTATATATAGATGATATAAAAGACAGAGGTTTAATGATGTAATTTATCAATGTATAATGTACAATTTGGAGTTGAAGTGTTTTTTTTCTTGTTTTTTTTAATCTAATTTAAATTTATTTTATTGATATTATGCCCTGTATTCTCTCTGGGAAGTCCGGGGGGGAGGGGGGAGGGAAGGGGGTGGGTGAGGGGGGAGAAAAATAAAAAATGTTTGTGCTATGTACTAGTAAAACTTTTTGAATTAAAAAAAAAGAGCAAAAGACTCTGCTAAGTAGGAAAAAAGTATTCATAAATGGATGATGAGAGGATGGCAGGGAGCCTGGTTGAATCCCTAGTGCGAAATATATTTTCCTTAGCCCTTTTTTTTTGTTTCTTTAGAAAGTCAACACAGAATTGGATCTAAGTGCGCAAAGCACATTGGCGTCACAAAACAAGACATTAGATCTCTTTCAAAATCAATCATGGGTAGCATGAAGGGAACCACAACCTCCGGCAGAAGGCAGTATTCCTTCCCTTATTTAGAACCAATCTTCTAGAGGGGTTGTCAGAGGGATCTAGATGTCCTTGTGGACCATCATTGAAGTATGAATGAGTCAGCAGTGAACTGTAACTGCTAAAAAAGCCCGTGCAGTCCTAGGCTGCATCAAGAGAGGGATAGCATCAAGATCACGAGATGTGATAATGCCATTTTATATCGCACTAACGAAGCCAGACTTGGAATATTTTGTTATTTTGTTTAGTTTTGATCACTACGACTCAAAAAAGATGCTGAAACCCTAGAAAGTGTGCACAGAAGAGCAACAAAAATGATGAGGGGTCTGGAGGCTAAATTGTATGATGAACAGTTGTGGGATGTAGGTATGTCTAGCTTACCAAAGAGAAGGAAATTAGTGGGACAAGATAGCAGTCTTCCAGTATTTGAGGGGCTGTCACAGAGAAGAGGTGGTTGATCAGAGGTGGGTTCCTCCCGGTTCGGACTGGTTTGTCCAAACTGATAGCGACCCGCTGGTGACATCATGATGACATTATGGAAGCGGTTCGGTCGGTGCCGGTCCCTGGACGCCATCTTTTTTTAAATTTTATTTTGAATTTTTAAAATTTTTCTTCTTCTGAGCATGCGCAGAAGCCGAGTTTCCGGCACTGTGCATGTGGTCGCTATCTTGTTTTCTGTTAAAAAAATTGGGGGGGGGGATTTTTTGCCACTGCGCATGTGCACGCACGTGAAGTGCGCACGCGCCCATGAGGCGCAGCCATGCGGTGCAGGAGGAAGAGAACCGGCAGCGAGGTAAATTAGAACCCACCCCTGAGGTTGACCGATTCTCCAAAGCACCAGAGGCCAGGTCAAGAAGTAATTACTGTAGGTGGAAGTTTTTCCAAGAGAGATCCAACCTAGAAGTAAGGAGTAATTATCTGACAGTAAGAACAATTAATAAATGGAATAGCTTATGTCCTGGAGTTGTAGGTGCTCAATTGCTGGAGATTTAAAAAAACAGACTGAACACTATTTGACTGGGATGGCATAGGGCAGTAATGGCAAACCTTTATTCCCTCGGGTACTGAAAGCACGTGCATACTATCGCGTGTGCGAGAATGCCCCCCATGTGCCCTGCCCCCCTGCGCATGCGAATGCCTCCCTGCACTGCCCCGCCCCGCTGCAAATGCACGCACAAACCCCCTCGCGCTCCCTCATGCATGTGCGCATGACCTCCCTGCTCCCCGTTTTGGGCCTCGCAGGCCTCCCTGAAGCTTTCGGAGGGTGAAAACTGCCTCCCCTGCCCCCCTGGAGGCCCTCTGGAGGGCAAAAACAGCCTCCCCCATCCCCCCAGAGACTGAAAATGCCCTCCAAGAGCCTCCGTGCGAGCCCTGTACTTACCTGGCATCCAAAACTGACTGCGTGGAGACTCCTGGAAGTGGAGGGACGGCTGGGCTGGGCCAGCCAAAAATCAGCTGGCCGTCGCATGCATGCGCACTGGAGCTGTGCTAGGGCAGCAGTTTGCGTGCCTGCAGATATGGCTTCGCATGCCACCTGTGGCACACGTGCCATAGGTTCATCATCACGGGCATAGGGTCTCCTGCCTTGAACAGGGGGCTGGATTAGAAGACCTCCAAGTTCCCTTCCAGCCCTAGGATCTCATAGCCCTCTTAAAACAAGTCACTCCGAGGATCCTGTTAGAGTGGACTTTATATGGATATCCCATAATGAAATAGCTGCTGTTAGTAGTACTAAAAGTCAGGAGAGCAGCAACTAAGGACACTGTCACATCTTCATCTGGGTTGGTTTTCTCTTCATTTTGCCTATTAATGTGGATAATGTTAGAATCCCTGAAAAGGTAGTCAATAGATGCAGAATACGCAAATAAATATCCCTGAAACACTGTGCGTAGTTTTCTTTTGTACAGCTTGATTTATGAGCGCATGCCTTCCTGAGATAAAATGTATTTCTTTGCTCTCTTGAATGGCCAGAAAGCAAATTCTCCATGCTGACAATAGTGATGAAGACAGGGCCCAGTTTTTATTAAACCACATTTATCTTGATTATCAGAGGCCAGACAGGACTTAATTCCCCCTGCAAAATAATAATAATGCTTTTTTTTGCCTATCTTCTTTAAGAAGGGAAAGAATTCTGAATTCCGTCCAATCCTTGTAAAGATTATCCAAGAAAGATTAGAAGGAAATTTACCGGTGGTCTCAGTTCAGTGTTCAGAGATCCTGAAAGAAATTCATTAAGCTAAGAAAAAGCTGGCATTGGAACAGCCTTCCTGTAATGTTCTCTATAATATGCTACAAGGGACACATTTACAGTCATTCCTGGTGTCTTTATAGGACTAGCGCATGATGAAGGGCCAGTTCACAGTTGTCAGACTTCTAATGAAAAGAACTTGGTCTGTTGCCACAGTCCAAATTATTTTCCAGGCATCTCAAGCACAGCGCAGTCTTTTGAGCACTGGCCTTTCCCAAGATCGGCAAAAGGATTCATAGCTGTAATCTCTTGCGTTGCTGAGATATAATGACTGGTCTTGTTCCAAAATCTTCAACTTTCATGCTAGTCTTTTTCATGCTAGTGCACAGCCAGAAAACATGGAGAGGGATGGTGCACGCTTTTCACTATAATCTTTCAGAAGGTTTCAGGTGGTCCCACCTGCCTTTGTTTTTCCACCTTAATTTTTCCTTTTTAAGCATTTGGAAATAGAATTTTGTGAAAAAGTGAAGGGTTTGCTTTTCTGTGGATTTCAAACGACCTAGCTTATCTTAAGTTCAAAGATAGTGATGGTGGCAAGTAGCAGGAACCAAAGTTTTGGAGGCACAGGTTATCATTTGGATATGATAGATAGATTAGGAACAAGTGTATAAGAAGTTTGGTCAAAGCCTGAGGATTTTGTTTTGATTAGTATAAGTATAAGCAGTATAAGTATTTTATTTGTCAAGCTCGTGTTAGATAATATATATGTATAAACATGTATTTGGATACATGAAATGAATACAAATAAAAGGGAACATTAGGACAGGGACGGTAGGCACCAGGGGTGGATTTCACTTACCTTCCCTACCGGTTCGCATTGCGACGGAAGTGCGCATCATGTCCCCGTCACGTCACGCAAAAGAACCCAGAAGGTTCTTTGCCAGCTGCGGTGACCGGAGAACCAGTTCGGGGGCGTGGCCAGCCAGCGATTGCTACTGGTTCGGCGACCTTGGCCAAATTTCCACCAATGGTACGCACGAACCGGTCCAAATCAGCTGAATACCACCTCTAGTAGGCACGCTGGTGCGCTTATGCACGTCCCTTACAGACCTCTTAGGAATGGGGTGAGGTCAACAGTAGACAGTCTAAGGTTAAAGTTTTGGGGATTTGGGGATGAAACCGCAGAGTCTCAGATGTAGGTCTCAGATTGTTCCAAGACTATAAACTAATGATGTCAAGCTGCCTTCTGTGTGGGTCTGATAAGAGCTGAAAGCAAAATTTAATGCTTAGCAGAATCCATTGGAAATAAAACAAGGCTGGCGGTAGGTGGGAATGGAAGATTGGGAGTAAAATCCTTCAAATGGGCAAGTAAAGTTTTGTCCTAATTACAGTTGATTAGAGCAGTGTTTCTCAACCTATTTTAAGATGCATGGACTTTAGCTGCCAGAATTCAGAGCCCAGGTGGTACAGCAGTTAGAGTGCAGTACTGCAGGCCACTTTAGCTGACTGATCCCCAGGTCAGCTGTTCAAATCTCACCGGCTCAGGGTTGACTCAGCATTCCGTCCTTCCGAGGTAGGTAAAATGAGGACCCAGATTGTTGGGGGCAATATAAATATACATTGCTTACTGGTGTAAATCGCTTAGAGAGTGCTTGTACTGAGACGGTATATAAGTCTCACTAATAAATAATAAATAAATAAATAGATTCCAATTTTAAAAAGGCCCAAGGTTGAGAAACACTGTTCTAATCAATTGTTACTAGTATAAAACGTTTGGTAGATTTATCCCCGAGTCATGTTAAATTAGCTTTCCCCAACTTGGAGCCTTCTAGATGAGCTGGATAACCCCTGTGATCCCTTGGCCCCAAAACTATTGCCATACTGGCTAGGAGATATGGGAGCTGAAGTTCAGAACATCTGGAAATCCCCAAAGATAGCTTAGATGTGTTGGAGGGAAAGAATTTGTGCACAATTAGTTCTGGGTGGATATGAACAGTGATTAGTGAACCCATATTTAGAGTAAAAAGGAGAAGAAAATGAGCAACTTCTGGCATCTAAATGGAATAGTGAAGAGAGCAAAAATACATTAGGTGCTTGAGGAAAAAAAGCAAAAGGAAGTCACTAGACTAGACCAAGAACAGGCAGAGTGATCAATGAAGACGGGACACAAAGTACATCCTTAATTCTTTCTCTGCACTCTACTCACAGCCAATTAAGTCATACAAGATCGGCAACTGATTCATTCAAAGGCTGAGATAAGCTGGATACAGATAACTTTGAATTTATCCCAGATAGCTTGAAAGGCTAACCAGATAGCAATAGCACTTAGACATATATACCGCTTCCTAGTGCTTTACAGCCCCCTCTAAGCAGTTTACAGATTCAGCATATAGCCCCCAACAATCTGAGTCCTCATCTTACCGACCTCGGATGAATGGGAAGCTGAGTCAGCTTTGAGCAGGTCAGGATCGAACTCTTGGCAGTCAGCAGAATTAGCCTGCAATACTGAATTCTAACCACTGCGATAGATCTAATTTGAAAAACTTTTGCAGCAAACCCGGCATGTAAGCTATATGGATGGAGAAATTGGTGGTAATCAGTCAGGCAGAATCTCAATGGAGCATGTACTGTAGCTTTCCTAAGAACAAAATTTTCAATCTATTGGGACTTTTAACATTAGCATTCCCGACAAGGACATCATGTTCTGTAGAGTTCTGCTTTTCTTCCATTACTAATAATAGGATGATGCAGTGAGGTTTAATTACAATTGGACATTAGATACTTGTAGAGTTGTGGATCCTGAAGAATCAATACAGAATACTTGTGAGGAACGAGATGCCATATCTGTTTAGCAAGGACTGTTCCTTTAAATAGGATTTATCCTGCAAGGTCAAATTGTGACATATTACTGGAGGCACATGCTCCTCCAAAGCCAGCACATGTCCAAGATATGAGTGCTGTGGAGTAACAGTGGACAACACTTTCCTCCAAAAAAAGTTTTGCTTCCTGAAAAACTCTTGGTGATTATGATATTCAGTTTCAGAAAGACTGTATCAGGTAGGAATCTCGAGAAACATGAAATTAACTTTTAATAACTATAGTGTATTTGGTCACATAATATTTGGTCTCATCTGTCTGAAACCCGCACTACATATCGGACATTAATACAATTGAGAATGTCCAGAGATATTTCACGAGAAGAGTCCTCCACTCCTCTGTTCGCAACAGAATACCTTATGCCACCAGACTTGAAACTTTGGGCTTAGACAATTTAGAACTATGCCGCCTTAGGTCTGACCTAAGGGTAGCACATAAAATTATCTGCTACAATGTCCTATCCATCAATGACTACTTCAGCTTCAACGGCAACAATACACAAGCACACAATAGACACAAACTTAAGGTAAACCGCTCCAAACTCGATTGCAGAAAATACGACTTCAGAAACAGAGTGGTCAATGCCTGGCATACACTACCAGACTCTGTGGTTTCTTCCCCAAATCCCCAAAACTTTAACCTTAGACTGTCTACTGTTGACCTCACCCCATTCTTAACATGTCTGTAAGGGGCGTGCATAAGCACACCAACGTGCCTACTGTCCCTGTCCTAATGTTCCCATGTACTCACAATCGTTTCATGTATACATGTTTATACTTTTACTGTAATCTTATATATGTTTGACAAAAATAAATAAATAAAATAAAATAATGTTTCTGACACACTATGTTGACTTCAACAGAGCTAAAAGTGTTTTGCTGCTGATTTTTGTTTGTACTTAATGTCTGATGTATCGCGCTGCAATGTCCAACAATAGTCAGCCAGCATTGATGGATTCCAGTTGCCTTGATATTGTTTTTTTCATTGTGGCAATATCCTGGTGAAACCTTTCACCATGATCATCACCGACTGCACCCTAGATTTTTAAGAAGAAAGTCCAAAAGTAAATGCAGAAAACGAATCTTTAGTGACATGTTGTACTTCATGGTTGTGTATGTGTAAGAAGTTTGTCAACCAGCTGAATGTGGTTTGATGCTCCATAGTTGCCAAGAAAATTCTCAACTGCATCCTTGAATGCTTTCCAGGAAATTTTCACTGGCCCCACTAACAGACCTTTGAACTGCTTGTCACTATTGACATATCTGATTTGTGGATCAACAGAAATGCTCTACTTAATCTTGGCATCATTTATTCTTGGAAATATCTGCCTTTAAGTATCCTTCTTTGTTATTTAACAAAAACCTTCACCGTCCTTCTTGCTTTCACAAAATGTTTCATCAATCTGAGTCTCATGTGAAGCAGAAACAAAGATATCTTTATTGGGTCAACAGATGGTTCATGTGCCAAGTTTTTCTCTCGTGGTACCAGATTCTTCCGCAATGGCTATTTCTTTTTAATGTAATGCGACTCTCTTGCATGGCTATCCCATTTTCATTTGTAACAACAGTATGTGGTATATCCAAGCTGCATTCCAAGCAGCAGAGCCATTACTATTAGCTCTCCACAGATATTCCAGTTGCAATTGGTGCACTGGACGTGCCTCAACATTTCCATATAGTCATATATTTCTTTCATGTGTGCAACATAGCCAACAGGTACTGAAGGATGTACGTTGGCATTATGTAACAAGGCAACCTTGAGGCTTAACACTGATGAAGGTTAATGATTAGATGCCATTCTAGTCAGTCTTGCTCACAGCCCAAAACTGTGAACAAACTGTCAACGTCAGCACAGGAAACAAGGTTGTCAACCTGTGCAAAGAAATCTGTTAAATCATCTTGGCTGCTTTTTTAAAGACTTGGACATAGATTTAGAATAGTGTCACTTTGAATGTACACTAATCAACATACATTAAAATGAAATTTCGTTGCCTACAGCTCTCAGAGTCACCACCTCCAACATATACTACATAAAAATGACAAAATAAATAAATACAAAATTATGCATACACTCACATATATTATATGACACAGAAAAATGATACAGTCCAGTTCGGATGTATGCATGTACATGGAGAGAAAAATGAATCTTGTGAGTTTACCAGATGGATGGTATAGGGCAGGGGTCCACAAACTTGGCAACTTTAAGACTTGTGGACTTCAACTCCCAGAATTCTCCAGCCAGCTATGCTATGCCAGCTATGCTGGCTGGAGAATTCTGGGAGTTGAAGTCCACAAGTCTTAAAAGTTGCCAAGTTTGAATACCTCTGGTATAGGGAACAGAATCTGTTACAGAATCTGGTAGTCCTGCTAGAAACACTTTGAAACCGCCTCCCAGAGGGGAGTAACAGAAACAGACCGTAAGGGTGTGTGTGGGGTCTCTCACAATGCTGGGAGTTCTAAGCACATAGAGCTTGTAAGAAGCAGCATCCTGAATAACAGGAAAGGAGCTTGCTATAATCTTCTCGGCTGTCCTTACCACTCTCTGTAGGGACTTTCTATCTGAGGCACTGCTGCCACCAAACCAAATAGGGATGCAGTTTGTCAAAACGCTCTCAATCGTGCCTCTGTAAAAAGTGGCCAGGACAGAAGGAGAAAGATGTACTCTCATCATCTAACGCAGGCAATGCAAATTTTATACGATCTATAAAATAGTACATGATAGGTTAAATTTCAGGCTATTTTCGTGATCAAAAGTCTATATAAGATACACCCAAATGTGTTCAGGAAGCAAAATCTTTGTTGCCCAGTGAATCCATTTTCCAGGTCATGTGTGATCAAAATTATGCACTCCCACTTTTGAATTTATAATGCAGGGCTGCAGTGGGTTTGGTTGAGTCAAACTGATCAAACATGTGAATTAGAGTACTTGTGGGGTTTCCCCCCCCATTCTCCAACAAATGGGGAGGGGAGCTGGGACTGGCTTGCTGGGTCACATACTGTACAGAAGATCTGCCATGACTGTTTAACTTTTAACAGTATTTTAACCACTATTAATTATTCAATGGAGGAACACTCGCCCGCTGCATCGCTGGAGAGCTACATCCTATTTGCTGCTCCAATTAAAGAAAGAAAGGCTGGTGAACAGGAATAAAGTTTGCCCTCTCCTTCGCAACCGAGTCTTCCTCTGCCATACCAATTTCCCCATCCTGCATTATCAGAAAGATACATAAGGTAGGTTTAAAAAAATGTCCAGACAGTGGCCACAATAGCGAGACTGAAGCTGTGTTTCTTTCATTGCTTGACTGATGACATGCCATCTGCTTATTTCTGATTCTTAGGGACCACATATATCAATATTTCTTTGCTGGTTAGGGAATTCTGGATGTTGAAGTTATCTCAGCCTAAAGCTGCCAAAGTAGGGAAGCACTGATGTAGATGGCCTGGCAGAAATTTGATTGCTCTGTCATGGCCACCAGTTGATATTTTTGAATACACCTTGTGAATACCTCTAGTTAGCTTGGGATGTATCATCAATGAATAGCACCACCTCCAATTTTAACTTGGAAAGTGGCTAAAAAGAGAAATGATTAAAATGTGAATGTACTGAATGTACTGGAGAGACTGGACTGCCATCTGTCTCAAATGGTGTAGGAACTCCTGCTTGAGCAGGGGGTTGGACTAGATGACCTACAAGGTCCCTTCCAACTCTAATAATAAATCTAATAAAAAATCTACTGTAATAATATTCTATTATAACTGAATTCCAGCATACGCCCTTTTTCAGTCCAGTCAGATTTATTCCATCCACTTATTTGTTCTCATCTTCTCTGCTTTGTGTGTGTGTGTGTGTGACCTGATGTCCCCATTACACCACAGAATGGGACAACTCGCCATGGCCAGCTCACCACGGCCATCTTGCCGAGTGCTATTGCTGTTGCTATTATTGCATTAGTTACCGGTATCCTGCATGGATTGGTCTCACGGTAAGTTGGCCATGGCGAGATGGCCACACCAGGATGGCTGCACCCAGATAGCTGCGGTCAGTTGGCCACGGTTTGTCCCATTCTGGAGACTTGGTGTTCTGTTCACCAATTTGGATTAAGATAACCTAAGAAAGTACAGTACCATTAGTACTTAGGCTTTGGGTAATCCCCTCTTAATCAATCTTCTCATTACAGGATGAAGAGAAGGAGGCAGAAGTAATTTCCATCTGCATCACGTTCTCTTGGTGTGTTAGATTTTATCAGTTCCCACTGTGGCTCTTTACTAATCAAAACAGAAGACAGGTGCTTGATTTCTTGAAAGTCCTCCTTCTCCGTGATAATTCAGCCAACTCTGCTGAAAAATTCCTCCTGTTTGCTTTAGTGGCTTAGCTTTTCGGAAGATATTTCTTTCAGAGATTGCTTCGAGACCAGAGTTAGGTTTCTTGAGGTAGCTGTGCTTCCTGACCAAGAAGAATACATTTTTAAACCACCCATCCTGTAAATTACATCCACAATATCCCTTGGGGCTCATAAACTTGATTTTAAAGAAATAAAGCTCATTCCTTAATTTTAAATGTACACTGTACAAATGTACAATGTAAATGTACACTGAGAGCATATGCACTAAAGACAAATTCCTTGTGTGTCCAATCACACTTGGCCAATAAAGAATTCTATTCTATTCTATTCTATTCTATTCTATTCTATTCTATTCTATTCTATTCTATTCTATTCTATTCTATTCTATTCTATTCTATTTAAATAGAGAAAGCTCACGGCTTAATGTTACTTGCATATTACTTTTTGGGGAATGAGACTTTCTATGATTTGTGTTCTCTATGACAGGGGCCTCCAACCTTGGCCACTTTAAGACTTGTGGACTTCAGCTCCCAGAATTCCTCAGCCAGCTTTTGCTGGCTGAGGAATTCTGGGAGCTGAAGTCCACAAGTCTTAAAGTTGCCAAGGCTGGAGACCCCTGCCTATGATGTCACTTGCAGAGCAAATATGTAACCCTTTTAAAATCTTAGATTTCAAGCTCCGGGAACGCTAAAGGATGACATTTTGTTCCTGAAACACATGAGAAATTGATGTGCTTGAATAATTCACATTTGAGAATAGCTGGGATTGTTTTAGTATAGTGCTCGGGCTAAACAAGGGATGGACCTTTTATATCAATTGATTTTGAATGGTTGTTATAAAGATTTTGAGAGTTTGCATGACGAGTATCGCTTACTTGGCAATATATACAATTTTGAAAGTCTGACTGTGAATTCCTTCCCCTTCCTCTTATACACCAGGGAGTTAGTATAGAGCTCTATGGAGTTCCTTTTTAAAAATATTTTCCTCATTTCCTGGGCTTTCTGGGTTTTTGGTTTTGTGTATTGCTGCATAATTTCTCCCAGGTCATCTCTGTAGCTGTCTACATTATCTGATATCTACAATATCTATTTTTCGAGATTCAGTAGGTCCAAGGGTTACAAAAAGTGTGTGCTTCTTGTGATTTAAAAATGAAATTAATTCATCAGAAAATATTATTTTATGTCTGTTGGATCCCTCAAAGAATGGAACAGACACCAGATTTTTTTATGTTGGCCTTATAAGAACTTTGAAGGTTTTTTTTAAAAAAAAAACTCATATGATTTGGTCTTGTTTTGCTAGAGTCTTGTTTTGATTTCAAATTACTCCATATATCAATACAATTTTGAGAAGGATCTCAGTGTAATTTTAAACTATATTTCTAAGACATGACATATTTCATTTCATCAAGAGTTTTACCTCTATTTGGCACAGCAGTGAATATAATTGTACAGAACTAAAAAGAAACCTATTCTCCTGATTACGAATCCAGACTATGAGCTCCTTATCTATTTTTGGAAAGTCTCTAAAAATGAGAATATGAAACAACATGTTGCTAAATGCACAGCTTTAATGATAAGATTAAATTATACTGTCATTTGCAGTTTATTAAATTGATTTTTCCCTTTTAGTTTTTGCCATGTTGCTTTAATATCTATAACATATCTAGGTTTTCTTTCTTTACTATATAATCACTATCTTTTTTTCCTCTTTTTGGTGATGTAGGATTTTTTTTTATATATTTCACTATTAAAAATTTAAAATAATTTTTAAAAAAATTCTGAAATCATCTAATTCTAGTTTCCTTCAAACTGTGCCTCTACTTAACTGGTTTGGTAATTGAACTTTCATCCATATTTAAAGCCCTCCTTTCAAAGTTTCTCCATTTCTCCTCTCTCTCTCTCTCTCTCTCTCTCTCTCTCTCTCTCTCTCTCTCCCTCCCTCCCTCCCTCCCTCCCTCCCTCCCTCCTCTCTCTCGCTCCCTGATGCTTTACATATGCTTGTTGTAAATATTTTATAGCAAATCAAGGAACTTGAGCTTTTAAAAGAACTAATTATTATCAGCTCTTGGCACAAATGTGGGACAAGCGACAAGAGCCGTCCTGTGCCAATTCATCCTAGAGTAAGTAATGACTTTGTGGTGACCCTTTTATGTCCCAAATGAGCTCACATCACACATCTGGAAGCTCTAATGCACCTGTCCAGAGGGTGCCATTCACATCTCGTTATTTAATTAATTAAGTGCTCTGCCAGAGGAAAACAATAATGAGTCCATTAAAGTGGTTCCTCCCTCCCTTCTTCCTCTAAACCTTTCCCCCCCACCCATTCAGCATAGCAATAACATATGTTGCGTGCACTGTTCTCTCTGCAGGGAGCACTCGCAAATAAACCTGTTTATAGATTGAATGTTGTTGTTGTTGTTTTAAAAAAAATCATGTCACTTTCAAGCTACCTTCGGTTCCATTGCTGAAATGCAACAGGAGGAGATAGAAAGAGTTCTAGAAATAACCTGCTCTTATTTGGCTCCTCTGCCTCCTTTGCCTCAATTCAGCTAGCAAACTCTTCATCCTTATGCTTCTAATTTTTTAAAAAATTATTGTTTTATTATAGAGAATAAAATATAAAACAGCCAAACAAATAAACAAAATGAAATAAAACAGAAACATACATCCAACCCTAACTATAACAACAACAACAAAAAAAAAATTAGTGTGCAACTTATGTCTCTATTCTTCCATGGAGAAACTTAAAATTGAGTCTATTGGTTGCATTTTTCCTGGCTAAAAAACAGAAGTATGAAGTGGGGGTTTTTAAAAGCTCAAGATGATCATAATGATCACTGTGCAATCAAAGTTGTACTCCATTTTTATTTTTATTTTTACATTCATCCGAGATTCAGTACATATTGGGAGAGGTCTTGGCTGCAGGGTTCTGGCCACCATCTTGAGTTTTTTTTTTTTTTACTCTGCCGGAAAAGGAAACAACTATAAAGAAATCTAGAGATGACAGAATCATTAGGGATGGAGGTGAAGAAGCAATTATATAGCCCGTAAATTGAAACAAGAAGAAAAAAAAACACCTCACAATAACCCTGTCTTGATTTTCATTGTACAAGAGGCTACAGAATGAAATATAGATCGGCTTCCAAGATTCTATTATTATACAATACTGTAGTGTTTCTCAACTTCAGTAGCCTTAAGATATGTGAATAACTCTCAGAATTCCCCAGTCAGTATTGATCTTAGCCTGGGAAATTGGCATCCCCATCCCCCGTTGATGGCACAGGAGGAGATCTATGGGAGTCTTGTATATTACATATAATTATACTATCTAGCTTTACATTTACGCAATGTCTCAAATACTTTAGATTTTCTGGGACAGCTAGGCTCACAGAAAAAATATAACTCTCTGAGTATATTAGCTGTTAAAAATAATGACTTTAGGTGTACTTGTAAAAATTATTATAATTTCTCTGCATAATATATCCCTGTAAGCCGCCTTGTGTCGCCATGTACAAGTAGGCAGCAATATAAAATTTTCTAAATGAATGAATGAATGAATGAATGAATGAATGAATAAATAATTTTAATAAATAAAAATATCTGGAAAGTTAGACTAGGAAATTGCAGAGAGATTTTCCTAGCTTGTGTTGGCCTGGGAACAATTCTTTGAAATTAGACTGATCAAGAAACAGATCCTTCAGGACTCCTATTTTATTGTTATAGGGTGTAATAACAGAATCTTGAAATTCTGTTATTACAAATTTCCTCCTGTCCCATCTTATAGTAAACAAAATCAAGAAAGAGTTAAATTGAGTTTCTTTCTCAATCTTCCTTCAAGCTCTGGATTGTATAATCCTGTGTTTTTCAATCTTGGCAACTTTTAAGATGGGTGGACTTCAACTCCCAGACTTCCGCAGCCAATCTCTTGTCCAAGTTCCTCTTTAAAGAGACTTTGGTCATTACTTTCTTCAAGGTCAGCTTAGATTCTTTTACACCCAGCCCTTTCCAGCTCCAGAATTCCCAATCAGTGAGAAATTTCTCTGCTGATGAATTTGGAGATTCACCAGTAGTTGGGAGTTGTTAGCAAGGCTACTGGATGTACAGCAACGGATAGGCCCTAGAGCAGTGATGGCGAACCTTTTTTCCCTCGGGTGCCAAAAATGTATGCGCGCATGCTATCGCACATGCGCGAGTGCCCACACCCATAATTTACTGCCTGGGGAGGGCAAAAATGGCCTCCCCCGCTCCCCCGGAGGCCCTCTGGAGGCCGGAAATGGCCCATTTCCCAACTTCTGGTGGGCCCGGTAGACCCATTTTTTGCCCTCCCCAGGCTCCAGAGGCTTCCCTGGAGCCTAGGGAGGGCAAAAACGCCCTCCCCCATCCCCCCGGAGGCCCTCCGGAAGCCAAAAACGCCCTCCCAGAGCTTCCATGCGAGCCAAAAATCAGCTGGCCAGCGCACACATGCGCGCTGGAGCTGAGCTAGGTAACAGCTCGCGTGCCAGCAAATATGGCTCTGCGTGCCACCTGTGGCACGCGTGCCATAGGTTCGCCATCACTGCCCTAGAGGTCCACAGAATTATTTGCTTTCCATATTTGTTTCCCCCTAGTGGTCATCGGGACATTTGCAGTCTAATGATAGTAGCCCTGAGAAACTCTTAACTTTAACAGAGAGCTCCTGGTTGTAGTTCCATTCATGCCAATGCAAGGAAACCCTAGTTTGTTTAAATGTAGGCCCATGTCATCTTTCCCATATTTGTGATCATGAATTTAAGGGTTAATTTAATGAATGAACTGAGGTTTGAAGTGTGTGTTCCTGATAACTCCTGCATTCCCTCTGTTCCCATGTATTCCTTGCCAAAAGTTGGCGAATCACATTGCTCTGTGTGGCAGTTCTACAAACAATCAGCTGAATGGTTGGTTAGTTAGTGCATCGTTAAACAAAACCTCTTGTAAGGCTTGCCTGGCGCTTAATCCCTTGTCCCCGAGAGATCAACCGCACAAGCTCTCTTTGCTTGCGTTCATCCTCCTCAGGAGCAGAATCTAACTTGTTTATGAGCTCCTTGGGATCCAAATGTGCAGAGCTGTTTATTGGAGTGTTTTTCATTTGCTTGTTCCCACTTTGGGTCCAAGCTGGGACTGTGAAAGGACTTTGTATTCTCCTTCTCTCGTCGCCTCTCAGCACAAGCCAAAGGACTGTTCTGTTTTTCTCAACGTCTCAGGCTCTGCCAGGACATTGGCAGCAAAGCAAGCTGGCAAGAGACAGGCCCCGTCTCTGTTCTGTATCATGGAAGCCTCGGCAAAATCCCTGAGGCCCCAGGCCAACCCCTGTTTTCAACCCAAAGCCGGCCAATCGTGTTCCAGGTGATGTCATTGCATGGCAAGAGCGCTTCCGCCTTTTTCGCACACAGCATAATGCCCAGGGCCATCTATTGGTGCTTTGCCTTCAGCCTTGGTCCATGAACTGTAATCATTAAGTCAACTGGAAAAAATATTGAAGAAAGGACAGGGGAGGAAACAGCATGCGAATGCAGCTGGATGCAGCACAAGGAAGCCCACTGAGAGCCATCAAAGAGCTTTGTGCAGCCTCTAATCCTGGCTTCAGGATGTGGAGGTCCCAACAGGGATTGGAGAAGGTGGGTAATAAGCTGCCCTTTCTTTCCAGAGGTGGCCCTGGGAGTCACAGCTGCATCAAGATCTGCTTTAGGAATACACAGGAACAGGCAGGGCAGTCTCTCCCCTCCCCCTCCCCTCCCCTCTCTCCCTCGATCCGCCTTCCCTTCCAGCTCGAACATCGGGCCTCAATCCAAAAAAGCAAATTTTGCCTCTGTGCAGCAGTGGCCCATCGGTCAGGGGAAAAGACCAAAGGAGCCAGATCAAAACAGCTTCGGAGGAAAGGAAAATTCTCAGTGGAGAAATGAGCCTTGCCAGGATCTTGAGTGCCGCTGCACAGAAAGCCAAGTTGGATTCCCTGGTGAGCAAGGAGGCCGTCTGTCCCAAGTGCTTTGTCTACTTACGACCTGCCCCAATAGCCAAGGAGGGTGATATGAGGTGGGGTGGTGAATGGCTGGGTTTCTTTCACAACCAAAGTCTCAAAAGTGGGTGGAACAGTCTCTAATCCAGAACTTCAGGAGAAACCTATTTATTGGATGCTTTTAATTCTGCCCTTATTTTGCCTGCCTTTATCTATAGCGAAAAACACTCACGCCGCAATCACGAAATCTCCAGAACCGTAAAGCCTACAAACTTGAAATTTGGCATGCATGTTCCTCTTGGCTTCTAGGCGCTCGCTAAGAAAGGATTTTTCAAAATGACCATCAGATCATTAGTATTTCCTATATTATTATTAACACACTCTGACGCTAATTAGTTAGACGTTCTACCCCCCCTCCCAACCTGAAAATAACTCTGGAGAGAACGGAATAGCATAGGAGAGGCTTCTGTGGGGCAAGCCTGAGGGAGAGAAGGGGCTAGAAAGCCTGAGGGAGAGAAGGAGATAGGATAGGGGAGGCTTCTGTGGGGCAAGGCTGAGGAAGAAAAGGGGATAGCATAGGAGAGGCTTCTGTGGGGCAAGGCTGAGGGAGGGAAGGGGATAGGATAGGGGAGGATTCTATGGGGCAATCCTGAGAAAGAGAAGGGGATAGGATAGGGGAGGATTTTGTGGGACAAGGCTGAGGGAGAGAAGGAGAAAGCATAGGAGAGGCTTCTGTGGGGCAATAGCAATAGCAGTAGCACTTAGACTTATATACTGCTTCATAGTGCTTTACAAACTTCTCTAAGCGGTTTACAGAGTTCAGCCTATTGCCCCCAACAATCTGGGTCCTGATTTTACCGACCTCAAAAGGATGGAAGGCTGAGTCAACCTTGAGCCGGTGAGATTTGAACAGCTGAACTGCTGAACTAGCAGTCAGCTGAAGTAGGTTGCAGTGCTGCTTTTAACCACTGCGCCACCTCGGCTCTTGAGGAAAAGAATGGGATAGGATAGGGGAGGATTCTGTGGGGCAAGCCTGAGGGAGAGAAAGGGATAGGATAGGGGAGGATTCTGTGGGACAAGGCTGAGGGAGAGAAGGGGATAGGATAGGGGAGGATTCTATGGGGCAAGGCTGAGGGAGAGAAGGAGAAAGCATATGAGAGGCTTCTGTGGGGCAAGGCTGAGGGAGAGAAGGGGATAAGATAGGAGAGGTCTCTGTGCAGCAAGCTTGAGGGAGAGAAGGGGATAGGATAGGTAGGCTTCTGTGGGGCAAGCCTGAGGAAGAGAAGGGGAGAGGACGATTGTACCTACTCATTAATTTTCAAGTTTTGTCGATTTATCAAGCCTGATCACATAGTTTCGTAATGGAGCACAGGTATTCAGCTACTTATTTTATATAACTCAAGACATCAAACATATCTAATATGACTTCTACTTTTTTCTCACAACAACCCTGTGAGGTGGGTTGGATTGAGAGTGATTGGCCCAGTCACCCAGCCAGCTTTTTGCCTAAGATGGGATTAGATCGCACCATCTCCTGGTGATTATCCCAAAATCACCCAGTCAGTTTTCATGTCTAAGGCAGTACTAGAACTCATATTCCCTGGTGATTGGCCCAAAGTCATATAGTTGGCTTTCATGGCTAAGATGGGACTGGAACTCACGCCTATCTATCTATCTATCTATCTATCTATCTATCTATCTATCTATCTATCTATCTATCTATCTATCTATCTATCTATCTATCTATCTATCTATCTATCATTTATTTATTTATTATTTATTATTATTTATTATTTATTATTATTATTTATTTATTTATTTATTTATTTATTTATTTATTTATTTATTTATTTATTTATTTATTTATTTATTTATTTATTTATTTATTATTTAGCGATTCTTATAGGCCACCCTACTCCCTGGGGATTCAGGGCAGCGTACAACATATATAAGAACAGCTGAATACTATATAAAAAATACTATAAAAACAACAATAATAAAAGTGATTAAAAAATAAAAACAACACAAGCAACAGTCACAATCACCCTGCCTGCAGGAAGAGCCATGTCTTAATGGCTTTCCGGAAGGCCAGCAAGGTGGGAATGATTCGGATCTCTGGGGGGAGTTGGTTCCAGAGAGCCGGAGCTCCCACAGAGAAGGCTTTCCCCCTAGGGCCCGCCAACTGACATTGTTTGGTTGAAGGGACCTGGTGGAGACCCACTCTGTGGGACCTAACTGGTCGAAGGGAAGTATGAGGTAGGATGAGGTCCCAAAGATAACCTGGTCCTAAACCATGTAGGGCTTTAAAGATGATAATAAACACCTTGAATTGCACCTGGAGACCAATGGGCAACCAGTGCAGCTGGCAGAGTATAGGTGTTACGTGGGTGTATCTAGAAACACCCACCACTGCTCGCGCAGCCGCATTTTGTACCAATTGCAGTCTCCGAATACTCTTCAAGGGTAGCCTCATGTAGAGTGAATTACAGTAATCCAAACAAGAGGTGACAAGGGCATGAGTGACCGTGAGTAAAGCCTCCTTCTCCAAATAAGGTCGCAACTAGTGCACCAGGCGAACCTGTGCAAAGGCACCCCTAGCCACAGCCGTAAGATGTTGGTCTAATTTTAGCTGTGGATCTAGGAGCACCTCCAAGTTGCGAATCTGGTCAGAGGGGGATAGTTTATAGTCTGGTGCCTTCAACAAACTGACTCTCCCCAGATATTGCAAGACCAAGATATTAGGCTCAAGTAACTAATGCATTTTGGCCATAGCAGGTATTTTAATGCAGGTATTTTAAAAAGTTTATTAAGGAAGTGAGCAAAGAAAAAACAGAAAGCCAGCCTTTTTTTTGGAGGCCCCCATCCACCTTCACTTTCTTACTCTGAATCGGAACATCCATAGGCAAACTTACTAATTCATTTTAAAGTCGGTCCAATAGCTTTTCTTACTGCAATTAGCGATGCCCTGGCTGTAAACATTTGCTATAACTAAATCTGAAATTGTGAAGTTCCACCCTCCTACCCAATTTGCAATAGCCCCGTCTGTCAATTTTGTTGAAAGGGTAATTTAAATTCAAGGAAACAGGTAATTTACCACAGATGTAAAAGCAACAGAAAATGCAACACAACGCATCTCATACAAGCCCAGGCAGAAACCTTGACCTGTAAAAGGGGCTGCAGAGCTTTTTAAAAAGCATTTAGAAGAAAAGACTGGAATGAAAGAATTGATAGTGGGAATTGCCTTTGTGCATTTATTTTCATACTTGGCCGATGAATTTACTGGAGCGCTGAGTAACAATGATGTAAAACAAGAAAGATAACAAAAGAGTGGCATGGGAGGGCAAGTTTGTTTTGGGTTATAAATGGGCTTTCGCATAGGTAGTTTTACCAGTGCTCATTTAAAACCCTTTCAGAAAATGGTCAATCACAATTGAGGTGCCCCATTTCAACCATCACACAAATCACCTGTAAGAATTAGGATCCTGAACTCTTCCCTCCCATCTACCTACCCACCCACCCACCCTGTATTTATGAAGATTATCCAGTGCCCTTTTCGGATTTATTCCTGTCAACTCTTGGATTCCACATAGGATGCTTCCTTAGTAAATACAAATGGTGCACAGCCACTTACTTTTGCAAACACAACCATGGAATGGGGGAGGGGGGAGAAAGTAATCTGGGAGTGAATGATGCGTATCCTGGAAAGCTTGACTGAACCATTCTGATATTTTGTAAATGGAAGCACCCAATCTAGACCTTTTCTAATTTGCCTAGTAACCCCTTTCTCATATCATGCCTTCAAAATGTCAAAAGGCTGATGAACCTTCCTCTAATGCATGGGTCCTCAAACTACAGCCGGCGGCCCGCATGCGGTCCGCCAAAGCCATTAATCCAGCTCACGCAGAACTAAGAGGCTGCTCCGCCCACATCGCCCCGCCCTCCCTTCGGCCGAGCGCAGGACTTATCTTCGCGAGCCCCGCGGGCTGGAACTGAAAGGTAAGACCAACAATTTTGGCCTGCAGAGACGTTCTGGAGGCGGGGAGGTGAAAAATGGGTGAAAATTGCCTGTTTTTGCCCAAAAAACAGGCTGTTTTTGGCCTGCAGAATGCTGGAGACAGGGAAAGGTGAAAAATGGGGTGCACAAATGCCCCAGAAGGCCAAAAACCGGGCGAAAAGGGCCCATTTTTGCCCCCAAAACAGGCTGCTTTTGCCTGCAGGATGCTGCTGGAGGCGGGGTGGTGGTGAAAAAAAGCCAAAAATGGCTGGTTTTTCACCTCCGCCGCCTCTAGAAGATAGGTAGGGAAAGAGATAGAGATAGATAGGTAGATAGGTAGGTAGGTAGGTAGGGAGGGAGGGAGGGAGCTCCTTGGGGCTGAGAAGAATTGCTGCAAAACTGAGTTTCCTGAAGTGGACCACTAGACTCCTAAACAACTGAAAAAAATGATCTAGTAAAAAGAAAAGTCAACTAAAAGAGCAACATGCAAACAAAAGCAAATAAAACACCCCCAAGAGCAAAACAAATTAAAGTTTAATTTGTGTGCATTGTTTAATGGACTGTTAAATTGGCCACGCCCACCCAGTCACATGATCACATAGCCACACCCACCCAGTCAGTCCGGGGGCCCCAACAGTCTGAGAGACAGTCAATTGGCCCCCTGTTTAAAAAGTTTGAGGACCCCTGCTCTAATGGCTTCCTGCCATCTATAAATACATTAATCTGTAGGTACAGTGAAAAAAATGAGACCAAAACTCAATAAAGAAGACCAGACTAATGACCTCAAGTAGAACAGCCAGCTTTAGAATGGACAATGAAGGTATTAAAGAAGGGAGTAGCTTTGCCTTGTCAACCCTCAATAATAAAGCAACAATCAAGAAATAGCTGCAGAGCAGCATTGGGTGGAGCAGCCATGAAGGCCTTGGGAAAATATATTCAAATGCCTTGATGCACGTATACCTGCAAAGATCAATAGCAATAGCACTTAGACTTATATACCGCTTCATAGTGCTTTACAGCCCTCACTAAGCGGTTTACAGAGTTCAGCATATTGCCCCCAACAATCTGGGTCCTCCTTTTACCGACCTCAGAAGGATGGAAGGCTGAGCCAACCTTGAGCCGGTGAGATTTGAACAGCTGAACTGCTGAACTAGCAGTCAGCTGAACTTGCAGTGCTGCTTTTAACCACTGCGCCACCTCAGAGCAGTCCGAGCCATGTATTCCCTGGGACATTCTTTGGACGTTGGACTTTGAAGAAGCGGGATAGGATTTCAAACTTTTCTGTTAGAGAATACCTAGAACAACATTGATAGCCAACAAAATAATGTTATCATCAAAGATATCAACCCAGAATTCTCACTCAAGGAAAAATGTATCTTACTCTGCACACATTATGCAGCTCTCTGTTGAAGACTCTAATACTGGAAAGATGACAACCAGGAGCAAGATGGGTGGATTCAGTAATGGTGGTGATGAGTGCCCTGTTGGGACACCTGAAAGAATAGGCTAGGGATAGATTATCATGGATAAAATTTATCTACAGGTGGTCCTTGACTTATAGCCATTTGTTGAACAATGGTTCAAAGTTATGACAACCTTGGAAAAAGTTACTTGCAACCTGTATTCATACTTGCACGTGATCACAATTCAGTCATTTGACAACCTGCTTGCATATACGACTGGTTACAGCAACCTGAGGTCATGTGATTACAGTTTGTAACCTTATTTGCGGATGTCTGGCAAAAAAAATACCCATTGGGGAAGCTAGATTTGCTTCATGACCCTGTGATTTGCTTAATGACTGCTGCAGAAATGATTCCTTTGACTGCAATGACTTATGATCGAAATTCCAGTCCCGATTGTGGTCGTAAATTGAGGACTACCTGTATATGGTTCTTCTTCCTAGCGTATACCCGCAGGAGCAGGGTCGGTTTTTCAGATCATTGAACGCCACTTTGCATGGTCAGCTGTGTCTCCAGGGCGCAGGCCCGCAGCTTGCATATCGTTGTTGGTGTCTTGCCATCTCTGTTTTGGACGCCTGCGAGGTCACCGGCCATTGACTTCTAGTTGGTAGGCAGTCTTGGCATCAGTGGAAAGTGCTGCTCTCAGGATATGTCCATACCAGCGGAGCCGGCCTTCTCTCATCTTCTCTAGAATTGGTGCCACACCAAAATGTTGTTGAATGGTGTCATTTGTGATGTGGTCAAGGTGTCATTTGTGATGTGGCCCAATATCCAATGGAGCCTTCGCATTTCCATGGCATGGAGATAGCTTTCGGTCCCTGTTGTTGCTGCCCAGCATTCAATGCCATACAGTGCAACAAGACAGATAGTTGTCTTGTAAATCTTAGATTTAAGCTTAGTTGGCATTCGTCTGTCACATAACACACCAGTGAGGTCTCATCAACGCATACAGGCTGGATTCACCCTTGCTCGCACCTCGCCATTGTTGTCGCCATTGTCGGAGATGGGATCCCAGATACCGAAAAATATCCACCTTCTTTAGCTTTTCTCCATTGATTTGAAGCATTATAATCACCATATACTATCTGCATATGGTTCCTAGAAACCAAATGACCTGATGGCACATTATCTATCTATCTATCATCTATCAATCAATCAATCAATCAATCATCTATCTATCTCTATCTAACCTAATCTAGAAAGAGTGCAGAGAAGAGCAACAAAGATAATTAGGGGACTGGAGGCTAAAACATATGAAGAACGGTTGCAGGAACTGGGTATATCTAGTTTAATGAAAAGAAGGATCATGGGAGACATGATAGCAGTGTTCCAATATCTCAGGGGCTGCCACAAAGAAGAGGGAGTCAAACTATTCTCCAAAGCACCTGAAGGTAGAACAAGAAGCAGTGGATGGAAACTAATCAAGGAGAGAAGCAACTTAGGACTAAGGAGAAATTTCCTGACAGTTAGAACAATTAATCAATGGAACAGCTTGCCTCCAGAGGTTGTGAATGCTCCAACACTGGAAGTTTTTAAGAAGATGTTAAATAACCATCTGTCTGAAATGGTATAGGGTTTCCTGCCTAAGCAGGGGGTTGGACTAGAAGACCTCCAAGGTCCCGTCCAACTCTTCTCTTCTATCTTCCATCCATCCATCCATCCATCCATCCATCTACGTACTGTATGTATATATATAGGGGATGCCCAGGAGAAGAAACATATGAAGAATGCATTCAGACATGTCAGTAATACTATAATTTCCTCTTCAGGAAGGTTGGCAAATTTTTCCTCCATCTGCAATGTGGATCATTTTTCAGGATTGTTGTGAAGATTGTAACATGGCATACAGAAGGGACTTTATTCAAAAGTGGCAAGTGTGACAATTATACATGAGTGAAAAGTCGAGAAATATATAGATTTCACCTATAATGTATGTTTAAGAATTTCTTTTTAGCCTTGCATATATCTTGAACTTGTCAGTAATAAAATGTGTTTTGCAAAGCACTGAAATAATCAAAGGGCAATAAAATTAACATGCACTATACCGACGCAATATTGTTTTTGCTACTGCTCAGAGCTGCAGACCAATTTTTTATTTGAACAAACCTTGTTTTCTCAAACTTTTGACATATGACACGCTGAACAAAAATACTGGGGTTTCAGACGTTCCTTCTAAGAACTTGCTTGTTCTGCCACTGCATCTATGGCTTTCCATATTTCAAGCTACAATCTGAATAAGACAGCTACACAACCAGATGGATTAACAATTGGCTGACCAACCGTACCCAGCGAGTAGTCCTCAATGGCTCTAAGTCCACATGGAGAGAAGTAAGCAGTGGGGTACCACAAGGTTCCGTCCTAGGCCCAGTACTCTTCAATATCTTTATAAATGACCTAGATGAGGGAATAGCAGGAGAACTAACCAAATTTGCAGATGACATCAAGCTGGTGGGAGTAGCAAACACCTCAGAGGACAGACTCAAAATCCAGAGGGACCTCGACAGACTCGAACACTGGGCACAAACCAATAAAATGAAATTTAACACAGAGAAAATTAAAATTCTGTACCTAGGCAAGAAGAATAAAAAATACACATACAAACTGGGCGAAACCACACTCAATAGCAGCAATTGCGAAAGGGATCTCGGAGTCCTGGTAAACAGCCAACTAAATATGAGCCAGCAGTGTGCAGCAGCAGTCAAAAAGGCCAACGCAGTCCTGAGCTGCATAAATAGAGGGATACAATCAAGGACCAGAGAGGTACTAGTACCACTCTATAAAGCCTTGGTCAGACCACACCTAGAGTACTGCATCCAGTTTTGGTCACCACACTACAAAAAAGACATTGAAACCCTAGAGAAAGTGCAGAAGAGAGCAACCAGGATGATAAAGGGTCTGGAAAATAAAACATACAAAGAGCGGTTGCAGGAACTGAGCTTGACCAGTCTGGAGAAGAGAAGGACCAGGGGTGACATGATAGCAGTGTTCCAATACTTGAGGGGATGCCACAGAGAGGAGAGGATCAGGCTGTTCTCTATGGCACCAGAAAGCCAAACAAGGAATAACGGATGGAAGCTGACCAAGGAGAGATTTAACCTGGAAGTGAGGAGAAACTTTCTGACGGTGAGAGTGATCAACCAGTGGAACAGCTTGCCAGCGGAGGTTGTGAGAGCCCCAACACTTGTGACCTTCAAGGGGAGACTGGACTGCCATCTGTCTCAAATGGTGTAGGAACTCCTGCTTGAGCAGGGGGTTGGACTAGATGACCTACAAGGTCCCTTCCAACTCTAATAATAAGTCTAAATCTAAAAGGCCAATGAGAGTTTCCCAAAGATACTTCCCTGGTTGACCCCAAGACTTCACAAACCCTGGATGGAATGAAGACCCTTGAAATAAGTGAGAACAATATCCAGGAAATCTGGAAAAAACAGATAAAAGCAAACTATTCAGTGGATTGGGGAAAAAAATAGTATTCTTCCTATTAAATTCAGTTGCATACCACGTTTGCAATCAACAAAGGTATCTTTTCTAAGAGAAAAAAAAAATCAAGCCAACTTCAGTGCTCAGCCCAGTTCAAGCTTCTGTTTCTGTGCTTGGAAATAAGAAGTAACCACTTTTATTAGATTCCAGAACTTAAACTTTTTTTTATAAGTTTCATCAATTCGCCCATATACACTTGAATATTAGCCTAAAGCTGATCAGCATCGTTTCTAAAATTAAATTTTAGATAACATTAGTACAAAAATGTAAAAAATTGTTTTAAAAAACAGCAACGACACGTGCCTTTAAAATTAACCCGGGCTTTTAAAACTGGATCCCTTGTTCCGTAATGCAGAACGGACGTTTTGCCACGCAGTCGTTCGGAAGGTGACATGTAGTCGCTAAAAATCCTTGGGAGCCATCTGGATGGGGATGCCTAGAGAAGAAAATCCGGTGGGTGACGAGCTGTCGCCACGGTTTACAAAGAAAAGGGCGGTAATCTGCACCTGCATCGCACTCGTTTTTTTCTGAGTTTTCCACAAAGTTCGGTGACTTCTGCATAAGTGACTGAGTAGTGGCAAACAATACCAAGTGATGCTCCCTTACAAGCTTTTGGAGGACCTGCACACATCTTTTTAGGTTCGCTTCCTGCAGACTCAGGTTTTCTCCTCCGTTGGCACGGTCTATCCAATAAAAAGCTGACATACTGTCTATGATCAAGAGAGAAAGGGAAGGGTGGGACAAAAACATGTTTTCCAGAGAGTAAAGACTAAGCAGCAGCTGAGAGCTGCTGTGGCAATTAATAAGGAAGAACCTCTCCAGATAGCGCTTCATGGTGGCTTCGGTGCCTCGATACGACAACCTGTATTCCAGAAGGGTGATTAAACGCAGCATATCGAAATGGAAGTCTGTATCAATAAAAAGCACGCTAACTTCCAAACCACCTCTTGATTTTGGAAGAATGCAGCGAGCAATGAGATGATAGAGCATTTCTGTTTTTCCTGTCCCTTCCGCACCGTGGAATTCGACAACGTCTCCTGTGGAGCGGTGAAGAGAAATGTGGTCACCAACAATACCTCTGTCCTTTTCCAAATTATTATTATTTTTTCCCTTTGAATCCTCACACTTCACAAATAATCCCAAGTAAAAACTTATGGAATCTTCTGATTATTAAGACAACTCTGTTAGAATATTCATGAACTGGGAGAGCCAATGGTAACAAGGTCAGCCAATGAATAAGCATAGCAACTAAGTCAGCCAATGGGAGCTAAACACATCTGAGTCTGTGCAGAGAATCGAAACTGAAGCTAGAAGGCTGGGTGTGGCTCAGTCCACTCTGAACTCTGCTGAAATGAAACTAACTGTTCTCTGCTGCCTGTGTGTTTACTTGTATTGGTATTGTAAATACTCATCTGTTATTCTTGTTTATAAAGAAGTTAATGAATCCTGCTGCATCAGTCTGTCTGTGTGTGCTTTCTGGATTTAATTTTCTGCAACAAATTCTGATAAACTCCAATCCAGCATACTTAGTTTACATTTCCTGGTTTACAGGAATTAATCAGGAGTAAGTGGCACTATAAACAAGGAGATAAAACCCTTGTTGGAAGAGCAAACTAGTACATTTGTATTTTCTAAAGCAAAGAGCTTCCCAAATTGTTATCTAATCTCCAATGTTCTTAATAAAAACAGACAGATAAAATTGAACATTTTAAAACTTACTGGAAACTATGCTGACATAACAGAATACAATAAAACAGATTAATGGTCACTCAATAAACATAGTCAGTTTCTTCAAATTTCCAAAGTGTAAATTTATAGAGTTAGAAGTTGTGTTTTTGAGGAGAGCTCTGTAGTACAGGTAGTCCTCAACTTACAACGGTTCATTTAGTGACTGCTCGAAGTTACAATGGAACAGAAAAAAGTGACTTATGACCGTTTTCCACACTTACAACCACTGTAGCATCCCCACGATCACGTAATCAAAATTCAGACACTTGACAACTGACTCATATTTATGACCGTTGCAGTGTCCTGGGGTCACACAATCCCCTTTTGTGACCCTCTGACAAACAAGTCAATGGAGAAGCCAACTTCATTTAGCAACTTAACAAGTCCAGTGATTCACTTAACAACTGTGGCAAGAGAGGTTGCAAAACTCTCTTAACAATTGCCTCACTTAGCAATGGAAATTTTGGGCTCAATTGTGGTCGTAAGTTGAGGACTACCTGTATTTCAAACAATATGCACTGGCTGAATATGCAAAGTAGCATATTTGCCAGGAAAAGTATATATATATTTTCAAACCATTAATGGGATATCCTTCCTCAGCAAACAGGCACGGTTCAAGTGTTTTCAGAGAACTTCGACCCTCAAGACGTGCAATCAACTTCGGGGAAAAAAAGACAAGTCGTTAGATACCATACATATGTCAATGCACTAAATTTGTAGACTTGTACAAAGATAATATGAATTCAGTGATTTCACAGTAGCTTAAGTGTCTACATTGTATATAGAATAGAATAGAATAGAATAGAATAGAATAGAATAGAATAGAATAGAATAGAATAGAATAGAATTACAGAGTTGGAAGGGACCTTGGAGGTCTTCTAGTCCAACCCCCTGCTTAGGCAGGAAACCCTACACCACTTCAGACAAATGGTTATCCAACATTTTCTTAAAAACTTCCAGTGTTGGAGCATTCACAACTTCTGAAGGCAAGCTGTTCCACGGATTAATTGTTCTAACTGTCAGGAAACTTCTCCTTAGTTCCAGGTTGCTTCTCTCCTTGATTAGTTTCCATCATATTTGCTTCTTGTTCTGCCCTCAGGTGCTTTGGAGAATAGTTTGACTCCCTCTTCTTTGTGGCAACCCCTGAGATATTGGAACACTGCTATCATATCTCCCCTGGTCCTTCTTTTCATTAAACTAGACAAACCCAGTTCCTGCAACCGTTCTTCATGTTTTAGCCTCCAGTCCCCTAATCATCTTTGTTGCTCTTCTCTGTAATCTTTCTAGAGTCTCAAATTAATTATATATATATAATTAATTTTAAAATTCTAGACATGCTTCACAGGGGTAGGTTCTAACTTACCTCGCTGCCGGTTCGCTTCCTCCCGTGCCGTGTGGCTGTGCCTCGTGGGCACACGCATTGCGCAGTGCCAAAAAAACCCAATTTTTTAAAAAAAAAGCCGAAAACAAGATGGCAACGCATGCACAGTGCCGGAAACTCGACTTCTGCGCATGCACAGAAGAAAAAAAAGATGGCGGTGCCCATGGACCGGCACCAACTGAACCGGTTCTGTGACATCATCGTGACATCACCAGTGGGTTGCTACCGGTTCAGCTGAACCGGTCCGAACCGGGAGGAACCCACCTCTGATGCTTCAACAATCGAAGAAACACCTGTTCACAGAAAATTATGTTTGTTGTAACAGGTAGTCCTTGACTTATGACTGTCATGGAGTCTGCCCATTATAGTCATAGTGACATGGCTGACTCAAGTGACTGACTGATTTTATGCCTGTTTTTTGCGGTGGTGGTTAAGCAAACCCATTGTTCACAATGGGCATTTCTGCCAAAAACTGTAAGTAAATGCTGGTTTGGGGCAAAAATGTCTTAAATTATGGTCAAATGCTTCAAATGGCATAAATGCCAACTGGATGCCGAGTGCCAAAATGTAGCATCGGGCAGCGGCCATCAGAGTTTCGGAATCAGATTGTAAATATCTTTTGGGGCGGTCTACTGTAACTTCAAACGACTTACAACTGAACAGTACCTGGGCCATAAAGGCCATCAGCATTTCTCCTTTAATCCAGCTTCCTGGTGATATAAAGCTCCAGTATTTTCCTAATCTTCAAAGATAAAACCGTTTCTAACTTGGAGAATGTTCTCAAAGGTACATAAGGACCTGGGTTATTTAGGCAAAAGGACTATGAAATGAACTCGAATACCATCAGGTTGAAAATGTGGCTTCCAAACTCTCCCATAATTTGATCCTGGATACAGAAATCAGAAGCTGCCTTAAGAGCTATAATGGTAGCATTATGAGCCGAGGTGGCGCAGCGGTTAGAGACAGTACTGCAGGCCACTTTAGCTGACACTGATCCGCAGGTCAGCGGTTCAAATCTCACCAGGCTCAAGGTTGACTCAGCCTTCCATCCTTCTGAGGTAGGTAAAATGAGGACCCAGATTGTTGGGGGCAATATAAATATACATTGCTTACTGGTGTAAACCGCTTAGAGAGTGCTTGCACTGTGAGGAGGTATATAAATCTCATTAATAAATAAATAATAAATTATAGTAATGCCACATTGTTGGTTGAATATTTTCCAACAAAGGGCTGTAGGAGCAAACACTGATCAATGGTGCCTTTACCTTCTCTAAAACTGGCCTGTTCTTCTGCTACCAAATCTCCCTGATGAAACCAATCCTTACGTTTATCTTGGGGTGGCATAGCATTTATTTATTTATTTATTTATTTATTTATTTATTTATTTATTTATTTATTTATTTATTTATTTATTTATTTATCTATCATCTATCTATCTATCTATCTATCTATCTATCTATCTATCTATCTATCTATCTCTATCTATCTATTTATTATTTATTTATTTATTTATTTAAATGGATTTATATGCCGCCCAACTCCCGAGGGACTCTGGTATCAGCATAAAGTTTGCTGATTGTGTTAAGCATCTAGCCTGTATAGGTTGTCCTCGACTTACAACCACAGTTGAGCCCAAAATTTCTGTTGCTAAGTGAGACAGTCGTTAAGTGAATTTGGTCCCATTTTACCTCTTCCCATAGATCTTAAGTGAATCACTGTAGTTGTTAAATCAGTAACATGGTTGTTAAGTGAATCTGACTTCCCCACTACTTATCGGAAGTCGCAAAAGATGGTCACATGACCCCAGGACACTGCAACCATCATAAATATGAGAAAGTTGCCCGGCATCATGTGACCGTAGGGATGCTGCAACGGTTGTAAGTGTGTAAAATGGTCATAAGTCAATTTTGTTAAGTGCCGTTGTAACTTCAATCACTAAATGAACTGTTGTAAATCAAGGACTACCTGTAGTTAGTAGGGTTGTCTCTCTATTCCCTCTTAAATCTGGAAGCATAATTGTCAGCTCCCAGTCCCTGGAGTGAACAGTGATGCCAGGAGTCCACCACACTATTTTATTCTCCAGAAATTCTGGAGCAATAAAGACAGCTGCAAATGTATATGTTCTTTTCTCCTTAATCTTGAGGCTGATTGCAACATTCAGTTTCCCACTAATTTTCAAGAAAAATCACATTATCTCCCGATCAAAGCAACTACCATATTTTTCGGAGTATAAGACGCACCTTTTTCCTCCCTAAAAGTGGCTGAAAATTCAGGTGCGTCTTATACTTCGAATGTAGCTTTTTTTCCAGCCCTAATTAGGTGCTAACAGATCTTCCCAGCTCTTACCTTGCAGGCTCTTTCATTGTTACTCTCTCAGAAGAATGTTTTCCAGCCCTAAGTCTTTGCAGGTTTTTTTTTCATTGCTCTACTTGCTCCAAAGAAGTTGTTTTCTAGCCCTAACCAGGTGCTAACGATCTTCCCAGCTCTTACTGGCTCGCAGGCTCTTTCATTGTTATTCTCTCAGAAGGTTTTTTTAAGTCCTAACCAGGAGATAAAATAATGTGCTGCAGCTGCTCCGAATAAGTTTTTTTTTAGCCCTAACCAGGTGCTAATGATCTTCCCAGCTCTTACTGGCTTGCAGGCTCTTTCATTGTTACTCTCAGAAGGTTTTTTTAAGTCCTAACCAGGAGATAAAATAATGTGCTGAAGCTGACCAGACTAAGGATGCTAGCCAGGTGAATACCTGGTAGGCAGATTGTTTTCCCCTATTTTCCTCCCCAAAAACTAAGTTGCGTCTTATACTCCGGTGCGTCTTATACTCCGAAAAATACGGTAATTCCACAAACGATAGAGGCATGCATGGCCGCCGATTTCCCTTGGATCAGAAAAGAGCACAATCTGCAAAATGAACAAAACTTCTAAAATAGTGGAACCATCAACTTCAGCTACACTTGTAAACTACAAATTGTTCCGAGGGCAGGGGGCATTTCCCAAGCGAGTTATCTTTTCCTAGACATGCAGGCATTTAAAATACAGTGGTACCTAGTCATCGTTAATTGGTTCCGGGAGGTGCGATGAGTATCAAAAATGATGAGTACCAAATACATTTCCCCCCATAAAGAGTAATGTAATGAGTCATAAGGCAGCCAACACTGGCAGGTCCTAGCTTGTGCGCTGAGTACAAAACAAATGATGAGTCCTGGAACAAAACTTTCACATCAAAATGGATTGAATATCAAATTTGATGAGTTTCAAAGCAGTCGAGTACCAAGGTACCACTGAAACGTCCTTCCAACTTATCTGAATTTCAGTGTAACTTGTTCACTTTCATCAGAACCAAATAAACTTAAAAGAAAATCATTTTAGGATTTTCAGACTGTTACTAATCCAGTGGTCTTTCAGGATCTTCAGATACATATTAAGGCGAAAAATGTAGAGAAGATTGAATAGCAGAATTCATGGCCTATTTTCTTTTTTTCCGGGACATATTTTGCTTTTCGTTGCTTTCTGAAGATAAAGTTCTGGAGAATTCAAATACTTAAATACTTGAAAACTTGTTGGGCCTTTTGGGATGATGCTAATCAAATCGATTGTCTATCGATGGGGTTCTCTTTCCCAAAAATCAATATTTTAAGATGAAATTGCACCCTCTTCCATTAGCCATCAGACCCAAATTATTGCAACCCCAAGCTCAAATGGTAACTTGCTGTATATGATAACCAGTCCTCCAACTCTTTCTGGAAGCTGCAGATTTGCAAGATACACAACAGTTCCAAATGAAGGAAATATTTAGGCATTTGGCATACAGTCACGTATGCAGCCGAAGGTCAAATGATTTTTAAGCGTCCATTTTTCTAACACCACGGCTTTGCAGACATGATGGCCCATTTATTTTGGACTGCAAGGTTCATGGCATTTAACAAGAAATTCCTGGAAAACACACACAAGAGAGCCTAATGCAATATGGATTTTTGCGTAAGGTGGACAAGTCTCTCAATTTAATGGGATGCTTTGTTTTAATATTTCAAAACTCCTGAGATTCAAAAAGACAGAAACGGACATGTTCCCCATGGCATCACGTGACAAGTTGTTACACATCTGTGTAATATTTTTGACCTATAATCTTGTCGCTGGGTTTATTTTTGCTGAAGTTTAATTCCTTTTAGTAATGACTTTTTTAAAAAGCAAATATCAAATAATTAAGTTCCGGCTCTTGCTGCTCACTTCTCTATGGGAGGAGGAGTAATGAAAAACCTTTGTACTTTAGAGCAGGGAGTCTCCAACCTTGGCAACTTTAAGACTTGTGGACTTCAGCTCCCAGAATTCCTCAGCCAGCTTTTGCTGGCTGAGGAATTCTGGGAGCTGAAGTCCACAAGTCTAAAAGTTGCCAAGGTTGGAGACCCCTGTCATAGAGAACACAAATCATAGAAAGTCTCATTCCCCAAAAAGTAATATGCAAGTAGCATCAAGCCGTGAGCTTTCTCTATTTAAAATTAAGGAATGAGCTTTATTTCTTTAAAATCAAGTTTATGAGCCCCAAGGGATATTGTGGATGTAATTTACAGGATGGGTGATTTAAAAATGTATTCTTCTTGGTCAGGAAGCACAGCTACCTCAAGAAACCTAACTCTGGTCTCGAAGCAATCTCTGAAAGAAATATCTTCCGAAAAGCTAAGCCACTAAAGCAAACAGGAGGAATTTTTCAGCAGAGTTGGCTGAATTATCACGGAGAAGGAGGACTTTCAAGAAATCAAGCACCTGTCTTTTGTTTTGATTAGTAAAGAGCCACAGTGGGAACTGATAAAATCAAACACACCCAGAGAAGGTGGCTGAGGAATTCTGGGAGTTGAAGTGCACAAGTCTTAAAGTTGCCAAGGTTGGAGACCCTTGCAACAACGGTGTAATTATTTTTTATTGCAGCTTTTCGCTTTCAATTTCCACAGAAAGAATTTTGACAAACGAAAATATGAAAACCTTAGGGTAGACAAAATTCAGCTAACAAATAAATCATTTTTTTCAACTTTTGTGTCCAAAAAGGTTCGACAGGCTCTAGAGAGGGAATATCTCATTGAAAGAATGAGGGATACCTTCATTTCCTGAGGATGATGGGCTCCAGCACAAGTCCACAAACTCGGAAGACTAAAACTCTGGTCCCAGTGACCAATTCAGATTGGACCCTGCAACATTATCCTGGGACATGTATATTTTGCCTGCATTCGTAATGCATTCTCTGCCCATGTGAGACCCCAAATTTACATTACAGGTAGTCCCTCAACGTATGACCACAGTTGAGCCCAAGTGAGACATTTGTTAAGTGGGTTTTGCCCAATTTTACAATCCTTCTTGCCTCGGTTGTTAAGTGAATCATTGCAGTTGATAAGTTAATAACCCCAGTTGTTAAATGAATCCGGCTTCCCCATTGACTTTGCTTGTCAGAATGTCACAAAAAGTCGTCCCATGACTTTGGGACACAGCAACGGTCATAAAATGAACCAGTTGCCACACATCTGGATTTTGATCACATGAGCATGGGGATGCTGCAAAGGTCATAACTGTGAAAAATGGTCATAAGTCACTTTTTTCAGTGCCATTGAACGGTCACTGTTGTAAGTCGAAGACTACCTCTATTACATTATATCTTCAGTTAAAAGATTAAGGTGGCTAGTTACAAGATTCAGAGGCTCTGAAATACCAGCCATTTTTTTTTAAATGCACTTAAACGGAGTTTAGCTTTTGCTAATTGCATAGCCATAAAATATTTTTGGTAATGTAGACATGGTTCATCATGGTCTCTTTTCCAAGATCTTTTAAAATTGCTCTGATGTTTTCTTGTGGTATTCTATAAAGCACAAACCGAGACTGCTTTTGTTGATCTTCCCACTTCCAGACAAAGTTAACAAGCAGCTGCAATCAAATGACTAATAGTTTGCCTTGGTAAAAATAATTTTTAAGATTGCTCAGTTTCTGCTCTTCTAACTACTAGGCAAGTCATTCTTACTGTTTATTGCGGACTAAATTGTAGAACTCCACTCACTATTTATTATGGGCTAGATAATTGCCTTACAAGGGTTTGGATACTTTTGACAGGGTAAAAACAGCAGGTCCTTAAGTGCCGATGCGAATTATTATAATAATTTAAACACTAATGCACCTGTGTTTTGCATTAATGTTTATTCTCTGGTTTTTGAGGAAAAGTTAAGTGCAGTGACTTAGCGTCATGCTGTGCGCACTAACATCCTGGGAGAGCCAACTTAACAGAAAAAAAATAAAAAGAAAGAAGCCATGCCAAAGCCAACCATTGTCACCACAGTTTCAAGCAATGATATTAAATATTAATCTTCATAAAAGGTTGTACTTTTGATCACACTCCAAACGGATTTTTAAAAACCCTACCGGCTGAATAAATTGCGGGATAAAAATTCCACCTTGCTACCTATTTAGGACCCTTTAATCTCACTTTTGCTGCAAAGAGTTTTAAGCAACATCGTTTTTGCTTTCCATTAAGATCACTTTATATTTCAAAAGGGGCTCTGAGTGCTGGATTAAATTAAGATAATAAGCAACCTAACAGAAATCTTGTCAACCATTTTAAGAACTATTACAACCTCAAGGGCCAACCTAAGAGCTGAAATTGGAATGTCATATTCGTGGCAAACAAAATAGTTTTTCAGCTGTTTCAACAGTTGTGGTGGGAAAAATTAAACCAAGACTTAATAAAAACTTTGTGAGCTGCAAACCAGAAAAAATGAGGACCCAGAAAATGAGGACCCAGATTGTTGGGGGCAATATGCTGACTCTGTAAACCGCTTAGAGAGGGCTGTAAAGCACTATAAAGCGGTATATAAGTTTAAGTGCTATTGCTAAAATAAAACAAAAACAAAATCAAACCAGGGACACAACCAAATGACAGACTTCCACAGACACTGTTGATTTCTTGAAGCTCAAGAGCAGGGGTCCCCAAACTTGGCAACTTTGGCTGGAGAATTCTTGGAGTTGAAGTCCACAAGTCTTAAAGTTGCCAAGTTTGAAGACCTCTGCTCTAGAGCCAGCCTGCTGTCTGAACGGCTGGCATCAATCTGTTGCAGAGTGAAGTCAGCTGACATATTGCTATCACACATGGTAAAAAAAACCTTTAATTTCCCCCCCCAACCTGGATAAAATTAGCAAGTTTTTATCCACAGTTTATGTCCCCCTTCTACTGTTCTTTGGATTGTTTGAGAGGACACAAACTTTGTCCCAAAAGGTTTACAACTGCCCTGTTTTCTTTTCCACAGTTGCCTTTATTAACGTGGACACATTTTTTGCAATTCCAAAGTAGTTCTCTTGTGTTTGTGCAACAATTTCCATGCACTTTGCATCCTGTACTGCAGGCAGATACTGTACTTTAAAAGCATAATTTCTCAACCTTAGCAACTTTAAGTTGTGTGGACTTCAAATCCCAGAATTCCCCTCAGCCAGCATTGCTGGGGAATTCTGGGAATTGAAGTCCATCCAGCTTTAAGTTGCTGAGGTTGAGCAACACTCCACTGACTTCATTTCCCATAATCCCCAATTACCCAGATTGAAACTAGAAGGTCAACCTTTCTGGACGGAAAGCTGATTTAAAGAAAAATGAACTGTTTTAGGGCCACAGGTCCATGCAAAAGAACAAAAAGGAACACTGGAGATAAGGAAGGAAGGGCGAAAGGAGGTGAACCTTTCACAGTAGAATCACAGTGGAGCCTCCATAATCTGCAGCAGTATACCATCTCGTCTGATGGGCACTCCTCCATCAGGAAACGGTCTCAAGTCTCCTCCCCTTCCCGCGCAGGAGCCGGCGAACCTGCCTCACCTGGGCACCCGACTCCGATTTCGACATCCCGCTGGTCATCGCTCAGACCGCGAGCGAGCAAAAACGCCCTTAACGAAGCGGTCGCTGACCAGAGGACCTCAACGCCTCCAGCGCGCATGCGCCGTCCTGCAATTCGAGCAGGCGCGCTTGGCTTCTCAACGCCGCTTCACCAGGCGGATCTCGGACCACGAAATTCTGCTCTGCGCACGCGCAATGCGCACTCCGGCTCTCTAGCGCCCCCGTGCAGTTCCTAGAGCTTTGCGTTGAGGGGAGGTTATTTTCATCCTCATTTTTTTTGCTGCAAGTTTTGTTAGGCGGCAGCCAAGAGCTATTACTAAGGGTTGTGTATCTCTGCTGCCCCCTTATGGTTATCTGCATTTGGCAGGCCAGACGAGATCGAGAGATAAAACAAAATATTGCACTAAATGCCCTACTGTAGTGTATACTAAATTACCTGCAAATTAGTCACTCACAACATAATTCCACATTTTAGAATTATTTTTATAATACAATTCTTTATTGGCCAAGTGTGATTGGACACACAAGGAATTTGTCTTTGGTGCATATGCTCTCAGTGTACATAAAAGAAAAAAAATACATTCATCAAGAGTCATAAGATACAACATTTAGTGATAGTCATTGGTTACTAAATAAGCAATCAAATCACACTAGGAAACAAATAAAATAATATAACTCAAGAGATACAAGCAACAAGGTTATAGTCATTAGTGTAGGAAGTTAGCACCCACCCCTCTCCTAGGAAATGAGATATCCTAGGAGATATTAAAAGGTAGAAAACATTCTGTGGAAACATCTGGAAACATGCTTTTTAAACAGACAAAAGACTCCTCTTGGAAAACTCCCACGCCTTGCAAATGGGCTATTAAGGACTGGGCCCAGCTCACACATTCCTCTCACCTGGCTGAAAGTCTTCTGCATGATAAAACCACAATAGGATTTGCCCAAGGCCCTTTCATTCAGCCAAAGCTGGATTAGACAAAAGCCAAGAGCCACCCCAGCATGCCCCTGGGGGGTCTGAGAGCCAATGGGATACATTTCTATACAGGAAAAGGAAATCTAAGAGGTGGGACCCAACTTACACTATAAAAACCAGGAACTCAGCATATCTCTTCCTCTTTTTTCTCTTCACCACACCTGGAACCATGTAAGCTACCTTTTCTGTACAGGGGCTCAAGCCATGTGCTTCTGTCCACCATTAAACCTTCCTTCCAAGCAACCTTCATGAATCCAGTGTCTTTTTCCCCACTTGGAACTGAACCTAGAAGGATATTTCCTTATAACAGTAGAAAAGGAGATAGACAATAAGAAGGATGAGAATAGTAATAATAATACAGTCTTAGTAAGTAGTTTGACAGTGTTGTGGGAATTAGTTGTTTAGCAGAGTGATGGCATGCGGGAAAAAGCTGTCCTTGTGTCTAGTTGTTCTGGTGTGCAGTGTCCTATGGCGTCGTTTTGAGGGTAGAAGTTGAGGGTAGAAATTCTGTTCTTGTAAACCAGTCTTGCTTTCCCAAGGCTGATGCACCCCTTCTTACATATCATTTTTTTAAAAAAAGTTATCTGCTTTTGAAGACATCATCAACTGAATCGAACCACAGGTTTCTCAGTAAGGATAGGATTGCCGATAGGATTTTGGCACTACAAATCTGGCCAATGCACCTTTTCATCAGTGTTTTTCAAACCTAACAACTTTAAGATGTGCAAACTTTTGACTCCTACCGGTAGAATTCCCCAACCAGCATGTACCAATTTTGTTTTTTGCTGAACTGGAAATATTCTGTCATGGTCACTTACATCTTAATCAATTCACATGTGACTCCACTTACAACTATTAGTTTAGCCACCATTCAAAGTTACAATTATGCTGAAAAAAAGTGTCTTATAACCAGTCCTCACACTTACAACTGTTGCAGTGTTCCTATAGTCACACGATCAAAATTCAGGCACTTGGCAACTGGCAGGTAATTGTGATGGTTGCGGTGTCCTGGGATCACTTGATCACCATTTGCTACTTTCCTAGTCAGCTCCCAATAAGCAAAGCCAATGGGGCAGGCCAGATTCACTTAACAACTATGTGATTCATTTAACAGCGCAAAAAAGGTCATAAAAGTGGGCTCAACTCACTTAACAACTGCCTTACAGTGGTACCTTGGTACTCAACTGCTTTGAAACTCATCAAATTTGGTACTTAACACATTTTGACATGAAAATGTTGTTCCCTACTAATCATTTGTTTGGTGCTCAAAGCATAAGCTAGAACGTCAATATTAGCTGCTTTGTGACTCACTACGTTATTCCTTATGGGAAAAATTTGTTTGGTACTCATTGTTTTAGGTACTCCTCACGTCTCCCAGAATAGAATAGAATAGAATTTTTTATTGGCCAAATGTGATTGGACACACAAGGAATTTGTCTTGGTGCATATGCTCTCAGTGTACATAAAAGAAAGATAAGTTCATCAAGAACCATAAGGTACAACACTTAATGATAGTCCAGGTACAAATAAGCAATCAAATCATATTAGGAACCAGTCAATATAAATCGTAAGGATACAAGCAACAAAGTTACAGTCATACAGTCATTAGTGGGAGGAGATGGGTGATGGGAACGATGAGAAGATTAATAGTAGTGCAGACTTAGTAAATAGTTTGACAGTGTTGAGGGAATTATTTGTATGGCAGAGTGATGGCGTTCGGGAAAAAACTGTTCTTGTGTCTAGTTCAGCGGTTCTCAACTTGGGGGTCGTGACCCTTTTGGGGGTCGAACAACCCTTTCACAGGGGTCGGGAGATTTCGCCCGGATGCCGCCATTTGGGTTCTTTTACCCTCTGTGCATGCACAGAATGCTTTGCGCATGCGCAGAGGGTAAAAGAATCCAAATGGCGGTGGCAGAATGGGGGTAGTGGCGGCGGGCGGGGTGGCGGGGTGGGGTGCGGCGGGGGCGGGTCGCAGGTCATGGCATTAGGAAGATTGAGAACCACTGGTCTAGTTGTTCTGGTGTGCAGTGCTCTATAGCGTCGTTTTGAGGGTAGGAGTTGAAGCAATTTGTGTCCAGGATGTGAGGGGTCTGTAAATATTTCCACAGCCCTCTTTTTGACTCGTGCAGTATACAGGTCCTCAATGGAAGGCAGGTTGGTAGCAATTGTTTTTTCTGCAGTTCTAATTATCCTCTGAAGTCTGTGTCTGTCTTGTTGGGTTGCAGAACAAATTAATGATGAGTATTGAGGTACCACTGTACTTTGCGATGGAACTTCTGGTCTCAATTGTGTTTGCAAGATGAGGACTGCATATGGGCTTCTCTCGAAGATCACTCAAAAGTTGTGGCTGCTCTGGAATTCAGAGCGTGGGCAATTGAGGGTGTATCCAGATCAGTAGTGGGTTCTAAAACCCTTTACTACCAGTTTGCGTGCGCGCGCAACGCTTCTGCGCATGTGCAGAAGCGTCCCGGGTGGGTGGGCGGAGCCTCGTGCCGGTGGCACTACCAGTTCTAAGAACTGGGCCGAACCGGGAGCAACCCACCGCTGATCCAGGTGTGCCCAAGCAACATCTCTGCTGGGCCAGTTGTACTGGTTACCAGTAAACTTTCGAGTATAGGTCTACAACATGTGTAGAAAAGGGGCGGGGCTTTGACCATGCAGTCATGGTTGCCATCTTGACTTTTTTATCCCTTCCCTGAAAACTCTAAACTTCAGTGGTCCATATTCTAAAATACTGCACAATCTATATCACCATCGCCATAATGTAATATACCACCATGCCTTGCAAAATTTGAAAAGGATTTTTGCAATTGTGCCAAAAGCTGATAATTTCTCTCGTGTCACGTTTCTACTTTCAGTCAGAATCAACCATGTATTTTAGGAGCCAGCAATGAGCTGTATTTGCACGCGAAGCTGACTCCTAGGTTTAATTAAGCATGGTTTCCCAATTAGCCGTTATTTTCAGTGTTTACCTGACCCTTTTCAGCAGCAGCTAATCACATGGCTGGGTTTTCACGGTGCAGTGATCCATAGAGTAACCCCTCTTATTTGTGTTGAGCGAGCCCAGCCGTAACTTTCAGGTTAAAAATCTTAACCAAAACTCTTTGTTTGTCAACCGAGTGGTTCATATATCAGGCAGAGGCAATAAAACACAAAGATATGACAACAGATCAATTGTCAGCAGAAGCAACTACAGGGCTGAAGGGCAAGGAAGGGGTCAATGATGAAACGTGCATTGAGATACATGTCAATACTACCAACCCTGTAATTTATATATTTGTGTCTGACATCAGTGAGGCTGTTAAAAAAGTCGAAATAATGGTTATAACCATGAGGTCAAAGCGCTGTCTTTTTAAACATGCATTATGCGCATAAAAAGATAGTGCTTTGGTTGCACAATTGTGGCTGCCATTTTGAAATCTTCTCCAAACACTTCTGAAGATGGGCTGCAAATCCAAAAGCTTTGTGATGTTTGCCTTGTGATGCTCCAATAAACATTTTTTTCTTTCTTTCTTTCTTTCTTTCTTTCTTTCTTTCTTTCTTTCTTTCTTTCTTTCTTTCTTTCTTTCTTTCTTTCTTTCTTTCTTTTTCTTTCTTTCTTTCTCTCTCTCTTTCTTTCTATCTTTCTTTCTTTCTTTCTTCCTTTCCTTCCTTCCTTCCTTTTTCTTTCTCCTTCCTTCCTTCCTTCCTTCCTTCCTTCCTTCCTTCCTTCCTTCCTTCCTTCCTTCCTTCCTTCTTTTCTCTCTCTCTCTCTCTCTCATTCATTCTCTCTCTCTCTCTCTCTCTCTCTCTCTCTCTCTCTCTCTTTCTTTCTTTCTTTCTTTCTTTCTTTCTTTCTTTCTTTCTTTCTTTCTTTCTTTCTCTTTCCTTCCTTCCTTCCTTCTTCTCTCTCTTTCTCTTTCCTCTCTCTCTCTCTCTCTCTTTCTATCTGTAAAAAGTAAAGGTTCCCCTGCATATGGGTGCTAGTTGTTCCCGACTCTAGGGGGCAGTGCTCATCTCCATTTCTAAGCCGAAGAGCCATCACTGTCCAAAGACAACTCTGTGGTCATGTGGCCGGCATGACTCAATACCAAAGGTGCACGGAGCGCTGTTACCTTCCCACCAAAGTGGTCCCTATTTTTCTACTTGAATTTTTACATGCTTTCGAACTGCTAGGTTGGCAGAAGCTGGGACAAGTAACGGGAGCTCACTCCGTTACGCGGCGCTAGGGATTCGAACCGCCGAACTGCCGACCTTCTGATCGACAAGCTCAGCGTCTTAGCCACTGAGCCACCGTGTCCCTTTTTTTCTATCTGTACTGTATGCCAATAATCAATAGAAGCCTATACAGCATTGCAGTTCTTCAGTATAATTCAGAGGAGGTGCTCCATAGAGAGCTGATCAAGAACCTCAGAATAAACTTTCTTGATTTGGGAGCTGTAAAGTGGAGAGAAGCACTTTCAAACTTGCAAGATTCTGTCCATGTAGCTTCACAATAAAGTACAATTATCTAGCTCATCAGGACATGTTTCTTGTCTGGTCTACCCAGTAAGGCTGGCATGGTATTACTTAAAGCAAAATGCTTTGGCCTGGCAATGGCTATCATGCATTAAAATGTGCAGGTAGCTTTTGACTTAAAACCGTTTGTTTAGTGACAGTTCGAAATTAAAACAGCACTGAAAAAAAAGTAGCTTATGACCGTTTTTTACACTTACAATCGTTGTGGCATCCCTACGGTCACACGATCAAGATTTGAGCACTTGGCAGCTGGAAGAGCCGAGGTGGCGCAGTGGTTAAAAGCAGCACTGCAGTTCAGCAGTTCAGCTGTTCAAATCTCACCGGCTCAAGGTTGACTCAGCCTTCCATCCTTCCGAGGTGGGTAAAATGAGCACCCAGATTGTTGGGGGCAATATGCTGAACTCTGTAAACCGCTTAGAGAGGGCTGTAAAGCACTATGAAGTGGTATATAAGTCTAAGTGCTATTGAAATTGCTATATATCTAGGATGGTTACAGCAACATGGGGTCCTGTGATCACCGTTTGTAACTTTCCTAGCCAACTTCCAATAAGTAAGCTCAATGGGGGAAGCCAAATTCACTTAATCACCACATAATTCACTTAACAACTACAATGATTCGCTTAACAACTATGGTCATACAACAGGGGAAAGCTCACTTAAACAACTGCCTTGATTAACAATGGAAATTTGGGGCTCAGTTGTGTTTGTCAGTTGAGGATTAGCCGTGTTCGGTGATCCAAAGTTCATTAGAGTTTTGGGGGAGAAAAACAAAATGGACGGTGATGTTAGTTAGATTCAGCACTTCTCTGTCTTCGAAAACAAGCTCTTAGTGGATTGTGGTAGTTAAAAAAGAAGACGTATATCAGATCAATACCTTTCCCCCGTCAAAATTGAGCCAGCCTCACATTTATTATCTGCTGTATGGGACAGAAAATCAATTGTACCAGGTCAAAGAGTCTTTTGTTTCAGCCTCTCAGGGCCTCTCCTGCCAAATATGTGTTTTTGTAACAAGTGCTACCAACTACAGTGCTTGAGAAATATGCTGCTTCTGGCAAACTGATTCATCCAAGCTGCTCTAGATCAAAGAAAACACAGAAAATACAGAGGTGTTATGTGCTTAAAAGCTGAGGTGGGGAGATGAAAACCTTACAGGCCTAGTTTTCATTGGGTTGCAACTTCTGATCCACATGATTGCAAGCACCATCTTGACCTATTGGCCTGGAGTCTCCTTACCATCCGGCCTGCCTTTATGCTCTGAGCTTTAACCCACCACACTTCAGACATGGGGTAACCTTTCCACTGGGTCCAAAGTACGTGGGGCCTTTCCCTATTACAAAAGTCATAAACCCAGTTGGTAGCAGAGGATGGTTTCAATCCATCGATCTCTGGGTTATGGGCCCAGCATGCTTCCACTGTGGTTCATCATTCGGAACCTTGACATTAAACCACGCTTTGAAGTTGACATTGGCTATATTTAGACAACATAGTTTGAATCATAAGCACCACTTTTAAGCCAACTGATTCGCTGGTTTATGACTTGATGCACCATCACAATCTGGAAAATTGGACTAATTGAGTAAACAATATGAATAAGCCATAGGAATGCAGGTGGTCCTTGAATTATGACTGGAATTGAGCCTGGAATTACTGTTGCATGTCATGCTGGTTGTTAAATGAATCACTATACAACCATGCCAAATGCAGGTTGGTTGGCTAGTACCCGAAATGCAATCACGTGACCTAGTCTAGGGCCCCGGATATCAAAATTTTGATTCCGGGTTGTAAGTAGGCCTAGCCCAAGAGACGTCTGTCCTGACTTCAACTGGTTGCTAAGCAACTGGGCATAAGCCAAGGACTCCCTATATATGTGTATATATGGCTTTACTGTCACAAGCATTGCATTTCACATATTCATTATTTTTGCAATACATGATTTCTTTGTTGTTTTTATTTTGTTTTATTCGATTAACCTCAGGGATATCTAACAAGAGAAGGGGATAAAAAAGCTAATAGAGTAGTTGCAACTGTGTGATCAAAGCCCCCGCCCCGACACACCATAGGATGATCAACAGTATTATTAACCTCTTGGATCCTGAGTATAAAAACATGTTGATATTCATCAAGAAAATTAAACAAGATAGCTTCATTATTTATTATCTTATAGAATATAATAGAATTGGAAGGGACCCTGGAGGTCTTCTAGTCCAGCCCCCTATTCAAGCAGGAGAACCTATATTATTTCAGATAAGTGACTGCCTAGTCTCGTCTTAAAAACCTCCAGTGATGGAGCACCCATGATTTCTGGAGGCAAGCTGTTCCACTGGTTACCGTATTTTTCGGAGTATAAGACGCACCTTAGTTTTTGGGGAGGAAAATAGGGGGAAACAATCTGCCTACCAGGTATTCATCTGGCTAGCATCCTTAGTCTGGTCAGCTTCAGCACATTATTTTATCCCCTGGTTAGGACTTAAAAAAACCTTCTTCTGAGAGAGTAACATTGAAAGAGCCTGCAAGCCCGTAAGAGCTGGGAAGATCATTAGCACCTGATTAGGGTTAGAAAAAAACTTATTCAAAGCAAGTAGAGCAATGAAAAAAAATTCTGCAAAGACTTAGGGCTGGAAAAACATTCTTTGGAGAGAGTAACAATGAAAAAAGCCTGCAAGGTAAGAGCTGGGAAGATCTGTTAGCACCTAGTTAGGGCTGGAAAAAAGGCTACATTTGAAGTATAAGACGCACCCAAATTTTCAGCCACTTTTAGGGAGGAAAAAGGTGCGTCTTATACTCTGAAAAATACGGTAATTGTCCTCACTGTTTGGAAGTTTCTCCTTAATTCCAGGTTGCTTCTCTCTTTGATTAGTTTCCAACCATTGTTTCTTGTCCTGCCCTCTGGTGCTTTGGAAAATAATTTGATCCCTTCTTCTTTGTGGCAGCCCCTCAAATACTGGAATACTGCTATCATGTCACCCCTAATTCTTATTTTCTTTAGACTAGCCAAACCCAAATCCTGCAGCCGTTCTTCATAAGTTTTAGTCTCCAGGTTTTTGATAATCTTAGTTGCTCTTCTCTGAACTTTTTCTAAAGTCTCAACATCTTTTTTGTAGTACAGTGAACTAAATTGGTTGCAGTATTCCAGGTGTAGTCTTACTAGGGTTTTATAAAGCTGTACTAATACTAATGTGAGCTTGATTTTATGCCTTTGTTTATACAACCCAGGATTGTATTAGCTTTTTTGGCTGCTGCTGCACACTGCTGGCTCATATTCAAGTGATCATCCGCTAGGACTCCAAGGTCCCTCTCACAGTTACTGTTTTTGAGCCAGATCTCACCAAATCTGTACTTATACCTTTCATTTTTCCTGTCTAAAGGTAAAACTTTGCTTTTCTCCACATTTACATTCATTGTTAGACAGGGTCCATTGTTCAAGTTTGTCAAGATCTTTTTGGATCCTGAGCTCGTCTTCAGGGGTGTTGGTTATTCCTGCCAGTTTAGTGTCATCTGCAAATTTGATGAGTTTATGTTCAGACTTTCCACTCTCAAATACATATGACTCAAACTCACATTATACGTAATCCTCAACTTACAAGTATTAGTTTAGTGAACATTTCAACAGCACTGAAAAAAGTGATTTATGACCGGTTCTTACACTTACAATTGCTGCAGCTTATTTATTTATTTATTTATTTGTTTGTTTGTTTGTTTGTTTGTTCGTTCATTCATTCATTCATTCATTCATTACAAGATAACAAGTATAGGTATGAACATAAACATGAACAAAGAAAGTAAATACAGATAAATGGGGTCAGTAGGACAGGGACGGTAGGCATGCTGGTGCGCTTATGCACGCCCCCTTTACGGACCTCTTAAGAATGGGGTGAGATCCACGGTAGACAGCTTGAGGTTGAAGCTGTGGGGGTTTGAGGCTGTAACAACGGAGTCGGGTAGAGCATTCCAGGCGTTGCCTACCAATGGCTACACGCTCAAAATTTAGACTCTTGGCCACTGGCATGTGTTCATGAGGGTTGCAGTGTCCTGGGGTCATTTGACCACCATTGGTAATCTTCCCAGCCAGTTTCTAACGAACAAAGTCAATGGGGGAAGCCAGATTTGCTTAATGACTGCATGATTCACTTAACAACTGCAGTGATTCGCTTAACAATTGTAGCCAAAAAGGTTGTAAAATGGGGCAAAACTCAGTTAACAAGTTCTTTGTTTAGCAACAGAAATTTTGGCCTCAATTGTGGTAATCATTCAAGGACTACCTGTATTGAATCAAACAGAGGTGTACATAATCTCAGAAGAATTTTATTTTATTTTATTTGTTTGTCAAACATGTACAAGATAGTAGGTGTTTGTATAAACATAACATAAGCAAAGAAGTACAGATAAATGAGGACAACAGACAGTAAGACAGGGACGGTAGGCACAGTGGTGCGCTTATGCACGCCCCTTAAAGAATGTTTTGATTTCCAGCAAAAAATATTATCTTTCTACTTATAATTTATATTTTCCAACGTATCATATGGTAAGATGCTCTCTCCAATATTCAACAGATTTTTTGATGGTTGTTTTGGACTGTGGCCTGAGTCCATTTGCAAATGGTTTTGTGCTTGATGTAAAACGAATGCTACTCCAGAATTCTTTTTGCAATCAATTATTTAGAGCTTATGAATATTAACGCAAAACAAAGGAGGGAGGGTGAGAAACAGAGAGACATCGTGGCCAAAGATTTCAGCAGGACCTGGTCAAAAAGTCAAGATGGCAGTTGCAATGGTTTAATCAAAGCTTTGCCTGGTTTTTATGCGTGTTGCATAAAAATGCACCATTTTGACTTTTTTTAACCACACTCTGCACCCATTCCTGATTGTAGCATATGAATCACTGGGATCAAATACTAACTTTCTATTTTAAAAAGTTCTACATAAATTGCAGCCAAGAAAACTACAAGGATGTGTCCAGGAGTCAACCATGCCTCTATGGATAGTCCTCGACTTATGACAACAATTGGGAGTCACAATTTCCATTACTAAACAAGGCTGAACAAGTTAAGTTGCGTCGAATTTTATGATCTTTTTTTCTTGCCATGGTTGTTAAGCAAATCACTGCAGTTGTTAATTGAATCATGCAGTCGTTAAGCGAATCTGTCTTCACCCATTGACTTTGCTTGTTGGAATCCAGCTGGGAAGGTCACAAATGGTTATTACATGACCTCAGGACAGTGCAACCCTCGTAAATACGGTACATGTGGGTTGGGAAGCGTAGGAATTCTTATCATGTGGCCATGGGATTATGTAATGGATGTAAATGGGAGTACCAGTTGTAAATCACTTTTTTCAATATTGTTGTAACTTTGATTGGTCACTAAATGAAAGGTTGTAAGTCAAGGACTACCTGTACCTAGCTTCCTTTAAAGGACAGGTCTGAGAAGATAAATTGACTTGTGTAATCAGTTACTCTAGTTCTGCTTACAGCAAATTATATTTAGCTGCTATATTAGTAATGGCAAATGCTCTTTTTAAAGATCATCTATGTTTATTCAACTTGGGGCCCAATTTATCCATTTGGCAGATTTCTCAGTAGTTAACATGAAAGTAAAGAGGTATGTACATAGGTAGTCCTTGACTTACGACAATTGATACCAGAATTTCCATTGTAAATTGTTGCAATTATAAATTGCATTCAGACTTTTTTATGACTATTATTGCAATGGCTGTTAAGGGAACCACCACTTTCATTAAGAGAATGACCACAGGATACTGCAACCAGTTGTAAATGCAAGCCAGTTGGCAATTGACAACTGGCTTGCATTTACAACTAGTCGCTGTATTCTGAGGTCATTCGCTTAATGAAAGTGATAACTGCCTTAATAGCCATTGCAATAAAAGTCAAATTGCAATCACATGACAGTGTGGGGGTGGTGGCGGCAATCGTCTTAAGTGCAAAGACCAGTCATAAGTGTGAGGACTGGACTTTTTTCAGCCCTATTGTAACCTCAAATGGTCATAAAACAAATGGTTGTAAACTGAGGACCAACTACTTTTAACCTGGGCTTATAGAAAAATATGAGCACAGGCCTGTGGCTTTCCTTAGATGACATCACATCTATTCGATGAAGAAGGAATCGGCTTTACCAGAATTTCATCCAGAGAAGTTCAATATTCTGCAAATAGTGGAGCAGAGCTACGTAAAATCTCTCAGCTGTTAGTGACTTCATGGGTGTGTCTGTGCAGTTTTCTCAGAGGCAACATGGAAATACGTAATTTCCCATTCCTCCTACTGGGCTGTTTTTTCAATTTAACTGTCTGTTCCAGAACTATAGAATTTACAGATGCTGCCCGCTTACTGCGGTAAATTTTCTTTGTGTAAATTTCCTCAGTGCCCACATATTCCTTTCTCATCCCCTTTAACATTTATCAAATGGAGGCATAAATTAACGGAGATATTATTCTTTGCTTAATCATTTTCAGATGGATCAGTTGCGAGGTTTTGACATATTGATACAAAGATCTATCACACACACACAGCTCTTCTCAAATTCAGATCTTAGCCCCAATATTATGAAAATAAGAATTGAGTGGATCCAAAATGACCACAAATTATTGCATGATTGAAGTAATTTAGTGTGTGATGGGATCTTGACTTTATTCACCCCTCGGAAAAGGAGGGGTGAATTTCCATCCCCTGGAGTGGGGTGGAAATGGAGATTTTACAGTATCCTTCCCCTGCCATGCCCACCAAGCCACACCATGCCCACCAAGCCACACCCAAAGAACTGGTAGTAAATTTTTTTTTGAAACCTCTTCCACAATAATCTGGCCTTTTGTCATCTCCAAGCTGTAATTTCAATGGTACGTACAGCCCAATCCAGTTGTTTTCCATATCTTAAAAAGCTCAGCCTGCAACGTATGGAGCAGATCAAAGCAAGGTTGGGGTACTGGATTAGCTTTTACATGTTTCACCAGTAAGGGCTTATTTTACAAGAAAAATAGAATAGAATAGAATAGAATAGAATAGAATAGAATAGAATAGAATAGAATAGAATAGAATAGAATAGAATAGAATAGAATAGAATAGAATTCTTTATTGGCCAAGTGTGATTGGACACACAAGGCATTTGTCTTTGGTGCATATGCTCTCAGTGTACATAAAGAAAAATAAAATATATTCATCAAGAATCATAAGATACAACACTTAGTGATAGTTGTAGGATATTAATAAGCAATCAAATTATACTAGGAAACAATAAAACAATATAAATTGTAAAGATACAAGCAACATGGTTATAGCCATAAGTGGGAAGAGATAGGTGCTAGGAAGGATGAGAAGAATAATAGTAATACAGTCTTAGTAAATAATTTGACAGTGTTGTGGGAATTAGTTGTTTAGCAGAGTGATGGCATTCGGGAAAAAGCTGTCCTTGTGTCTAGTTGTTCTGGTGTGCAATGCCCTATAACGTCATTTTGAGGGTAGAAGTTGAAACAATTTATTTTATTTATTTAGTGTTCTTATATGCCGCCCTACTCCCTGGGGACTCAGGGCGGCGTACAACATGTAAAGAACAACTATAAAAAGAAGTCCCACAGAGGTGGGTTTCAGCAGGTTCTAACCAGTTCTGGAGAACCGTTAGCGGACATTTTGAGTAGTCCGGAGAACCAGTAAATACCACCTCTGACTGGCCCCGCCCCCATCTATTCTCTGCCTCCCGAGTCCCAGCTGATTGTGAGGAAATGGGGATTTTGCAGTAACCTTTCCTTGGAGTGGGGAGGGAATGGAGATTTTACAGTATCCTTTCCCCTGCCACACCCACCAAGCCACACCATGCCCACCAAGCCACGCTCACAGAACCGGCAGTAAATTTTTTTTGAAACCCACCACTGATGTCCAGGATGTGAGGGGTCTGCAGATATTTTCACAGCCCTCTTTTTGACTCATGCAGTATACAGATCCTCAATGGAAGGTAAGTTGGTAGCAATTGTTTTTTTCCAGTTCTAATTATCCATTGAAGTCTGTGTCTGTCTTGTTTGGTTGCAGAGCCAAACCAGACAGTTCTAGAGGTGCAGATGACAGACTCAATAATTCTTCTGTAGAACTGAATCAGCAGCTCTTTGGGCAGTTTGAGCTTTCTGAGTTGGCGCAGAAAGAACATTCTTTGTTGTGTTTTTTTAATGACATTTTTGATGTTAGGTGTCCATTTTAAGTCTTGAGATATGATAGAACCTAGAAACTTGAAGGACTCTACTGTTGATATTGTGTTGTCTAGTATTGTAAGAGGTGGTAGTCAGGGGTGGGTTCTAACTTACCTTGCCGCTGGTTCGCTTCCTCCTGCGCTGCGTAGCTGCATGCGCATTGTGTGCTGCTTGGCCATGCCCTGCGCGTGCGGTGCCAAAAACTCAGCTTCTGTGCATGTGCAGAAGCAAAAATCAGCAAAAAAAAAAAAGATGGCAGCCGGAAAGTGCCGAAAACTCAGCTTTTGCGCATGCGCAGAAGCAAAAAATAGCAACCCCCCCCAAAAGATGGCGGTGGCCATGGCTCCGTGACATCACCACCGGTTTACTACCGGTTCTATAGAACCGGTTAGAACCGGTAGGAACCCACCTCTGGTGGTAGTATAGGAGGGCTTCTCCTAAAATCCTCCACCATTTCTACAGTTTTGAGTGTATTTATTTCAAGATTGTTCTGGTTGCACCACAAGGCTAGGCGTTCAACCTCCCGTCTGTATGCAGATTCATTGTTGTCTCGAATGAGACCAATCACTGTTGTATCATCTGCAAACTTCAGTACTTTAACAGAGGGATCTTTTGAGATGCAGTCATTGGTATATAGAGAGTAGTGGAGAGAGCACACAGCCCTGGGGGGCTCCTGTGCTAATTGTACAGGTATCTGATGTGATTTCGTTTCAGTATTTCATCATAACTCTCTATAAGGGGTGTAATGCAACCACACGAGTTAGTAGCACCGGTGGTGGGTGCCTCGGCGAGCAAGTAGCGGTGGCTGCTTGAGCCCCACCCTCACTCGCCCGGCTGTCGTTTTGGCCCGGTTTTAACTGTCTGTGCATGTGCAGGCTTTGCGCATACTCAGACGGTGGCACATGCGAGCGAAGTGCGCACACATTCCCAAGCTGGTAGGGAAGGTAATACATTAATACATTTTCACCCTTGCTCTGCATTCATATTGTATTTTCTCCACAAATCTTCTTATATGACCCCTCCTTGGTATTCCCCGTCTTTTGCAATATGGGAAGACTAGATCCAATGAAATTCCATTTCTATTACATGTTCATCTCTGTGTGGGAAACTCCCACCTCTCAGCAAAGTAATTCATTTCCAACTTACGAGGCCTCCAGATTTCTATGCTAATTTTCCACTCCCAAAGAGAACACCTATGACATTAAATTCCTGATGTGGTTCTGAAAGTATTTTGGAATCTGGAATCTGAACTACAATATAGGTAGTCCTCGACTTACAACAGTTCATTTAGTGATTGTTCAAAATTACAATGGCATTGAAAAATTTAACTTATGACTGTTTTTCACAGTTATGACCTTTGCAATTTTAACCACTGATCATGTGATCAAAATTCAGATGCTTGACAAAACTGATTCGTATTTATGACCATTGCTGTGTCCCAATGTCATGTGATCACCTTTTAAAACCTTCTGACAAACGAAGTCAATGGGAATGTCAGATTTACTTAACAATTGGGTTACTAACTTACCAAGTGCAATGGTTCACTTAACAACTGTGGGAGGAAAGGTCATAAAAATGGGGCAAAACTTATTTAACGAATATCTCACTAAGAACAGAAATTTTGGGCTCAGTTGTGGTTGTAAATCGAGGATTACAAGCTTGCATTGGGATTTCATTTTATCAATTTATTAAACACGTCACTCAAGGCAATGCTAAACAATAAAGAAAAGCAATGCAACAATAATAATAAATTAAAAGCTTCAAGTTCCTTTTTGGTAACTTCAGAAATAAGACCCTGCCGTTTCCTTGGCCACAATTTTTGGGGATGATTTTCCCTTGTCTTCTTCCTACGACTGAGAGAAAGTGAGTCGACACTCACAACAAAATACCTTATTCCACCAGACTTGAAATACTGGGATTAGACAATTTACAACTACATCGCCTCCGATCTGATCTAAATGTAGTTCATAAAATCATATATCAAAATGTCCTTCCTGTTAATGACTACTTCAGCTTCAACCACAACAATACACGAGCACATAATAGATTCAAACTAAATGTAAAGCACTCCAAACTCAACTACAGAAAATACGACTTCAGCAACAGAGTGATCAATGCCTGAAATGCACTACCTGACTGTGTTTCCTCCCCAAACCCCCAAAACTTTAACCTTAGACTGTCTACAGTCGACCTCTCCCCGTTTCTAAGAGGTCTGTAAGGGGCGTGCATAAGCGCACCATTGTGCCTACCGTCCTTGTCCTACTGTCCTCTTTTATCGTTACTTTTTACTTATGTTTAAAGAAACTACTACTATCCTATAGATGTTTGACAAATAAATAAATAAATAAATAAATAAATAAATAAATAAATAAATAAATAAATAAATAAATAAATAATAAAATGGTGAATTCAGGGTCTTCTGGTTTCTGCCTGATACCTTTAGCGGCACACCAGATTGCCCCCCCCCCCCTTTCCAATAATAAAATGCACTAAGGATATACAGTACATCGCTAACGTTAGGGCATTATATAATACATGTGACAATCTTGAAATCAGCATGAGTTGTGCTTTTTGGCAAGCGAGAAGACTAGCCGCCAAGGACGTTTAGCAGACGATTTTCTGCTTTCCGAGGGGCCCGGGTCTTTGCCCCCCCAACCCAGGTTTGTCACCCTGGGAAGCGGGTAGGTAACTACCCAGCGGTGCCACCTCCCAAGATGGCCGCCAGGGCAGCCTTGGCACGCCGCACACGTGGGCACCGAGGTTGAGCGCAAGCGCGCGGCGCTGCCCGGCTGCTCGTAGCTGCGGCGGCGGCTGCGGCGGGGATCCCCGGGAATCGGCTTCGGGGACGGGCTTTCCCTCCTGCCAGATCCCGGCGCCGAGCATGGCGAGTCGCCTGCCGCCCTGCGTCGTAGACAGCGGCACCGGGTGAGTGAGCGCTGCGAAATCCGAGGGCAAAGCCCATTAAGCTGCGGGCTGCGTCTCCTTCGCGGGATCGCCTCCTCCTCCTCCTCCTCACGCAGCACTAGCGGCTTGGCTTGGCTAGGCAGCGCTAAGGTCGGGCGAGTCTCCGCTGTCTGCTCGTCTCCTCCCATCTCAGCAGGTGCCGGTTCGTCCCTTTCCCTACTACACCCCCTCCGCCCCCTTTCCCTCCGCCAGCACTAGCGCCTTGGCTCTGCACTCCAGGTGGAAGGACACCTTTCTCCTTGATCTCAAGGCAGGGACGCCCTTTCTGCTTCTCCCAGCCCTTCTCTGGACCCAAACTCTTCCCCTCCTCGTCTCATCCTGTGGCTGTGCTAAGAGGGGCGAGGGGCGTTGTGCCAAATGGAGACCCCTCTTCACAAGGAGCGCTAAAAGAACCACTTGCTTTGCTTCTACGCGGCTTTCCCTCGCAATCCTGAACTAGTTGTGGGGTTACGTCCTGCTTCTCAGCCCTCCCATTCCTGTCTTTTCATGCCTCCCCGAAGGACAATTTTTTCCCCCTGGTACTTTTGCCTCCCCCTAGTGCCGGATCCACCCTCTCCCCCTCCCCAGCAGTCTGACTTGTGTTGTTTTTTTTACTTTAGGAATAATTAGCAGGAAGCCCCAGAGATGAGTGAGGATTGCACCCCTCTTGAGTCACTTCTCCAGCCTGAGACCCAATAATTGCCTCTCCTTTTCCTCCTTGCAAGGACCCCAAGAGGCAAATAGCTCCGCGCCTAAAAAAAGCAAACAAATTTCAAACTTATTTTTTTATTTTTTATTTTATTTATTTATTTATTTGTCAAACATGTATAGGATAGTAGTAATTTGTATAAACATAAGTAAAAAGTAACGATAAAAGAGGACAATAGGACAGGGATGGTAGGCACAGTGGTGTGCTTATGTGCGCCCCTTACAGACCTCTTAGAAACGGGGAGAGGTCGACTGTAGACAAGTCTAAGGTTAAAGTTTTTGGGGTTTGGGGAAGAAACCACAGAATCAGGTAGTGCATTCCAGGCATTGATGACTCTGTTGCTGAAGTTGTATTTTCTGCAATCAAGTTTGGAGCGCTTTACATTTAGTTTGAATCTATTACCTGCTCGTGTATTGTTGCGGTTGAAGCTGAAGTAGTCATTAACAGGAAAGACATTTTGGTATATGATTTTATGAACTACATTTAGATCAGATCGGAGGCGACGTAGTTGTAAATTGTCTAATCCCAGTATTTCAAGTCTGGAGGAATAAGGTATTTTGTTGTGAGCGGAGGAGTGGAGGACTCTTGTGAAATATTTCTATCATCTATCTATCTATCTATCTATCTATCTATCTATCTATCTATCTATCTATCTATCTATCTATCTATCTATCTATCTATCTATCTATCTATCTATCTATCATCTATCTATCATCTATCTATCTATCTATCTATAATAAAAACTATCAGAAGTCAGCCAAGGTAGCATCAGCCATCCATCCTTGATTATAGAAAAAAATGCTACGCATCTTAACTTCTTGCTCTGTTTCTCTCATCCTTTTTTCCAGTTTTGTTATTGTCTCTAAAAATACACACCGAGTTCTCTCTTGTTTCTCAGCTTCCTGCCACACTTTCTTGGAAATCCTCACACACACAAAAAATCACCTTTCATTTTATAGCTCCAATTTCCACTCAGTTGAGATTACTCAGTTAACATAAGGATTTCATTCATTCTCTGTCCCATTCGTTTGGCTCTCTACTTTCCTTAGTTGCGCATCTTCCAAAGGGGTCCTTTCCTTGGCTTGATTGATGGGACCTCCAACAGAAGCTCCCGAGTGGTTCTTGCCTACATATATTTGCCAATCTTCCTACCTTTTAGCTTTTTCCCACAGGAGCCATTCAGGGAACAAAACCTGAAAACTGGGCTTGTTTGCCAAAGATTCTACTTGTCATGGCAACTGTTTGCCATTCTGTACAGGTAATCCTTGACTTAGAACCATTATTGGGCCCGAAATTTCCATTGCTAAGCAAAACAGTTGTTAAGTGAGTTTTGCCCCATTTTACGACCTTTCTTGCTTAAGTTGTAAGTGATTCACTACAGTTATTTAATAACACGGTTCTTAAGTGAATCTGGCTTCCCCATCGACTTTGCTTATCAGAATGCCACAAATGGTGATCACGTGACCCTGGGACACTGCAACGTCATAAATGCATGCCAGTTTCCAAGCGTACAAATTTTGATCAGGTGACCATGGAGATGTTGCAGTAAGTGTGCAAAAAAGGTCATAAATTACTTTTCTCAATGCCCTTGTAACTTCAAATGGTCACTAAATGAATGGTTGCAAGTTGAGGACTACCTGCATGTATGTATGTATTTATATATTGCCTTTATTATTTTTACAAATAATTCACACCGAATGTAGCCCCACCCAGCCACCTCCACCATTTGGCCTCTGCCTCCCAGCAATTTGCCTCGTTGCAGCAAACTTGCAGAGCCTGATTAGCACAAGGAAGTGATTATCTGCCTCCCGACCCACAACTGACTGAGGCTTGCAAGCCACGTGCTAAAATGAAACTAACTACGGTAGCTGCAAGGAGACAAATTGCTGGGAAGTGAACTGCTGGCAATGTTGGACTGCTGAAACTGCAAAGAGGTAAGTCAATAACCATAAATGTTTGTAAAGTGTTCAAATTATTAGACTTATTTTTTAAATACTGCTTTATTATTGTTCTAGTCAACTTAACAAAATGAAGAAGCTTTTTAAAATAAATGCTTGCTCTGAAGAGGTCCAGTGCTTTTGTATCTTCTTTTAAATAGCAGAGAATGTATACTTCCAGAAAGCCACATCAAATTTAAAGATCTGTAAAAGTATAATCTGAAATGTAAGAGTGTCCTGTTTAGTATTAAGATAAGGCAGCTGAGTTAAACCCTGACTTAGTCATGTTTGGAGTAGATCTATTTAAATAATTGGGAGGAGTTAGTGTGATTACATTTAAGAAAACTTTCTGGCGTTAATATGCTGCCATAATGTACATTTCTCCAATTCTTTGCTATTTCTATGGGTCAGGCACACATGCACAGAAATACACCACAAACAGTGTATATCATCTGTACTGTTTGCTGTTTGCTATTTGGCAAATTGCTGGGAAGCAGAGGCTTTTTCCCTCGTACTCCGGTGCGTCTTATACTCCAAAAAATACAGGGGCCTTATACTCCGGTGTGTCTTATACTCTGAAAAATACGGTGACCTTGTATATCAGGGGTCCCCAAACTTGGCAACTTTTAAGACTTGTTGACTTCAACTCCCATAGCTGGCTGGAGAATTCTGGGAGTTGAAGTCCACAAGTCTTAAAGTTGCCAAATTTGAAGACCTCTGTTATATATGAACAATCTTTTCTTTGTTAATATGGAAGTGAAATAGAAAAGGGCTATTTCTGTTTTCCACTGTACCTAATAATCAGTTAACCAAATTACAGTGGTTGCATCAGTCTCTGTCTCCGATGTGTTGTAGGGATGTTAGATGCTAATAAATCTGTGTCTCTGTGTTACGCAGTCCAACATTGTTTTGGTAATTGATAGATCCTTTGTTCATTAAGTGCTTGTCCTCCTCCTAAACTCCATAGCATGATTGGGATAGTTTTATTTTGGATTTTTTCATTTTAGATTTTTTTTTTACCCTGCCTTTATTTTTTATAAATAACTCAAGGCATTGACATACTTAATACTCCTTCTATTTTTTCCTACAACAGCAACCCTGTAAGGTAGGCTGAAAGTCATCCGGTTTTCATGACTAAAGTGGAACTAGAACTCACAGTCTCCTGGGGATTGGCCCAAAGTCACCCAGCCAGCTTTCATGCCTACGGCACTATTAGAACTCACAGTTTCCTGATAATTGGCTCAGTCACCCATAGCTTTCATATCTAAGGTGGGACTAAAACTCACAGTCACCTGGTGATTGGCCCAAAATCACCCAGGAGGACTAGATTCTTAGTCTCCCAGTTTCAGGTCTGATGGTTTAACCACTAGACCAGTGGTGGCGAACCTTTTTCGGCTCGTGTGCCAAAAAGGGGGGGGGGGCTCGCGCACGCTCGCGTGCCCACACCCATTCCCTCCCCCCCACACATGCGCACAACACCCCCCCATGCTGCCCCCTGCGCATGCGCACACACCCCCACCCCCGCGCAAAGGCTTACCGGAGCCTGGGACGACGAAACTGGCAAACTGGAAGTGCGAAAAAACGCACTTCCGGTTTGCCGGTGTGCTGTTTTTTGCACTCCGGAGGGTTCAGGGAAGCTCCCTGAAGCTCCGGAATGCAAAAAACTACAAAACGGACAAACCGGAAGTGCGGAAAAGTGCACTTCCGGTTTGTCCGTTTTGTAGTTTTTTGCATTCCGGAGCTTCAGGGAGCTTCCCTGAACCCTCCGGAGTGCAAAAAACAGCACACCGGCAAACCGGAAGTGCGTTTTTTTTGCACTTCCGGTTTGCCGGTGGGCAACCCTCGCGTGCCGGCTTCTATGGCTCCGCGTGCCACCTCTGGCACGCGTGCCATAGGTTCGCCACCACGGCACTAGACCAAACTGGCTCTCTTCTTACTGCAGTTTAGGTAGACCTATTAATAGCTACATAACACAACGCTATCTGCCTGTTTCAATTCTCCTGTTAGTTTCTATCAATCCTCTCTCTTCTGCAATTCTACAGATCAGCTTACACATTGACCCTAAAGTCAGGAGGCATACTGATCTATTTAAAACTTCCTAGAGGGCATGCCTCTGATGTTATTCTGTCTGACTGAGGTAGCACTGCGTATATTAACTAAGGCCTAATCTAATAATTCCATATTTAATTATAGTTAGATGAGCAATGTGGTCATCTTCCACACTTTTTCATTTTCGGTGTAGAGTTTGCAATTGAATCAATACTGCTAAATACACGTCTGTATTTCAGAAGAAGGTCTCCATGAACTTGCTGGGACTTCTGAGAAACCTGCTGAGGATTGTTCTGTAAATCGATACAGCCTCTCAGAATATATTTGGAGTGCAAGATCAAAGCCCTGTATACCATGTCAGATAATGACATTAATCCTAGAGAGGTAGTGACACATTAGATTGATTTCATTTCACATGCCAAAACATCTCTGAACATTGCAGGCAAAGCAGGCATAACCAAAATGCGTAGAGTAGAACCTGAGGAGAGAGGTTTAAAGAAAGATTTGCAGCAGACTTGAAAAGTCCATTTTTAGGCATTCTCTTCTATTTTTGGCATGCTTCCGTTGGTTAAGACTAATGGTGAGGCTATGAATCTGCATTTGTAAACTGTAAACATTTGGAAAGTAACAGGTTGGTGAAGGTTGCATAATAGTTAAGGGCAATACAAATATACATTGCTTAATGGTGTAAACCGCTTAGAGAGTGCTTGCACTGTGAGGCGGTATATAAATCTCACTAAATAAATAAATAAATACTCATATGTCGTTTTAGGCTGGTTGCTGGGAATTGGAGTATGTGAGGCAAAAGGTGTCTAACAGATCTAGACATAATGATCTTCCAGCATCTCTTCTGCTGAACTTGCTTTGCATTCTAGGCTTATATAATGATGACCAAGATAGGTAGATTAGTTCAGTCAAATACCTTAAATAGTACAGTCAGATACAATTTCGTGAGCTCAAAATTTGCTGGTTCAATCTTGGTGAAATTATGGAATCAGCTCTAGATACTTTATTTAGATAGTTTCCTGTGTATGTGGCTATGTAGGCTGGAATTAGATATTGTCTCAAAACAAAATGCTTAGAAACTGGCATGTATTTATGATGGTTGATGTCAGGGATGGTTTTCACTTACCTTCCCTACCGGTTCGCAAATGTGAGCGCGCGGGCGGGCGGACTCGCTTCGCTTGCACGCCCCTCTGCACATGCGTACAGCCTCCCACGCATGCTCTGTACTCGCGAGCACACCTACTGCGCATGTGCCTGGCCCAAAAAACATGCCTAAATAGGATGCCATAGAGCCTTGGCGGGTGGGTGGGCCTATCTGCTATTTCTGCTACCACTTCGGGCGAACCAGTCTGAACCGTCAGAATACCACCTCTGATTGAAGTGTCCTGGGATTAAGTGATTACCATTTGCATCCTTCCCAGATGGCTTCCAACAAATAAGTCAACGGGGGAAGCCAGATTCACTTAAGGACTGCATAATTCACTTGCCAGCTACAGTGTTTTGCTTAATAACTGTGGCAAAAATAGTTGTAATGTTGGGCATGATTCACTTAACAACTGTCTTGCTTAGCCATGGAAGTTCTGTTCTCAGTTTTGGTCATAAATTGAGAACCACTTGTAGAGCTGTTACAAAGGATGATAGATCATGAGCTTCAATGTTGTGAGCCGCCCAGAGTCTCTGTGGAGTGGGTGGCATACAAATGCAACTAATAAATAAATAATAAATAAATAAATCTGATTCTCGCTTGTAATTCTCAAAAGTCATTGTCTGTTCCTTAAGCTCGAAGATCTCTGTGGCTGAGGAGATACATAAGGTTACAGAGCCATCATCCTTGGAATTAGACATGATGGTTGAACAGTCCTTAAACTAGACATAGATGGAAATATGGAGGGCTGTTTCATATGATCTTCTTAAGGACATTCCAGGCATGCCAGTTCTCAAAAGCATGGGAGATAACCCATCTTGTTCAGTCCACAGTTCTTAAGTGACTCAAAACTAATTGCTTCCATAGATTTTAGTGAAGCCAAAGCATTAATTTGTAATGTTAAAATCAGTATATAGCAATCATTAATCATAAGATAAAAGAAGTACTAAGCAGAATTGGGGATAAAAGCAAACAAGGCCACCCAAGAACACAATGGCTAGACACCATCAAATCTGACACCAGCCAGAAGATAGAGCAACTCAAAGAAACAGTGCAAGATTGGAAGACGTGGAGAGACCGGGCCCATAGATTCGCCAAGAGTCAGACATGACTAAGTGACTATCATCATCATCATCATCATCATCATCATCATCATCATCATCATCATCATCATCACCATCACCATCATCATCATCATCATTATCATCATCACGCAGAATTAAATATCACCTTAATCTTACTCTTTGGGCTTTCCCGAAGGCCTATCATTTTGGGGCTCGCTGACCATGAAAAAGCTCTGCAAATATAGGCAATGGAAAAACTAGGCATGCAGTGGCGATCTTTAGCCCTGGGCTTAGAGCCGTGATGGTGAACCTATGGCACACGCGCCAGAGGTGGCACGCAGAGCCCTCTCTGTGGGCACGCACCATTGCCAGCTGCTCTTCCAGGTTCCGTTGCGCACATGCGCACTTGGCCAGCTTTCCGGTGTGCATGCACACAACAGAACCCGGAAGAGCAGCTGGCCGCCGTGCGCATGCGCACTGGCCAGCTGCTCTCTTCTGGGCTCCGGTGCTCCAGCGCGCGTGCTCCAGTTTCAGCACTCGGTGCCGAAAAGATTAGCCGTCACTGGCTTAGAGGATGTTGTGATCAATAAGTGTGTGGAAAGCTGAATGCTCAGCATTAAAGCAAGGCCTAGAAACATTGGTAATCAGAAAAACACATGGAATGCAGCATATGTGTTTCTTTTTTTGAACTCATGCTTATCTTCAAGCAATAGTTGAAGTAGTTTAGTTTCCAGGTTATTCTTAGGGTCTATTACAATATTCTAGCATGTTTTGAGCTACAAGTTTTATTATTAGATTTTTATCTGTATCTTTATTACATTATCAGTCATTTAAGGTGGCAAACATATCCAGCACACCTCATCCCATGTTCCCCACAATGACCAGCCTGTGAGGTGGGCTGGGCTGGGCTGGGAGAGAGGGACTGCGCAAAGTCACCCAGCCAGCTTTCCTGCCCAAGGTAGGACTAGAACTTACAGTCTCCTGGTTTCTAGGCCAGCACCTTAACCACCACATCAATCATCATTCTCATGCAGAACTACTGATGGACAGGAATAAAGGAGTCTTCAAATTTCTATGGGGAACAAGCCAAGAGGTTGCTTACTTCTGAACTGAACTAAAATCCATTCTTCTCAGAAGATGTTGATGAGTATTCTGGTACCATCCTTCCGGACACTTTGGAATGATGACATTCCATTTATCATTACCAAAAGACCTTACAAACGCACTTTAAAGCAGAGATGTCCAACCTTGGAAACTTTAAGACTTGTGGACTTCAACTTCCATGCTGGCTGGGGAATTCTGGGAGTTGAAGTCCACACATCTTAAAGTTTCCTAGGTTGGACACCCCTGCTTTGAAAGTTCCAGCAATGGTGATGGTGAAATAAGATTTTTTTAATGGCCATCCCTGTTGCAGACTAATTTTGAAAATGGATTCTTGTGTACATTTGCATTTCTTCTAAGTCTTCTACTGTTTATGTTGCCTTTCTCCAGGGCAGGCATAGAAACCCAGTAATTCGGAGTAAGAAGCGTATTTGTGCTTTACAAAATGTTACGCATTTACCTGCATGAAATCCTTGATCACAATAAGCCTTTATTTGATTCAGAAAAAGCTGGCCCAACACGATGCATTTATTTACAAGCCGATTTGGATAAACCTGGCTTGACTAAACCACGCTGAGTCCCTGATTATCCGCTTTCTTCTTATTCTAGGTACACAAAACTGGGCTACGCTGGAAATACTGAACCACAATTTATTATCCCATCATGTAAGTAAAGGGTGTTTTCAGAATAGGCGCTCATCAGTGGAGAGAAACAAGCATTTGGCTTCTCTACTGCCTAGTGAGTTTTCTTTGGGGGTTGAGGGTGGGATGTGTGGGCCCCTTCTTCTATGAAGTAGTATTTACTACATTACAGTAATCCCTCGCTATATCACGGTTCACCTTTCATGGTCTCGCTGCTTCACGGATTTGCATCGTGCATTGTGTTCTGCATTCTGATTGGCTAAACAGTCTCTCCTGGATGTCGGCATTTGTGTTCTTTTGCCCTCTGCGCATGTGCAAAGCGTTCTGCTTGCGCAGAGGGCAAAAAAATGCAGATGCCGGCATACAGGCGGGCAGGGGAAGCGGGCGGGGGAAGCCTCGCGCCGCGAACGCCACCAGGTTGTTGGACTGTGCGGCGACCAACAGGTAAGAGCGAACCGGGAGGATTTCACCCCTGGTTCACTCACGTGTATTTATTTGTTAAACAAATGCTTGGGCCTGTAAAAAGGTTTTGTTCTTTGGTTTCAATGTATTATGGAGTATTTCATTGTATAATAATTGTAAAAAAAATAAAGGTTCCTACTTCACGGATTTCGCCTATCACAGGTTCTTTTTGGAACGTAACCCCAACGAAAAACAAGGGATTACTGTAGTGTCTTTGGCTAGTATGGAGCTGAAGAGAGACAAAAGTCTTGTTGCCAAGAAATGGTACTGGCCCTCATTAAGCCACTTTCCGGTTGCTATGGCAAATCCTCTTTCCTTCCTATCTCTATTATGCGCGCTGCCACAGATCTGCCTTGACGATCTTCCTTCTTTACCTGACACCATGGATACAGTTTGAAAGACTTTTCACTTGGGGTACCCTTTGGGCAGCTTGTATTCTGAACTGAAGATGCCATCTGCATGTGAGACTAAGCACCTCTCTTAACGGCAAATATTTAACTGTCCCCCAAAGCGAGCGTATCAACCGTTTATTTGCTTTGCAACTTTTTCATTTAGGCATTGCAATAAAAGAATCGGCCAAAGTAGGTGACCAGGCGCAGAGGAGACTGGCACAAGGCGTGGATGATATAGATTTTTTCATTGGAGATGAAGCTCTCGTCAAACCCACTTATGCTACAAAGGTAAAGTTGCAGCGAATAATCGGGACCATGCATTGAGTTTTACTTCAGAAAAGATTTATTGCTCAAAACTATACGTAAAAATCTCATCAGTTAAAGTTCAGTACTAAATTGGCACCAGTTAAGAGTCCACAAAATTCAAGAAGGGTTGGACTTAGACTGTGGGAACATAATGACTCTAAGCTAATGATGTGCTTAACTCCACCACCACCACCACCCCCTCCACCCCAGCTCTGCCTGCTTTCAAAGGATTGGATCAGCAGGGAGTTCTTTGCATTTCAAACATCCGCAGAAAGGATTCAAATAAATCAAGATGGCGGATGTGCCCGCGTGATTGAATCCCTGCTCCTTTTTGCAGGAAGTCCTCGACTTATGACCAGTGACCTAGTGACCATTTGACAGGCACCCACTCCCATTTTTGGCATGCAAGAAGAAAAAGGTTCGCCATCACTGCCATAGGCTGTCAGTTGACTTTATAATCTAGTTTCATATTGGATGGAAAGTTAGAGGATGGTGAAAATGAGGAGCTGAGGTGGCGCAGTGGTTAAAAGCAGCACTGCAACCTACTTCAGTGACTGCTAGTTCAGCAGTTCAGCTGTTCAAATCTCACCAGGCTCAAGGTTGACTCAGCCTTCCATCCTTCTGAGGTCGGTAAAATGAGGACCCAGAATGTTGGGGGCAATATGCTGAACTCTGTAAACCGCTTAGAGAGGGCTGTAAAGCACTATGAAACGGTATATAAGTCTAAGTGCTATTGCTATAAAGTTATAATTTATTTTCCATTTGAATTCATGGACCTCTAAGCCTAGTCATTAGGGAGTTGTAGTCCCAACCAATCTCGAAGTTCACTTCACATTAAGAATTATTACATCTATTTGATCCCGATTCCCCGAACTTTACTTTTCCTTCATTCTCCTCTTCCAAAGGCTAATGTAGGCCCTTCTACTTTGCTACTGCATTTTTGTATCTATGCTGATTCTCAGTCATCCAGCTCATGATTGTCTCAAAGGTGCTTTTTCAAAAGGCAACTGGACTGTTTTTTCCTTGAGGAAGCCATTTTATTTTATTTATTTATTTATTTTTATTTGTCAAGTACATGTTGGTAATATACATAGATAAAACATTGTTTATATACATAAGATGGGTACTGATAAGAGGGAACATTAGGACAGGGACGGTAGGCACACTGGTGCACTTATGCACGTCCCTTATTGACCTCTTAGGAATCGGGTGAGGTCCACAGTGGACGGTCTAAGGGTAAAGTTTTGGGGGTTTGATGATGAAACCACAGAGTCAGGTAGTGAGTTCCAGGCATTTACCACTCTGTTGCTAAAGTCATATTTTCTACAGTCAAGTTTGGAACTTTGAATTTGTATCTGTTATGTGCTTGTGTATTGTTGTGGTTGAAGCTGAAGTAGTCATTGACAGGAAGGACGTTGTAGCAGATAATTTTATGAGTTATGCTTAGGTCGCGCTGAAGGCGACGTAGTTCTAAGCTTTCTAAGCCCAGGATTTTAAGTCTGGTTGTGTAAGGTATTCTGTTGTGAGTAGAGGACTGGAGGACTCTTCTTGTAAAGTATCTCTGGACACTTTCTAATGTATTTATGTCCGATATGTGGTGTGGGTTCCAGACAGATGAGCTGTATTCGAGGATTGGTCTGGCAAATGTTTTGTATGCTCTGGTTAGTTCTCGTCCAAGGAGCTTCTTCAGTTCTGACAGAACTGGAGAACTGAACAAGCTTCTTGAGTGAGAAGCAAAACTTTTTCCTCAAGGAAAAACAAAAACAAATTCCAGTTGCCTTTTGAAAAAGCACCTTCGAGATTTTCCTACCCCTTGCTTTCTCTAAAGCTTACAACAAAGATACATTTATTGGAAGGAAGATCCAGCAGAAGAGATCTTTGAGGAAATCCAAAGGCCATTTGTAGGAGTAAAAATAGATTTGGCAGAGAGTTGAGTTAGAAATTTACAAGACCATTTACAAGACAACAGCACTGAAAAAAATGACTAACGACCTTTTTTTTGGGACGCTTATGACCCTCGCAGCATCCTCCTGGTCATGTGATCAAAATTTGAGCGCTTAGCAACTGGCATTTATTTATGATGGTTGCACCGATCCGGGGTCACGTGACCACCATTTATAACCTTCCCGGATGGCTTCTGATAAGCATAGCCAATGGGAGAAGCAGGATTTGTTTAATGACCGCATGATTCATTAACAACTGCAGTGATTCACTCAACTTTGGCAAAAAGACCGTAAAATAGGCAAAGCTCATTTATCAACTGCCTTGCTTAACAATGAAAAAATTGGGCTTAATTGTGGTCATAAGTCGAGGACTACCTGTATTGTTTGTTACAAATTCATTGGAAGGAAGAAGCTAGTAAGATGTACAAGGGAGTGATGCACAGAAACTGACCTTTGGTTCCTTGAGCTGTGCTATGGAATAAATGTGGAGGACATTCTTCCTAAGGTTGGGTCTACAAGAGCAAAAAGTATTACGCTTTGGTCCAACGCCATTATATTCTTTCCTCATTCAGTTCCAAGGCAGAGGCTGGAAGGAGGATGATTTCCAAAGAACCAAGAACAACACATGGACTTACTTCAACTTAATTGTTGCTTGCCTGTAGACCGAAACTTGCCAGACTAAAGCAATCATCTGCAATCACTATAAATATATTCTGGGAATTGCTAGGGAGATCTTCTGTCCAAAGCCTGGAGTTCAATCCCGATGGAGCTCAAGGTTGAATCAGCCTTCCATCCTTACGAGGTCGGTAAAATAAGGATCCAGATTGTTGGGGGCAATATGCAAATACCATATTTTTCAGAGTATAAGACGCACCCACCCCCCTAAAAGAGGGTGAAAATTTGGGTGCGTCTTATACACAGAATGTAGCCCCACCCATGCACCCCCACCCTTTGGCTTCTGCCTCCCAGCAATTTGCCTCCTTGCAGCAAACAGTGCACAGCCTGATTAGTACAAGCAAGTGATTGTCGGCCTCCCGACCATCAGCTGTTTCAGGCTGAAGGCAGGAATAGGCTATGGCAATTCTTGCAGCCTGAAACTATTAGCTGCTTGTGCTAATCAGGCTGACTAAAACTGAAAGTGAAACAGGCTGTTCGCTGTTTGCTGCAAGGAGGCAAATTGCTGGGAGGCAGAGGCAGATTTTTATTTTCTTGTGCTAATCAGGCTGTACTGAAACTGAAATTGGCTGTTTGCTGTTTGCTGCAAGGAGGTAAGTCAATAACTATAAATGCCTATAGAATGCTCAAATTATTAGACTTATTTTTTAAAGACTACTTTATTATTGTTCTAGACAACTTAACAAAATGAAGAAGCGCTTTAAAATAAATGCTTGATTTGAAGAGGCTATTGTATCTTCTTTTAAATAGCAGAGAATAACGTATACTTCCAGAAAGCCACATCAATTTTAACAGCATCTGTACAAGTATAGTTTGAAATGTAACAGTGTCCTGTTATAGTATTAAGATAAGGCAGCTGAGTTAGACCCTGACTTATTCATGTTTGCAGTAGATCTATTTAAATAATTGGGAGGAGTTAGTGTGACTACATTTAAGAAAGCTTTCTGCCATAATGTACATTTCTCCAATTCTTTGCTATTTCTATGGGTCAGGCACACATGCACAGAAATACACAGCAAACAGTGTATATCATATATACTGTTTGCTGTTTGCTGCAAGGAGGCAAATTGCTGGGAGGCAGAGACAGATTTTTTTTCTTCTTGTTTTCCTCCCCAAAATCTAGGTGCATCTTATACTTCGGAGCGTCTTATACTCTGAAAAATACGGTAATGCTTCTACATTGTAAACCACTCAGAGAGTTGTAAAGTGCCATGGAGTGGTATATGTCTAAATCCTATGCTCTCTTCCTGCTGACCAGATATTTCAAGCTCCCCTATCTCTTTGCTCTCTGGGAAAGAGCCCCTCCCTCCTCATTCCACCATAGCTGGTCCATCTTAATGGTCTAAAGCACTGGACCAGAGGTGGGTTGCTCCCGGTTCGAACCGGTTCTTTAGAACCGGTAGTGGGAATTTCCTTCCACTCGCCAAACTGAGAGAGACCCTACCGGCTCTAATGGCACCGCCATCTTGTTTTTGTCGGCGCCATTAGCCTGTTTTTTGCTTTTGGGTATGTGCAGAAGCTTGGTTTTTGGCACTGCGCATGCATGCGTGTGTGTGACGCGGCCACGCGGCGTGCAATGCACGCGCACCCAGAGGGCACGGGAGGAAGTGAACCGGCGGCAAGGTAAGTTAGAACCCACCCCTGCACTGGACCTGCCATCTTAAACCCTACTCAGCTTTAACTGGGATGTCTATGTCCAAGTGAAGCCATTCTTTTATTTATTTATTTATTTATTTATTTATTTATTTAGTGACATTTATATACCGCCTCACAGTGCAAGCACTCTCTAAGCGGTTTACACCAGTAAGCAATGTATATTTATATTGCCCCCAACAATCTGGGTCCTCATTTTACCTACCTCGGAAGGATGGAAGGCTGAGTCAACCTTGAACCGGTGAGATTTGAACCGCTGACCTGCGGATCAGTGTCAGCTAAAGTAGCCTGCAGTACTTGCCTCTAACTGCTGCGCCACCTCGGCTCTTTAAAGCTCCATTGAACTCCTGATGTCTGTGTAGCCCTAGGAAGGTGAATGAACCTCTGGTTTTCAGGGCCATAGTATGTCATATCTCTCTCGTATCAAAGTCAGAGACATAAGTCTCACCAAATTATCATGTTGTGCAAGGTGCTGATTGTATGGGATGATAGAACAGACCTTTGTTTCTTCAAGGTAAAGATGACACTTTTATTCATGGAATGATGCTGTGGTTCCTTTCTCCTTCACTTCAGTGGCCTATCCGGCATGGCATGGTGGAAGACTGGGATCTGATGGAAAGGTTCATGGAACACATTATTTTTAAGTATCTCCGAGCTGAACCAGAAGATCACTATTTTTTAATGGTAAGACCAACAGGCAAATGTTGATACCACACATCACGTTTAAATATTATTGGTAACACATTTTGACATTAGTACCCTGTTTCCCCCAAAAGACATCCCCTGATAATAAGCCCAATCGGGTTTTTGAGTGCATGGCAGTAAGGTCAAGTGCTTATTTCAGGGTTCAAAAAAATATAAGACGGGGTCTTATTTTCGGGAAAACATGGTAGGTAGGTAGGTAGGTAGATAGATGATAGATAGATAGATGGATGGTTGGATGGATGGATGGATGGATGGATGGATGGATGGATGGATGGATGGATGGATAGACAGACAGACAGACAGACAGACAGACAGACAGACAGACAGACAGACAGACAGATAGATAGATAGATAGATAGATAGATAGATAGATAGATACCCTGTTTTCTCCAAAATAAGACACCCCCTGATAATAAGCCCAATCAGGCTTTCGAGTGCATGGCAATAAGGCCAAGCACTTATTTCAGGGTTCAAAAAAATATAAGAAAGGGTCTTATTTTTTGGGAAACACGGTAATACACACACACACACACACACACACACACACACACACACACACACACACACATACACACACACACTCTTAAAAGAAAAAAAGTGACTTGGGAAAGTCCACATCACAAATGGTTGGAACGTGGAGCAGGATTTATTTGACAAATAGATGCACAATCCTGATTGTATCCAAAGGATGCACACACAGTATCCCTTTTAAAAAATATTATCCTAAAAATCTCTATAAAAAACATGTTTATTAGAGTCTGGAGAGCCACAGTAAAAGAATAAATAGGGCAGAATATTATGTTAAGCACTAAAGAAAACAAGGAGACAGTAAATATTCAACACCAGTTTAATTGTTGCCAATGTATTGAAAATAATTTAGCCATCAGTTCACTAGCTGCGTTATTGATTTGATGGCCCCTGTCAAAACTTTACCTGTCAGAAGAGAGAATTTCAATAAACACAAATGCTATCTATCAACCTTGATAAAATATATGATTGGTATCTTTTTTGTTTAACTCTGTCTTTTGAAAATAGACTGAACCGCCACTGAACACACCTGAAAACCGAGAATATCTTGCAGAGATCATGTTTGAATCATTTAACATACCTGGACTTTATATTGCTGTGCAGGTAAAATCAGACCAGTTCTTCCTGGAATGGTGCTTTTGGCACTGGAAACAGAGACTTCTCTGTGCATTTAGTTCTCCCCCCCCCCACCCGAGTATATTCTGGAAGAGAAGTTGATCTGATTAAGTAGGGTGTCCAAAAGATGAAGATGGCAGTTGCAACACCTGTTTAAAAAGAACAGAGTTTGGATCATGCAGCTGCAGGTCCCATCTTGACTTTTTTTAACCCTCCCAGCAAATGTCTGTGTGATTGATGTAGTGAAAGTATTTTCATTTGGCTAATATAGAAATGTTGAGAGTTACTGCTGAAGATCTGATTGTGTATAAATAGAAAGAGGAAATGGTGTCATTTGTACAAAGTCAATTTGTTTGACTTTGATCAACCAGTGGAACAGCTTGCCAGCGGAGGTCGTGACAGCCCCAACACTTGCGACCTTCAAGGGGAGACTGGACTGCCATCTGTCTCAAATGGTGTAGGAACTCCTGCTTGAGCAGGGGGTTGGACTAGATGACCTACAAGGTCCCTTCCAACTCTAATAATAAATCTAAATCTAAATGTTTTTAAGAAGGAAGGAAGGAAGGAAGGAAGGAAGGAAGGCTTTTGCTGTGATCTCACTGTATTTCATCTCTGTAGCAAAGATTATTTTATTTAACTGTTTTCCAAATTTTTCCGTTTTGCATCATTGCATAATTTTAGCCTTTAAGACAGCCCTGTTCTTTTCCTGTCCAGACACTGCTTCAGGAACCTAACATAATCTCATGATTATATTGGTTTGCTAGCATGGGGACAGAGAGAACATTTGTAGAAGTGGAAAGCATTATTCTGGGGCAGTGTTTCTCAACCTTAGCAAGACCTGTGGATTTCAACACCCAGAATTCTGGGAATTGAAGTCCACAGCTCTTAAAGTTGGTCTAGACAGTGGTTCTCAACCTTCCTAATGCCATGACCTGTGACCCGCCTCTGCGCCCCCACCACACCGCCGCGACCCTTGCTGACGCCATTTGGGTTCTTTTACTCTCTGCGCATGCGCAAAGCATTCTGCGCATGCGCAAAGGGTAAAAAACCCAAATGGCAGCATCCGGGTGAAGTCTCCCGATTCCTGTGAAAGGGTCGTTCGATCCCCAAAGGGGTTGCGACCCCCCAGGTTGAGAACCGCTGGTCTAGGAAATGTTAGTTTAGGAAGACCATACTGCCCTATGGGTACAGAAGATGTAGAAAGTGCTTTTATTTTTAATGTCATTTTATTAAAATGTTTTTTGCGTTTTCTTTGGTTTGTTTTTTTTTAAAGAGGAAAAATGATATTTAGTCTTTTGTTTTTTATTTAATTTTATGTATAGAGTCTCACTTGGGCTGGGAATTTACCAACTACTTGGGAAACTGGTGAGAAATTCTATATGACTGTTTTATTTTTCAAATTAACTTTCACAGGCCGTGCTAGCCTTAGCTGCATCCTGGACTTCACGACAAGTTGGGAACCGTACCTTAACCGGCACAGTGGTTGACAGTGGTGATGGGGTGACTCATGTTATTCCAGTGGTAAGTACGATATACAGGTAACCCTTGACTTACCATTATTCATGTAATGATGGCTCAAAATTACAAATGGCCTTGAAAAAAATGATTGCACTGTTCTCTCATTTACAACTGTGCAACACTTTGACAGTCACATGATTGCTTATGGGATCCCAATCTGGGTACTTGGCAAACAGCTCTCATTTATGAGTGATTACAGTGTCTTGCTACAGTCACACAATCACAGTTTGCAATCCTTTATGCTGATTTTTGGCAAAAAAAAAAGCCCATTGGGAAAGCTGGATTCGGTTAACCTGATTTGCTTAACAGGTGCAGTGATGTACTTAATGTTTGCTGCAAAAATTGACATAAATTTGGATCCAAGTTGAGTTAAGACTGTAATGACTTATGACGGAAATTCCAGTCTCAGATGTGGTCATAAGTTAAGGGAGCACCTGTATTTTTTTTGTTGCTTTGGGGTACTGCTGATTGCACCAGAAACTAAGTTTTAGATCTAAAGAGGTGAATAAATGTATTAAGATAGAGCAATTGCTTTGGAAGATGTACTGTACTTGGGAACACATAGGAATGTGAACACAACACTTGTCTGTGGCTCTTTAAAGCAAACACATCTGCTTCCAGAAGCTTCTGCATCATATCTGAAACCATAGAATTTATGATCTGGACACTCTCCATCAGGGGTTTTGCAGGAGTGTCAAACAATTGCACGGTTGTGTGCCATCTTGACTTATTTTGGGGAGGACACAAACACACTCTCCTGCAGACATCCCTGCGTCAACATTCTTCAAAATAGGAAACAGCCTTTTACAACAAGATCAAATATCTTCAGCTGTATTATACTAACGCATGTGAACTCATTACTGCTCTTCAGTGGAGTGCTTTGTAACAGACAGGTGTTGATGTGTAAAAATGAGTTATTCAAGGAACTATTTTGCACATGTACTAAAAAATTACCGAGACTCCCTTCTCAAGCAGTGATGTGAGCTTTGCAAATGATGCGTCATTTTTAGCCATTTGTTGCTAAGCAAGACATTTGTTAAGTGAATTTGGTCCCATTTTACAATCTTTGTCGCCACACTTATTAAGCGAATCACTGCAGTTTTTGCGTTAGTATCGTGATTGTTAAGTGAATCTGACTTCTCCATTAACTTTGCTTTTCAAAAAGGTCACAAAAGGGGATCACATGATCCTGGGATTCTGTGACCATTATAAATAGGAGTCAGTTGCCAAGCATTCGAATTTTGGTCATGTGCGGTCATAAGCATGAAAAACAGTCATAAGTCACTTTTTCAGTACTGTTGTAACTGTGAATGGTCACTAAACAAGCTTTGTAAGTTGAGGACTATCTGTACTTCTCTTCAATTTGCCCAGCCTGGAACATTTTGCTTGTTCTTTAAAAACAAACAAAACTTTATTTTTCAGTATTAGTCAGATATCCAAAACCTATGTCAGAGTTTAAATCAATGTTTCTTCAAAAAGTGACTTCCATAATATGAATTTAATAAATATTTTTTTAAAGTTGCAAGCCATGTTGGAAATGCCATTCAGTTGTTTTTTAACTGCTTTCATTCTTTCTTTGATTTGGTCTCCTCCAGGTCCCATCGACCAAGCAATGCCGGTTGGCGGGGCCGAGGGGGAGAGCTTCTCTGTGGGAGCCCCCTCCCTTTGGAACCAACTCCCTCCAGAGATTAGAATTATCCCCACCCTGCTGGCCTTCTGTAAAGCAATAAAAACTTGGCTCTTCCGGCAGGCGGGGTGAAAGTGAGACCAATCAGATTATATTTGGGTCTCCCCCCTTGGTTATGAATATCAGATGTTTTTTAATTTTTTTAATTTTTAATTATATGTTTTTATATGTAACAATGATTTTATATGTTGTCAGCCGCCCAGAGTCCCTCGGGAGTTGGGCGGCATACAAATCTATTAAATTAAATTAAATTATTTTTTAAAAAGGTTCATAGTTTTGTAAGTACCTTTCACCTCTCCAGAATCAGCCTCTACTTAAAATTATTTTTTTAAAAAAATTCAATAACATTTGAGAGCAAAAAGATAAGGCTACTGAATTAGGGATTACCAGATTAATCCCATGTAGACAGCTAGGGGGGAAAAAACAGCCTGCAGAATATTTCAAATGCTGACACATTTAAAAAGGCCTCTGTGGCTCTAAAATTTTTGAATGAATTGACCATTTTTTTCTGGGAAAGCAGTTAATTAGTTAATTAATTAATTAATTAATTAATTAAACAAGTTTATATAGCCCTCAACTCACACATTATGATTGTGGGCGGCATACAGCAATAAATATCCACAGTTAAAAATTTAATACTCTCCTCTATTTAGAGGGACAACAACAGATTCAGATAAAATACTTGATCAGCTCTGAAAGGGGTCCCCAAGCCCACTGACAAAACTATGCCTTCAAGGGCTTGCATCAAAACAATAAGGTGGGGGCCAATCTTACCTCTGGGGAAAATGATGTTCCAAGAGAAGGGAACTACCACAGAGAAGACCCTTATTCTAGGTCCCACCAGATGTACTTCCTTGATAGATGGGACCTGATAGATGCCCTGCTTTCCTGATCTGATGGGCCAGGTGGATGTAATCGATCTGTGTGGCAAAGACTTAATCTCGGGTGCCTGCCCACCCCCCAGCTCCAATACGTTGGATTGTGGACAAAGTTGGAAATGGAGAATATAATGAGAAGTATTTCAAGATCTTAGCCCAAGGGAGAGAGGCTTTTGTATGCAGTCATCCATATTCCACAAAAATAACTCCAGAGATTATTTTGACTGCAATATTTTTCATTTGCTTTTCGGATTGCAGAATTTGGTGTAGTATGTCTTTGGCGTTGCTATTTAAAAGAAAGAGGGCAAAAGTTCCCACATGGACTTCAAAACCAAAGGATAAAACATGTCAACATTGCAGCTGTAACAGTACAATGGACTGTTGACATGGGCTTTACACACTGAGGTCACTCCTGCCATAATCCATTGGACACATAAAAAATTGGTAAGTTTGATGTTAGAATGAACTCTCTCTAGAGCAGTGTTTCCCAACTTTGGTAACTTGAAGATGTCTGGACTTCAACTCTCAGAATTCCCCAGCCAGCGAATGCTGGCTGGGGAATTCTGGGAGTTGAAGTCCAGACATCTTCAAGTTGCCAAGGTTGGGAAACACTGCTCTAGGGGATATTATGATCCGGTTTCAAAGTTTCAATGGCCACTCCTCCAGTCACATGACTGTGCCTTGGGTGCTGAGCAAAATGGCCATATTTATGGCTGTTTGCTGTGTCCCGTGCCTATGTGACCCTCTTTTATGATAGTTTTGCCAAAAATTGGAAGTTACTTCTGTTTTTCGGCAAAGCCATTCCATAGCCAACATTGAATTCGCTTAATGATCATGCTGTTCATTTAATGGCTGCCATCTTTGCTTAACAACTGCTGCAAAAAACGTTGTAATGTCAGGTTGGTCACACAACCAACCTGATTTACACTGCCACAACATATGACCTTAATGGGTAGGTTCCCTTATGGTCATATATTGAGGACTAAGTAGGTTTTTTTTTAGACCCAGCGTAGGTTGATCATAAGTTCAGTTATTGTGTTTCCACGGCTAGCTCATTTTGCAGCGGAGAGGATACGCTTTGAAAAGCTAAAAACTGAAACTCTGTTAAGTAATACAGATAGTCCTTGACTTATAACCGTTCATTTAGTGACCATTTGAAGCTACAAGAGTGCTGAAAAAAGTGACCTACAACCAGTGCTCGTCCTTACAACTGTTATAGCATCCCAATGGTCAACTGATTAACATTTGGGCGCTTGGCAATGGGCCCTGTATTTTCGATGGTTGCTGTGTCCTGAGGTCACACGATCACCATTTGCAACTTTCCCAGCTTAGCTTCCAACAAGTACAGTGAATGGGGCAAGCTAGATTCACTTAACAGCTGCACGATTCACTTAACAACTGCAGTGATTCTCTTAACAACCATGGCAAAAATGTCATAAAATGAGATACAATTCACTTAACAACAACAACAACAAGGGAATTGTTATGTTTGCTTAACAGTGGAAATTCTGGTCCCAATTGTGGTGGTAAGTCAAGGACTACCATAATTTTAAGGGGCGTGCATATGCGCACAATCGTGCCTACCGTTCCTGTCCTAATGTACACATATATTCTTACCTCTTTCACTCTTATATATATTCAATCATGTTTTACTGTTTATACTTTGCTTATAATCATATATGCTTGACAAATAAATAAACAAACAAAAAACAATAATTGATTGAAAAGCAGAATGCACTCAGCCCCAAAATCTGAACTGGTTACTGTTGGAGGTCTAAAGCTAAATAACTTTTCCCCCCGCCACTTCGGAAGGCAGAAGGTTACGTGATTGGTAGCTGCATCAAGCACATCCCCATTGCAGGAAGAGACATTACATATTTTATTCAGCAACTCCTAAGGGAAAGGGAGATGGGAATTCCTCCGGAGCAATCCCTGGAAACAGCAAAAGCTATAAAGGTAAATACTTTCTATTTCACTAAATTCTCTAGGAATATTGAACAGATGTAAAGTGTGCTCCCCGTGGTTTCTGGATATCCCATTCATTTTAAGATGATTGTACAAGAGAGTTGTAAAATGTTCTATTACTGAATACCTTAATCCCAGAATTGGTTGCTCCAGCCTCAAAACAGATTGTTTTTCACAGGAAGTGCTCCAATAATTAGTTACAACACTTCCAAAATCCTTGGGAGTAACCTGTTTAGGAACTGGGATCTTTTGTGAAGGCCACCTTTGGAGACAAGGAAGTGCTTAGTGCACTGGTGTCAAACTCGATTGCGTCACATGACGTCATGTGTCGTATCGATCGCAACGTTTTTTGCCTTTGCAGAGCGGGGTTAGGCGTGGCCTGTGTGTGATGCATCCGGGCTGCAAGTGCCAGTTTCACATTCCTGGCTTAGTGTTTCTAGTAGTTAAGGCTAGAAACCTGGAGACTCTGAGTCCTAGTCCTAGCCTAGGCATGAAAACTAGCTGGGTATCTTTGGGCCAATCACCAGGAGACTAAGAGTTCTAGTTCTACCTTAGGCATGAAAGCTGGTTGGTTATCTTTGGGCCAATCACCATAAGACTGTGAGTTCTCATCCTGCCTTAGCCATGAAAAGCTGAATGAGTAACTTTGGACCAGTCAGTCTCTCTCAGCCCAACCCACCTCACAGGGTTGGTGTGGGGAATATAAGAGGAAGAAGGAATATTAGGTATCTTTGCCATCTTGAATTATTTACAAAAATACCCTGTTTCCCCAAAATAAGGCATCCCCTGATAATAAGCCCAATTGGGCTTTTGAGTGCATGGCAATAAGGCCAAGTGCTTATTTCAGGATTCAAAAAAATGTAAGACAGGGTCTTATTTTCAGGGAAACACGATAGTAAAAGTGGGATTTAAATAATAATAATAATAAACTTTTTTAATGGTTGGACTTCAACTCCCAGCACATTGGGAAATGAACGTAACTGTCAGCCTCGCTAGATGGACTTGACCGGGAAATCAACTCCACAGGGAATAAAATTACTTTTATTGAGATTGGATATAGTATCAGAATCTTGCAAGTCTGATTGAGCTGTAAGCCCCCCCCCCCCGTATAACTTCAATGAATGAGGGAGGAATTTGCCTGATCCGTTTCTGAATGTTATGTGAGTGTTCTGGACTTAAAAAGTGCTTTATTTCTTCTTTTGCCTATTCAGTAGATCCTGCATGACACAATAGCCATGTGATTTTAGGAAAAGAACAACAGCAATTTGAAGGGGCTGCCTTGAAATGCAAAATATTGCCCAACCCTATTAAGTCAACATTGCTCAGCAGTTACTTTTCTTTTTTTGCTCATGGCTTTCAGATCCTGATAATAAACATTTTTTTGTACAATATGAGATCTCCAAATAAGCTCCTACAGCAGTGATGGCGAACCTATGGCACGCGTACCACAGGTGGCACGCGGAGCCATATCAGAGGGCACGCGAGGCGTTGCCCTGTCAGCTCCACAGGCAAACCGGAAGTTTGGGAAAATGCACTTCCGGTTTGCCATTGGGCTTCCTGAAGCCCCGGACTGCAAAAAACAGCCCAACGGGCAAACCGGAAGTGCGTTTTTCCGAACTTCCGGTTTGCCCGTTTTGCCGTTTTTCACCGTCCCAGGCTTCGGTAAGGCCTTTGCGCGGGGGTGGGGGTGCGCATGTGCAGGGGGCAGTGTGTGGGGGTTGTGCGCATGTGTGGAGGGAGAGGGAATGGGTGTGGGCACGTGTGCGTGCGCTAGTGCGCGCACACACACCCTTTTGGCACGTGAATCAAAAAAGTTTCGCCATCACTGCCCTATAGCAACTGAAATGCAGAATCACTTCTAAAGAAGTTACATTTTTAATCTCACTTTCTTTCATCCAATAAAACAAACATTTTCCTTCTTTTTTGTATTATTTACAGGAAAAGTACTGTTATATTTGTCCTGACATAGTAAAAGAATTTGCAAAGTATGATGTTGATCCCCACAAATGGATTAAGCAATACACAGGAATCAATGCCATCAATAGAAACACATTTACGATAGACGTTGGTTATGAAAGATTCCTTGGGCCAGAGGTCTTCTTTCATCCAGAGGTAAGAAACAAGATTGCTGTACCACAGTAGTAATAGTAGTAGCAGCAGTAGTTGCAAGGGTGGTAGTAAGAAAGCAGGAAGGCAGGCAGGAGGCAAGCAGGAAGAAAAAAAAAATGCAATAGTACTCATGGGGGTAAGGCACCATCTTGTGGCCAAATTATTTTCTAATAGTGTTAGAAAATGCATACCTTCCTTTTGATATAGGTTAGTCATTCTCACCTTTAATAACTTGGACTTCAACTCCCAAAATTCTGGGGAGACTGGCTGGGGAATTCTGGGAGTTGAAGTCCACCCATTCTGAACTTCCCAAAATTGAAAAATACTGCTTTAGGTACTATGGAACTGCATCAAATTAATTCTTTTGTTTTTGACATGATGTATACTGGATATCTGTATACTGCACGTATACAGTACCTGTATACTGCACGAGTCAAAAAGAGGGCTGTGAAAATGTATCTTCAGCCTCCTCGCATCCTGGACATAAATCGTTTCAACTCCTACCCTCAAAACGACACTATAGAGCACTGCACACCAGAACAACTAGACAGAAGAACAGTTTTTTTCCCGAACGCCATCACTCTGCTAAACGAATAATTCCCTCAACACTGTCAAACTATTCACTAAGTCTGCATTATTATTACTATTAATCTTCTCATCGTTCCCATCACCCATCTCCTCCCACTTATGACTGTATGATTGTAACTTTGTTGTTTGTATCCTTACGATTTATATTGATTGTTTCCCAGTATGATTTGATTGCTTATTTGTACCCTATGACAATCATTAAGTGTTGTACCTTATGATTCTTGATGAATGTATCTTTTCTTTTTATGTACACTGAGAGCATATGTACCAAAGACAAATTCCTTGTGTGTCCAATCACACTTGGCCAATAAAGAATTCTAATTCTAATTCTAATGTTAGTTCTTGACAGAAGGGCGTTCATATCTGTTCTGCCCCAGCTGCGGACGACAAAGAACGCAGCACACACAAAGTCTGTACAAACTTTAGTTTACTAATTAAGGACTATTAATGAGCTTTTTTAGTAGTCGTCAAACACAAATACAGTTTAAAGCAGTGTTTTCTGAACACCGGCTGTTAATTCAACTTCATTAACAGCCAGCACGAATCCACGAAATAATAACTCAATTCTGAGTAAACAGTCTTGTAGATAACAGCAATCTTACGGTAGTTGGCAAAATGCCCAGAAGCAATTTGCAGGAAAAATGCCAAGAGAGAGAACAAGAGCCGATCAGAGATTTCTGATGTCAAGACACGAAGAAATATGAATGATGTTGTTTCCTGCAAATTGGCTCCCTCGTCGTCATCCCTTAAATAGGTTAGGGGAGTGGCCAATTAGCCCCAAGCCTTACTCCCGAGGAGACCTCCTCCTGATGAACCATTCCTGCCTTTTGGCAGCTCTGCGTGCGGGTGCATTGAGAATAGGCTCTTCCTCTTCTTGCTCGTCACTGATGGGAGCTTCTGGAGGTTCTGAAGGCCCTGGCTGAATCTCCATCTCTGGAACCGAGTCCTCTCCAGCCTCCTCACTGTCCGACTCGGGTGCCAGCTGCACAGGCCACTGTCGCATCACCACATCAGCCTCTTCGCTGTCGGAATCAGCTACCAGCTGCACGGACTGCTGGCGAGCCACAACAATATCTTTTGCCCATTTCTTCTTGTTAAAGCAGAATTAATGGCTACAGTTAAGATCCATGAGTAGTATGACCATATCATTTATCATCCAAACCAGGCCTCTTGAGCTTGGAAAAGTGGAAAACTAGCTGGGATTGAAGGGTGAAGGGAAGCAGAAGCTCAAGGCATATAAATCAGCTGCTGTGGGGGAAGAAGGGGGCCTCTGCCCAGCGACCTTGCAAGGAAAGAATAGTGGAGAGTGTCGGGGGCTGATTTTGCATTCACAAAGTGCTGGTCTTGCTTTGCCAGTAAACAGCTGTTATTAACAACCCTACTTCATTAAAAAATGAAAAAACCAGGACAAACCATCAAGTACCGTATTTTTCGGAGTATAAGATGCACCTTTTTTACCCCCCCCAAAAGAGGGTGAAAACTTGAGTGCGTCTTATACACCGAATGTAGCCCCACCCACCCACCCACCCCCACCCTTTGGCCTCTGTCTTCCAGCAATTTACCTGTTTGCAGCAAACAGGGAAGAGCCTGTTAAGACAAGCAAGTCACTAGCAGCTTCCCAACCTACAGCTGACTTGCCACGTGCTAAAATGAAACTGAAACTGAAACAAACTGCAAAGAGGCAAATAGTTGGGAGAGATACGCAGATTTTTATTTTTTGCTGAACTGGATGGAAGGGGGTAAGTGAATAACTATAAATGTCTGTAGAATGTTCAAATTATTAGACTTAGTTTTTAAAGACTGCTTTATTATTGTTCTAGAGCCAGGGGTCTCCAACCTTGGCAATTTTAAGACTTGTGGACTTCAACTCCCAGAATTCCACAGCCAGCTTTGTTAGCTTTGCTGGCTGTGGAATTCTGGGAGTTGAAGTCCACAAGTCTTAAAGTTGCCAAGGTTGGAGACCGCTGTAATCTAGACAACTTAACAAAATAAAGAAGCTTTTTAAAATAAATGCTTGCTCTGAAGAGGCCCAGTGCTATTGTATCTTCTTTTAAATAATAGAGAATAATGTGTACTTCCAGAAATTTTAATTAATTTTAACAGCTCTGTACAAGTATAGTTTGAAATGTAACAGTGTCCTGTTTAGTATTAGAGTTTAGTTACCTTGGAGTAGATCTATTTAAATAATTGGGAGAAGTTAGTTTGACTACATTTAAGAAAACTTTCTGGCATAATGTACATTTCTCCAGTTCTTTGCTATTTCTATGGATCAGGCACACATGCACAGAAATACACAGCAAACAGTGTATATAATCTGTGCTGTTTGCTGTTTGGCAAATTGCTTGGAGGCAGAGGCCTCTTTTCCTTGTTTTCCTCCCCCAAAACTAAGGTGCGTCTTATACTTCAGTGCGTCTTATACTCCGAAAAATATGGTAGATAGAATGCTAGGATAACAAGCATAAATTGAGATGATCCAAGAAAACCAGAATGATTGATTACCTTGTCCGTGAGAAACTCTTTTTAAGAAGAGGCTGGACAACCATCTGTCTAAAATGGTATAGGGCCGTGATGGCGAACCTATGGCACGGGTGCCACAAGTGGCACGTGGAGCCATATTGGTGGGCACGCGAGCTCAGGTCCGGCGTGCATGTGTGCACCAGCCGGCTGATTTTCGGGCCTTCTGGGCCCACTGGGAGTCGGGAAACAGGCTGTTTCCAGCCTCCAGAGGGGGTGGGGAAGGCCGTTTTCGCCCTCCCCAGGCTCCTAGAAAGGCTCTGGAGCCTGGGGAGAGCGAAAAATGGCCGTGCCATTGCATGCTGGGAGCAGGGGGGTCATGCGTGCATGTGCGGGGGTGCATGGAATTATGAGTGTGGGCACGCGAACCAAAAAAGGTTCGCCATCACTGGTATAGGGTTTCCTGCTTGAACAGGAGGTTGGACTAGAAGACCTCAATTATTCTCCTCCTTCTCCAAGATCCCTTCCAACTTGATTATTCTGTTAAATTTAAAATGTGAGAGCTGTTATTGACAAACTCAGCTGGCTTTGTTTTTCAGGAGCTCTGATGAGGTAAGCTGCGCGAGCTGTGGTGGGTGTACCTGGATACACCCACATAACACCCATCCTCCGCCAGCTGCATTGGCTGCCCATTAGTCTCCGGATCCAATTTAAGTTGTTGGTTTTAACCTTTAAAGCCCTACATTGCTCAGGGCCAGGTTACCTTCGGGACCGCATCCTGCCGCATACCTCCCTACGACCGGTTAGGGCCCACAGTGTTGGTCTCCTCCAGGTCCCATCGACCAAGCAATGCCGATTGGCGGGGCCGAGGGGGAGAGCCTTCTCTGTGGGAGCCCCCTCCCTTTGGAACCAGCTCCCTCCAGAGATCAGGACTATCCCCACCCTGCTGGCCTTCCGTAAAGCAATAAAAACTTGGCTCTTCCGGCAGGCGGGGTGAAAGCGAGACCAGCCAGACCAGATATGGGTCTCCCCCCTAGTTATGAATGCTAGATGTTCTTTTTAATTTTTGTAGTTTTTAATTATTATGTCTCTTTTTTATGCTGATGTTGTGAGCCGCCCAGAATCCCCCGGGAGTTGGGCGGTATACAAATCTGTTTGAATGAATGAATGAATGAATGAATGAATGAATGAATGAATGAATGAATGAATGAATAAATAAATAAATAAATAAATAAATAAATAAATAAATAAGTGTTTATAAATTGAAAGTGGATGAGCTTGTCACTTTTCTAACCCAGCAGAGAAGGGGAAAAATAAATTATGCTTCCCTGCCCTGCAATGTGGAATCCAGAGAAGGTCACCCCACACCAGGGGTGAAATCCTCCCGGTTCGCCCGGGCCAGTCCTTCGGCGTATAGCTGATTGAACTGGCGGCGGTCGCGGCGCGGAGCTTCTCCCGCCCGCTTTCCCGGCCCGGCTGAATGCCGCCATTCAGGTTATTTTTCCCTCTGTGCATGCATGCGCATGCACAGAGGGAAAAATAACCTGAATGGCGGCGTTCAGCCGGGCCGGGAAAGCGGGCGGGAGAAGCGCCGCGACCGCCGCCAGTTCCATCGGCTATACGCCGAAGGACTGGCCCGGGCGAACCGGGAGGATTTCACCCCTGCCCCACACCTTTTGGCAGTTCCTTGTTATTGTTGGTTGTATGTCACCTCCTTCCCTTGCTCACCTGCAACAGACCTTTTCATATCCCAAGGAAGGATTTAAGTACAGACTTATGACCAAAATTGGGACTGGAATATCTGCCACTATGTGATATGGTTGTTAAACAAGTTGCGCATGATTTTACGGCCTTGGTTCTTAAATGAATCACATGGTTATAAAGTGAATCTGCTTCCCCCATTGACATTGCTTGTCAGAATCTCCCTGGCAAGGTCACAAATGCCAATCATATGACACCGGGATGTGCAGCCATTGTACATACATGCCCATTGCGAAGAGCCAGAATTTTGATCACATGACTACGAGGATACTGTGACTGTCGTAATTGCAAGGACCAGTCATAAGTTAGTTTTTTCAGCTGCAGCGTAACTTCGAACGGTCATTAAACCAAAGGCTGTAATTTGAGAATTACCTGTACACTTTTTACAACTGTTATAACTTCAGCTGTTGTAAGTGTAAGCCAATTGTCATAATCCCAGGGCCTCCTATATCTGCATTAATTGATTATCTGCCTCTCCTATTTATTTTTAGTTTGCCAATCCAGATTTTGTGGACTCTATTTCGAATGTGGTGGATGAAGTTATACAGAACTGTCCCATTGATGTTCGGCGTCCTTTGTATAAGGTACACAGAGAGACAGAATTATTAAATGACATTCAGGTGAAATTTGAAGTTTCACACCTTGTGTGTCTTCCTGTGGGTTTGATCAGTAGCTTGTAGATAGAGGGATAAACAGAAATAGATTGTGATATTGAAAACATACTGTTGGTAAAACTGCTTTTATTTTCAGTGTTATTCCAACACTGAACATTTCTGAACATTATTAGTTCTCCAGCTATGGATTCAACTTTTCTCATGCCTTTACAGCTCATCAATCCTTGGAGAAGTAGACAAAAACCACACATTTATTTTTTATTTGTTTATTATACTTATTAAATTTGGAGACTACCCATCTCACTGGCAGGGCAATTTTACCTTGATAGTCCCTGTTCTGTTGCCAAGGGGCACTGACGACCCACAGAATATTTCAGGTGATCATTGATGTAGGCAAAAATGAAATGAATTATCATAGAAGTATTTAAGTGGCTCTAGTTGCTGGAGATCGCCTATCACCACAGACTAATGGTGGCCTCCTAATTCTGAGAATCTTATGAGATTTACTGATTTCATGAGATTTCAGCTATTAAAAAATTAACTTTTTAAAAAGTTAATTAATTTTAAAGTTAATTAAGTTAATTAAATTAATTTTAAATTAGCAAACCATGCCTGTGTTTGTAGAGCAGAACAGAACAGAACAGAATACAATAATAGAATAGAGTAGAGTAGAACAGAACAGAACAGAACAGAACAGAAGTACTTTATTTGGTCTAGTTTAATTAGACACACAAGGAATTTGTCTTATAGATTTGTATTTTAAAAAAACCTTTTAGAAATAAACATATTTAAAATGGCAATGTAATTTAGCAGGAAAAGATTCATTTAAATTCCCTTGCCTGCTATCTCTATGTGTTCTTTGTTTGTTTATTTATTAGCCATCCTTGCACCCATAAGCTACTTGCTGTGATTAAACATTAGTTGGCATTTTCACACAAGTAAGGAGGTACATATTTCATTTCGGTTGTGCCTGGATGGATGCTGCCAATCAAAAACTATGACAGCCCTAGAATTACAAGGAAGTGCATTGAAGGCCTCCCTAAAATATTTTCTGTGTTAAGTTAGGATTATTAGCTCCATTGTGGATCATTTTACACTTACTTATATTGAATTGTGTTTATCTTTTGCTTGATCACTTACATCCCAACAGGTTAACATTCTCTATTTTCATCTCTCTCTCTTAAAGACATATAATAACTGTATTTTAAAACTTTATTAGCTTCATTTTTTCCCCTTTTAAATGGGCTGCTGAACCATTAGGATCAGCTGAGAACTTTTTAATTTGATACATGATGTTAATTATCAAGTCCATTTATGGAGAGACAGTAGTTCTGTCTGTCTTCTCTGTATTCCTTGTCTTCATTCTTTTCTTCTAATGGCTCAAGTATTCTATTTGCATCATCAGTGGTGTGTACAAAAGCTATCCGGGACAGAGATAGTCTTGAAGAAGGCAATCCATGACTACTATATAAATATCTACTTAGCGGGGATGGGTTTCCCATTTTGTTGCTACTAGTTCGCCGCCTGCGCCCATGCTCACTTCGTGCGTGTGCGTGCCCAGTTTGCATGCGTGCATGCCTTGCACGCATGCGTCCAGCCTTCTGCACATGCAGTTTGCACATGCGTGTGTGCGCACCTTCCGCGCATGCGCCCTGCCCCAAAAATGTGCCTACATAGGATGGCATAGAGCCGGGGCGGGTGGACAGGCCCACCCGCAATTTCTGCTACCAGTTCGGGTAAACCGGTTGGAACCAGCTGAATGCCACCTCTGTACTTAGCCCAGGTAGACAGGAGAGGGTGAGGAAAACACTCAAGATTGCCCTGTCTTGATTCTCTTCAGTATAAAGAGGAGAAAAAATCCTAGGCAGGCTTTAAGGTTCCAGTATTATATCCTGTGTCAACAGAGTTCTGATATATTTTTTTGTGATGTGTCTTTTCTGATCTGGGAAGAGAAAACCTTTTCTAACGGAATGCATGGATAATAATGGGGAAAAGGGGGAAGAGATGCTGCCCAAGAAACAAAGCTATAATTTTCAAAGGCCTTTATGGCATGGGTTCAGAGTATTTGAGGAATTTACCTCAGTAGTATTAACCATACCACTCATTCCATTGCAAAGGGCCTATTGTGGATCCCGTTGACCACAGAATTTCAGCTGGCGAGGTCCACGGGAAGAGGCTTTTCTGTTTTGGCCCCCAGATAAGCATAACATAGTAAGGTTTAAAAAATGATATAGATACAATCAGTGGTGGGATTCAATTTTTTTTACTACCGGTTCTGTGGGTGTGGCTGGGTGGGCATGGTATGGCTTGGTGGGCATGGTTTTGTGGGTGTGGCAGGGGAAAGGATACTGTAAAATCTCCATTCCCACCCCATCCCAGGGGAAGGTTACTGCAAAATCCCCATTTCCTCACAATCAGCTGGGACTCGGGAGGCAGAGAATAGATGGGGGCAGGGCCAGTCAGAGGTGGTATTTACCGGTTCTCAGAAGTACTCAAAATTTCCTCTACCGGTTCTCCAGAACTGGTCAGAACCTGCTGAATCCCACCTCTGGATACAATATTCAAATTCCAGATAATAGTGTAAGAAAAAAGATATAATGAAAGCCCTTAAAAGAAGGCTACAGTCTAGTTCTAAGCATTCAATTCTTAAAAGTTTTTTTAAAATATTGTTGTTTATACTAAAACCCAAACTCTCTCTGCCTATCTTAATTTAAATTTAATTTCCAAAATGGAAAACCCCCAAATAGTTATTCCTTATCTTGGAGCCCCCTCGTGTGGCTATAAAAAAAACCTCATAAAGTTCATAAAAAGAAGAAAGTTTAAAAGTTTGACCAGATAATTGCAGATGAAACAAAGCTGTTTATATTAGGAATATAACCTTGTGGCAGGAAAATAAATAAAAATGAGATAAATAAAATCACAATAAAAATAAATTGTCCTCAGATTAGTAAAGTCATTATTTGTAAAATTTCATTAGATGGCTAATGAAAAACAAAATAGAAATTATTGGGTGAAATAATCCTTAACTAAAGAGAGTTCAGCACTGCTGATTCTCATTCATCACTATCTGCCAAAAATCCATAGATGACATTTGGAGAAGGCTATAAATCACTCTGAAGACTTTATAGTATTACCAATAGAAGATAATATTTATAGTTCATGTTTGAACTTTGGCGTCCTTGGTGCTCTCTGAATTTGGTTGTTTTCTTGCAGATGTTTCATTATAAGTATAAGTCTATTGTTATTACTCAATTTACTAACCTCATCAGTGCTAGTGAGTGTGGGATTTGCTCCTGTACTTGCATTGATTATGTTACCTAGTTGGGCAATGAAACGTCTACAAGAAAACAAGCAAGCTCAGAGAGCACCAAGGATTATCCAAGTTAAGGATTATTTCACCCAATAATTTCTATTTTGTTTTTCATTAGCTATCTAATGAAAATTTACAAATAATGATTTTACTAATCTGAGAACAATTTATAGTGATCTGGGATCATCCTCTTTGGATATTCCCGTTTTTCTATTGGGTATCTTGACATTTAATTATCATCAAGAATGAAAAGGGGAAACTGGAAACAACTTGTCCACTGAAGAAGACCTCTTCTTGATTTAATGAATGAAGCAATACCGTTTCACAGTAGAAGTTGTCTTAAAACAGCTTTATAAGAGGAATTCTAAATGAAAGTTCTTTTTGTATACCTTAAATTGGAACTGCTTTCTAGCCATAACATATGTGTGTGGATTAATGAGTTCTGTTGTACATCCACAATACAAGCATTTCTAGGTAACATTTACACCTACTTTATTACCCTTTTGTTATTAACTGCTGAGTAAACTTTTCTCCATGAATAAACGAATGGATCAACCAAAAGTTTCACTTAATCTTCTGACCTTCAGTTTTATAGTAGATTATTATTGAAATCATTTTTACCCTGGGTGCTGCAGTTCAATGTAGAAGTTATGTTTCTGTTCTATTTCAAAATTCATCAGTTTCCCATAATCCATCATCAATTGGATTTATACTTGCTGAGATTAACAGGAGTTAACTTCCTCTCCTAATGGTTGGCAATATATGTTTTCATTGCCTTTTCTTCTAATCTTATTATAATTTGATAAAAATGTTTTAAATCAGGCCTGTGCAACCCGTGGCCCACAGACAGCTAGTAATATAGCCCAAGATATGTATACTGAAGAGGAATGGCCTTGGGCCGCATATAAAATATATAATACAGTTTCTGTATATAAATCACATAATAATGTTATGTACTTATAGTAAAATATAGTTACTGTATAGTAACTATATATTTATAGTATATAGTATAGTATAGTAAAATATAGTTACTGTAAACTATAGTAAAATATAGTTACTGTATATAAATCATGTAATTTAACATTATTATGCAATTTATGTACAGTAAACTATATTATATATTTTATATATAAAATAAGACAATTCCTCTTCATTCAATGAGAGCCAGGCAAGCCAAAAGACTGGATGCTCAATGTGAAAATAGATGTATCCATGGGACGTGTGTGTCAAAAAAAAAAAGGCACCTTTGTAATGGAAACTCATCTAAACATTAATAAGTGCAAAGCGTGTAAAAATTTGATTGCACTTGATTGTGCGGAGATGGCCATCAACTTGATTTATTTGATCTTCCTGCAGAATGATCATCAGTGGATCTATCATGTCATATAAGAAATCCTTTACTTACTACTGGTCACTTAGTGACCATTTGTAGCTACCACAGACCCCCCCTAAGATACTTATGACTTGATTTTAAAATTACGATGGCCGCATATACATCCGCCTCATGTGGTCACATGATCACATTTTGGAGACTTGGCAACTGGCTCATTTTTATAGCTATTTGCTATGGTCTGTGGTCACATGACTGTGATTTTCAATTTTTTTTGCTGGTTTCCGATGTTTGTTTTAGCTTTCAGCAAAAACTGCCCTTGGGGAAAAATGGATTCACTTAAAGACCATGGCATTTGCTTAGCAACCACCACAAAAAAAGTCATAAAATCAGGCCTGATCATATGGTGACCCACTTAATAATTGCAACTACTGGCAAACATAATTCCAGGCTCAATAATGAAACGTTGAGAACTACTTGTATGGCTGTACCTGACCTATCACATTTGTGTCCTGCTATTCCTCAAGGAACAGCCTAGAGCAGTGATGGCGAACCTTTTTTTCCTCGGGTGCCGAAATAGTGCACACGCGCGCTATCGCACGCATGCTCCCCCATGCACCCCTGCTCCCCCATTTCCTGACTTCCGGTGGATCCGGTAGGCCCATTTTTTGCCCTCCCCAGGCGCCAGAGGCTTTCTTGGAGCTTGGGGAAGGCAAAAACGCCCTCCCCTGCCACCCTGGAGGCCCTCTGGAGGCCAAAAACGCCCTCCCAGAGCCTCCGTGCGGGCCAAAAATCAGCTGGCAGGCGCCCACATGCACGCTGGACCTGAGTTAGGGCAACAGCTCGCGTGCCAGCAGATATGGCTCCGCGTGCCACCTGTGGCACCCGTGCCATAGGTTCGCCATCACGGGCCTAGAGAGAAGATCCATAGATCTGACTGTTTTAAAAAAAGGTTGGTTTTATTGTCTAAAGTCCCAAAAATATTTCTTTGTCATGTAGAACGTGGTGCTTTCCGGAGGATCTACGATGTTCAGAGATTTCGGTCGTCGCTTACAGAGAGATTTGAAAAGAGTAGTAGACGCTCGACTAAAAATCAGCGAAGAACTCAGTGGTGGTCGACTAAAGGTAAATTTTAATTTCCCATTAAATGCCTGAACAAACAAAGGGAGGGCCCTGAACGGATTAGCAAGGCCTTTAAATCAGATGAAATGTTTACAAGCATACTAATTGCATTTATTCAGGCCAGTATCCTGCTCTGAGATGATTCACAAAGAACAACATTATATTATTTGTATGATGATAGTCAGTTAAATTCTCCAGGTTTAAAGAAATGCCCAACATCCAGAAAATGTTAGAACATTTTCAGCCCAGAATTATACTCCTTTGTAACAAAAGTGAGATTTTTGGCAGTCAGAGGTCTGGTTGCAAAAGGCTCGAAGAGGAATTATTGAGTCTGTCATCTGCACCTCTATAACTGTCTGGTTTGGCTCTGCAACCAAACAAGGCAGACACAAACTTCAACGGATAATTAGAACTGCAGAAAAAACAATTGCTACCAACCTGCCTTCCATTGAGGACCTGTATACTGCACGAGTCAAAAAGAGGGCCGTGAAAATATCTTCAGACCCCTCACATCCTGGACATAAATTGTTTCAACTTGTACCCTCAAAACGATGCTACAGGGCACTGCACACCAGAACAACTAAACACATGGACAGCTTTTTCCTGAATGCTATCACTCGGCTTAACAACTGATTTCCACAACACTGTCAAAACACATTGTCAAAAACACTGTCAAATTATTTAGTAAGACTATTCTATTTGATTCTATTCGATTTGATTCGATTTCATTTCATTCTGGTTAACATGAATGGAGGAGAGGATGAATGAGAGTTAGTTTGGTGTAGCAATTAAAGCATCAGGCTAAAAACGGGGAGGCTTTGAGTTCTAGTTCTGCCTTAGACACAAAGCCAGGTCTCCTAGAGCCAGTCACTCTTTCTCAGCCCTAGGAACAAGGCAATAGCAAATCACTTCTGAAAATCTTGCCAAGAAAACTGGAGGGACTTTATCCAGCTAGTTGCCAGGAGTCAAGACAGAAAGGGAAAGAAAAAAGAAAGAGAGAGAGAGAGAGAGAGAGAGAGAGAGAGAGAGAGAGAGAGAGAGAGAGAGAAAGAAAGTTGAAAGGAAGGAAGGAAGGAAGAAAGGAAGGAATAGCAATAGCACTTAGACATATACCGCTTCATAGTGCTTTACAGCCCTCTCTAAGCGGTCTACAGAGTCAGCCTCTTGCCCCCAACAATCTGGGTGCTCATTTTGCCCACCTCAGAAGGATGGAAGGCTGAGTCAACCTTGAGCCGGTGAGATTTGAACTGCCGAACTGCAGCTAGCAGTCAGCTGAAGTAGCTTGCAGTGCTTCATTCTAACCACTGCGCCCCCTCGGCTCCTGGGAAAGAAGGAAGGAAGGAAGGAAGGAAAGAAAGAAGAAAGAAAGAAAGAAAGAGAGAAGAGAAGAAAAGAAAAGAAAAGAAAAAAAAGAAAAGAAAAGAAAAAAGAAAAGAAAAGTAAGATCAATATTTTCTCTTTTGCTGGACCATAGATGTCCAAGTTGTGATTCTAGCAATAGTGTGGAAAAAAAATAGTGGAACCCACAATATTTTGGGCGGGTGCTTGAATCCGGCAAGCGTAATTACATTCTATCTAGTAGAATGGTACAATCTCTTGCATTAGGAATGGAGAGCTCAAATCTTGGGTGGTGAGCCATGGAGATTTGCAACCCGCATTGCTGGAATCTGAGCCAGCTTCATTAATTCCGCACAGATGGTTATTCAGAATTTCTTCTCCCATAATAACTCATTAAACACAATGTGCTGTTCCAACTGGTAGGCCTGGTTAACACAGCCTGTGTTGTGTTCTGATAATATTCTGCTTTTGTTTGTGTTTTGCAGCCTAAACCTGTGGAAGTTCAAGTGATCAGTCATCACATGCAGCGTTATGCCGTCTGGTTTGGCGGATCTATGCTTGCGTCAACGGTATGTCTTTTATTAAATCAGTTGGCCCCAGAAAAGCCGCACATCATCTGTTCGATTCCTAGGCACAGAAGCTGTCTTTTCTTTTATTGTTCCCACCAGCAAATGAACTCATTGTTTTCCCATTGCTGGTCTTGCATTAATAAGATCAATGTGGAAACAGTGGTGAAGTCCTGCCGGTTCTGTCCGGATCGCGCGTGCCGGTAGCGGTGGGGGCGGTGGGTGGTTCGGCAAACCGGTAGCGGCAGCAGCGTGATGCTCTGCCCACCGTCCCGGACGTCGCTACTTCCTGATTTTAACCCTCTGTAGCGGCGGCAGCGCGAGGCTCCGCCCATCCACCCAGACGTTGTTACTTCGTGGTTAACCCTCTGCGCATGCGCAAAGCCTTCTGCTCATGCGCACAGAGTCAAAAATCGGACGTGACAACGGCGCGTGCACTTCCAAAACGGTAGGGAAGGTAAGTAGATTTCGCCCCTGTGTGGAGAGAACAAATTTTGTTAGGCAAAATCCAAGCCTGCTTACATTTCTCAGTTAAAAAAAGAAGCTAGTGTCTTCTAAGGATATCAGATTAAATTTGTTTAAATCCAAAGAACCTACAGGTAATCCTCGACTTACTGACCATTCAGTGGACCTCCCCAGAGCTACCTCCGACTCATTTTCAGAGTTGCAATGATCACATCACATGATCGCATTTTGAACACTTGGCAACCTGCTCACCTTTACAGCCTTTTGCAGTGTCTCAAAGTCACGTAACTGTGATTTGTGCCTTTTTTTTGGCCACTTTCTAGTGTTTACTTTCAATTTTCAGCAAAAAATGCCTGTTGGGGAAAACAGATTTGCTTAACAATCATGGCATGCAGCTTTAACTTAAAAGAAAGGTCATAACTTTGAATCCAGTCATGTGATGCCTTGACTTACAACTGCAATCTTATAACCATAATTCCAGGCTCAATTCTGGTCATAAGTTGAGGACTTTCTGCAGGTTGCAAACTAAGATGACCTGCATTTAAGAAGTAGTCCAAAACATCTAAGATGTTTGCAGTTGACAACTTTTGCTTTTAAAGCCCGGCACCACATAAATACGAAGCACAGAATAGCCCAAAGCGCACATTCTGGTAGAGAGAAGTTCCCTGAGGATGGGCTCTAGCATGAGTCTGAAGGCTTGGAAGGATAAATCTCTGGTCCCGTTGACCAACCCAGAATGGATACTGCAACATTATCCTGGGACATGTATATTCGCCTTCGTTCTCCAGCGTCTCTGCTTCCTTCTCTAGCCTTGAGCCTTGACTAACCATTCAGTATACTGAATTGCTCTCGTTGTACACTTCTGTGCTCAGTTCATGAAAACTCAAAAAGGTGCCTTTTCAGTCTCTAATTTGAAACAGGCCCCAAGCCAATTCAGAGACCTCTAGGTTCAGAACCAGCTCTTTCTGGTGATAATGTAAGGAAGGAAAAATAGTAAGTCAGATAGGATTTTTGACAAATAGAATAGAATTCTTTTTTTAATTTTTTTATTAATTTTCATATTTTACATATTACAATATTTGTAGACAGATCTGCCACCATTTATATATATCGCTACTATATTTATACAATTTATACATTATTTTATCATATTTAGAATAGAATTCTTTGTTGGCCAAGTATGATTGGACACCTAAGGATAATCTCTCAGTGTACAGTGTACATACAAGCAACAAGTGATAAATCATGATCATGATCATAAAATGCAATCATCATAAATCACAAGATACAACACTCAGTGATAGTCATAGGAATCTAAATAATCAACATAAATCATAATGGGATATTAATAAAAGCAATCAACATAAAACATAAGATACAAAACAAGGAAGTTATAATATAAAGAAATAGGTAATAGGAAAGATGAGAAGGATAATAGTAATAAAGCTCTACTAGGTGGTTTGACAACGCAAGGCATAAGACGGTGTTGTGGGAATTAGTTGTTCAGCAGATTGATAGCATGGGGGAATAACTAGTCTATTCTATTCTATTTTGACAAATCATGGTGTAAGAGCAGACTTTAGAAGTTTTCATCCATGTAATCACATTGCATAGTAGCATAATGTGTGCTAGAAATGGAACAAATCCTTTCTGTGTTGCTTTCTTTAAATTTCTGTTTCTTATCCAAAGAGCTTTTGCCAAAAAATATCCTGAGGATATGTGTCTTTTTCTTTCAAAATAAACTTTCAAAATAAACAATCTATCTTTGCCCCGGGTAGTGAATTCCTGCTATTTCCAACGGAGATAAATGCACTGTCAAGGTGATCATGTACCATCAACTTTTGTTGTGGACTGGCTCATTTTCTTGATCGTACTTTTTTGCATGCAACAGCTTCTGATCTATCCTTAATATTTTTTCCTCTCAGCCAGAGTTCTTTGAAGTGTGTCACACTAAGAAGGCCTACGAGGAATACGGTCCTGGCATTTGTCGTCACAATCCTGTTTTTGGAATTATGTCATAAGATTCACGGCGCAGCATCTTCTGCTCTGGGGTCTGATGGCGAATCTTCTGCTGACCAGAAGGAGAGAGACTTGGTGCAAATAGCAAACCTCAGTGTGGTGTGGATGCCCCCTTGCCTAGAGTATGCATTAGAATCAGGGAGTTCAAAACAATGGACCGGCTAGAGCTCAGTGGTGAAAAATGACTTCTGTTAAATTAACTCCTTTCTGCAAGTTAGCTTCTGGTACACAACATTCGCTTTGCTAGAAAGGGTGAAAGCAGGTCAGTTTTTCTCAACCTTAGCACTTTTAAGATGTGTGGACTACAACTTCCCATGTTGGCTGGAGAATTCTGGGAGTTGTGGTCCAGGACTCTTAAAAGGTTGAGAAACAATAACCTATATGAACAGAGATTCAGATAAGAACACAAAATGTGACGTTGTTCCGCCTGACATTTAATTAAATCCATTTAATTAAATTGGTTCTAACCTTACAGTGCAGTGTGTGTCAACCTTGGCAACTTTAAGCTAGGTGGACTTCAACTCCCAGAATTCTGTTGAAGTCCACCCAGCTTAAAGTTGCCAAGGTCAAGAAACACTGTTATAAAGAATTTGGCAAGGGGAAAGCTCAGCCATTGTAAAATTGCGGTCTTGTTTCATTTAAAAAAATACCCTACATTTGCAATATACAAAGGTTTTGAAAGTTTTACACTCACGATTATGTTTGTGGTTGGTTTTTCTGCATAAGAGTACAAGTATCATACCCACAGAATTTGTGGAAGTGATCTGAGTGTCTAGGTAAGGCCCTTAATACCATGTTACAAGCCACCCAGTGTTACTTGAGATCGAGATGAGCAGCATATAAATATAATCAATAATGGAACAAGTCTTCCTTGCTACTAGTACACAACCTAAGGGCATTCTTTGAGGATGTCATGTGTGTTTTTAAAATGGCAATGTTTATATTGGGCTGAACATCTTCTGCTTCTGGAATTAATTTGTAAGATTTATTATTGCTATTTATTTGATTTTTGAGGGTTATTGTTTTAAAAATGGGAATTGATTCCTCTTGATGAAATAAAACCTGTTAATGTGTTCACAAACAGCCACACTTGTTATATTCTATCTTGTTGAGTGCTTTTTTTCTGTTTAAAATAGTTCCCATTTTGCTATGGAATGGGGCTAATTTCTCAGTATATTTCTGGAGAAGATACAGTAGCTTTAATGCCAGTCATAACCATCATGATTTTTTGATTAATTTCAGGAAGAACCTAATGCAATGTTGACTTTAAAAAAAAAATTAGCAACTCAAATTATTGCTGGAAAGCAGCCATTTTGCCAATACATTTTGGCAGTATATTATAGTGATAGTCTGAGTGTTGCAAAAGGGGATTCTGTGTTGCCCACACCTCCTGCATGCCCACACCTGAACATTTGCTAGCATTCGTTCACTACATTTGTACATACAGCAGGTTCATTGTCCCAGTTCTTTTCCTCTGCTTAGCAAATTCTGCTAAAAGATTATGTCAATTTCTGGTCTTGGGCAGTTCAAAGCAGACAGAATCTTTTGTCCCTGGATTCTGTAGTGGAATCCATTTTTTTAAAAAAAAATCAGGCTGCAAGAGGACAATCATTACATATATTTGCAATTTCTTGCAATCAGGGTAGTTTGACACATCCATGCTTTCATTGAATCCGGTTGGACAAAATACCTGGATGTTGAGCAAGCAAAAATACTAAAATCCACTGAATATTTGGACTCGTTGCCTATAGTAACTTTCCAACCCTTTAGTCAATTATGGGATTTCCTCCTGTCCCCAGAATTATTTATTATAAGATGTGACTATTTCATTATAAAATACAGAGATGAGCTGGATATAGTGATATTTATGTAAACCTCATTGGATCGTGGTTTCAGAGATGTTTCCTTACCTAACACTTGGCCACCCCCGCACTCCCCAAACCCTAGCAATATTAAAGTTTGTTACAAAAATCAAAACCAGAAGCACACACAGATGACTGATTCAGCTGGATTCATAAACTTCTTTATAAACATAGTAACAGATGAATTTACAATACCATTAGCAGAGTTCTTCAATGTAGTTACAGATAGCAGAGAACAGCTAGTTTCATTTCAACAGAGTTCAGAGTGGAAGAGTACAGAGTGGAGACTGGAGCCACACCCAGCCTTAAGCTTAAGTATTCAGTTTCGATTCTCTGCACAGACTCAGAAGTGGTTAGCTCCCATTGGCTGACTCAGTTGCTATGCCTATTCATTGGCTAACCTTGTTAACATGGCTCTCCCAGTCATGAATATTCTAACAAGCAATGCCTCCCTTGCAGCTTTGTGCACCCTCCTCACCTTCCCAAACCTGTGCTGTATTCATGCAACCTTGCCAAACTATGCAACTCTTCTTGTGCCCCTTCCCTGACATGTGATGTGCTTCTTATCCACCCTTGGGCTCCTTCCTGATCCACATAGCACCTTTCATGCACTCCCACACATCCTACTTCACCTGTGCAGTGCCTCTCATGTACATGCAAGTAGTCCTCAACTTACAACCACAACCGAGCCCAAAATCTATGTTGCTAGGTGAGAAATTTGTTGAGTATTGCCCCATTTTACAACTTTTCTTGCCACATTTAAGTGAATCAGTGCAGTTCTTAAATTAACTACCATGTCAGAAGGTCACAAAAGGGATTCACATGACTCTGGGACAATGAATGTGAGGTAATTGTCAAGCATCCAAATGTAAATCACATGACCATGGTCATAAGTGTGAAAAACAGTCATAAGTCACTTTTGTCAGTGCTGTTGTAGCTTTGAACAGTCATTAACTCAACTGTTGTAAGTCAAGGACTACCTGTATTTGCACTCTTGTACACCCTCCCTGTCAGTGTTTCTTGCACACTAACATCCTTGTACACCTTCCCTATCCCATGTGATGTCTCCCTTGCACCTCTGTGCTCACATACCCCCCAACCCCCTTTGGCACCTCTCATGCATTCACACCCTTGTGCATCCTCTCCAATTTACGTGGTGCCTCTCACTCACTCCCTCGTATTCTTCCCAACCTACCTGGTGCCTCTTGGGCATCCCCACATCTTCCCATGCCTGCACCCACTTCTTGTGTACGCTGTTGCTCCCTTGCACATTTTGCCCACCTTATTCAGTGCCCCTTGCATACTCTTCCTGTCCTGCCTAGTGCTTATGTCAGGCCTGGAAACCATCTTGAGTATAGGATCTTCAGGCCTGCCACATTTAGTGCTGTGGGAAACTGGGAGGGGGGAGTACGTGACGCCTATACTCCGCCAGCTGCATTGGTTGCCCATCGGTCTCTGGGTACAATTCAAGGTGTTGATCATCATCTTTAAAGCCCTTCATGGCTTAGGACCAGGTTATCTCTGGGACCGCATTCTGCCTCATACTTCCCTTCGACCGGTTAGGGCCCACAGAGTTGGCCTCCTCCAGGTCCCATCGGCTAAGCAATGTCGCCTGGCGGGCCCTAGGGGGAGAGCCTTCTCTGTGGCAGGCCCCGCGCTCTGGAACCAACTTCCTCCAGAGACCCGAACTATCCCCACCCTGCTGGCCTTCCGGAAAGCTGTTAAGACATGGCTGTTCCTGCAGGCAGGGGGTAGAGCGTAATCCATTTGAGCTCACCCCCAAGTATGTATGAAGTTGAATGGATATGAGATGTTTTTAAGATGGTTTTAATTTTTATATTTGTTTTAATGTTTATTTATATTGGTTTCTTGTATTCTTTTCTGTTGTACGCCGCCCGGAGTCCTCCGGGAGTTGGGCGGCATATAAGAAACACCAATAAATAAATAAATAAATAAATTGTGTGAGTGGGGAACTATAGTCAAAATAACATTCCTTTCTCCAAGAGTCAAAGTCATCCTTCACTGCACCTGGATGGGTGTTCCTGGGAGGCATCTCCAGTTGGGACAGTGCATTGATTGGACAGTGTGATGGACATGTGGGTGCTGGGGCAGGGACTTGAACTTTCTTTTGGGTGTGGAAAACCGGAAGCTTTCAGATTCGGGTTTTCTCAGATGTGCCAATATGACATCTCTAATAAAATGGAACTTTGGGGAACTTCAAGCCTTGGAATTTTCTATCATTGGGGGTGTTACTTGGAACCCTGACAGCTTACCCTGTACCCCTGCACACCTCACTCTGTCCTTGACCTGAAACAATCACAGCTTTTCCAAGTTTCAGTCCTATACAAGTGATAGGTCCTGGATTTGGGTTGCATTCTATAAATTAGCTCATTTGAGATCAAGTCATGCACCAGGAAAGATCCAGGCAGTTCAAATACGTATAAAGATTTATTTCAAGCTTAAGCTCTCTACAAGAATCTGAACTACTAATGGTCAATGGAAATGGACAGTAGATGACTGTCAAAAGAATTCAAGGTGGGCTGGATAGACCCATTGTGGGCAACTTAAGACTGATGATGCGTTTGACCTCTGCTTCTGGCTCAGCCTAGTCATCGCCTACAGAAAATGTGGTTCAAAAATTGTTGCTCTATAGATAAAGGTAAAGGTTCTCCTCACACATATGTGCTAGTCGTTCCCGACTCTAGAGACAGTGCTTATCTCCGTTTCAAAGCCGAAGAGCCAGCGCTGTCTCCGTGGTCATGTGGCCGGCATGACTAAATGCCAAAGGCACACAGAACACTGTTACCTTCCCACCAAAGTGGTCCCTATTTTTCTACTTGCATTTTTACATGCTTTCGAACTGCTAGGTTGGCAGAAGCTGAGGCAAGTAACGGGAGCTCACTCCATTACCCGGCACTAGGGATTCGAACTGCCGAACTGCAGACCTTTCTGATCAACAAGTTCAGTGTCTTAGCCACTGAACCACCGTGTCCCCATGTTGCTCTATAACAGAGGTCTCCAACCTTGGCAACTTTATGAGGTGTGGACTTCAAATCCCAGAATTCCTCAGCCAGCCATGCTGGCTGAGGAATTCTGGGAGTTGAAGTCCACACCTCATAAAGTTGCCAAGGTTGGAGACCTCTGCTCTATAACGTGGTGTTTTCCCCAACTGAAGGTCACAGACACAAGAATTTTAGTATATAAATTAAAAATTGCTAACACTATAATAGTTTAGGTAAGTTAAACATATAGAGATTTAAAAAAAGATTATATCAGTATTGGATATAATTTTTGAAATGTTAATAAACGTAAGGTTGCTTGAATTGTACATTACTAAAGCTGAGTATAGCATTGAAAAGCAATTGCAATTATTTATTACTGTGAGATCTCATCACTGGATGAAAAAGAACTAAGGGCAGTGAAGATAAGCTGTGTATTATTTGGAGTCAAAGAAACAGCAACGGAGGGATTTTGATCTTATCCAGTTTTAGGCTGAAGGATGTGCAATAATCAGCAATGGGGAAGGACTGGATGAGTCAGCCAAAAATGTGCATGTAATAACTTTTGTTTAACCATCCTGATTTGACATTTTTAAGAAATATCTGGTTGGCTTTCCATACACTAGGCTATCCCCTAGGTTGCCTCACTGGTAAATGTTTAACGACCCTTGGGGTTCTTTGTGATAAATTTGAAAAATGTGGTGCATATGTCTCACCATCAAAGTTTCAATTAGACTCAATTAGCAAAGCGTTGACGTGATGGGAAATGCTGATCCTCCAGTAAATAATTCATTCTTTATGATCATGCTGTTCTCTCTTGTCTGGAAAAAGAGCACAGGGGTGCCAAACGAGTATCTGAAGGCACTAAAGCGAAAAGCTGGCTCAGATTCACCCCGGAGAGCAGCGGAAACAGGAATAAATAATCTGCAATTTAACTGTCAACTGGAAAGCAATTACATAACACCAGAGAGTGGGAAACAAAGCTACCAACTCTTGCTCTGGAATACGGCTGTGAAAGGCCTGTTTTGTTTAAGGTCACATAGTTTGAGTTGAGCACTCTGCAAGCAAGAGACCCTATACCAGTGATGGCGAACCTATGGCACGGGTGCCACAGCTGGCACGTGGAGCCATATCTGCCAGCACGCGAGCCGTTGCCCTAGCTCAGCTCCAGCGAGCATGTGCATGCACGCCAGCTGATTTTTGGCTCGTGTGGAGGCTCTGGGTGGGCGATTTTGGCCTCTGGAGGGCCTCCGGGGTGGCAGGGGGAGCGTTTTCGCCCTGCCCAAGTTCTAAGAGAGCCTCTGGAGCCTGGGGAGCCAAAAAATGGGCCTACTGGGCCCACTGGAAGTTGGGAAACGGGGGGAGTGGGGGGGGGGTCACGCATGCATGTGCAGGGGGTGAGGCAAGTGGGGGGCTTTGAATTATGGTGTGGGCACGCATGTGTGTGCGTTAGCATGTGTGCGTACTATTTCGGCACCCGAGGAAAAAAAGGTTCGCCATCACTGCCCTATACCATTCCGGCCAAATGGCTTGTCACGTAGTGAATATTGTCAGTTGTATGTTTATGCAGGGTGATGCACCCCTATCCTAATATTATGGTACATTCCAATACAAGCAGAACACGTGATGTGATCTTCTGCGCATGTGTGCATTCCTGATTCTCCATTATTCTCTTTGACTTGACTCTTGACCGGAACGGTCGCATTTCCTTAGCAAGAATGTAACTATTCAGAATTTATTGTTTTTGTACCGGAATAAATATTTTCTATTAGACTTTTAATCTCGGTTTTATTTTCTAACTGTCTGGATTCCAAGAAAAGATCCACATCGCCTCTGTGAGATTTATTCTCACCTTAACATGGCTGTCCAATCTCTTCTTTAAAACCTCCAGATGGTGCACCTACAACTTCTGAAGGCAACCCATTCTCTGATGAATTGTTCGCACTGACAGGAAATTTAGTCCGAAATTGGATCTTTCTTTGATAGGTTTCCCTTGACTACTTCTTGTCCTGCCTTCGGTTGCTCTGGAGAGTAAATTGACCTCTTCTTTGATGTGACACCCCTCAAAAATTGGAAGACTGCCATCATGTCTCTTCTAGCTAGTCCTTCTCTTCATTAGACTAGACATACCCAATTCCTGCCACCATTCTTCATAAGTTTTAGCCTCCAGTCCCCTAATCGTCTTTGTTGCACTTTCCTGTGCTCTTTTTAAAGCCTCAACATCTTTTTGTGTATTGTGGTAACCAAAACTGGACACATTATTCCAAGTGTGAGCTTACCAAAACAGTATAAAGCAGTACTAACACCATGTAACTTTGATACTATCCTTCTGTAGCACAGGACTGCAATTCAATGAAATAATTAATCACACAGTGAAATCTCTTAGTGGACCCTGACGTAGCAGCCTGCAAGTTACAGCCTGTATTTGTGAGCAGTTGGTGCTATATATACGTAAAGAAGTCATTTCTGTAAAAGAATGAAGAAAAGACTGTAAATTACAGAATTTGTGCCATTTGTGTGACAATGTCATCACATTAGATACAAATTCCTGCAGTTATTTGCTCTCCAATCTGACGCGCATTTGTGATGAACATTTGCTCCCTTCCCTATTAGTTATTACAAAGTGTAACAGTAGTACACTTAGTAGTAATAATAAAACCATTAGTGGAATGAGTATTGTTTTTATGTTTTTAAATAAATGAAAGAAATGTATTGAAATAATTTTTAAGGCCATTCACCTCAACCCAGTGACTTTAGGAGGGTAATAATGCTTTTAGCAAAATAAAATAACCGTAATGCAATATAGCACAATGTGACTGAGCTTCCAGAAGGAGGAAGGGGAAGGGGAAGAGGAAGAAGAAAAATGGATTTTAGTTTAGAGAAGCAAAACGTGTAGTGTGGTGGTTTGCATCCTGCGCCCAAAGTAGAGGTGGGTTTCAGCAGGTTCTGACCAGTTCTGGAGAAGCTGTAGCAGAAATTTTGAGTAGTTCTGAGAACCGGTAAATACCACCTCTGATTAGCCCTGCCCCCATCTATTCTCTGCCTCCGGAGTCCCAGCTGATTGTGAGGAAATGGGGATTTTGCAGTATCCTTCCTCTGGAGTGGGGTGGGAATGGAGATTTTACAGTATCCTTCCTCTGCCACACCCACCAAGCCACACCCACCAAGCCATGCTACGCCCACCAAGCCACGCCCACGGCACTAAATTTTGAATCCCACCACTGATCCAAAGTCCAAACATACCTCCATCAAGGATGTTTTAAAAATAAATTTGTAAGACTACCCAACTCCTTAATAGTTTTTTTTTTGGGGGGGTGTATAATAAAATCAGTGGTAAAAACAATGCAAATAAAATCCCCCACAAATATCCAGTAGAAGCAAAGCATCCAATCTAAAAATTACTGTACATAGGAAGCAACAGTGAAAACAGGCCCGGATTCTGGTGCTGGTTAGGGGCCTGATGCATCTTGTGGAGAAAATTGTTTCAGAAGGCAGGCGCTGTGAGCAGGGGTGAAATCCAGCACGTTCTGGAGAACTGGTAGCGGAAATTTTGAGTAGTTCGGAGAACCGGTAGCGGAAATTTTGAGTAGTTCGGAGAATCGGCAAATACCACCTCTGGCTGGCCCCAGAGTGGGGAGGAAATGGAGATTTTGCAATATCCTTCCCCCAGGAGTGGGGTGAGAATGGAGATTTTGCAGTATCCTCCCCCTGCCACGCATACTAATCCATGCCCACCAAGCAACACCACGCCCACCAAGCCACGCCAACAGAACAGGTAGTAAAAAAAGTTGGATTTCGCCACTGGCTGTGAGGCCCGCTTCCTAAGCCCCTCAAATGCCATTATGTAATGGAAGAGACCTGCTTGTTCTGCCAAATTGGCAAAATCAACAGAAGTAACATTAAACAGATTGTCCCATAGATAACCAGATCCTCTGCCCGTAGGATTTCTCCAGACAACCTCAGCTTTTTGGGACAATAGATAGTCCTATAGATACGATGGTACTCCTCGACTTACAACCTTAATCGAGCCCAATATTTCTGTTGCTAAACAAGACTGTTGTTAAGTGAGTTTTGCCCCATTTTACAAACTTTCTTGTCATAGATGTTAACTGGATCACTGCAGTTGTTAAATTAGTAACACACACTTGTTAAGTGAATCTGGCTTCCGCATTAACCTTGCTTGTCAGAAGGTCACAAAAGGTGATCATGTGACCCTGGGAAGGTGCAACTGTCGTAAATACATGCTTAAATACAGTACATGCTCTCAGCCAAGCATCCAAATTTTGATCACATGATCATGGGGATGCTGCAACGGTTGTAAGTGTGAAAAATGGTCATAAGTCACTTTTTTCATTTCCGTTGTAACTTCAAATGGTTACTAAAAATAGTTGTAAGTTGAGGACTACTTGCACTTCTCAGAGAACTCTAGATCTTCCAGAGACAGATCTTCCAGTGGAACCTGAGCAGAAAGAATGGGTGCCTTGTTGTCCTCAATCCATACATAGAGAGTCCTTGACTTTTGACTGTAATGGAACCTGGCCTTCACAGGTATAAGTCATGACAGTCATAAAATGGGTCAGGCACACGACCAATCTGATTTTATCACTTTTTTTGTGGCAGTCATCAAGTGAATGTGGCAGTTGTAAAGTGGCCGCCATGTTCATTAAGTGAATGTTCACGGTTGTTAAGTAAACTAATGGTTTGCTATGGGTGCAGTTTTGCCAAATACTGGAAGAAATGCTAGTTTTCCACAAACCATTGTAAACCACAATCACATAACTGCAGGATTCTGCAAAAGGCCATAAATGCAGCCTGGTTTCCAAGCTCCTTAATTTGATCATGTGACCATTGGGGGAGGGGCAACTGTTGGAACTTTGAATGTGCATTGTAAATAGCCCAGGTAGCTCCATTGTAACTTGGAGTGGTCATTAAATGACCACTTGTAAGTTGTAGCAGTCAATGTGAAGGACTGTGGTAGGGAATAGATCTGCTTTGTCCTGATCATTATCTGCTTTCCCCAGCAATTATACTTATTCCTGCGGGGAAAAGCCCACACATTTCATATATTTTATAGCACTCCAGATTTGCTCTTAACAAAGGTGCTTCAAAGCACCTTCCACCCACCTTTAATTTTCCATGTCATTTTGTCAATAGACATGGCTGCTTTGAAGTGTTTCTGGCAGAAACTCCATTGGCGATCTTATAGGTTCTAGAGCAGTGGTGTCAAACTCCAGGCCCGCGGGTTGGATCTGGCCAGAGGTGGGTTCCTCCTGGTTTGGACCGGTTCTATGGAACCGATAGTAACTTGGCAGTCTGGGTCGCTAGAACCGGCAGTGACCCAGGCCTGCCATGCCCCCAAACTAGCTCTCTTGGCGGTACCATAGGTGCCACCATCTTATTTTTTGCTTCTGCGCATGTGCAGAAGCTGTTTTTTGCTTCTGCACATGCACAGAAGCTGGTTTTTTAGCACTGCACATGCGTGCATGTGCGTGGCACATCAAGGAGCAAACCGGCAGCGAAGAAAAACAGAACCCACCCCTGGATCTGGCCCATGGGGTGCTTAAATCTGGACTGTGGGGCCAGCCTAGAAATATCAAAGGACTGGCCCACAGTGCCACAGGGCCGCCCGCATACTAAAATTACAATCCATAAACCGTGTGGCCCATTGTCAGTTTAATACTAAAAGGGAAAGGAATAAGCGGTGCAAAGGGTTTGCCACATTTGTTATACTGTATAACATAACTATGTTAAACACACGACTGACTGATCACCTTCTTCAGGAAGCCAGCGTTGACGCCTCAAAGGAAAGTGTTGAGATAAGAATTACTCTTATCAGAGGCGAAATGAATCTTTTCCTGGAACTCTGACATTGTCAAAATAAACCGCATTATAATTCTAATGAATAAGATATTTATTTTGATACAAAAATAAGAAATCACATACTGGCTATATAAAAGAGATGTTGCTTCGTCATGAAGCAGAGAACAAAAGGAAAAGGAAGGAATGTACACATGCGTACTAGGAACATTAATCACGTGCTCAGGAATGAACCATTATATTTGATAGGGATGCATCTCCCTCCATATACACGTAACAGGCAACATAAAATCACTGCGTGACAGAGAGTGAATATATTCCAAATGATCTTGAATCCTCGGGATCTTCAACATAAATGAGAAGATAGTTATGCCTCGTTTAAATGCAGTAAACAATGCTTCTTTAAGTGAGTAGGTATCCTCCGTTACCTCTGAAATCTGTGTTGCATCCTCCACTCAATAAACTCTCACCTGATTTCCCTGTTTTGTGCAACTTTCGACCTGTCTCCAATTTCCCCTTGACAGGAAATGTTGTACAATGACTGGCAGATCTACAATTCCAGACCACCCTGGAGGATCCAGACTATTTGGACCCTTATTAGATGGGTTTCAAGTACGTTTGGAAAGTACATTGGGCATGATTGAATATGACAAGGTTTGGGAGAATTCCTGATACTTTTCAATCTCTCAGCAGCTTTCAGCGCCATGTTTTACATTGCCTCTGTGAGTTTGGAGTGGGAGGTCCCCGATTTCTATTGGTTTTCTTTCCTGGCGGGTGTTTTCAAATCAGCGCTGGTAACAAGGAGAAATATTTTGCTTTATAGAGTACCTTTCTATCCGCATCACTTCTTTTTAACACCTACGTGAAACTTACGGGTGTAGAAGAACAGACTCAAACAGAATACTTCCAAGATGAAGTGTCGTTATATTTGTGTATCAAACAACTGCATTTAAATGCCATCTTTGACTCTGAGCAGAGTTATATTCCCCCTTTAAGAAATAATTCACAGTTTTGGGGTCTTTCTGATTCACAGCTCCCACTTGATCAGCAGGTGACCTGGAGAACTTTCGCGGAGTTAATTCTTGTGTGTTAACTGTGACCATTTCCGGATCAGAAAGCTCTGCTCATTGTCACATGTATGCTAGTTGCCTCTTGCTTGGGTTATATGTGGGGCTACCTTGAATAATCTTCAGAAGCTACCCCTATACAAAATATAGTACTCTAGGCAGTGCTCAATATAGTCATATGATTCCATTGTTTTAGGACAGTGGTTCCCAAAGTGGGCGGTACAGCCCTCTGGGGGCAGTTGGATGACTTAGGGGGGCGATAAGAGGCAAGGGGGGCGGCAGGGGGGTGCTAAGAGGCAAGGGGGATGGCAGAGGAGTGCTGGAGGTGGGCCCCTCGCAGGGCACAATTCTGCCTGGGGCTCTGTTGGCCGCCAGTCAGCTGAGCACTTCCAGTTCCAACTCTGGCTCAACTCACCCATCACCTCATGTGCCTGTGCGTACCGTACGCTGGCATCCATGCTAAGCCTCATGCGTGCTGTTCTGTTTTGCTTAGCTCGGCAAACTTTCCCTTTTTTAAAAATTAAAAAAGCAGGTTTCTACTACTCCCCCTCCTGCAACTGTAATTCTCTTCAAATCAGATGTGAACAGACACATATTGTAAGTATTCTGATTTTCAGAGCAGAAATGGCAGAAGCAGAAAAATCAAATAAGAAATGTAGACAATATAGTGTGGAATATCTGAAGTATGGATTTATACCAGCACCATCAAACAGCAGCTGCCACAGTGCCTACTATGTGATAAAGTATTTTCTAATGAGGCAATGAAGCCTTCCAGACTGAATGAACGTTTGAAGAAGGCACATCCTGACCAGGCAGACAAGAACCTAAGTTTTTTTTCAATCAGTTCGTGACAAATTTCAAAAATGGCCAACACTGTCACACATGTTTTACAATGCTTCCCAACAAAACACTGATGGTTTGCGTGCTTCATACAACATTTCATTGCTGATTGCTAAGTCTGAAAAGCCACATACTATTGGTGAAGAACGCATCCTACCAGCCATTAGTGAGGTTCTGAGTACTGTTTTGCGTAAGTCACCACATGATATAATTAAGACAATTCCTCTCAGCAACAATTCAGTGCAAAGATGCATAGATGAAATGGCTGAGAATGTGGAAGATGTATTGTGCAGCATACTACGGACAACAGACTTTGCATTACAGCTGGATGAATTAACTTTGCCAGGCAATGAATCTTTGCTTCTTGCTTATGTGCTCTTTATTAAAGACGAAAGTTTGACTCAAGAGTTGTTATTTGTGAGGCAATTAAAAACAGATACTAAAGGGGAGTCAATATTTCATGTTGTTGAGCAGTTTTTCAAAGACAAGGAAATTCCACTTACCAACATACTTGCTTGTGCAACTGATGGAGCACCATCAATGACTGGTCGCTACCATGGGTGTGTTGCTTACTTGAAAAAAGCAGTGCCAAATGTCTTTACCATTCACTGTGTCATTCATCGCCAACATCTGGTTGCAAAAAACCTCAGTGATCACTTACACAAGTCATTACACACTGTCATTACTGCAGTGAACAAAAAGTACATGCTCTCAATGATAGATTATTCTGAGAGCTCTGTGTTGAGAATGATGAAGATTTTGATCATTTGCTGCTTCATACAGAAGTTCATTGGCTATCAAAAGGCAACTGTGTGAGACACTTTTACAATCTTTTTGACACTGTTGTGGAGGTTTTTTTTAAGACAAGAATGCTTTGCTCAGTGATGAACTCAAAGAGATCAGGCATGATATTGCTTATTTATCAGAACTGTTTGCAAAGTTCAATGAAGTGAATTTGCAGTTGCAAGGAAATGTGGTCAATCTTATTAAGGCCAAATCTGTCATCTCTACGTTTATTTCAAAGTTAACTCTATTCAAGCGCAATATAGGCCGTTGCGAGCTATACCAATTTCCGAGTTTGTCTGAGCTAGAAGAGAAAGGTGGGATACAAGATGATGATCTGCAAGTTTTTTGTGACCATTTGGAAATGCTGAATAAAGATATGTCTGAGCGATATCAGGATCTTCTTTTGATGGAAATTCCAGATTGGGTGATAAATCCATTTTCAGATACTGAGGAAGATTGGGTAGTGAAAGAACAACTAATAGAGCTGCAAAATGACATTGAGCTGATGCCAAAGTTTAAGAAATCGTACCAAGAGTTTTGGTTACAGAAGGAAATTTCTGATCGCTATCCTGCACTATGGACAGTGGTTAAGAAGCTCCTTGATGCATTTCCAACATCATATTTGGTGGAACGTGGTTTCAGTGTGGTCATCCAACTTCTCTCCAAACAAAGAAATCTACTCCAGATTACTGAACATGGTGATTTAAGACTCCTGCTAAGTGACTTAAAACCAGACATTGGGAAACTGGTATCACTTCATCAAGCCCATCCATCACATTAAGAATTTACTGAACAGTGAAGTAGTTACTAAATTTTACTGAGTTTACTAAGCTAGTAGTTACTAAGGTTCTTGATAAATGACTATCAGACTTTGAAAATCTGCTATCACTGGATCATGTTCATTAATTTTGCTGAATTAACAAAATATTTTTAAATTGGATTTTGAATAAACATGCAATTAATTGTTACAGTTTTGAATTTTACTGTTACTATCTTCCTTAGTGGATCGTGCAAACTGCTATTCTGAACAATGCTATTTATAGGGGTGGGGGGCACTGAGGATGAGTTTGTAGCACCAAGGGGGCGGTGGACTGAAAAAGTTTGGGAACCACTGTTTTAGGAGCTGCCGTGGTTGCTAGTTGGCTACTTGATATGATTAAAGATGGTGGTTGTTTCCTTTAAGACCTTACTTGACTCTGGACTTGGTTATCAAACAGACCATCTTCTACCATTTTCATCTGCCTGCCCAATCAGATTGAAGAGGCTCAACATCGACCAGATCTTGTCTACATGAGAATACCATCTCTCAGTGGAAGAGGGACATATTTTAATTGATTCTTACATTCTGGAAACTCCTTCCTGGGAAGAACCCATGAACAAGAAAATTGAAAACCTGAGTCTTCCAACCTCATGAGGCAGTCATGCTGTGATTGAAGATTTGAATCTCACATGTTTGGGTACATTTTGGCTTTCTGTATACTTTTGATACTGTATTTGGTTTATTTTATGAGCCGGTTTATTCTGATATTACTCACAGTAGTTGTTCAACAACTTGCACCTTGAATCACCAATTGCAACAGATTAGTAATTATCTGATGTAAATAACAAGGAGCATTCGCTGGATTCAAAGCACAGAAGAGTTTATTGATATGACCTATACTGTACACAAGAATCAAGCCACCAAGTGCTAAATTGGTGCGAGATAAGGATGAATGGAATTCACAGGGAGTTGGATTTGGATGTCTTATGACAAAGCAATGATTCCAAACTGATGACACATATAACTCCGCCTTCCATCTCTGCCTGCTTTTCTCCCACAGTAATCAATGCAGTTCTTGCAGCAGTTACACAACATATTCCAACAGTCCAATGGGTATATGGGCCACCACATTTTTTGTAGCACCAAAAGTTTTCACCGATTTTCAGGGAAACCCTCAGCAAATTCTATTAACCCAGTTAGAAGACAAGAACATGACTTCCAAATTGGGGACAGGATTTGGTGATGGCAGCAGAACCAGGAAATATCATATCTAAGTCCTCTATATCTAATTATGGAGGACTATATTTCCCATTGTTTCTTAAGGAATGCCCCAAACCAACTACCCTCACATTTATCTAGTCTACAGTTCGTGTCAGCTGTTTGCCGAAGTGCGAAATAAGGTGCGGGTGTCCTTACCCTCCAGCAAGTAATGGGATTAGAGATGGAGCATTCTGGTGTATTTCAACAGAATGATTGAGAACAGTTCTAAAAACCCAGAGAGCCATTTCCATGATAAGCCTGTTCAGAAATTTTAATTAGGAACAGAAATTGGGATTTTTCTTTGTTGCGTTGATGCTTCCAAAGCCACAGGAAACCAATTAACTTTCTTATTGGATCCATACATTACTTCCTAGGGAGGGTAAATACGATAGTGGAAGGTTCTTCGTATTAATCGCTGCCTTTTGGCCTTCATAGAAAACCGGTTAGTTGGAGCTGATGAAACTATTAGGAAGCTAATATGAAAGTAAAACTTTTATCTTCTCTAGCAAAAAGGATAGGATACTCAAAAATGCTTTTGTGCCATTATACGATTCCTGCACAAAGTTAAATTCTGATAAGAAGGCAGCTTAACGGAAACATTGATGGATGAAATGCCTGTGACATCAATCTCTACATTGCCATAGCAATGAGATGTACAACATTTTCAAGATCTGTTTTTGATAGCAATGAAGACTTCAGCTGGCCTTTTGAGGAATAGAGGCAGGCCCATTGTTCAAAGTACTGGGTGAATTTATATTTTGGAAATTAGATTCCTGCCTGTATTCACATGAACAAAGTAGTCTACCCAGAAATACATCCTGTGCCTCTTGATACACTTTTGTGCTTCTCCAGAATCACATTTTCCAAACTGGATTACAAATTAAAATAGGAGTTGGAGGTTTTTTTTTAAAGTGGTTCCTTAATTTATATTTTGGAAATTAGATTCCTGCCTGTATTCACATGAACAAAGTAGTCTACCCAGAAATACATCCTGTGCCTCTTGATACACTTTTGTGCTTCTCCAGAAACACATTTTCCAAACTCAATTACAAATTAAAATAAGAGTTGGAGTTTTTTAAAGTGGTTCCTTAATTTATATTTTAGAAATTAGATTCCTGCCTGTATTCACATGAACAAAGTAGTCTACCCAGAAATACATCCTGTGCCTCTTGATACACTTTTGTGCTTCTCCAGAAACACATTTTCCAGACTCAATTACAAATTAAAATAAGAGTTGGAGGTTTTTAAAAAGTGGTTCCTTAATTAATATTTTAGAAATTAGATTCCTGCCTGTATTCACATGAACAAAGTAGTCTACCCAGAAATACATCCTGTGCCTCTTGATACACTTTTGTGCTTCTCCAGAAACATATTTTCCAAACTGAATTACAAATTAAAATAAGAGTTGGAGGTTTTTAAAAAGTGGTTCCTTAATTAATATTTTAGAAATTAGATTCCTGCCTGTATTCACATGAACAAAGTAGTCTACCCAGAAATACATCCTGTGCCTCTTGATACACTTTTGTGCTTCTCCAGAAACATATTTTCCAAACTGAATTACAAATTAAAATAGGAGTTGGAGGTTTTTTAAAAGTGGTTCCTTAATTAATATTTTAGAAATTAGATTCCTGCCTGTATTCACATGAACAAAGTAGTCTACCCAGAAATACATCCTGTGCCTCTTGATACACTTTTGTGCTTCTCCAGAAACACATTTTCCAAACTCAATTACAAATTAAAATAAGTTGGAGTTTTTTAAAGTGGTTCCTTAATTTCAAAAGGCAAAGCAAACCCTCAGTCTCCATGTAGCACCATACAAGAATGTTTATGGTGCCTTGGGAAGATCTCTTGTGTGTTTCATGATATCTTCGTCCCCCTCTTCTTTGTGGCAGCTCCTCAAATACTGGAATACTGCTATCATGTCACCCCCTAATGCTTCTCTTCATTAAACTAGACCAGGGGTAGGCAAAGTTGGCTCTTCTATGACTCGTGGACTTCAACTCCCAGAATTCCTAAGCTAGCATGATTGGCTCAGAAATTCTGGGAGTTGAAGTCCACGAGTCATAGAAGAGCCAACTTTGCCTACCCCTGAACTAGACATATCCAATTTCAGCAACCATTCTTTGTATGTTTTAGCCTCAAGCCCCCTAATCATCTTTGTTGCTCTTCTCTGCACTCTTTCTAGAGTCTCAACATCTTTTTTAAATTTCTTGCCACAGTTGTTAAGTGAAACATTGGAGGTGTTAAGTTAGTAACAGGGTTATTAAGTGGATCTGACTTTGCTTGTCAGAAGTTTCCAAAAGCTGATCATATGACATTGAAATTTTTTTTAAAAAAATGGCGGCGCCCAGGCACCGGCAACCGACCGCACTGGTACTATGATGTCACCAGCGGGCCGCTACTGGTGCTATAGAGTGGACCGCACCGGTAGGAACCCACCACTGCTTCATGCCAATTACATGAATGTCATCCCTTACTTTATTCACCTAGTGCAGGGCTATGAAACTTGTGGCATCTCAGCGGCGTCATGTGACTATCGGGGCTTTTTCTCCATTTGCTAAACTGGGCATGGGTGTGGCCAGCATGTGATGCATCAGGCCTGTGGGCCGCGAGTTTGATAACCCTGACTTAGTGTATCATCCAGATAAAACTGATGTTAGTGGCAACCCATTTTAAGTGATGATTTTCATGGTTTCTACTGAAGGCCTATACCAGTGATGGCGAACCTATGGCACGGGTGCCACAGGTGGCACGCGGAGCCATATCTGCCAGCACATGAGCCATTGCCTTAGCTCAGCTTCAGCGCGCATGTGCGTGCCCGCCAGCTGATTTTTAGCTCGCACAGAGGCTCTGGGAGGGCGATTTTGGCTTCCAGAGGGCCTCCGGGGTGGCAGGGGCGGGGAGCTTTTTCACCTTCCCCAAGCTCCAGGAAAGCCTCTGAAGCCTGGGGAGGGCGGAAAACGAGCCTATCGGGCCCACTGGAAGTCGGGAAACGGGGGAGTGGGGGGGGGTCATGCACGCATGCGCAGGGGGGTGGGGTGAGTGGGGGGCTTTGAATTATGAGTGTGGGCACGCATGCACGTGCGATAGCATGCGCACACACTATTTCGGCACCCGAGGAAAAAAAGGTTCGCCATCACTGGCCTATACTATTATAAGTAACATACAACGTTAGCAGCTGTAAATAGATTTTCCTCAAATACAAATATTGCTGTGGGGATATGGAATGTTTATAAATACAATACTGTGGCTGAAATTAAGTACGGTAGTTGATGGTCTAGGGCTCATATCCAGATGGAGTCATTAAGACAAAGTGTGTCAGTGAGAACAATTAATCAATAGAACAGCTTGCCTCTTGGAGTTCTGTATGCTCCATCATTGGAGGTTTTCAAGAAAAGATTTGACAGTCATTTATCCAGGATGGTATAAGGGCTAGAAGACCTCCAGGGTCCCTTCAACCTCTATGATTCTATGTTCTATGCATTGTCATAAAATACAATTGCAAGAAGAATTAGACAGGAAATGGGGATGGGTGAGAGTACAATTGTCCACGCAAGGTGAAAAAATAGATGAAATGTACAATATCCAAATGCTTAAATATATTTTAAATTCATATTTTTAAATTTTTTAAATTTTTTTTATTAAAGCTGCTAAAAGAAGTCTAGCACAAAAAGAAACAAGACCACCAGAGGACTAATTTCAAAGCTTTGACTGTTATATAGGCTCAGAGACATTAGCCTTAATGAATTACATCTCAAATTACAGTAAGCTTTGAGGTCTGCTAGCCCTCTGCAACATTATTTGGTGATTGTTTAGGATGGATGGTTATTTAATAGAATATACTTCGAAGAGGGCTAGAGGGCGCTCTTTCATTGTGTAAAAGCTTCACTGAATCTCAGGGGCAAACTCAGTCTGCATCCATGCTGCATATGAGCCCAATTCGATGTCTGTTCATTTCAACGTTTGGTTGCAACAGAAATATCACTTCCAATTAAATTATATCTAATCTATTGATGATGAAACTAAAGGTAGCTCTCAACTTATGATCACCGCAGGGACTGACAACTTTGCTGTTAAACAATGAAGCCATTGTTTAGGTCAATGACCGCACCTGATTTTTCCAACCTTTTTTGTCATGATTGTTAAATGAATTGTGATAGTTAATGAGCCACCATGGTCATTATTTTATTCAGCGTATGGCATATGCAGAGGTCATGCAATTATTGATATACAGCAATAATAAACACTTCATACATACAAACACAAATATACATGCATATAAAATATGTGGCCAATACCATATATGAGATAAAATATTAAATTAAGGTAAAGCCAATCATACTGACCCCCGGTCACTTTGATTGTTGAAAAGGTTGCAAATGGCAATCATATACCCCCAGGGTGTTGCAATTGTCATAAATACATGCTGGTTGCCAAGCACTGGGATTTTGATCATACGACCGTGTGGACACTGCACAATCATAAGTGTTAGGACTGGATGTAAGTCACTTTTTTCAGCATTGTCATAACTTACAACAGTCACATTAGCAACCATTCAAGGCTAGATCATAAAACCATGATGTGGGATGCTACCAATAGCTGTAATAGTGGCTTGGTTGTTGGTATGGTAACCAGACCATTGAAACTTCAAATCCAGGTCATAAGTACCCTGCAGGAAGGTTCATCAGAACCTTGAAGAACTAAGGACTGGCTGTAAATTGAGGGTTACCAGTATAACAAAGTGTGCAAATGCATGCTCTTAGACATAGCTATTTTTAAAAATAATTTCAACAAATATTCATTCCTTGCTACAGACTACATGGGGACCATTACTTTTTTTTAACCAGCATTTGTACATCTTAATATTTCTCCATCCATTTTTCCATTGTTAGTTACCATTCAATTCAAGTATATAAATCTATCAGTTGACTTTAGTTTTTCATCCTTTGAATATAGCTTATTAACTATTGTTCCTTCCATTTTCCCTGTCAAACACAACTACCGTACTCTTTGAAGCATTAATTTTCAGATCCATATTCCTTGCTGCATTCTGCAATCTATCTAATCGTTTAGATGTTCAGCCAAACCACATCATTTGCATGCAAAAATACTAGTACAGCAGTAAATTATATTTTGTTTACTAAAATCAAGTAAAGTTGGCACTAAGTAAACTTCTGTGGGGAAGATATTTCGTTACCAGAAAAATACAACAGTAAATGCAAAATATATTTGGAAAAAAAGCCTTCAGCCTCCGAACTTCATGTGTCAGATGATTGCTGCAACTCTTAGATTGGGTGATTAGTAGCAAAAACTCTTTAACTATTCTGCTGAAAATACTAATGATCTGTGTTGAGTCTGGTGAAGGAAGAGGCTAGAGGCAGCTCTAAGACAACAGCTCTTTATTAACTATGTATACAGATCCAGCAAAGAGCCAGGCTGACAACTTCCCCTTTTATAGGGAGCTGTCAGATGGCTTAGCCAATCAGCGGTCTCCATTTTCCCGCTTGAATAGCGGACCTTGGAGTAACCAGGCAGTCTCAATATACAACAATCTGAAAGCTTTAGTAAAGAAAATTAAGGACCAAGGTGAAAAAAAATGGGGCTAAAATTAAATATAAAGAAGAATGACAATGCCAGCCTTAGAATTGACAATGGATGTGAAAGTGGTGATTAGGTCCTGCTTTTCAGGGTCACCATGGCTACTGGTTAAGACAATGGGCATGTTGAACAGAAGGTTGACAGTGAGACCCAAGCACTGTGTGACGGGTTGAGGTCCTGGCCAGTGGTGGGTTCTAAATTAGATCGCCACCAGTTTGTGTGGGCGCTTGTTCACACGCGCCTCCCACTGCTGCTGGTACTGGTTCTAAGAACTGGTCCAAACTGGGAGCAACTCACCGCTGGTCCTGGCCTTGCCTCAGCTCCTGCCCACCTAGCAGTGCAAAAGCATGCAAATGTGACTAGATAAATAGGTACCACCTTGGTGGGAAGGTAACAGTGTTCTGTATTCCTCGGCTTATAGTCATGCTGGCTATATGACCACAGAAACATCTTCTGATAATGCTGGCTCCCTCAGCTAAGACACAGATATGACCACCGCCCCTAGAATTGAACATGGGAAAACCTTTACCTTTTTTATCAACAATAAACAAAGTCAAGAGATATTATTCACCACAAACTAGCACTTAGTAGAGGAACCATGAATTTGCTGATTAATACAGAGAGCTGAAGATACAGGGATGAATTCTATAAAATGCTATGAGGTATGGAATGAAAATGTAATGTATTTGGTAGCATTTTAAAAGACAGTGATAAGTTGCTAATGTTAAATATGCTTGTTTGGATGGAGCAGTTTGTTCTCACAGTTTTCTATTTTTGGGAGGAATTTTACTCTTTTTTACTTTTTTAAAATGGATTTTTGTAATGGATTTTTGCATCAGGTTTATTTGTTTAATATACCTTGGAAATAGGTATATTAATAATACCTATTAATTCCAATAAAACTATTGGAAAAAAAGAAAAGATGTTTTAAATGCCATGATGTGCCTATACCTAGAAATATCAAAATTGTGCAAGCCATGCTATTTGCTGTGGCACTCAATAGAAGGGAAAGTGTCTTTGAAGAAGCAGGATCATAAAATTATTGATGCCTTTGAATTAAGACTACACTTGGAATATTGCATCCAGTTTTGCTTACCACAATGTAAAAAAGATGTTGAGACACTAAACAGAGTACAGAGAAGAGCAACAAAGATGATTAGGGAACTGGAGGCTAAAACATATGAAGAATGGTTACAGGAATTGTGTAGGTCTAGTTTAATTAAAAGGAGGACTAGTGGTGACATGAAAGCAATGTTCCAAGATTTAAGGGGCTGCCACAAACAGGAGGGGGTCAACCTATTCTCCAAAGCACCTAAAGACAGAACAAGAAGCAATGGATGGAAACTAATCAAAGACAAGTTCCAAGCTAGAATTAGGGAGACATTTCCTGACAATGAGAACAATTAATGAGTGGAATGACTTACCTCCAGATGTTGTGGACACACTTTTAAGAAGAGATTTGATAACCATTTGTCTGAAATAGCAATAGCACTTAGACTTATATACCGCTTCATAGTGCTTTTCAGCCCTCTCTAAGCAGTTTGCAGAGTTCAGCATATTGCCCCCAACAATCTGGGTCCTCATTTTACCCACCTCAGAAGGATGGAAGGCTGAGTTAACCTTGAGCCGGTGAGATTTGAACAGCTGAACTGCTGAACTTGCAGTCAGCTGAACTTGCAGTGCTGCTTTTATCCACTGCGCCACCTCAGCTCCTAAATGATATAGAGCAGGGGTGGCCAAACTATGGTTCTTTGAGGACCTGTGGACTTCAACTCCCAGAATTCCTGAGCTAGCCATGCATGCATGGCTGGCTCAGGAATTCTGGGAGTTGAAGTCCACAGGTCCTCAAAGAACCATAGTTTGGCCACCCCTGATATAGAGTCTCCTACTTGAATAGGGAGCTGGACTAGAAGACCTTGGTTCAACCAAATGCTTCAACGATCTGCTAAAAGGATGCAGATTACCAGCTGTCTGCAAGGAATATAAATCCTTCCATTCCCCACTATCCTGTCAGAGCTAAAGAAGCTTCTTGGATGAGAAGTGAAACGTCTTCAAAAGAAAAAACCGGAAAGTCCAGTTGTCTCCTGAAAAAGCACCTTTGGGATATGTTTTGTCTTGGCTTAAATCCTGAATCCCTCCAGTACAACAGAGTTTCCTGTGATTTAGATATGCTGGCAAAATTTTTTTTGATATAAAATCCAGAGTACTTGCATGGAAGACAATGTGTACTGGCCTAACTCATATAATATAATATAATGTGGTTTATTTGTTTTGATTTAAACTGTTAGGCGACCTCATACCTTGTGTCTTGCATACTGTATATCTTATCTTATATTATCTGCCACAATGTCCTACCTGTCAATGAATACTTCAGCTTCAACCGCAACAATACACGAGCACACAATAGGTGCAAACTTAATGTAAACCGCTCCAAACTCGACTGCAGAAAATATGACTTCAGCAACAGAGTGATCAATGCCTGGGATTCACTACCTGACTCTGTGGTTTTTTTCCCCAAACCCCAAAAACTTTAACCTTAGACTGTCTACAGTTGACCTCACCCCATTCCTAAGAGGTCTGTAAGGGGCGTGCATAAGCACACCAACGTGCCTACCATCCCTGTCTTACTGTCCTATTGTCCTCATTTATCTGTACTTCTTTGCTTATGTTATGTTTATACAAACACCTACCAGTACTATTTTGTACATGTTTGACAAACAAAATAAATAAATAAAATAAAATAGAATAAATATACTATTCTGTGAATTCCAATTCACAGTCTATTCAGTTTACCATAGTTATGTGATGGGTTCATAAAATGGATGAACCAGTTCATTGTATTCTTTGTTCTAAAAATTTCATGTACAATAATAATAATAAAGAGATATGATAAACTGAGTGCCGGAAAAAGAAAATGACTTAATTGTCCAGGCTTTAGCCTGGATTTAACAAATTGATATGAAGGGAGACTGACAAGATAATTTCTTTGGACTTTTTCTTGGTGAATGATAAAACTTAACTGTAGCTTGCATTGCATGATGAAATCTGTGTGATGCAGGACACCCATTTTTAATGTCCTCATTTTTGTATGAGACAAAGATGCGGAAAAATGTAAGTCTCAGTTACTTTGACATGGAAGTCATTTTAAGATTTGTAATCTGCTGACATCCCTGTTTGCTCAGAGTAACTGCTGGAAAGATTGGGCGATATATTTTGCTGGTTATGTTATCTCTGACAAAATTGAACGCATTCTTGCCTGTTAGACTTTCTCAATAAAGCTTTCATTGTGTCTTCCTTATGTGGGAAGTGATGAGTGACCCTGATATTTCTCTGCTCAAACCATATCAATAAAAAAACAGTTCTGGATGGATGATTCTCCGTTGATTCTTAATGAAGTGTCGTTTTATGGAATGTCAGAAAGTCGTGAAATTGAGAGGTGTTATATATTAGAAAGTAGGACTTTTGACACGCTGTAAAGGCTCCACTGTACAAGAAATACACCGATTCAACTCACTTCCCCTTCAGGTTCATCAATCATACTCTTAGAAATAAATACATGAAAAAGAACATTGATTGTTGGCTCAAACTCCTGAGCGTAAGTCAAGATTACTGTTTGCTGAACCAAGTATATTACTTAATGAATCCATCATCAAAGCCAGCACTCCTTGAAAGTGACTGGATGCCATAGGTTTTCTGGCATGGACTAGAATTCTAATTCTCAGCAGTATGGAATTATGCATTTCAGGTAGTAGTGGGTTCTAAAACCCGTTGCTACCGGTTCGCATGTGCCGCTTCTGCACATGCGCAGAAGCATCCCGGGCAGGTGGGCGGAGCGTCCTGCCACCGGCGCTACCGGTTTGCAGAACCAGGCCAAACCGGGAGCAACCCACTGCTGATTCCAGGTTGTTTTAAGGAATTCAGTGCCTTATATGAGTGGGATTATCCGTTTTTATTTTAAAGGGATTGGATCTAGGCAGTGCAAGATACCATTTTGTTTAGCATTTTTATTCTTTGACAGACATATATCTTATTACGATTGTGTGGCGTCATATTATGATGATTTTATCATGGTTTTACCCAGGAGTGGGTTCTAATTTACCTCACTGTGGGCGCGCCTCGAGCGCAGTTCCGAAAAATCCAATAATAATAATAATAATAATAATAATAATAATAATAATAATAATAATAATAATAATAATAATAATAATAATAACAACAACAACAACAACAACAACAACAACAACAACAACAACAACAACAACAACAACAACAACAATATTTTATTAATTTTATTTGGTTTTAAAAATGTATACGAGGTGTTCAGAATAAAAGCTTCCCCTTGGCAATTTCCAGAAAGTTTTAACCCCAAATCTAAAAAAGAAAAAAAAAATGAACTTGAGAACAAAGAAGTGCAAAATATAAAGAGCAAAAATTGCTTAACAGAATAGTTGAAATATTAACATATGCTAGATTTATATTTTACCTTTTTTCCAGGAGATTCCATAGGGATTTCCATTCATTTTATCCCAGCAGCTACAATCCTGTGAATTTGGTTGAGCTGAGACAAAATCATCTTGGGAATTGATTTATTTAAAACATTTCTATACTATTTCCCATTAAAAATGAGCTCATAGCAGTTAACAATTAACAATTGCAATTACTGTTTAAAAACCATTGTTCCAAACCACTACTGTAATACACCTGAAGACACTTGATTTAAAAAAAATGATGCAAATGTACAAATGTGAAAAAAGAAGATAATACCTTAAATCAGTTGAAAGAAAAGGCAGCAATTAAAAAAACCTTATTTGGAACATGAAGGCTACCCGGCATACTCTTGTTATTTTATGCACTCTTGCTTTAAATAAGATTATTTTCCAAAATGCGATTAATTTACAAGTAGTAGTAGATTAAGTAGTAGTATAAGTTGTAGAGAGCCTGTTTTGTGTAGTGTAGTTTTTTTCTAGCCCTAACCTTATGATCTTCCCAGCTCTTACTGGCTTGCAGGCTCTTTCATTGTTACTCTCTCCAAAGAAGGTTTTTTTAAGTCCTAACCACGGGATAAAATAATGTGCTGAAGCTGACCAGACTAAGGATGCTAGCCAGATGAATACCTGGTAGGCAGATTGTTTTCCCCTATTTTCCTCCCCAAAAACTAAGGTGCGTCTTATACTCCGGTGTGTCTTATACTCCAAAAAATACAGTAGGTGGGCAAGGGGGTGCAGAATAAAAGACTTGGAAGGGAGGTCTTGGAGGTCTTTTAGTCCAACTCCCTGATCAAGCAGGAGACCCTATAACATTGTGGACAAATGGTTACACAATCTCTTCTCCTGCTGTCGTAAATGCAGGCGGGCTGCCAAGCGCCTGGATTTTTATCATGTGACCATGGGGGGCACAGCTATAACTTTGGTCCTAAGTCCCTTTGTTCAGTGCCACTATTTCAAATGGTTGTTGAAAGAATGGTCATAAATCAAGGATTACCTGTACATATAGCGGTAGAAACAGAATCTGAGAAGATTAACTGAAGCCTTCCTATTAGTCTGAAAGGTTAAAGCTGGCTGTGTTTCAATCTAATACAAAGCAAAATGCAGAGGTATAATAGTGGTGTACCTTGTGGGAAACGATAGCTGTGCAGGGTCAACTGTATCCCCACATCAAAAAGGACCCCCTCCCCCCCTTTTTTGCAAGGACCATGGAAGTTTACAACCAAACAGGACAATTCCAAAGCTGGTACTCCTTTCTTGGAGTCCTTTCTTTTCTGTAGTGATAGTCTCTTTATCAGTGTTCCAAATAGCATCGAAAATTAAATCAGAGTCTGAGGCAAAGTATTCCTCAAGGTTCCAATTTATTAGCAGAGCCATGTTGGCACATCTGGGAGAAACCCGAATCTGAAGTCCCAGGGGTTTCTCCACCCAGCTGAAAGTTCAAGTCCTTGTCCTCATACCCCCAAGTCCACCATGTTGACCAATCTTCATCTGCCAACTTGGCAGCAACTCCCATCTCCTTCCGTGCAGGTGCAGGGGTGCGAAGACAAAGGATGACCTTGACCATCTGGAAGGAATTTGTTATGGCTACATGCAGACATCCCCCATGCAATGACCCCTCCCAAATGCCCACAGCCAAGCATACATTTTAAACTAGCATAAAGTGTATCAGGCCAAAGACCCCAACTAAAATGGCTTCGACCTGACACTCATAAAATTTAAAAGTTGCAAGCTCATCATGGCACACTTCTCTGCTGCATGAAACTTTTAATATTCTGCTCTTCCTCTTTTTATTTTTATCATCTGTATTGCTTGGTGCCCCTATAATTTCAGGAAAGACAGCTAGCTTTACAGTCTTTTAAATGAAAAGCTTCACCTACTTATTATAATGCAGACCACGTTCCAGCATTCTTAACCTTGATGGCATCTTTTTTGGGCCAAGGTCTCCAATCCTTGCTAAAGAAATTTTAGGAGAGCCTGAATCAGCTCTTATTGAAATGTCTTTCAATATTCAAGCTCAGAGGGTGATTTATTTGGGAAAACAAAATTGATTCAATTTGACACTTGGAATTACATTGCCAAATGGGGGTTGACTTGGCTCAGAAAGTTGATCCAATTCAATTCAACGATTTAACATTGCTTGTAAGAGTCAGAAAGCCAGTTCAACGTGGGGATTTGATCAAATTATTTTTGAGCTGAATTCTCAAATCAGAATTTTATGCCGCCCTAATTATGTCATATTTTTTGTGTCTTTGCAAACAAGATTGAAAGTTAGGTTTCAGAAACTGCTTTGTATCTTGCAACCTACAATTACAGATAAAACAACAGAAAACAAAACAAGGAAGAAAGGAAAGAATTCTCTCTCATTTAAGCGTTTTTCCAGGAGAAAAGAGAAAGAACAGGTTCACAATACTGTACAATTCCAACCAGGATTATTCCTCTTCTATTGTCTATGGATTTTATCATTCTGTGCCCACATTATTATTACAAAAATCTATGTTTCCATACGGTATGCTTTTTCTCCATAAAAAACATATATGTGTTTGTATGTGTGTGTGTGTGTGTGTGTGTGTGTGTGTGTGTGTGAAGTTAATCTTCTGAAAGAAGTAGTATCTTAGTAGTATCCATAAGGTATGCTGAAAAAGTCAAGATGGCAATCAACAAGATGTGATCAAAGCTTTGACTGTTGTACATAAAAAAGAGAGGACTTTGATCACACTGTGGCAGCTGTAACCCATTTTGACTTTTTTGACCTTATGAGACCTTATTTGACCTTAAGTAATGGGGAAGCTTCAATCATCTTGCTTTAAAAAAACATATCCATATCTCTTGAATAAATGTAGAGACCCTTTTTGCATTTATCAGGAAGGCATTTTTTTTTGAGCATACATGCTGTAACTTTACAACTTCTAGTAATTCTTTCTGTTTCCAAGAATTTTACATATTTTTATAAAAGGAGGAATGGAACAATACCTTTAGCAAATTATAATTACCCAGGAATTTGGGGGTGGGGGAAAGTGACATTTGTAAGACAATTAAATTTGTAAGAAATTAATATGGATTTTTTATTACTGATAAATCCAGTTAAGGATAGCACTTAGCTGATCTTGGCTGAACTCAGAAAAGCCAAGGAAGTTTTGATCTAATCAATGCTTGGACAGAAAATCTACCTGAAGACCAGACCAGACCAGAAAGAAGGAAGAAAGGTAGGTAGAATAGAATAGAATAGAATAGAATAGAATAGAATAGAATAGAATAGAATAGAATAGAATAGAATAGAATAGAATAACGGAATTGGAAGGGACCTTGGAAGTCTTCTAGTCTGATCCCCTGCTTAGGCAGGAAACCCTACACCACTTCAGACAAATGGTTATCCAACATCTTCTTAAAAACTTCCAGTGTTGGATAATTCACAACTTCTGGAGGCAAGCTGTTCCACTGATTAATTGTTCTAACTGTCAGGAAATTTCTCCTTAGTTCTAAGTTGCATCTCTCTTTGATTAGTTTCTACCCATTGATTCTTGTCCTGCCCTCAGGTGCTTTGGAGAATAGCTTGACTCCCTCTTCTTTGTGGCGACCCCTGAGATATCGGAACACTGCTATCATGTCTCTCCTAGTCCTTCTTTTCATTAAACTAGACATACCTAGTTCCTACAACGGTTCTTCATGTTTTAGCCTCCAGTTCCCTAATCATCTTTGTTGCTCTTCTCTGCACTCTTTCTAGAGTCTCAACATCCTTTTTGCATTGTGGCGACCAAAACTGAATGCAATATTCCAAGTGTGGCCTTACCAAGGCATTATAAAGTGGTATTAACACTTCACGTGATCTTGATTCTATCCCTCTGTTTATGCAGCCTAGTACTGTGCTGGCTAGGTAGGTAGGTAGGTAGGTAGGTAGGTAGGTAGGAAGGAAGGAAGGAGACCAGACTAGTCACCAGAAATCAAGATTAACTTGAGAAAATACTATTAATAAACATTTATTGTTCTTGAATCTCTTGATTTTTTTCATAACTGGAGTACATCATACTGATCGTTTAGCATTGTTCTCTTGTTTTATTTCTTTCCCATTTGTCCTCTGAGCTCCCACTACTTAGTCCCTTCAGAATCTAAATTCTGTACATAAGAAAGTATATGAATAATTCAAAAGGAAGGCTACGCATACCTCTTTTGATTAATGGTTTGGAAGGCAGATGGTGGGTCTTTCTTAGCAAAGAAAGAAAAAGAAGAATGGGACAAAGCAAAGATATAAGAACTTGTCAAGTTGATGGACAAGGAATAAAGATAAGTACAAGGGAAACAGATTTATCCAAAATTATTACCCATTACTAAAGAGGCAAGAGGAAGGAAGCCAGTAATGTAAGAAGGGAGCCATTTATTATTTTTAAGAAAGAGAGTTCCAATATCTTCCTTGCCTATGTCTTAAAAGCTGATAGAGGTTTGGACTTTTTTATTTTGTTGAGTATCTGCACCCTGGTGGAAGTTCCTTCAAGCCACTGAAGATGAAAATGTCATTATTGGTTGGCCTATCTTGAGTCTGAACTTATTTTCTAAAATGTAAAAAAATTAATTATTATTAGGGAGGAAACATACCATCACTGTTCAATGAATAGTATTTCTATCTCAACCATTGCTTCAAAATGAGCTGAGGTGGCGCAGCGGTTAGAGCGCAGTACTGCAGGCCACTTTAGCTGACTGTGATCCGCAGGTCAGCGGTTCAAATCTCACCGGCTCAAGGTTGACTCAGCCTTCCATCCTTCCGAGGTAGGTAAAATGAGGACCCAGATTGTTGGGGGCAATGTAAATATACATTGCTTACTGGTGTAAACCTTAGAGAGTGCTTGCACTGTGAGGCGGTATATAAATATCACTAATAAATAAATAATAAATAAATAAAATGGCCTTATTTTTAAGGCATATTTATTCATAGTTAACTGATCCATGATTTACTGGATAAAGCAGATCACCTGGTTTAATTCATATAATATTCAGCAATGAATTTCAGTCTTCAAAGAATAACCAATCTTGGGTCTTTCATGGCTATTCTGTATTTGATGGCTATTTAGACCAACTCTAATACACATAGTGTAATAAACCAAAGGATTAGTGGAGGATAGAGAAACTTACATCCCGGTGAATACCAACCCAATTTAGAAGTTGGACAACCAGCTCATGAGAATGTTCAACCACCTAAGAAAGAGCAAATCATAAGAACAGCAGTGGATGAAAAGTAGTGGATCCATCCAGTCTTGGCCAGTCTGGCGAAGAGAAGGACCAGGGGTGACATGATAGCAGTGTTCCAATACTTGAGGGGATGCCACAGAGAGGAGGGGGTCAGGCTGTTCTCTATGGCACCAGAAAGCCAAACAAGGAATAATGGATGGAAGCTGACCAAGGAGAGATTCAACCTGGAAGTGAGGAGAAACTTTCTGACGATGAGAGCAATCAACCAGTGGAACAGCTTGCCAGCGGAGGTTGTGAGAGCCCCAACACTTGCGACCTTCAAGGGGAGACTGGACTGCCATCTGTCTCAAATGGTGTAGGAACTCCTGCTTGAGCAGGGGGTTGGACTAGATGACCTACAAGGTCCCTTCCAACTCTAATAATAAATCTAAATCCTTCCATGCTTCTAGTGAGGCCCAAAAATACACAACCCCAACATACCTCTTCATCCAATTCTATCAATATTAGGGACTCCAACTTACAACATGTTTGGATATTTCATAGAGGGGAATCAATACTCTTCCCCGCTACAGTGCCTCCGGAAATCAGTGACCCAAAAATAAAAGAAGATGAAATCATGGCCTCATTTGATGTCATTCATGCCCATAAATCCAGTTCTAGTGAAAGAATCCATGGCAGCAGTACTATGCAATACCCCACCCCCCAACACACCTAGCCAAATACACAAAGATTGAACTAGCCAGAATCATGGACCTCATCCACCTCTGCCTCTCTACCTATTTTCAGTTTGATGTACAGATATAATAACAAATCAGAGGAACACCCATGGAATCACATTCCCAGGTTTCATAGCAGAGACTGGTATAATGCAACATCTAGAAACTATAGTACTCCCACACATACAACGAAAAGTGTTTGTCTTAGTCATAATAAAAAAGGAATAACTAAAGAAGACACATGAAACAATCAGCAGTGTCTTCAAAGGGATAAAATTCACAAAGGAAAGAGAAAAGAGATATCTTAGATGCCTTCATGATCAGAGAAAATGACAGCAAATTAGAAATGCAAGTCTATAAAAAAAAACACCCACACAACCAAGTGCTCCATTATCAAAGTAACAACCCAACCTCCCACAAGAAGAGCTGTGTAATAACATTATTCAGATAAACACCCTGCAACGGCCTGGAACACCAGAAAAGTGAAACAGACTGCCTATACCAGTGATGGCGAACCTATGGCACGGGTGCCACAGGTGACACGCGGAGCCATATCTGCCGGCACGCGAGCCGTTGCCCTAGCTCAGCTCCAGTGCGCATGTGCATGCTCGCCAGCTGATTTTTGGCTCACGAGGAGGCTTTGGGAGGGCGATTTCGGCCTCCAGAGGGCCTCCAGGGTGACGGGGGGAGTGTTTTCGCCCTCCCCAAGCTCCAGGAAAGCCTCTGGAGCCTGGGGAGGGTGAAAAATGGGCCCACCGTGCCCACTGGCAGTCGGGAAACGGGGGAGTGGGGGGGTCACACATGCATGTGCAGGGGGGTGGGGCAAGTGTGGGGCTTTGAATTATGGGTGTGGGCACGCACGCGCGTGCAATAGCGTGCACGCGCACTATTTCGGCACCCGAGGAAAAAAAGGTTCACCATCACTGGCCTATACAGTACAACATCTTCTAACAAAAGAGGTATCCATGCAACTTTATTGAAAAGTGCTGTCCCCTATAGCAGAGGTCTCCAACCTTGGCAACTTTATTTTATTATTTATTTTATTTTTTATTTAATAGATTTGTATGCCGCCCAACTCCCGAGGGACTCTGGGCGGCTCACAACATGTCCAAATCTATTACAGTAAAACATATAACAATTAAAAGATATATAAAAATTAAAAAGAAATCTCCAACATTCATAATTAAGGGGGGAGACCCCGAGATACTCAACTCGGTCTCACTTTCACCCCGCCTGCCGGAAGAGCCAAGTTTTTATTGCTTTATGGAAGGCCAGCAGGGTGGGGATAGCTCTGATCTCCGGAGGGAGCTGGTTCCATAGGGAGGGAGCTCCCACAGAGAAGGCTCTCCCCCTAGGCCCCGCCAACCGACATTGTTTGGTCGATGGGACCTGGAGGAGACCAACTCTGTGGGACCTAACCGGTCGTAGGGAGGTATGCGGCAGGATGCGGTCCCAAAGGTAGCCTGGCCCTGAGCCATGTAGGGCTTTAAAGGTAACGACCAACACCTTAAATTGGATCCGGAGACTAATGGGCAGCCAATGCAGCTGGCGGAGGATAGGTGTTACGTGGGTGTACCTGGGCACACCCACCACAGCACGCGCAGCTGCATTTTGCACCAATTGTAGTCTCCGGATACTCTTCAAGGGTAGCCCCATGTAGAGCGCATTGCAGTAATCCAGCCGGGAGGTGATAAGGGCGTGGGTGACTGTGAGTAGCGCCTCCCTCTCCAAGAAGGGTCGCAATTGGTGCACCAGGCGAACCTGTGCAAAGGTCCCCCTAGCCACAGCTGAAAGATGTTGCTCCAATTTTAGCTGTGGATCTAGGAGGACACCCAAATTGCGAACCCGTTCTGAGGGAGTTAATTTCTCTCCCCCAAGAACCAAGGAGGGACAATTGACAGAATCCTTGGGAGGCAATATCCATAGCCACTCGGTCTTGTCAGGGTTGAGCTTTAGCCGGTTCTTCCCCATCCAGACCCTAACATCATCCAGGCAGCGGCACATTACGTCGACGGCTTCCCTGAATTGAGACGGGGTGGAGATGTACAACTGGGTATCATCAGCATATTGCTGATACCTCACCCCGTGTCGTCGGATGATCTCACCCAGTGGTTTCATGTAGATGTTAAACAGGATGGGCGAGAGGACCGAGCTCTGCGGCACCCCACAAAGTAGGGGCCTAGGGCTTTATGAGGTGTGGACTTCAAATCCCAGAATTCCTCAGCCAGCCATGCTGGCTGAGGAATTCTGGGAATTGAAGTCCACACCTCATAAAGTTGCCAAGGTTGGATACCTCTGCCCTATAGTACAACCAACACAAGCCTTGAAATGGGTAACATTAAAATATATTTAAAATGTCACAGAAACAACCAGCATCATCACCAGTGCTCACAAATCATCTAAAGCCCTAAAAAACATCTTAAATAAGCCAAAAGAACCTGTAGCCAAAGAAGAAAAAAAACAGGCATCATCCACAACATAAAATGTATGGACTGTAACACTAACAGCCACTATGTAGGACAGACAGGAAGAAGACTTGCAGAGTGTGTCCATGAACACCAACCAGCAATCAAAACACACAATGAAAACTCCTTAATCCCACCACACATGGACAGACTGTGAGACTGTGAGCATCTTTGACTAAACCAAAACCAAAAACACTACAGAATTTGCACTCCGAAAGCTTGGCATTCAGACAAATTAACCATCAACACACACATAGAAAGAAACCATATTTATATATTATTCAAAAGAAGGAACCAAGAATTGCATTCCCTCCAACATCCAGAGAAGCAGGGATAAATACCAGCCAAAAAATTAAGAAGAAAACAATACCCTAATCAAGGACCTACCAAGAAGAAAACCTCACCTCTAGCAACACTGGCAAGACAAGCTACAGTATATAAACAGGGAGCAAACCCCACACTCCTTAGCACTGATGATGTTACCTAGTTGGGTAATGAAATGTCTACAAGTAAACAACTCAGCTTAGATAGCTCCCAAGGAACTCCAAAGTTTTACCCCGAGCTACATTTTTTCTTTGGAAATAATAGTTTTGCTGTGCTGTCCTTGAGGATCTGAAGCCAAAGCTCAAATACACCAAATGAGAAGAGAGGACTCACTGGAAGAGACCCTGATGTTGGGAAAGATTGAAGGCAAAAGGAGAAGGGGAGATGGTTAGTTTAGTTTATCAATACAATGGACATGAATTTGAGCAAACTCTGGGAAACAGAGGAGGAGAGGGAAGCCTGGCAGGCTATGGTCCATGGGGTTGTGAAGAGTCAGATTCAACAACAACAACAACAACAACAACAACAACAACAACAATGTCCTTGAGGACCTCTCCATTTTCCTTTCTTTCCAACTAGCAGAAAATTCTGCAGCAGCTCAACTCTATTGCGGATTTATATGGATCTCTGGGATCCTACAAACCCTACCACAGTGATGGCGAACCTTTTTTCCCTCAGGTGCCGAAAGTGCATGCGTGCGTGCTATCGCGCATGTGTGAGTGCCCACGCCCATAATTCAATGCCTGGGGAGGGCGAAAACAGCCTCCCCCGCTCCCCCGGAGGCCCTCTGGAGGCAGGAAATGGCCCGTTTCCCAACTTCTGGTGGGCCCGGTAGGCCCATTTTTCATCCTCCCCAGTCCCCCCGGAGGCCCTCCGGAAGCCGAAAACGCCCTCCCAGAGCCTCCATGCGAGCCAAAAATCAGCTGGCCGGCGTGCACAGGCGCGCTGGAGCTGAGCTAGACAATGGCTCGTGTGCCGGCAGATATGGCTCCGCGTGCCACCTGTGGCACCCGTGCCATAGGTTCGCCATCACTGCCCTACCACATACCCTCAGTCAATCTTCCCAGCTGAGCAACACAGACTGATCAAATAACCCCAATCTATGTGCTTCCTTACGGGTGTGCATATTGTTCACTGCAGGAGAAACCGCGTGCAAGTTTGCTCAACTGAAGTGTGAGCTGCCTTAGCTTTCCGTCTGCTCCTTAGCAACAGGAGTCATAGCTGTCATTCAGTTAGAGGCCTTTGGTCATTAAAATTAAATAGATACAATTAAACGCTAACTAGGAATTACAGGCACAATGGGAGTTTGAGAGATATTGAGTTGAATTCTACAAGAATAAACAGAAGCCCTGTTTGATTTAGCTTGGATTATATTTCACCCCTAATTAAAGTTCAGTGGTGTAACATTTCCTTGAATACAAACACAGCTTGTCCTCCCAAGATTGTTGTGCTAGCAGCAAAGAAACACAAACTTGCTATCCGATTTCTCGCTTGCTGTTTTCTTGACAACTAACCAGGTGCATACTATATCATACCCAGTAATGACACTTTTTTTTAATTTCTCCAAATTTCTTGGCTGTAATACACCTGAGCTGTTCTAAGCTAAAGGACTTAGGGCCAGTAACAGTTTGATCTTTATTTATTTTATTTATTTTATTTATTTTATTTATTTTATTTATTTATTTATTTATTTATTTATTTATTTATTTATTTATTTATTTATTTATTTATTTATTTATTTATTTATTTATTTATTTTATTTATTTTATTTATTTTATTTATTTTATTTTATTTATTTGTCAAACATGTACAGGATAGTAGTTGTTTATATAAACATAACATAAGTAAAAAGTTCCGATAAAAGAGGACAATAGGACAGTAGGACAGGGAAGGTAGGCACAGTGGTGCGCTTATGCACGCCCCTTACAGACCTCTTAGAAATGGGGAGAGGTCGACTGTGGACAGTCTAAGGTTAAAGTTTTTGGGGTTTGGGGAGGAAACCACAGAGTCAGGTAGTGCATTCCAGGCATTGATTTATTTCACTTATTTCACTGTTGATTTATAATCCCAAACTGACTTATTCTTTCCCTCCTGATCTAACACAATAAAACAAATTGTTGCTTTATTGCAGACATTTATTTACCAAACCTAGGTAACATACAGGTAGTCCTCAACTTATGACCACAATTGAGCCCAGAATTTACCTTGCGAAGTGAGAAATTTGTTAGGTGAGCTTTGCCCAATTTTATGACTTTTCTTGCTACATTTAAGTAAATCACTGTAGTTGTTAAATTAGTAACATGGTTAATAAGTGGATTGACTTCCCCATTATATCCCCTCAGCAATAAAAGTCTATAGGGCAAAGGTGATAGCTGCTATCATCTATGGTGCCCCCCTCTGGGTCCAATCCAACATCTCCTCTCTTGAGTCTGTCAATAGTAAGTTCCTATGCCGTTTGATGGGAGTTCCTCCCTGTGTAAGTAATGCCGCAATTCGTTTGGAACTGGGCATGTCCTCACTTGCTACAATCATGTGGAAACGTGCAATTGGCTATTGGTTGTCCCTCTGGACTAGACTCTCAGGCTATTACCTAGGCCAATGACTATGGCGGGACCCTTTTCATAGTCCCTGGGCCCATAATATCCATACTAAACTTTTGAAGATCGGGATTTCCCCCAGTGAAGTTTTTATCTTCAGGCCCTGATGCTGCCAAATCGTTGATTTTTCAACGGCTGGACGACATTGATAGACAACTCAATCTGGCAAACGGATCAGGAACTTGCTCACCGTTTTCCCTTGGTATTGTTCCCTTGCTTCACCCCCCACCTTACCTTTCCGCGTTACACTCTATCAAACATAGGCTTGCATTTATGAAGGGCACGATTTAATGTGATCCCCTTGAATGTCCTCGACAGTAGGCTCTCAGGGGGAGTAAAATCCACCTATTGTACATGTGATGGCCGATCCCCGGAATCTCTGCTCCATATTACATTCGTATGCCCCCACTATCGAGACATAAGATCAAGATTCATCTCCCCTATTTCCCAGAGATTCCCTGGTTCACCGGATCTGTTCAGCCTTTATTTCCTACTCCAGGATATAGACCCTAATATAACCTCAAAGGTGGCAAAAAATTTGCTGCAGTCGTGGCTGAAAAAAAACAGAGGAAAAGACAGGTAACCCCTACGGCAGAGGATCACTAGTATTGACGGTATAGATTGTAGTAGATGGTGTACTGTCACATGATCTATCTATATTTGTAAAATTTACCCCCCCCTTTTATGTGTATTTTAAATTGGTCTCCGACCGCAATAAAAGCTATCTACTATCTTCCCCATTGACTTTGCTTGTCAGGTCACAGAAGGTGATCATGTGACCTTGGGACACTGCAACCATCATAAATACATGCCAGTTGCCAAGCAGTTGAACTTTGATTAAGAATTTTGACGGTGGGGATGCTGCAATGGTTGTGTGAAAAATGGTCGTGTCACTTTTTTCCACTGCTATTCTAACTTTGAACGGTCACTAAATGAATGGCTGAGGACTACTTGTACCTTGGGAAGCTTGGAAACTTACCCTTTTCCTGCAGTTATCTCTTGCAATTGGTATTTGGAAGTATGCAGCCATTAATTAGGAGGTAACATTTGAATCTTCAGTGTAATAGCTCTCAGTAGACCACTTGTCATTAATTTATTCAATTCCCCTTTAAAATTATCCAGCCAGTGGCTATCAGTGCTAATGAATTCCACTGATTAATTATCTGCAGTGTGAAAAAAAAAGTTCTTCCTTCTGTCTGTTAAAACCACAGGAACTTGGCCACATTTTACATCACACCATCCTATTTATCACACCAATTATTGATTTTTGCCTAGGCAGCATTCATAAGTAAAGGCAACCGAGCTAAATTCCATGCTAACTGATGGAACTTTCTTCTTGGTAAATGTATTTAGGCAAAAAAGCTAAACAGTTGAATTGCAGTGCTGTTCCCTAAATAGAAAATGAAGTTCATTGCCTACAGCAGAGCACCTGCTTGGTTTTAATGCTTGTTATTTCTACTCTTCTTTAACTTGGCAGAATTGAATCTTCAAATGGTCTCATGTGATTGAAAAGAGGTATGCAGATATAGGAAGAACGAAGCCTTAACTGAGATGTAGGAGAAATTCCTCTGACTATTTTCCACAAGAGTTTTAAACTTGTTTTAAAATGGAAGACCAGCATACAATTCTGATGAAGCCCAAATGTTGTCGCATGGTTAGAGCAGAGGTCCTCAAACTTGGCAACTTTAAGACTTGTGGACTTCAACTCCCAGAATTCTCCAGCCAGCTATGCTGGAGTTGAAGTCCACAAGTCTTAAAGTTGCCAAATTTGGGAATTCCAAACTTAGTTAGAGGCAACAAAGCTGACCTAAAAATTGGCATAGGTGTAACTACTCTATACAGGTAGTCCTTGACTTACAACCACAGTTGAGCCCAAAATTTCTGTTGCTAAGTGAAACATTTGTTAAGTGAATTTTGCCCCAATTTATGACCTTTCTTGCCATAGTTGTTAAGTGAATAACTGCAGTTGTTAAGTTAGTAACATACAGTTGTTAAGTGAATCTGTTAAGCGAATTTCCCCATTGACTTTGCTTGTTAGAAGGTGACAGAAGTTGATCACACAACCCCAAGGCACTGCAACTGTCATAAACATGAGTCAGTTGCCAATCATCTGAATTTTGATCACGTGACCGTGGGATGCTGCAACAGTTGTAACAGTTGTATAGAGCCGAGGTGGCACAGCAGTTAGAGTGCAGTACTGCAGGCTACTTTAGCTGACTGTGATCCGCAGGTCAGCGGTTCAAATCTCACTGGCTCAAGGTTGACTCAGCCTTCCATCCTTCCGAGGTAGGTAAAATGAGGACCCAGATTGTTGGGGGCAATATAAATATACATTGCTTAATGGTGTAAACCGCTTAGAGAGTGCTTGCACTATGAGGCGGTATATAAGTCTCACAAATAAATAAATAAACAAACAAACAAACAAACAAACAAACAAACAAACAAACAAACTGTGAAAAATGATCATAAGTCACTTTTTTCAGTGCCAGTGTAACTTCGAATGGTCACTAAATTAACTGTTGTAAGCCAAGGACTACCTGTACAGACAGTCCTTGAGTTACAACTATAATGGAATTTGCGCATCATGATCATAGCTCATAATGGCTGTGATGCCATTTTACAACTTTTTTGTGCGTAGTTGTCAAATGAATGCTATGGTTGTTAGGTGAACCAGTGCCATGAGTGGGGGGTTTGCTGAAAAACAAATATAAATACCAAGTTTTGGGAAAACCGTTGTAAAATGTGGTCACATGACCATGGGACAATGCAAACAGCCATAAATGCAATCTGGTTGCGAGTGCCCAAAGGACGGTCATGTGACTGTTCTGTCCTCGTTACACATTAGTTTGCGTGTAGCTCGACATGCAGCTACCTCCAATCCACCTATCCTCCAATAAATCAGACCATGTGTGGTAGATCTGGATGCTTTATCGAAAGAAAAGGATATGGTGAAACTGGGGAAAACCATTTGGACTATCCGGGATGACCACTGGAACTTTGGGTCTGAGTCATTCATTAGTATCCTCCGATAGATCTATTAAAATGGAAGGTCTCAGGTTGGAATTAGGGAAGTTTGTTAAAGGAATTATCAAGGCAAAAAATTGCAGCTGTGATCAGTATAACAAGACCAGGCACTAATGGTAGGACACTACACTACTGCTCAGCAACAGGAAAGTGACAAGAAAGTAATAAGATGGAAGACATCCTTAGAAGGATGCTAGCTAAGGCACATAAACATAAATTTGGTGACCCATGTATGTAAGATTTTGTATGCTTTTTAAAATGTATTTTAAATTGTTTTAAATTATATTGTTTAGTGGTTCTTCAAATGTTGTACGCCGCTCTGAGTCCCCAGGGAGTAGGGTGGCATATAAGAATAATAAATAAATAAATAAATAAATAAATAAATAAATAAATAAATAAATAAATAAATAAATAAATAAATAAATAAATAAATAAATAAAATTAACGAACGAACGAACGAACGAACGAACGAACGAACGAACCAACCAACCAACCAACCAACCAACCAACCAACCAACCAACCAACCAACCAACCAACCAACCAACCAACCAACCAACCAACCAACCCAACCAACCCAACCAACCCAACCAACCAACCAACCAACCAACCAACCAACCAACCAACCAACCAACCAACCAACCAACCGCTAGCTTATTATAATAGCAAAACACACATTCCTTTTGATAAGAAAGTTTATTACCGTAGTATAAACATGGAATGTATGAAGAAGGAGAGTAAAGTAGAAGAGCCAAATCAAAAGAAACATTTATCAAGGAACCAATGAGTGATTCTTAGGATGTTAACTTCTTTAATCATAACAGTATAAAATTTGTACTTGTGCATTGTCCGGGGTCTTGACTACTTTAGCTGCTGAGACCTTTTTGCTGAAGTACTTTAATAAAAGTTCCTTGAACCATGTCTCTCATGTCTGGCTCTGACTGGCATCTGCGCCAGGCTAAACTTAGTCCCAGCTGCTGTGGCCTAGAGGTGGAGCTCTTGCCTCCCAATCAGGAGGTTGTGTGTTCGATCCTAGGTAGAGGCAGATTTAGGGTCTCCTGCTTGGGCAGGGGGTTGGACTAGATGACCTGCAAGGTCCCTTCCAACTCTGTTAATCTGTATCTGTATCTGTATCTGTAAACCCAGTTTGTGGACAACAGAACTTTGAATGCACTAAGCAATCCATTGTTAAGTTGAGGACTATCTGAATAGAGTTATGCAAACCAGAATATACATCCATAAAGGAGACTATTTGTAGCTCAGGATTGAAATGAGGGGTCCTTGATGCTCTCTGAACTCAGTTGTTTTCTTACAGATGTTTCATTGCCCAAATAATCAGTACTCATGATGTTACCTAATAAAACGTCTAGAAGAAAACAACCAAACACAGAGAGCACCAAGAGCCCCTCAGAGTATACATCAGCACATCAGGTGTTTAGCATGGTCAGTGATAAATGTATGGAAAAGCTATGAGGTAATGAGAACAATATTACCCAGATAGTACTGCATTTTAAGTGGCAATTTTCATAAATATTATATATGCGGAATACTGCAAGTCACTTTAGCTGACTGTGATCCGCAGGTCAGCGGTTCAAATCTCACCGGCTCAAGGTTGACTCAGCCTTCCATCCTTCCGAGGTAGGTAAAATGAGGACCCAGATTGTTGGGGGCAATATATAAATATACATTGCTTACTGGTGTAAACCGCTTAGAGAGTGCTTGCACTGTGAGGCGGTATATAAATCTCACAAAATAAATAAAATAAATAAATATATAATCTTTAAGGGGGGTGTAGATACTGAGGCGACTCCGTGGTAGTGAACGAACTCTTTAATGCAGTAATTAACACTCAATTAGAACTCTACACAACGTGAACTGAGGTAAAATCCTTTTGACAGTTCTCCTTTTATACCCGACTGCAAAACACAGCAACCAATAACCACTCATGTGTTTCCCTCCTATAACGGCCCCCTGGTGGCCTCCTCATACATTACAATAAACATAGTTTCTTTCTAGAAAGTTCCTTTTATATGTCTGAAAATTGAGTCATGGCAGCTAGACTTAATTTTTGGTTTGAGATGTTTTGCTGCCCATCCAAGCAGCTTCTTCCATCTGGACAAATTGGTTAGGGTGAATAGTCAAAGTCGTTGGAGTGTACCAACTAGGTTGAAGCAGAAGTGATTCCTGTAGTCTGCTACTTTTCTTGCTATCTGTTTATATTCCCGCACTAACTCAAAAATAAGTCCAATTGCTTTGACTCAACTTTCAGACAATTCTACCTGGATGATTGAGAATCTTCACTGTCATATTGCCACACACTTGGGGAAGAAACCTTGAGGTTGGTGTGGGAATACCCCTAAGAATTTAAGGAGTTGGCACATTCCAACGGCTCTCTGCCTACTCAGATTCTCCTAATCAATTTGTTTCAGATTGAAGAAACTGCTTGAATGGGCAGCAAAATGTCTCAAACCTACAAGAAAATAAGCCCAGTTGACATGACTCAACTTCCAGACAGCCTTACCTGGATGCCTGAGAATCTTCATCAGCTTATTCCTGCCATATGGTTTATTGGATGGAAACTAATTACCACATTTTTCGTACTATAAGACGCACTTCCCCCTTAAAAAAAAGTGGGTGGAAATGTCTGTGCATCTTATAGAGCAAATATTGCGGTGGGGGAGGAGCAGGGGTGAAATGCTCCCGGTTCGCTTTTACCTGTCGGTCGTCGGAGAGCCGATCGCGAAGGCAGCGCAACGCTCAGCCCACCCACCGGGACACCACCATTTGAGTTCTTGTACCCTCTGCGCATGCACAGAACGCTTTGTGCATGTGCAGAGGGTAAAAGAACTCAAATGGCGGTGTCCCGGCGGGTGGGCGGAGTGTCACGCTGCCTTCGCGATTGGCTCTCCGACGACCGACAGGTAAAAGCGGGAGCATTTCACTGCTGGGGAGGAGGGGGGTTGGTGTGGCAGTGGCTATCGGTGGTGATAGGCAGTGGCAGCGATAGGCGGCAGCTGCGATTCGCGCCACCTAGAACAGCTGATTGGTGGTATTCCGGGAGGCCAATCCAACAGCCAATCAGCTGCTTGGCAGTGAAGGCTGCAGTGTTTCCCACTAGCAGCAGCAGCTCAGCTCAGTTCACTGGTGGTGGGCACAACGGATCAGAGCCCTGACGAGCAACGTGCTGGGGCTGCAATAACATGCTGAAGCTGACCAGGCTGTTTGCTGTTTGCTGCAAGGATGCTAGCCAGATGAATACTGGATGGATGCTGGGAGGCAGAGGCAGATTTTTTTTCTTGTTTTCCTCCTTTAAAGCTAATATGCATACAGTAAACAGAGAACCAACCTAGAAATAAGGTGAAATTTCTTGATAGGGTCAACAATTAATAGGTGGAACAGTTTGCCTGCAAAAGCTATGGATGCCTCATCCCTGGAGGCTTTTAAGAAGAGGTTGGACAGTCCTTTGCTTGAAAGGGCTCCTGCTTGAGCAAGGAATTGGACTAGAAGACCTCCAAGGTCCCTTCCAAGTATGGGGTGAGGGTGTCTGTGGAGCCCCTAGTGTGTTATTATTGTTACAATTGTTTTTGTCCAGGCTGCCATGAGTTCTTCCACGTTTTTAATTCTCTATTTGGCTAGTATAAGCTGCTCAGAATCTTCTGAATGGGCAGCCACAATAAATGTAATTTTTTAAAAATTATATTTAATACCAAAAACAGAGAAATTTTAAACTGTCCTTGGTTCTCACAGCTTTTACTCATTTACTGGTATCCTTTCTCAACTTTTCCCTTCTGAATATTTCATGCAAATATTTCATGCGATTTCATTCAGTAAGTGTTGAGAACTGGTGGTTAGACTTGTGACTTACCACCAGTTCTCAGCACTTTACAAGGGCCATTGGAACCTTTAATGGCCACTACATGAATGGCTGTAAGTTGAGGACTACCTGTGTTATATGCTGGAACTAGGCCCCAATGGTCTTTAAAATTCTCTACCAAATCTCTGAAGGAAAATTCTTCTGGGGAAGAAGAAATCTTCTAAAATAGGGCCAGGATCTTCTTTAGACTGTTGCAATGCTATTGAGAAAACCCAACAGAGAATTTGCTTTATGATTCCTTTCTTTGGGCTTGAATGAAATGTGGAGAAATGAAGCTTAGACTGCTGCAAAAATGGTTATTCAATGAAAAGATTGGATGTTCAGATACATCCCTTGGCCCCATAGTAATTAAGTAAGTACAAGAACACCGCATTCCACCCACGTGAATATCAATAAAATATACTGATTTCCTCACTGGACAGTAACTTTCAAAGCAAACTGGATAAGAACTGATAGAAAACAAATGAAAAACTTCAGACCAGCACTAGTACTTGCATTGCATTTGTTACGTACTGACGTACGGAGTAAATTTGCATAGCCGCCGCTGATTGGCCAATGTAGTGGCGGCAGAATTGAACTGCTGTCACTGGCCGGCTGAGTTCAGGGAAGCCCTTAAAAGCGGTTTCCCTGCAGCTTGCTGGCAGTTCTTCCTAGTACTTAGCTGAGGCTCAATAAAGGTGCTGAACTGTTCTATGTCTCGATTCTTCATTCCCGTGCAAATCTAACACTGGTGATGAAGGTAGTGGAAGAAGACAACAGGACAAAGGCACCTCGTGGCATCCGCAGCCATCTTAGAAGCACGACCCGATCTGCTCCGGCCAAACCAAAGGATGGCACACCAACAGTCTATTGCTCCAGCCTTCTTCGATCAATAAAGGTGCTGAACTATTCTACGTCTCGATTCTTCATTCCCGCGCAAATCTAACAGCATTACTCTTTTGCCTAGTGAATTAATAATCTTAGGCTGTGCAAGAGAACAGCAGCAAAGGATGGTTGGCAAAATAAGAAAAACTCATTTAAGGATGCCTTGAAATCAGTGGATAGCAGTTGCTACATGATCAGAAGCCAACATTTAACAAACACAATGCAGTGTTCTGTGTTACCATTTACAGTTGGACCTTTATTATGATCTCAGCTTTTGCAGAATGGATGGATGGTAGATTGATCTGGAAGAAAAGCTTATAACAGCAACAAAACTACATTGGGGATTTGTTGTAAGAACTTTGGGTCAAAGCAGCAAAGTAAACCCTTCAGGAAGTGTCTGAAGTGATGCAGTTTTTTTATTTATAGCCTACACCTTAACAAAAGCAGAACCATCTTCATGACACATGAATGAATGCACCAAGACATTTCAATTTTCTTCCAGTTTTCTCAGAGTGGATATTAATTATAAAGACAAAGATGCCATTCTCTTCTCTGGTCCACGGAGGCAGAGGTAGAGTTTTAAAGTATGGAATAGATTTCTTTTAACACTGGCAGGACCGCCACTTCTTCAATTAATCAATTAATCTGATTGACTAATGTAGGAGTTCATGGAAGATCACAGGGCAGCCATCTTGTTGCTCCCAGTCTAAAGCCATTGTTTCATTCTATCTAACGGAAGAGCTGGCACTTTATGTCCTTCATTTGCCAGAAAACTTTGATTCTGCATGTCAGGAGTCATCTTTCTTCTACCAGGTTGGGCAAAATTTTGACCTCCTTGCATGAGTGATCATGACTAACCCCAACAAAAACATTTTTCTTGAAGGAACATTCAATTGAGATGAATAACATTTGTCTCTATTCAACGGTGTCTGCTAAATGAATGATGTTATATTTGAGGAGATTATGGGTTCCTTAAACTAAAATACTTAAGCTGGTATCATCAAAACAGCAGTACTGTCAAATCACTGGGGTTATGGTGCAGGAAAAGCCTTAATACTTGCCACTGTGTGGCCTACAATGATGAAAGAACTGCAATCAATCTAGCCAATATTTCATATTTTAAACCCTACAAAGAGCAGCCAGTCAAACGGACATTCAAATTCCAGACAGTCAATAATGACCACTTCAGGTCCAAAGATGAAGGACATGCAATTTGCAATTCCTTTTCTCCATCACCAAATCTATGACCTGAAGTGCAAAGCCTGTTAGAAGAATATGAATTCCAGTTCTGAGCGGAATCATGTGAAAATAACAGTACACATGCTGCTTGGAGAGAAGGCAGTTTATTTGAGAGCATGAAAGACAGCAGTCAAAGGGAGGCTACAATTTGTGATGTAGAGACTGTTAGAATTTATAGGAGAAGTGGTCCTTTGTGAGATGCGTGTGGATGTGCCCTTTGAAGTGTTTATTCTGGTGGGGAGATGTTCTTATCTGACTTTGATTAAGTTTACAGATCTTCTTTGGTGTGTACCTACATGCTGATTTTGGGGTGCTCAGGGAAGATCATATTGTGAAGGAATTTCCTGGTTTGCTATTATTTGCACAATTTAATTGGTTTTAATTGTTAGGCTGAAAGAAGTTAAATAATCCTTGCAACGTTATACTGTCTTTGTTTGCAACATAGTTTCTTCTGGTTTTGGTTACCTGCAGGTCATGTTACTGGTTAAAAGAATGTCAAAGGCAGTGCACGAATAAAATTATTCTGAATCTAATTTTCTTCCCACAAGCGCAATTGAAAGAAAAAAAAAGCAATTGGACTCTATAAAATATGTACACAATTCTGCTGCAGTCTTCAAAGTGTCGTAACCACTGTTACAGTATCATTGGAAAGGATGTTATGCTGAAGTTTATTCCAGAAACAGGGAAAGCAACGCAAAAGAATAAATATTCAGGCTATTAAACTGAGTGGGCTTTGCATGTACGCTCCATTTCCAGAAATCAAGAGCCTGAACAATGATAAGAAGATAGCAGTTATGAGGAAATTATTTTGTTTGTAATTATCCATTCATTACGTTTGTTTGGGACTGCTGAAAACATTATGAGTGCCTCCTTAAGACATCATTATCTTTTTTTCAGACTTCTAAAAAACAAGAAGTGTTCTTTAATGAATAGCAGAGATGTGCTATGCGTTCATGAGGTTGTCAATACTTCTGAATAAAACTGATGCGGGATCACGACGGACAATTCTAGGAAGTTCTAGCATAACAACTAAATCCTTAGCCCGCTGTAGGAAGTTAGCACCTACCACCTCCTAGAAAAATGAAATATCCTAGGAAATATTGAAAAAGGAAAGAATATGTTTCCCTGAATGAAGAAAGGAGAAACATGTTTTAAATGCAAAGCAGCTTCCTGCAGCTCCTAGCCCCCACCGTTGTCAATGTGCCAGCTCACCCATTCCTCCCACCCTTGCCAATGGCCCATCAAGGAATGGCCGAGCCCAGCTCATTCCCCCCACTTAGCCTGAAACAGTATTTTACATAACAAGCACCTACAGGAAGAACCATAATAGGAATCTCAAAGCCCTTTCATTCACCACATGGGACCTGGTAAGATTCCAACAACCATGCCCCTGGGATTCAGGACAGCCCACAAGAGTCGCCCCAGCATGCCCCTGGGAGTCTGACAGCCAATGGAATACATTTCTGTATAGGAACAGGAAACAGTTAGGGAGGGGCCCAAGAGAGAGTATAAAGCAAGGAACTCCCAGCATTTTGGCCCTTCTTTTCTCTGGACCCAACATCTGAACATGTGATCCACATTTTCTGTTCAGGAGCTCATGCCATGTGCTCCTGTTCCTTTGTTCTCCATTAAAACCTTCTTTCCAAGCAACTTCCATGAATCCAGTGTTCTTTTTCCCCACTTGGAACTGAACCCAGAAGAATATTACTTCCAACACCACATTCCAGGTTTTGAGGTCCCTAACAATCAGAAAAATAAAACTAAACAATATATAATTAGAATACTTTGAAGTTTTAAAAAAAGTCTAATATCTAAATTTGGATTCTTCCTTGAGCCTGAGGCCCAGATCTCATTGACTGGACCATCTCCAATTTCCTGGCTGGAAATCTCATAATCCAAGGATCATCAGTTTGGAGAAAGCTGTTGTTCAGCCTTAAACAATACTAGCCTTTGTTTATGGGAAGCTGGCATGGAATGTTGGCAGACATGGTCAAGTTAGCTTCCCCACTGACTTGTGGGAAACTGTCAGGAAGTTTTGAAAAGGATGACCATATGTCTGTAAGGTGACTAAAGCAGGAAGGTGGTTCTGGAGTAGCAGCTATGAAGCAGTGGTGAAACAGTTACCACTTCATCTGCACCTCTATAACTGTCTGGTTCGGTTGTGCAACCCAACAAGACAGACACAGACTTCAGAGGGTAATCAGAACTGCAGAAAAAACAATTACTGCCAACCTGCCTGCCATTGAGGACCTATATACTGCACGAGTCAAAAAGAGGGCCGTGAAAATATTTACTGACCCCTCACATCCTGGACATAAATTGCTTCAACTCCTACCCTCAAAATGTCGCTATAGAGCACTGCACACCAAGACAACTAGACACAAGAACAGTTTTCTCCCGAATGCCATCACTCTGCTAAACAAATAATTCTCTCACCACTGTCAAACTATTCACTAAGGCTGCATTACTATTACTATTAGTTTTTCTCATTGTTCCTATCACCCATCTCCTCCCACTTATGACTGTATGACTGTAACTTGTTGCTTGTATCCTTACGATTTATATTAATATTGATTGTTTCCTGATTGCTTATTTGTACCCTATGATAATCATTAAGTGTTGTACCTCATGATTCTTGACGAACCTATCTTTTCTTTTATGTACACTGAGAGCATATGCACCAAAGACAAATTCCTTGTGTGTCCAATCACACTTGGCCAATAAATAATTCTATTCTATTCTATTCTATTCTATTCTATTCTATTCTATTCTATTCTATTCTATTCTATTCTATTCTATTCTATTCTATTCTTCCCCAAAGTTTATTCTCACAGGTATAATAAATCTGAAATTCTATAATTTAGCCCATTTGAGGTACCTCGGTTCAAAAATGATTGCCCTATGATGAATTGTTTCATTCAATTGAAGGTTATAAACAGACAAATAGACACAGGAGGCTTTTTTTTGGTAGTATATAAATTAGGTTTGCTTTGGTTTCTCACCAAGCCTTCACACCTTAAAAAAACTTTAATTGCTTGAGAATTCTGATAACTTGGGCCAGGAAGCAATCCACACCTCACACCTCCTTGTAATTGACTTCCACTCTAACAAAATAAGGCTTAATAAAATTTCCACTTTAAAAACTCATTTGCTTGGACTATTGATTTAATTAACGTGAGTCTATTTGTTTTTATTACCAGCCGCGGTGCTTAAGATGCAGAAAGTGTTATGAGAGCTATCATGGATTGGATAGTATGTGTTTGTATATGTTTGCATTATATTTATATTTAGCATTCCAGTAGCTACAGGTGCCATTATTTTAAAGCAAACTGCCCTTACTGAGGGAAAACAAAGTCCTGTATTTTTTGTAAAATGAAAGCGAATACTTGGTTTGAAGGGGGTAATCTCAAGATGTAATTTAGACCAACATCTTCTGGGGAAGAAAATTGGTTTACCCCTTTGAGCTGCAACCATATTATGGAGTTGAAGCATCTTGTTCAAAGGGCACCTAAAGTCCTTCAGGTGGATCCCAAGAAATTTGACCTCAATTCCTTTCTGATTAAAGAGAGTCCATGACTTACAACCATTTCTTTAGTGATCATTCAAAGTTTGTTTATGTTTATTTGTATCTCATGTTTCTAAACAATTCGTCTCCCTCAAAGAAGGAAGTTACAGTGGCACTGAAAAAAGTTCTGATCAGTCCTCACTGACGGATAGGAATTTTCCTATCAAGAGGTGATATAGGATCTTGCTTCCCTGAAGTCATTCGTACTTAGAAAATAAAACAGAGATTCAATTCTAATTAACAAAATATTTATTTCAGTACAAAAGTAACAAAAGAATATAAACCTTTAATAAGCTACATTTTCTCAGCTAAGAGTTCACGTCTGCCTCGGGCGAGGCTTGGAAGGAGAAGAAAAGGTAGGAGGAGACAAACTCCTGGAATGCACACATGCGCAATAAAAATATCACACGTCTGCTTGATTAGAAAATACAGTAAATCTAGAAATAGTAGAGATGCACAACTGGCAATCTTCACATCGTGACACTCACAATTACAATCACGGCAACCAGCATGTATTTACGATGGTTGTAGTGTTCCAGGATCATATGATTGCCATTTGTAACCTTCCCAGCCAGCTCTGTCAAGCGCAGTCAATGGGAGAGGCCAAAGATGCTTAACAATCACATGATTTGTTTAACAATTGTGGTGATTCACTTAACAACTATGGCAAAAAGGTGATAAAATTGGGTGCAACTCATTTAACAGCCATCTTGCTTAGCAATGGGAATTCGGATTCCAATTGTGGTCATAAGTCAAGGACAACTTTTATGTCCTAAGTTAATTTCTTGTCCAAGATGAAGAATGATCTCTTACTAATAATTGGAAGTTGATTAGAATTTATATTGCAAGAAAATGTGTTTATTAAACTTGACTAACATATTTCTTACATTCTTTTCTGCAACATTTTATAAGTTTCTGCTTGGATTTTACTCAGAAAAGGAATACTTGTAAGAGTTCAGTGGAGGTGAACTACCAATTATTTATGGCTGAAAAACAGCCTCTGGCACCATCATTAGTGGCTGAGGGTGAGGGGCACTTTCCATAGCTGTCCAGGGCAAGCTATATTGATCCCATGTGCGTCATGCTTTCCATCACATAACCAATGAAAATAATCTAATTTGCAGAGTGATGTGACAATGCCCATGACATCCCTTGCTCTCTTCAAGAGATGCCCATCTCACAGAAGAAGACAAGTGGGTGAGGCCACTCTGAACTTCGTCAATAACTCACAAATTCACTGGTGGGATGAATTCCTCTTGTTCCATGCCATTTGCAAAACAAATGTCTAATAGTCCTCTCTCCATTCTTGAAAAATTACTCCGTTCATTCCCAAAGCTCACCTTTTGGAGATTGATGAGAGCGAGGCCATTGTTAAGGAAGGAAGGCCTGAAAGGTTGATTGGAAATTGAGTATTGGAAGAGAAATGGTCAATGTAATGCTTGCTGCAGGGAAAAGGCCAGCAGGCTGCATTTTGAGAAAGTTATTTTTCCCATTCCTGCAACTCCCATTCTTGCTGACCTTAATAGGGACACTAAAGTGACAGGTCAAGATAGTTGTGATAATGATAACTCAAAAGGGATCGTGGTCCGAGATGAAGAACTTACATTGGAAAGGGGAAAGTGTGAATCAGGTATTACACAACAGTCACACAGGAGCAGCAAGGTATCCAAAAAGAGAAGCCACCTTCTGGTTGGTGATTCAATTATAAGGGATGTAAATTTAGGAAAGGATATGGAGGTTTTGAAAGAGGTCAGGTGTCTGCCAGGTGCTACTGCCAGCAGAGACAAGAGGCGGATTCTTAAGATAGTTGAGAATGCCAGTAAGGACTGTGATGTTGATGCTATTATACATCTTGGCACAAATGATCTGTCCCAAAAAGATGTACTTTCTGTGCAGAATGACTTCCAGAGCTTGGGGTATGAACTTAGTAGTATAGGTTGTAGGCTTATATTTTCAGAGGTTTTACCAGTATATAAGGAACAAAAAGGGAAAGGCCAACGTGTAGCAGAGTTTAATGTGTGGCTAAAGGAGTGGTGTAAAAAGGAAGGCTTTGGTTATATTAGTCATGATGTCTGCAGCTGGTCCAATGAAAAACTGTACAAAAGAGATGGTTTGCATCCATCAAAGAAAGGGACTGAGCTACTTGGTATTAAATTCACAGACTTCCTGGATAAACATTTAAACTGAACAGCGGGGACAGAAAATTAATCAATACAGAACACTTCTGTCCCCAGCAATCTAAAATTAATAGGGTTATCAGTGCACACAACATAGATGAGTGTGCAGGTAAGTTTATCAGCCCTGCTGTCAACCAAAGCCAAGCATTTAATAGTGAGGGCCATACCATGTGCACTAATCAAACAGGTGGCAAGAAAGTAAGGGCAGTCAGGCACAACACAGGTTATGTAGACAGTAAACACAGGGTCAATCAAAATGGACTCAAATGTCTATACACCAATGCACAGAGTATGAGGAATAAACAGGGTGAATTAGAAATTCAAGTAAATGAGGGAAGATATGATATAGTTGCCATTTCGGAAACTTGATGGGATGAAACTGACAAATGGAATATACAGCTAGAGGGATTTAAATTATTTAAAAGAAATAGACCAAATAAAAGAGGAGGTGGAGTTGCACTATACATAAGAAATAACTACATCTCTACAGAAATAGAGCACAACAATAATGAAAATTATCTTGAATCCATCTGGGTCAAAATTAAAGGGGAGGGAAATGACATTGCCATAGGTCTATACTATAGGCCACCCAACCAAACAGAGGAAGTAGATGAACTTTTTGCTAGTCAGCTAACTAAGGTATGTAGGAAGCACATCACAATAGTAATGGGGGATTTTAACTACCCTGACATCCACTGGGAGACAAACTCTGCACCAAGTGGAAGATCCAACAGGTTCCTAACAAACCTAGCAGACAACTTTGTTACCCAAAAAGTAGAGAAGGGAACAAGGGGATCAGCCATATTGGACTTAATTCTCACTAACAGAGATGAAATGATAGAAGGTGTTGAAGCTACAGGAACCTTGGGGGCAAGTGATCATGCAATATTGGAATTCAACATTATGCAAACACAAGCAGTAGAACAAAGTCAAACTAGAGTCTTGGACTTTAAGAGAGCTAATTTCAATAAACTTAGAGAAAGTTTGGGAAGGATTCCATGGACAAGAATCCTCAAGGGGAAAACAACTCAAGAAGCTTGGGAAATTTTGAAAAGTGAGATTATAAAAGCCCAGTCTAGCACAATACCAATGAAGAAGAAAAATAATAGGTCTCAAAAGAAACCAGCATGGCTGCATAAAGAACTCTCTGACAAATTGAAAGTCAAAAAGGACAAGTATAAAAAGTGGAAAGAGGGGCAAATAACTAAGGCAGAATACCAGAAAATAGCCCAAGCCTGTAAAGATGAAGTGAGGAAAGCTAAGGCTCACAATGAACAAAGGCTTGCGACAAAAGTAAAAAGTAACAAAAAAAGCTTCTTCCAACATATTAAAAACAAGAAAAAAGTCAAGGAAACAATTGGTCCATTGCAGGGAGAAAGCGGCAAGAAGGTGACAAGCAACAGGGAGAAAGCAGAGCTACTTAACTCGTTTTTTGCATCTGTCTTTACACAAAGGGAAAAAATAGTCCAATCCATCAAAAACAGCATCACAAAAAACATATTAGGAACACAAGTTAAAATGGGGAAGAAAATGGTAAGTGAACACCTGTCTACCCTAGATGAGTTCAAATCACCAGGACCGGATGGATTACACCCCAAGGTTCTGAAGGAACTGGCAGACGAGATCTCAGAACCACTGAACTATATCTTTCAAAGATCCTGGAGCACCGGGGAACTGCCAGAGGACTGGAAAAGAGCTGATGTAGTTCCCATCTTCAAAAAAGGGAAAAAAATAGATCCAGGAAACTACAGACCTATCAGCCTGACCTCAATACCAGGGAAGATTCTGGAAAAGATAATCAAGCAACGAATCAATGAACACCTAGAAGCAAACAAAGTAATAACCAAAAGCCAACACGGGTTTGTCAAAAACAGATCATGCCAGACTAATCTTATTGCATTCTTTGACAAAGTGACAAAATTAGTGGACCAGGGGAATGCTGTTGATATAGTTTACTTGGACTTCAGTAAGGCATTTGATAAAGTAGACCATAACCTATTACTAGATAAAGTAGAAAAATGTGGGTTAGACAGCAACACCACCAGATGGATTCAAAATTGGCTGACCAACCGCACTCAACGAGTAGTGCTCAATGGAACTGCATCTACATGGAGGGAAGTATGCAGTGGAGTACCCCAAGGCTCTGTTTTAGGCCCAGTACTCTTCAACATCTTCATCAATGACTTGGACGAGGGGATAGATGGGGAACTCATCAAATTTGCAGATGACATCAAACTGGCAGGAATAGCCAACTCTCCAGAAGATAGGCTCAAGATGCAGAAGGATCTTGACAGACTTGAACATTGGGCGCTATCAAACAAAATGAAATTCAATGGTGAAAAAAGTAAGGTTCTACATTTAGGCAAGAAAAACAAAATGCACAGGTACAGTATATGTGGTACCTTGCTCAACAGTAGTAACTGTGAGAGGTATCTTGGAGTCCTAGTGGACAACCGTTTAAATATGAGCCAGCAGTGTGCAGCAGCTGCCAAAAAAGCCAACACAGTTCTAGGCTGCATTAACAGAGGGATAGAATCAAGATCACATGAAGTAATAATACCACTTTACAATGCCTTGGTAAGGCCACACTTGGAATACTGCATTCAGTTTTGGTCGCCACGATGTAGAAAGGACGTTGAGACTCTGGAAAGAGTGCAGAGAAGAGCAACAAAGATGATTAGGGGACTGGAGGCTAAAACATATGAAGAACGGTTGCAGCAACTGGGTATGTCTAGCTTAATGAAAAGAAGGACTAGGGGAGATATGATAGCAGTGTTCCAATATCTCAGGGGTTGCCACAAAGAAGAGGGAGTCAAACTATTCTTCAAAGCACCTGAGGGTAGAACAAGAAGCAATGGGTGGAAACTAAACAAGGAGAGAAGCAACTTAGAACTAAGGAGAAATTTCCTGACAGTTAGAACAATTAATCAGTGGAACAGCTTGCCTCCAGAAGTTGTGAATGCTCCAACACTGGACATTTTTAAGAAGATGTTGGATAACCATTTGTCTGAAGTAGTGTAGGGTTTCCTGCCTTAGCAGGGGGTTGGACTAGAAGACCTCCAAGGTCCCTTCCAACTCTGTTATTATTATTATTAAATAAAAAAAAACTAATATAAAGTTAAGCAAATTACCCTTTTGTCTATTTATAAAACAAAGTAATTAGGAATTGAATAATTGCCTGTCAGCATTCTTTGGTTTCCTTTAACTTTTGAAGTTCTGGGTTGTCCTTTCAAGCATATATCTTTGGCCTGATCTTTATTGATCATGAAGATCATGATCTGCACTGGCCACTTGAGTGCTTAGAAGGATTCAAGAAATTAGTGTGTTAATTTCTTTGACCAGCCCATCTCACTGTGATTTAAAAAAAAACATAATAGCTGTACATTGCTTTTAGCCTGGGACTGAGAAATCAGGATTTTTTTTCCATGAGCAAATCCATTGCATTATTATATCCACGAAGGCTCTCATTATTCACAATTTGAAGAGCAATGGAAGGAATACCAGCATGTCATACCACAATCCATGTCCCCTCCTTGATATGGCACTGCAATTCCTTTTGTTTTGAATCTATTTTCATTGATCACAAGTGAGGAGTCCACAGGAGAAGTATATCTATCTATATCTATATCTATATCTGTATCTGTATCTGTATCTGTATCTGTATCTGTGTCTGTGTCTGTGTCTGTGTCTCTGTCTCTGTCTCTGCCTGTCTGTCTGTCTATCTATCTATCTGTGAGTCAGTCTGTCTGTCTGTCTGTCTGTCTGTCTGTCTGTCTGTCTGTCTGTCTGTCTGTCTGTCTGTCTGTCTATCTATCTATCTATCTATCTATCTATCTATCTATCTATCTATCTATCTATCTATCTATCTATCTATCTATCTATCTATCTATCTATCTATCTATCTATCGTATTTTTTGGAGTATAAGACGCACCTTTTTCCTCCCTAAAAGTGGCTGAAAATTTGGGTGCGTCTTATACTTCGAATGTAGCTTTTTCCCCCCAGCCCTAACTAGATGCTAACAGATCTTCCCAGCTCTTACTGGCTTGCAGGCTCTTTCATTGTTATTCTCTCAGAAGAAGGTTTTTTAAGTCCTAACCAGGGGATAAAACAATGTGCTGAAGCTGCTCCGAATAAGTTTTTTTCTAGCCCTAACTAGGTGCTAACGATCTTCCCAGCTCTTACTGGCTTGCATGCTCTTTCTTTGTTACTCTCTCAGAAGAAGGTTTTTTTTAGTCCTAACCAGGGGATAAAATAATGTGCTGAAGCTGACCAGACTAAGGATGCTAGCCAGATGAATACCTGGTAGGCAGATTGTTTTCCCTTATTTTCCTCCCCAAAAACTAAGGTGCGTCTTATACTCCGGTGCGTCTTATACTCCGAAAAATACGGTATCTATCTATCTATCTATCTATCTATCTATCTATCTATCTATCTATCTATCTATCTATCTATCTATCTATCTATCTATCTATCTATCTATCTATCTATCTATCATCTATCTATCTATAAAAAGTGAAGATGGCAGCCACAACCACATGACTGAAGTCTCATATTTTTTTTTTTTGCACGCATTATCAGCTTTTTGATCGCTTCCCTGGGCACACCCTGGGTATAAGTGCTGTAAATGAAAAGTAATATACCGGTAGGTAGTCCTTGATTTATGACCCACAGCTGGGACAAGAATTTCTGTTGTTAAGCAAGGTGGTTATTAAATGACAAAGTCACAAATGGCAATTACATGTCCTCAGGACACTGCACTGCCATAAACACATGCTGGTTGCCAAGCAACCAAATTTTGATCACGTGACTGTGGAGATGCTGTGATGGCTGTAAGTGCAAGGAATGATTGCAAGTCACTTTTTTCAATGCCGTTGTAACGTTGAACGGCTACTAAATGAATAGTTGTAAGTTGAGGACTACCTGCATTATCTAAGAGTTAAATTTGCAGTGAATAATATCCCATTGTGCATATTTCCAGCCTTGTTGATGACTTTTTTCTACCTAGATCAGTGATGGCGAACCTTTTTTTCCTCGGGTGCCGAAAGTGCATAAATGTGTGCTATCGCGCATGCGCGAGTGCCCACACCCATAATTTAATCCCTGGGGAGGGCGAAAACAGCCTCCCCCGCCCCCTGGAGGCCGGAAATGGCCCATTTCCCAACTTCTGGTGGGCCTGGTAGGCCCATTTTTCACCCTCCCCAGGCTCCAGAGGCTTCCCTGGAGCCTGGGGAGGGTGAAAACGTCCCCCCTGCCCCTTCCTGAAGCCCTCCAGAAGCCAAAAACACCCTCCCAGAGCCTCCATGTGAGACGAAAATCAGCTGGCCGGTGTGCACATGTACGCTGGAGCTGAGCTAGGGCAACGGCTCGCGTGCCGGCAGATATGGCTCCGCGTGCCACTTGTGGCACGCGTGCCATAGGTTCGCCATCACTGACCTAGATGATTGTTGGATTGTTACAATTCCAGACATTTCTTGATTTAGTTGCTGAAGCTCAGCCCTCAAACAAACTCAGCTACCTTTTTGCTGCAAGTGAAGAAGGAATTCTTTAAAAGGGCCAAACTTTTGAGTTGAGAAACTTTTTCCACAACTTTAGTCACTAAAGTCAAGCCAGATTCCTATTAACTTCCACTCTACAGTTGACTGCCTATTCTCTTGTGGCTGCTGCCAACAATTATTTTAAAAATGGCCTTTCCCTCCTCCTCCTTCCATGGTCCTTTTTTTGCAGTGACCCTTTTAATCAGTGTAATATCCCTGGTTATAACTAACTGCAATCCCCACACTTAATCTTAAAATGTAATTAAAACAAAGGAGTGTGAAATGAAAGCCCATCAGACAGAAAATCACAAAACCTTCTTGCAAACAAGCGTGTGCCTTTCGCTCCTGGAATGTAAATGGGAACAGCTACAGAAACAGACAGGCTCTGCTCACTCCATCTTTTAATTGTGGGGAAATTTAAAACTACTTTCTTCCTTTAGAGTTAACTGGGAAAAATGAGACCCAAAGGCAGCAAACATAGGGAGACAAAGAGACATGAACGACAGATAAGAACCTAACATCTTTATATTTCTATATCAGAGTTTCTCAACTTCGGAGAGTATAAGAAGATCGGACTTCAACTCCCAGAATTCCCCTGCCAGCATAACACTGCTGAAAGAGGGCTATGTATGGCTCTTCGTTTTCCATTATCAATTTTTCACCATTGAGAAACACTGCTCTATATCCAGCCTTCTAAAACTGGGAGAACCGTATTTTTCGGAGTATAAGATGCACCGGAGTATAAGACGCACCTAGATTTTAGAGGAGGAAAACAAGGAAAAAAAGTATTCTGAACCAAATGGTGTAGTAATATATTATTTAATAAAATACCAGTGTAGCAGAATACTTTTTACAACCATGTATACTTTTTACAATCATGTACACTTTTTACAAACTTCAAACTTGACAGCTTTAAGACTTGTGGACTTCAACTCCCAGAATTCCTCCTCCAGTCATGCTAGCTCCAGTCATGCTAGCTCAGGAACTGGAGGAGGAATTCTGGGAGTTGAAGTCCACAAGTCTTAAACTTGCCAAGTTTGAAGACCCTTGCACCCCTAACCACTAACCCAGGGGTCTTCAAACTTGACAGCTTTAAGACTAGTGGACTTCAATTCCCAGAATTCCTCCTCCAGTCATGCTAGATGGGTAATTAGAAGGCAAAAACACCCCTGTTTTTGCTAAAAATGGCCCGTTTTTCGCTTGTTTTTTTTGTTTTTGTTTGCAAAAACAGGGCATGCAGAGGGTTTGGGAAGCCTGCAGAGCACTCCTAGGAGGTGGGGGAAGGCAAAAATGCCCCCTGTTTTGCAAAAAAGGCCCGTTTTTCACAAAAATGGGATGCGGGGGCAGGGCTTTGGGAGGCCAAAAATAGCTGTATTCAGTGTACAAGACGCACAGACATTTCCACCCTCTTTTGGGGGGCAAAAAGGTGAGTCTTATACTCCGAAAAATACGCGTAAGTACCACCAAAGGGGTAATTGGGATGTATCCTTGGGATTATGCAAGGAGCTTCTAAGTGTATGACAGTTAGGGATCCAATTTGCAAGAATCACTGTTGAAATGCTTGTGCGGACAACATAGTCTGTTTTTTTTTTTTTGTGGGGATAGTAAGCTTAATCAAGACTGGGGAAAAAGGTGTGGTAGTTGGATCAAGCAATTTAAGAACTAGAAAAGACACTGATTATATGGTGAATTACTTCTTTAAACATTTCTTTTTTCTTGATCTTTTTCTTGGTTTTTTTTTGGGATAGTGTTGGATAGAAGCCCCCCAAGCTGCCTTCCAGCCTTATGATTCTATGTTCTATCACTCTACTATTCACTTCCTCTATCTTTTCTATTTTTCTATTTATATCTTTTTTCTTGGGCATATTGTTTCTTTATTTTTACTTTTCTATAGCTTTTAACTGTAAATGATTGTTAGCAGTTATTGTCATATTGTCATGCTGTCATTAAGTGGGTCATCACATATCCCCACTTGATTTTTTGACCATTTTTGCAGATGTCGTTAAGCCAACATTTTGTTTTTGCTGGAAACTGGAAATAAATGCTGGCATCCAGCAAAAAATCATAAAGCATGCTCAGGTGACTGTGGGATGCTGCAAACATGTGGAAATGTGAGCTAATTTCTGAGGGCCCAAAATGTGATCATGTGACTGTGGGGGAGGGATGACTATTGGAATTTTGAATTTGGGCTATAAAATAGCTTTTGGAGGGGGTATGTCATAACTTTGAACAGTTGCTAATTAACTGGTCATACATTGAAGATTACCTGTATGGCACAGAGGTGGGTTCCTCCCGGTTCGGACTGGTTCGCCTGAACTGATAGCAACTCACTGGTGACATTACAATGACTTCACGGAACCAGTTTGGTGCCGGTCCGTGGGTGCTGCCATCTTTTTTTATTTTTTTTTATTTTTCCCCCTGAATCTTTTTCCCCATGAATTTTCCCCCCAGGTTTTTCCCTTCTGCGCATGCGCAGAAGCCGAGTTTCCAGCATTGCGCATGCGTCACCATTTTTTTGGCTTTTGGGGGGGGGAATTTTTTGGGGATTTTTTGCCACTGGGCATGCGCGCATGTGCAAAGCATGCACATGGCCGCACAGTGCAGCCACGCGGCACGGGAGGAAGCAAACTGGCAGCAATGTAAGTTAGAACCCACCCCTGGTTTGGCACTAGCTGAATACAGATGGAAAGTGGGATGCCAGGTTGTCTTCTGTTCTGGACCATGAAAGAAACAGTGTGGTGGATAAGGACCAGTAGTGGGTTGTAAAACCCTTTAGTACTGGTTTGCGCTCATGTGTATGCACACACAACACTTCTGCACATGCGCAGAAGCTTCCCACCGCCGGCGCTACTGGTTCTAAGAACATCCGTTTCTGAGGAAGTCTTTAGGTTTAGATAATCTCCAGTGGTGGGTTCCTACTGGTGCGGTCTTGCCTGTTCATCGCCGCAGAGCCGAAGAACCTGTTGGTGTTCGCAGTGTGGGGCTTCCCCCGCCCGCTTTCCCTGGCCGCCGGGATGCCGCCATTTGCGTTCTTTTGCCCTCTGCGCAAGCAGAATGCTTTGCTCATATGCAGAGGGCAAAAGAACGCAAATGGCGGCATCCCGACGGCTGGGGAAAGCGGGCAGGGGAAGCCCCGCGCCGTGAACGCCAACAGCTTCTTCGGCTCTGCTGCAACAAACAGGCAAGACCGCACCGGTAGGAACCTACCACTGGTAATCTCCCTACAGAAGTTACTGAGATAGTCTGCTTTTCTTTGTCCATTCCTGGTTTAAGAACATTACACTTTCCCAATGCTTTTGCTGCCAAGATGGTAAACCTTGTCCTCAACCCTACATCCTTCCAGGTGCTCTACTAATGAGCTCACCTACTGCATTTCTGACTCACCCCAACAGCCTGATGCATGCACAGAACCAGACAAAGAAGCTGGCCGAGTAGATGTAATGTTGACAAAAAAAAAAGTTTCAATGTTCAGGTAGAACAAAGCTACCTTGCGTAATTGGAGAATTGTTTGTTGAAATGTTTTCAATAAAAAGTTAATCCGTCTTCTTTTCTGAGATAAGGAGTGTATGGATATGAGGTTGTTTCCATTACAGCGGAAAATCTGGTTGATTTACAGTACTAAATGCTGCAGGTCCCCAAATCCTTTCAGGCCCTTTGGCTGTAAATAAAAATGGAGTGGAATGGAATTGAAAACGGTCTCCAGACTCACTGCAGTGCATCTGTGGGTGAGGCCAGGCCTTCAAAGGTTGCCTTAGATAGCCACATTCTCTCCTCTCCATGATTTAAATCACTGCCGTGGCTTGTAAAGGTTTCCCATTTTCTTTTCATCTTTCAGGACCCATAATGGGAGATCTGACTTACAATCCTCACACGTAGCACCTCTTCACCTTTCTCTCTGCCTCTGAGCCTTTTCTCTTGCGAAGCAATCTTGGTACTATAATTCGGGCAGCCACGTCTCCATTCCTTAATTCTCTGCCTGCCAGACTTTCACCCGAGTCGAGGTCATTCTCTTTAATGGCAATTCACCTTTTGTCACCTGGCAGAATAAGGCTTACTGCTTTCATAAATCCGGCTCAAAATGACGCCTCTGCCCTGGTGCCCCCCCCTTTTCTTGGGGTTTCCATCTGATGTGGAAGCTAAAGCAAATATGGCTGGTTATTGAACTTTAATCCATAAGCTTCTTTTCTGACATGCTGAAGAATTTTGTTTTGTTTCTCAGAGATGGTAGTTAAGAAGAGTCCAATAACATCTTTCCAGTCCAACAAATTTTATTTGTTTATTAGATTTTTATCCTGTCTTTATTGCTTTATAAGCAGCTCAAAGCTGTGAACATACCTAACACTTCTACCTTTCGCCTATTTTCCCTGCCACAAGAACCCTTTAATGTGATTTGGGCTGAGAGAAAGTGACTGACCCGAACTCACCAGTTGCTTTTCATGCCTAGGGTGGGACTAGAACTCACTGTCCCCTGGTGATTGGCCCAAAGTCACCCAGATGGCTTTCATGCCTATGCTTATACAAGGCATAGTGTTCTGACCCAGCTCCCCAAACACAACAAAGCCTCTGAAGTTAACTCAAAGATTCCTTTAATTAGGAGTGCCGGCAGCCCCGGCAAAAAGTTTCTCTCTCACTGCAGGCTAACAAGTCCAAGAAGATGAATAGTTGTCTGCCACCTCTATTCATCTCCGCCCCCTGCCTTTTATCCCCAGAGCTAGGGTGGGGTTCCGCTAGCAGCGGTGGCTCTTCCTTCCCAAGGACCGGCCCATGGATTTCCACTGTTCTCCTCTCCTCTGCCTTCTGCGCATCCGTGTATCAGGCACTGGACCCAGCTGTTTCTCCTCTTCCTCATCAGCCACCTCCAGATCTGGGGGCTGTTGATTCTCCATCTGAGGGCTGACAGCTGGCTCAGTCTCTCTCTCTGCCCCTCCATTCCATATTCACACTTGGGTTGCCTTTATGCTGACTCTGATTCCCAGGCCTCTCCTCCTCTGATTCGCCTGCTGGAGGAGCCGGCGGTCGACAGGCCACAACACATAGTCTTTTGTGAGTGAAAGCTCATTCCATCTGATGTATGAAATGGTTAGACCGATCTAGGGTTTAAAGTGGGATGAGATGAGGTGGGAAGGGAGGAGAAGACAGAGTGGTTTTGCAAATGCAGGTTTTGCCTTAGGGTGAAAGCCAATATCTTATAATAAAATGTGTTAGTCTGCAAAGATGCTGTCAGATTTGACATGGTTTCAGGCCACCCAGAGGCTAGCACAGATCCCTCTTATAGTATCTGTAGTGCAACACCTGCATTTCCCTATATGCACATTATGGGTAGATCCAGTGTAGAGTTCTAAGTTTACTGTATCTGTTTTATAGACATTAAATCAGAGGAACTGGAGAAGATGGGATGTCAGACCCCCAAATGAGATCACATTTAGAAGCCAAAGACATGTAAGCTAATATACTACTTTTATTATAAGGTCATTGTAACAGTAATTTTACAAGTTGAAATATGTTTTCCCCTTCTTCCCCATTACAGATATTCCTTGAGTTACCACCATAATAGAACTGCCCATCACATTCATAACTCTTGAGATTTGTCAATCAGGTCATATGACTGGCCCAATTTTACAACATTTTTGTAGTGGTCATTGAGCAAACCCCATGGTCATTAAGTGAACCAATAGTTCACCATGGTTTTTCTGAGAAAATGGTTCTCATGTTTTTACTGAGAACCAGAAGTAAATGCCAGTTTGGGACAAAATGATTGTAAAATGAGGTCCTGAGAATGTAGGATGCTACAAACAGCCATAAATGCACCTGAAGTGCTTTTCATGAGACTGCAGGGGTGGGGAGGCCTGGCTGGGGGGGACTTTGAATCTGGGTCATAAGTACCACCAGGTAGGTCCATTGTAACTTCAAACAGTCGCTGAATGACTGGTTATAAGTCAAGAACTATCTGTATCTTCAGGAGAATAACAATAAGGTTTTTTTTCTGCGAGGCATATTCAAATTACATTTCTGCCTTGAACTCCAATTTTGTTTTAAAATCTCACCATTCTCTGGGCTACAGCTGTGCCTCTTGTTCCTCAAGGTTATTCTGGCCATTGACCCGGGGTGGACTTCAAAATTTTTAGCAAGGGGTTCTCTGCCCGGTTGCTGGGTGGGCATGTCCATGATGGGTGTGGCCTAGTTGGCCTCCTGCACCACAGTGGGGTGGTGGTGGTTGCCCTCCCCAGGCTCCAGAGGCTTTCCTTGAGCCTCTGGGAGGGTGAAAACGGGCCTGTTTCCGGCCTTCCCAAACTTCCGGTAGGCCCATTTTTCACCCTCCCGAGGCTCCGTGCACGCCCTGCACTTACCTGCATCCAAAACGGGCCGCGTGGGGATTCCTGGGAGAGGTGGGACTGTGTGGGCGGGGCCAGCCAGGAGTGGGATTTGGGGGTTCTCCGAACTGCACAGAATCTTAGCTAGAGGTTCTCCCGAACCTCTGCGGACCCCCAGCAGCCCACCCCTGCCATTAACTAGAAAGAGTCTTTAGAGGTCACCTTATGAACAAACGTAATGTAGGCTTCAGGCTTCCAACTGAGGAACAGAAATGAATGGATTGGTCTTTTCTAGATCTATGTCAATTTTATAAATTCTTGTTTGTTTGTTTTTTAAATTCAAATCTCTAGATGATACATTAGTTCTTTTTTATTAATTCAAAAAGTTTTATTAGTACAAAGTACAAGCATTTTTATCAATTTTCTCCCCCCCATCCCCCATCCCCCCTACCCACAACCCACTCCCTCCCCTCCCCCCCAGACTTCCCAGAAAAAGTACAGGGCATAGTATTCAATAACATAAATTTAAATTAAATTAAAGTAACTTCTTAGATCCCTCATTTTATCGGCATCTTTAACTCCAGATTAGAACTATTCAAAATGTTAAAAATTAAAGAGAAAGTAAACAAGTGAAAAACAAAAATAAGCAAAATAACAAATAAGAAAGAAACAAAGATGAACCTCATACACTAAACTTAGTCATAACTCAAACATTATTAATAGCATAATTTTACAATATACCAAAGTATTAACTTCCCAATATTTAATATATATATATATTTCAATAATAATTGGCTAACCCCTTATATTTCAACACCCTTAAACTTAGTTAAAATCCACCCACTTATTAATAACATAATATTATATATATAACATTTCCTCTGAACCTCAAACCGTAAAATACACCTTCATAACAATATTCCTATACCTTAAGGCAGGGGTCGGGAACCTATGGCTCGCGAGCCAGATGTGGCTCTTTTGATGACTGCATATGGCTCGCAGCAGGGGTGAAATCCTCCCGTTTCACCCGGGCCAGTCCTTCGGCGTATAGCCGATGGAACTGGCGGCGGTTGCAGCGCGGAGCTTCTCCTGCCCGCTTTCCCGTCCCGGCTGAACACAATCACCGCTTTCCTGTCCCGGCTGACCACAATCATTTGGGTTATTTTTCCCTCTGTGCATGCGCGCGCATGCACAGAGGGAAAAATAACCCAAATGGCGGCGTTCAGCCGGGACGGGGGGAGCTAAAAAACGGCCATGGCCACATCCCCGCCGTTCTCCAGCCAAGCGGCTGAAGAAGCCCCAGAGCCCCGCCGCCAACCTGCATCTCCTGCTGGGAAGGAGCCTCTGTCGCTGTCTCTCGCGGGGTTCCAGCCACCCGACTGAGTCCCTGACCGCAGCACCGGCAGGGTTAATCTGTATGGGAGAGGAGAGAGAGCGCTACCGCCGCCGCTGCTACTTTCACCGCTCCGATATTTCTTTGGTGGGTGCGCGCGGGAGGGACCATGGAGCAGAGGATCCAGGCAGCTTAAGGCAAGAGGTGGGTGGGAGACGCGGGCAGGAGCCTGTCGCCGCCGCCGCCACTTCTGGCATCCCCACGCCTCTCACCCCGCTCGCTGGGTGCCTCTGCTCAGCGGTCCCTCCCGCGCGCGCCCACCAAAGAAATATCGGAGCGGTGAAAGCAGCAGCGGCGGCGGTAGCGCGCTCTCTCCTTCCCTCCCTGCATGGGAGGGAAGGAGAGAGCGCGCTACTGCCGCCGCTGCTACTTTCGCTGCTCCAATATTTCTTTGGTGGGCCTCCGCAGGAGGGACCACTGAGCAGAGGCACCCGGCGAGCGGGGTGAGAGGCGTGGGGATGCCAGAAGTGGCGGCGGCGGCGACAGGCTCCTGCCCGCGTCTCCCACCCGCCTCTTGCCTTAAGCTGCTGGGCGCCTCTGCTCCATGGTCCTTCCCGCGCGCGCCCACCAAAGAAATATCGGAGCGGTGAAAGTAGCAGCGGCGGCGGTAGCACTCTCTCTCCTCTCCCATACGCATTAACCCTGCCGGTGCCGCGGTCAGGGACTCAGTCGGGTGGCTGGAACCCCGCGAGAGACAGCGACAGAGGCTCCTTCCCAGCAGGAGACGCAGGTTGGCGGCGGGGCTCCGGGGCTTCTTCAGCAACCCACCCACCTACCTCGCTTGGTGCGGTTCCCCGCACTTGACGTCTTGGAAGAGGGCTGGGCGAGGGAGAAAGGAGCCACGGTGGGGATTGGTTTGCAGAGAGAAAGAAAGAAAGAAAGAAAGAAAGAAAGAAAGAAAGAAAGAAAGAAAGAAAGAAAGAAAGAAAGAAAGAAAGAAGAAGAAATAAAGAAGAAGAAGAAGAAGAAGAAGAAGAAAGGAAGGAAGGAAGAAGAAGAAGAAGAAGAAGAAGAAGAAGAAGAAGAAGAAGAAGAGAAAGAAAGAAAGAAAGAAAGAAAGAAAGAAAGAAAGAAAGAAAGAAAGAAAGAAAGAAAGAAAGAAAGAATCATTACCAATGCTATGATGGAAATCACCAACTCAAAGACAAATATCACTTTGGAGCAAGGAAGCTGCTACAGCAGCAACAAATTAAACAGCACAAAGACAGGGATTCTCTCAATATCCCATTGTCCCTATTGACATTTAGTTGAATTCACTTTTAAAATATATTATATGGCTCTCACTGAAATAAATTTCCAAATTTTTTGCTTTCATGGCTCTCTTAGTCAAAAAGGTTCCCGACCCCTGCCTTAAGGTATCGCCTCAGAGTATATATTATCTACTATACTAAAAATAGTAACCAAAATATATAATAATAATAATAAAAAGAATAAAAACCAACTCTTTATACCTCTAAATTTTTAAACTTAATCCCTATATCCTCAAAATAATGATACCAAAATATTACACTATATCCAATTTATAACTTCAAAATATTTGATATGAAAATACCATCAATAAACAATATTAATATTTCAGGTCCCCAAATTATTGATAACGAAATACTCTATATCAAATTTATAACTTCAAAATATATAATATATATCTAAAAAACAATCTAGAAATAAAATATAATACCAATAATAGACAATATTAATACAACATATATATTAAAAAAAAAGAAAAAAATGATTACAATCTTGTTCATCTTTCCAACCATCCTATAAGTTTCAACACCATCTGTCCTTTGGCCATTTCCAATCTGTCGCTTCAGCTGTCATCTGATCCCATTCCTCCGTCTCCTTATCCACGTCATAAACATCTGTCTGGCTCTGCCACTCTTTTGGAATCATCGAAATTATTTCCTCTTGATCACATATATCCGGATTTCCCTTCTCCTCCTCCCTTATTTCCATGCCTTTTTCCACTGGAATTTTAGAAATATCAGCCTTTAAAACATTGATGTAGAATTCTGTAGCTTTCTTTATTGTATTTAGTCCATATCTTTTCCCCAAGAATTTTACAGTTACTCCTGTTGGTACATTCCATTTATATTGTAAATTTTGTATTTTTAATTCCTGAACCAAAAATGAATATTCTCTTCTATCTTTAAGCATCTTGGCAGGGATTTCTTTCCATATCTTTATTTCTTGACCATTTGCCTGAAGATTTTTATTATAAGTCGCCTGTATAATTCTGTTTCGCAAAGCTCTAGTAGTGAAGTATATTACAATATCCCTTGGCAAGTGGTTTTGTTTTGCATACCAAGAATTGATTCTGTATACTTTATCGATTTTTGTAACCAATTCATCTTTAGACAATCCAGACACCTGCTCCAGTGCCTCTGTCATTCTTTCTTTCAGATTTTCAATTTTTTTTCTTTCAAGCCCCTGACTCTTATAGCAAATTTCATCTCTTGAAATTGAGAGATCATCGCTTCTTTTTCCAATTTTAATATATCATTTTGAACCTTGGTTATATATTCTTCTGAAATTGTTATATTTTGCTTATTTTTTTCCAAATCCTTCTCCAAAATTTCCATATTCACTGCTAATCCTTTGCAAACTTTCACCACATCCGCTCTCAATTGTAGATTCATCTTCTCCATAGCAGCCTGCATCTTTTTTTCTATCTCAGCAAGTTTTAAATTAAATTCTAAAATTAACTCATTTTTCAAAAGTTTCAGGGTATTAAAAAAAGTCTCAGGTGTTAAAGAATCAGGCATAGGTTGTTTCTTTAAAATATGATCAAAAGAGTACTCAGTTCTTTTATTCACTACAGTCTTTTCAAGTTTAGAAGCCATTTCAATATTTTCAAAAAAAAGACAAAGAAGAGAGGAAGAGGAAACCCAGATCTTTACTTAAAAAAGAAAATTCTTTTCCAAGTCCGGAGCCATTTAGATTTTTCCTTCTATAAAACTATAACTTAATTCCAAAGAAGAGGAAAAAAAAGGGAAAAAAAATCATCCTTCAAATCAAAGGTTTCCAGAGGAAAGGGCTGGTAACAAAGCAAAAATAACTTTCTCTTTTACACCACCGTTGCCAATCGCCATCTTGTTGCCACTCCTTATTAAGTTACTTTGTTTCTTCCATCTTAAAAACCCAGGAATGGAGTTAAAGTACAAACTATTACCTCCAGGACTCCTGTCTTCTTCTGGCTGCTCTCTGTATTTTTAAAATAATTGTACCTCCTTTAAAGCAGCAGCGGTGGTCGCGGCATCTTGCTCCACTTTAAAAGCGGAAGCTTCCAATCTTCCGGAGCAGCTGACAGGCTACCTGGGGAGCCCTTACCCTACGCGCCCTAAGTTGGTTTTTAGGGCACTAGGAGGGCTCTACCCCACCTGTCTCGCTCTCATCTCTCCCCTTCGCCCGGGGAGAGATTTTCAAGCTGCCAGACAGCTGTTCTGGCGGCTTTTACAGAAGATCGGAGGTGCGCCCTACAAAGAGCGCCAGCGACGCCGTCGGAACCGGAACCGGAAGCCCTTGATACATTAGTTCTTGAAGAAGTCATGGAAGCTCCAGCATTACCAATAACTGCCAAGTATTTTAAAATGGCCTCATGGAAGGGATAATTTCTAAAATGCCAAGTATTCCACTGAGCAAGGGAAGTTAGCAGTTTTAGGGGGATTGGTTTTGGATTCACAGCATGTAACCGTGGAATTGAGGTTGGCTGTTGCTAAAATGAAACTGAATGAAAAATGCAGTACAGGGCTTGAACAGTTTTAGCTCACTGAATTCTAAAACTTAGCCTTTCAGAAATTATAGCCATTTTTTTCTTGTAGATTTCAAGGCTGCCATGATACACTTGATCCTCCTCCTCCTCCTCCTCCTCCTCCTCCTCCTCCTCCTCCTCCTCCTCCTCCTCCTCCTCCTCCTCCTCCTCCTCCTCCCTCTCTTTCATTTTCTTGTTCTCTCTCTCTCTCTCTCTCTCTCTCTCTCTCTCTCTCTCTCTCTCTCTCTCTCTCTCTCTCTCTCTCTCTCTCTCCTTAAAAAATTTAAATGATACATTGTTGTGTGCGTCCAGAGACCTGCAGCTTTCTAATTATATATGGCGGCTTTAAGGTCTCTATAAATTTGGGCTTTTCTAAGCATTCTGCAGGATGTACTGAGCTTAGAATTATATAGTTCAGCTTGCAGGGATGTACCTTAGAATTGTCTAAGTGTCCGAAAGGTAACAATGGCAGCTGTGACTATGTGAGCAAAACCCCACCCATTTATCTGCAATGCAGGCTTTCATCAGACAGTCACAGCCACCATAAGGTAGTCCTCAACTTACAGCCATTTGTTTAGTGACTGTTCAAAGTTGCAATGGCACTGAAAAAAGTGACTTATGACTGTTTTTCATACTTTACAACTGTTGCAGCACCCCTGTGGCTGTGTGATTAAAAATTCAGATGCTTGACAACTGGTTCTTATTTATGAGGGTTGCAATGATCAACTGGCCTTCATATGTGCGGCAGTGCCAGAAACCAGAAGATCAGCCGGCCAGCTGATCATCGCGCACGCATACGTGCCAGTAACCAGAAGACTAGCTGGCTGGTGTGCATGCGTGCCCCGGGACATCCACCCACTAGCCAGCCAGGAGCGCTGCTGCCAGTCTCTCCCCTGCGCCCGCCCTCCTGTCTTGTCACCACCACCGCGAGGAAAGGCCCCGAAGCTGTGCTGCCCGGGATCCACGTGGGCTGCTGCAGGGGGAGGCCAGGCATCGGAATGGGACTGTTCTCCTTGTCTCCTTTGCCTTGCCTGGTTCATCACCAGGGTTCCACCCCTAGCCATTCGCCTCTGACTTTTCTCCTTGGCTGAAACGCCCCTAACTCTTCGCCCCAGCCCCTCTGGTCCTAGGCCCTTCATCACAGCCATTCGCTGAACAGGCCCTAAAAGCCCGTTCACCCTGGGCCATTTGCCGAACAGGCCCTAAAAGCCCGTTCATCCTGGGCCTTTGGCCGTGTGCATGTGCAGTGCTGAAAACCCAGCTTCTGTGCATGTGCAGAAGCAAAAAACAGCTTCTACACATGCGCAGAAGCTAAAAACAAGATGGTGGCACCTATGGCGCTGCTGAGAGAGCCGGTTTGGGGGTGTGGCCAGCTGGCCATCGCTCCCGGTTCGGCGAGCGGGGGAAAATTCCCGCTACCAGTTCTAAAAAACTGGTCCAAACCGGGAGGAACTCACTTCTGGAACAATGGTATCATGTCATCCTTAGTCATTCTTTTCATTAAACTAGATGTACCCAATTCCTGCAATTGTTCTTCTTCATATGTTTTCATCTCCAGTCTCCTAATCATCTTTGTTGCTCTTCTCTGCACTCTTTCTAGAGAATCAACATTTTTTTTTAATATTATGGCGACCAAAACTGGATGCAGAATTCCAAGTGTGGTCTTACCAAGGCATTGTAAAGTGGTACTAACAGTTCACATGATTTGATTTTATCCCTCTGTTAATGCAGCCTAGAACTGTGTTGTCTTTTGTGGCAGCTGCAACGTCATCTGGAAACAACATATGTATGAATAGGTTAATACTGAATTTTATGGATTATTCAGAATTCCTGTTTAACTTTCATTATACTGCCCAATTTGTTAATAGTCTATATCCATTTGGGCCCATTACATCAAATTTATACATAACACTATCTTCAGAACGTCCTGAAAAGAAAAGCAAAAAATGGGATTAAAACTTTTCCCCTGATACCTTAAATTTCTTATTTAGGGAAAGGCTTATTTGTCTTAATGTATAGAAACCTTCCAAATTAGAATTGCCACCTCTAATCCTGAAGAGATCCATGGCTATGATGTGTCCTATTTTCATTGGAAAACATGGAAAGCTGTTTCTTTTTAGCTAGTAATTTTGAGCCAAAAGTCATACTTACTGGTAGTTTAAAAAAAAAACTTATACTGAAATGAATTCAAGGCCAAGAGAAAACTGAATGTAATAGAAATAGATTGATTGATTGATTATGTGCCACCAAGTCAGTGTGATCTATTAGCAATCACATAGATAGGTTTTCTCTAGGATCTATCTCCGACCAGATCCTTAAGGTAGATAGATTGATTATTGTCATTTTTTTATTGTGAACATGCTGGCACATATTAAAAATTAAATTGTTGCCCACTCTAAAAATAAAGTATATGTATATGTATATGTATATGTATATGTATATGTATATGTATATGTATATGTATATGTATATGTATATGTATATGTATATGTATATGTATATGTATATGTATATGTATATATGTGTGTGTGTGTATGTATGTATGTAGACAGCCAACTAAATATGAGCCAGCAGTGTGCAGCAGCAGCCAAAAAGGCCAACGCAGTCCTGAGCTGCATAAATAGAGGGATACAATCAAGGACCAGAGAGGTATTAGTACCACTCTATAAAGCCTTGGTTAGACCACACCTAGAGTACTGCATCCAGTTTTGGTCACCACACTACAAAAAAGACATTGAAACTCTAGAGAAAGTGCAGAAGAGAGCAACCAGGATGATAAAGGGTCTGGAAAATAAAACATACAAAGAACGGTTGCAGGAACTGAGCTTGGCCAGTCTGGCGAAGAGAAGGACCAGGGGTGACATGATAGCAGTGTTCCAATACTTGAGGGGATGCCACAGAGAGGAGGGGAGCAGGCTGTTCTCTATAGCACCAGAAAGCCAAACAAGGAATAATGGATGGAAGCTGACCAAGGAGAGATTCAACCTTGAAGTGAGGAGAAACTTTCTGACGGTGAGAGCGATCAACCAGTGGAACAGCTTGCCAGTGGAGGTTGTGAGAGCCCCAACACTTGCGACTTTCAAGGGGAGACTGGACTGCCATCTGTCTCAAATGGTGTAGGAACTCCTGCTTGAGCAGGGGGTTGGACTAGATGACCTACAAGGTCCCTTCCAACTCTAATAATAAATCTAAATCTAAAAAATCTAAAAATCTATGTATGTATGTATGTATGTATGTATGTATATGTGTATGTGTATGTGTATGTGTATATGTATATGTATATGTATATGTATATGTATATGTATATGTATATGTATATGTATGCATGTATGTATGCATGTATGTATATGTATATGTATGTGTGTGCGTGTATGTATGTATGTATGTGTGTATGTGTATACATACATACATACGTACGTACATACGTACATACGTACATACGTATATACGTATATACGTATATACATATATACGTGTGTGTGTGTATATATATATATATGTGTGTGTGTGTGTGTGTGTGTGTGTGTGTGTGTGTGTGTGTGTGTGTGTTTTCTGAGGTTTTTGCGGGTGTTTGTATGTAGGTCTTTGGTTATTCGGGTTTTCTCCCGCGTGAAATTGGGAGTGTCTTGGCGACGTTTCGATGAAGTCTCATTCTTCATCATCAGGCTGGTGTCTTCTGCTTCCTGCTTCTAGGAGCAATATGAGATTGCTGCTATTTCTTCCTTTTAACTGCCAGTGGGGGTTTGAACTGATAGGGTGGGAGCTTGGCTGTGTTCTGATTGGTTGGAGGTGTGTTCTGCTTGATTTGGGGCTTGGCTGTGCTCTGATTCGCTGGGGGGTTGACTGTACTCTGATTGGCTGGGGGTGTGCTCAGGTTAGTCTGACTTGCAGAGGGATTTGAGCTGGTGAGCTGCATTTCTGTTGTTTGGCTTGCTCCTAGAAGCAGGAAGCAGAAGACACCAGCCTGATGATGATGAATGAGACTTCATCGAAACGTCACCAAGACACTTCCAATTTCACGTGGGAGAAAACCCGAATAACCAAAGACCTACATATATATATATATATATATATATATATATATATATATATATATGTATGTATGTATGTATGTATGTATGTATGTATGTATGTATGTATGTATGTATGTATGTATGTATGTATGTATATGTATATGTATATGTATACGTATACGTATACGTATACGTATACGTATATGTATGTATGTATATGTGTGTGTGTGTGTGTGTGCGCGCACACACACACATACACACACATACACACACACGGTTTAATACTATATGGAACAAAGCTGTGATGAATTTAGTTGTTCTGTTTCGGATACCTTGAAGCTTCTCCCAGAAGGTAAGAAGGAAAACAGGCATGGAGAGGATGTGTAGTGTCCCTGACAATACTGCCGACCCTGGTCAAGCAACACTTATATACCATATCCTGGCTAGAAGGAAGTGAATTGCCAACAATCTTTTCTGCCATCCTCACCACTGGCTGCACCGCCTTCCTGTCCAAAGTAATAATGCTTCCAAACAATAGTGGATTATGACAGGATGCTGTGTATCGTCCCTCTATAGAAAGTGGTAAGGATAGGGAAAGATAGATGTACTTTTCTCACGCGACGCAGAAAGTGCAGGCACTGCTGTGGCCGCTTCATCAGTGTCTCGCTGTTGTGCGACCAAGCCAACCTATTCCTCAGCTGCACAACCAGAAACTTGATGTTGCTAACCACCTCCACAGTTTAATCATTGATACACAGAGGTATGTGGCTGTGCCTGCCTTTTCTGAAATTGACAATGATTTCTTTTGTTTTTCCTGTTTAAAAAGAGATTGTTTCTATTACACCAGTTCCCTCTAAATCCTTGAGGTAAACACCCTCACTGTCATCGTGAAGAAGGTCTACTATTGTTGTATCATCCACATATTTCACAATATATTTTTCTCCAAACTTGACTGTAGAAAATACGACTTTAGTGGTAAATGCCTGGAACTCATTACCTGACATTGTGGTTTCGTCACCAAACCCCCAAAATTTTACCCTTAGACTGTCCACTGTTGACCTCACCCGATTCCTAAGAGGTCAGTAAGGGGCGTGCATAAGCCCACCAGCGTGCCTACCGTCCCTGTCCTAATGTTCCCTCTTATCAGTACCCATTTTATGTACATAAACAATGTTATATCTATGTATATTACCAACACGTACTTGACAAAAATAAATAAATAAAAATAAAATAAATATGGTTAGTGGCAAACCTTGCACAAGGTTTGTCTACTTAGCTGCTGATCATCCTCTTCTCTTTCCTTCCACTTTTCCCACATTTTTCAAGAGAGCTAAGTTTTCACTATGGTGTCTAATTTGTGATCTTTTGAGCCTTATAACCTGTGCCTTGAATGAGGACTCCAGGTTTTTTGTTCTGTGATCCACTTGACAGTTTCTTTGGCTATCTCAGCATAATTAACTTATACTTAAATAAATGCCATAAATTAATAGGATTACTCTTCATCAATATTATTGCTTCTTCATTTCAATTATATTAAAAATTATAGTTTTGTGCAACTGCTACAGATGCTAAGAGCCACAGCTAGAAGTATTGGGTTTCTGTACCTGTACTCTTTGGCATAAATTATTTTTCCTTCTATCTGCTCTGTTCTTTTTATTTTATTAATACAGTACAATAGATAAATCTTCATATAAGCAGAATGTTCAGAGTATATATGTAGGAATAAAGCCAGTAATTCAATCTACACTGAACCTAATACAACGTAGGAATAATGTACAAATCAATTTTTCTCCTGAAAACAATACTTCCCTAAATGGGGAATAAAGCATGCTATATAAATCTCATCAGAGAACAGGCAGTTGTACAAACATTCATGTTTATAAGTTGCTTGTGCCTAAAATTGTATTTTTAAGTGGCTTATCAGTGGAATTTTGCAATTTTTCCATTAGCAAATGGCACAAGGTAGTTATATCAAATGTGCCTTTAAAAAATGCTGAGGCATATCAAAGGAAATGTGATCAAATATTTTTCGACAATAGAATTATAATAATATTATTTTGATTTTATTTTAACAGTTGAATAATATGCTAGTAACAGTCGGTATTATTTAAATACTGAAAATCTGGCTACCAATATAAGTTTATACTGTTTTACCACATCAGCCAGTGAGGGAATCAAAAAACAGGTACTCAAATATCTGCTCTCTGCTTCCACAATACTTCCCAAGATAGAACTAGAACAGTTGTTGGACTGTTTCTAGTTTGTGAAGATGACATTTAAGGCAGGGGCGGGTTCCTAATTTTTTTTACTACCACTCTGTGGGCGTGGCTTATTTTGTGGGTGTGGCTTACCAGCATGGGCCTCGGGAGCTTGGCAGCGGCTGGAGAAGCAGGGGGGGGCATTGCCCACCCGCAATGCAGCCCCCCGCAGCGGGAGCAGCAAGACCGCAGCAGCGGTTCTTCTAGGAGGCTCCGTCCGGCCTGAATGCTTCTCCCCATTCGATGATCCTAGGTCCTGCCGCCCGTTCCCCCTCTCCTCAGCAGCTTGAGAAGCCTCGAACGTGCGAAAATGCCTGGGATCATCACCGTGCGTTCGTGGCTTCTCGGACTGCTGAAGGGAGGGGAACTGAGATAGGTCCTGCCACCCGTTCTTTCAGCGTCTCACACATTCCCTCAGCCATCCTCCTCTGCTTGGACTCACTGGGGGTAGGAAGGCAGCTCAGCTTCTGGGCATGCACAGAAGAAAATTTAAAAATTTTTTTTTAAATGGCAGTGCCCAGGCACCTGCAACCGACCACACCGGTACTGTGATGTCACCAGTGGGCTGCTACCGGTGCTATAGAGTGGACCACACCAGTAGGAACCCATCACTGATTTAAGGGCTGAAACAGGATTGTAATTCTTGGCAAGGCTTAAAGATTCTATAGCCCCTTAAGAAACATCTAATCAGTCTAAATGAGTACATTTGGAAAGATGTAAAGGGAGTATAAGGGAGTCTTAAATATCTGAAGTCTTAAGGCAATGTTTTTTAACCTTGGCAATCTGAAGATATGTGGGCTTTAACTCCCATAATTCAATTCAATTCTGGGTGTTGAAGATTGAGGAACACTGTCTTAAACCATGGAATTTGCTCATTAAATTCTTTCTCAGCACTCTAAACAGAAAAGTCCAAAAAGTGTGCCTACATTCCTAATCCAGTGACATCTTATCATTAACCACACCATTGAATCTCCCAGGAGTGGCCTCCTCCTCCTCCTCCTCCTCCTCCTCCTCCTCCACCTCCTCCTCCTCCTTCTCCTCCTCCTCCCTGGACTAGTCTCTGCAGTTTTCTTGGCAAAATTTCAGAAGTGGTTTGCTACTGTCTGCTTCCTAGGAGTGAGAGAGGGATTGGCTTAAGCCAGTGCTTCTCAAATAGTGGGGTGGGCCCCCCTGGGGGGGCGTGGAGTGATGCCAGGGGGGCGCATGACCCCAGGGAAAGTGCTTTTTTTTTGCTGCAGGGAGTAGGGTTTTTTTGCATCGAACAATAGCACACAGCACAGAGCAGGAGATATGAAGTGCAGATAACAAACCCTTAAGAGACACCATGGAAAAATATTTAACAGGGATGAAAAGAAAGGAGGAGAGAGACGGAGATAATGAGACAAACGTAAGTCTCCTGAAAGCTAAGACGAGGAAATATGACGAAGCGTATGTAGCGCTTGGCTTCACTGTGACTACGGTGGGAGACGAGGAAAGACCGGTATGTTTACTGTGTCTAAAAATGTTGGCAGCTGACAGCATGAAGCCAAATAAATTAAGGCATCACTTAAACACATTACACCCCAATCACGCTGATAAGCCGCTTGAGTTTTTGAAAACGTGATGAATATTGCAAACAATTATCCCGTCAGAAAGATTGGGGGGCGCGCGAAATGTTTACTGTCTCTCTACAACTTTCTTCTTTAATTACAATATGATGTGATTAAGAGAACGGATTCCAACACTGTTTATCTTCTAAATTCTGAGGTCCTGTGGATGCAAGACACTGTATATTTTGTTATTACTAAGCTAAATGTGTTCTAATTTTTCTGAAGTCTCCTTTTGTAAAACACTCCTTCCCATCACAATTGCTTTTGAAATGCATACTCTTATAAAATGGGGTATTTTCTATTGTTTTAATGAGAATCTAGATTGGTAGAAGATAATATTTTTTTAAAAAAGCAGACGTGACAATGAAAAGCAGGATGGGTAGTCTTTCCTACTAAAGATTAGGTGAAATGGACAATTCAAATTGTACCTTTTTTTAAAAAAAATGAAAACACTCCATCTTCTGATAGGGCATTTTATGTCGATAGAAATGCTTCCATATAAATCAGGAATATTCAACCTTGGCAACTTTAAGACCCTTGGACTTCAAATCCCAGAATTCAAATCCCAGAATTCCCCAAATCCCAGCATGGCTGGCTGGGGAATTCTGGGATTTGAAGTCCACAAGCTTGAAAGTTACCAAAGTTGAATACCCGATCTAAATAAAATGATGATATGACTAGATGCTAAATGGTATTCCTTTTGATGTATGCTACATATTTGTATGAATCTTTTGATCATTTGGCATGGTTGCAACCGAATGACATTCTGATGGCTGTTTTATTTCGTTCCCATGATCTCTTGTCCTATTACATATTTGGAATCAGGATTTTCCTCCATCCCCCCAGGAACAATAGAGCATTGAAATGAAATTTGGAACAAGGGCACTTGTAAATGAGAGAAGTGACTGCTGCTAATGAATGGTTGACAGCAAATCTACTTAACATTGCCCTGGATTTATTTAAGTAAAAGCACAAAGCAATAAAATGGAAACACTCTTTGAGAAAACGTCTCTCTCTTTGGCATGGTTTGGGAAATAACTTTCACTGTGATTGAGGGGGAGAGGGAGAAGGAGGTATTAAGGCCAGATTGCCTTTCCATTGTATCTTGGACAGGATATAGACTGGCTTTCTTTTTACGTCTGAAATAAAAGTTAGAGCAATTCAGAAAATACCTAATTTACGAAGCATTTGAAAAGAATAGTGAAGTCAGCAAACATCACACAGCTTGCTCTAAGTTCATGCCATGGCTTAGGCCTGTGTATTTCTTATTTAGGAAATAGCATCTCCCAAAAGTTCAATGTACTCTATAGCAGCGGTCCCCAACCTGGGGGTCGGGACCCCTTTGGGGGTCAAACGACCATTTCCCAGGGGTCGCACTGGCATACTCAGCTCCCCCCCACTGCCACAAGCCTGGCCATATGGCGCCCCACAACCCGCACCCCCACCGCGACCCACCCCGCTGCCGCCATTTGGGTTATTTTACCGTCTGCGCATGCGCAGAGGGTAAAAGAACCCAAATGGCGGCAGCAGGATGGGTCACGGTGGGGGCGCGGAGGGCAGGGCGTGGGTCACGGCATTAGGAAGGTTGGGAACCACTGCTCTATAGGATCCATAGCTACCTAATATTCTTCCTTTGCTTTGAGAGATTTATTTATTATTTATTTATTTCATAATCACACGTGTATAGAAACCATTATTTGGATGACATTCAAATTTACAACAGCACTGAAGAAAGTGACTTATGACCAGTACTCACACTTAGGAGTATCACAGCCTCCCCATGGTCATGTGATCAAAATTCAGGCACTTGATAACTGACATCTATTTACAACAATTGCAGCATCCTGAGTCCTGTGATTGTCAATTGTGGTCTTCCCAGCTGGCTTCTGATAAGCAAAGACAATGGGGGGAGCTGGATTTGCTTAATGACAGCAGGGTTCACTTAATAGCAGCGATTCACCATGGTAATAAAAGTTATAAAAATGGGTGTCTCATTTAACAACCGCCTTTGTTAGCAATGGAAATTTTGATCCCAATTGTGGTTGTAAGTTGAGGGCTCCTGTAGTTGCCCATCTCACGGTAAAGCAGTGTTTCTCAAATAGTGGGGAATGCCCCCCCCCCGGGGGCGTGTAGAGTGATGCCAGGGGGGCGTGTGTGACCCTGGGAAACATGCATGGTCCCTCTTGATTGATTCCCCTGGATGGAGAGTGTTTTTCCAGTTGCATGCCGCTCCGAGCACGGAAGAGAAGGTGGCCAGGTGGGGCGGGGCGGCTGCGTAGGTTCTTGTTGTTCTCAGCAGGTGCCGCGATAGCCATGAACGGCATGGCGAACCTGCTGCTGGACAAGGAGGAGCATCCTCTGCAACTGGGCAAAAGCTTCGAATGACACCCTAAAGCCTCCTTCCACACCATTCGCTGTGAGTGCCCGGCAGAGGCGGCGTTTATGGGCCAGGCCGGCGACCCCAAAACATCGGCTTGATTAAGCTGGCCTGGCCCCGTGTCAAAAGAGGGCCCTAACCACGATAGCCTATGCCTGCCTAACCGAAAACAGGCTCCACTGAGTTCAGTGTGACTTACTCCCAGGTAAGTGGGTAGAGCAGTCTTCCCCAGCCAATAGTTTGCTTGCAGCTTATAATAAGTAAAATAATAAATATTAACACTAAAATTCCATTGGGGCCCAGATCGGAGAGTTGGGGGGCGCATGCAAAATGTTTACTTTTTCCTAGTGGGGGGGGGGGCGTAACAGAAAATAATTGAGAAGCACTGCAGTAAAGAGATTGTAGATGGCTTACAATGAAAATAATAACAAAAAACCTAACTAAATTATTAAACTATTATTTAAAAAAATTAGCAATATTGTTACTAATAAGATAGTGGAGAAAATCTATATATTACAAAAACTCTCATTGTAATTATCTGTTTGTCTATTTGTACCTCACGTTTGCCCAAATGGTGCAATATACCATAATAATTTTTGAATCAAAGTACCTCTAAAGATTGTGTAAAAAAATATGAGATCTATAATCACCCGGGAATTGAAATTTCTATGATTTTCAGACCAGTTTTATTTGCAAAGTTGTGGCATCACAGCTTCTTCACAGTCACAAGTTCGAGATTTTTGATATTCCCTGCTAGCTTCCCACAAGCAAAGTCAATGGGGAAGTCAGCAGGAAGTTGGAGATCACTCACTCTCCACTGCTTTTTTGTCTACATGTGGTCTTTCTGTTTTTCTGTTTAGGTAACTAAATATTGACTAATTATATGATCACAGGACCATCTAGCACTAGAGTAAAAAAAGATCTTGCCAGCTTAAAATTTAATGTTCATCAGGCTGCACTATCTTTCTCTCAAAGAATGGTGCAATGCGGCATACTCAGAGGTGGGTTCCTGCCGGAGCTGTCCAGCGTGCAGCTCCGGCAGGGAGCGGCGGATTTTGCAACTGCTCTGGAGCCCTCTCTGCCAGTCAACCCGGCACATCGCCATTTTTTCCCGTGATTTTCGGGCGATTTTGCTTCTGCGCATGCGCGGAAGCAAAATCGCGCCGAAATCTCATGAGCGGACGTGCACGCGAGATTTCGGTGAGATTTTGCCTCTGCGCATGCGCAGAAGCAAAATCACACGAGGGAGCACATGCGCATAGCGAGCAAGAGCCCCCCCGAAGCATGGAGATGCACGCGCATGGCTCCGGCAGCAAGGTAAGTGAGCAACCCGCCCCTGGGCATAGTGTGGTCTAGTTGATTGTAAAAACAATGCAGCCATCTCAGCAAATCACCATTTCTTTGAGATCTTCAGGCCTGCTGACATAGTCATGTTTTAAGGACTTCTGGAAAGATATCAGGAATGGGGCCAAGAGATGAATCTTGCTACAGGAAGGGATCAAAATAGAAGGTATCTTCTGGTTGTGAGCCACCCTGAGTCCATGCTGAATTGGGCGGCATATAAGCTAAACCAAATAAATAAATAAATAATAAATAATTGAGTTGAATTCAGAATGGAAAGGAGAATCTGATATTTTGGATATTTGTTGCCAGGGCTGGCTGTGACACGAGTGATAGCGAGATGCAACAAATTCTGTGTCCTGTGAAGATGCTAGTTATTTAATTAATTAATTATGTTAGGCTCTTTACTGCTCCCGCGGGGATAAATTGCTTGCATAGTTTCTTCCATAGATGAAAAATATCTTAACTGATATCTACATCTGGTATTTTGGGCAAGAGGCATGCGTTTTGTAGCAGGAAAATGTTTTGAGTCAACATTGTTGGCTGCTAACGACAATTTGTTGAGCGAAAGTTCACAGTTATAACAGCACTGAAAAAAGTGACTTGTGAGCAGATCTTGTTATACACTTATGACACATTTCAGACAAATGGCAGTCCAATCTCCCTTTGAAAGTCTCAAGTGTTGGAACACTCACAACCTCCGCAGGCAAGCTGTTGCACTGGTTGATCGCCCTCACTGTCAGAAAGTTTCTCCTTATTTCCAGGTTGGATCTCTCCTCGGTCAGCTTCCATCCATTATTCCTTGTCTGGCCTTCAGGTGCTTTGGAAAACAGCTTGACCCCCTCCTCTCTGTGGTAGCCCCTCAAATATTGGAACACTGCTATCATGTCACACCTGGTCCTTCTCTTCGCCAGACTGGCCATGCCCAGTTCCTGCAACCGCTCACACAAGTAGTTCTTTTAGCAGAAACAGAGAAGATGCACATTGCAAGTACGGGTAGTTCTCGAGTTACAACCACGATAGAGCCCAAAATTTATGTTGCTAAGTGGAAACCTTTGTTAAGCGAGCTTGCCCCATTTTACAACCTTCCTTGCCACTTTCCTTGTTAAGTGAATCTGGCTTCCCCATTGACTTTGCTTGTCAGAAGATCACAAAAGTGGATCGCATGACCCTGGGACACTGCAACCGTCATAAATATGAGGCACTTGCCAAGCATCTGAATTTTGATCATGTGATCACAGGGATGCTGCAATGGTTGTAAGTGTGAAAAACGGTCCTAAGTCACTTTTTTTCAGGGCCGTTGTTACTTTGAATGGTCACTAAGTGAACTGTTGCAAGTCGAGGACTACCTGTATTACCTCTCTGCGGTATATTTTTTACTTATTTGGAAAATTTAAATTGCAGCCTATTCGCTCACTGTATATTAATTACAGAGCAAAATTTCCCTCTTCAGCAGCATCTATGTTCCAACTAAAAACTCTGCTTATTGATACCGTACTACAAACTGCTTTGTTAATTATAATTATGGTTACATTAGATTTTGTCCACATTATTTTATTTTAAGCTTAATTTTTCCTCCGCACTGAAAGTGATTTTTGTAGCTAATGGCACCTGGGAAGCACAATACGAGCCTAGAGGGAGCTCGTTAGCCTGTCCCCCAATTTATGATCATTTCACAAGCCATTAATTCTATTTATGCTTCTGAGCTGCCGCAATATTGTTCAGGTTATTTTTCCAATGTCAATAACAGCTTCAACCCTCTCCCCCAACTACTAACACTAAATAAACCTATTTTCTTCCTTGCTTGTCATTTTTCTTGTTCCAGCAGAACATCAGCCATTGGGGGAAAGGTTAAGGTTCAGGTATAAGGCCAAAGAGTAGGATGGCAGGTATTAAATGGATTATCACACCAGGTACACCTGTTTCAGAGAGTCTGTTCCAGGGGTGGATTCCACTTACCTTTGCCACCGGTTCGCATCGTGCAATTCTGCTTCCGCGCATGCTCAGTAGCTATAATCAGCCCGAAACACAGCTGAGTAGCTGATCAGCTGTGCTTCGGGTGAAGGAATAAAGGTAAGTATAAACCCAGGGGCGGATGGGAGGGCCCTTTTTCAAGCAGCAGCAGAGGAAAAAACTTCAAACAGTACAAAAATTAGAAAAAATTCTGAAAAAAACCTGGCGTCCACGGACCAGCACTACCGTGACATCACCAGCGGGTCGCTACAGGTTCAGGCGATCCGGTCTGAACCGGCAGGAACCCCCCCCTGGTCTGTTCCACAGATAGAACATCAGAAAATTCACTCAATCAATTCCAACTTCACAAGATCTTTTTCTTTCACGAGAAGTTGGAATTGATTTGTTGAACTTTTTTTTTTAGCCCTACACAAACTTTCGTTTCCCTGCACACAATGGTGAGAAACACAATGGAGCTGAAAATCAGGTAGTCAAAGAAATGCTTGGGGAATTTGGGGAAAACGAGGGCATCTGGGCGGTGGTGGGTGGGGAAAAATCTTCTGCCCAGAAAGAGAAGAAGAGAAGTGGGAAGAGAAGAGACAGCAGGAAGAGCTCCATCTCGCTTCACACGCCTCAATGAAAGGCAGCGGCAGCCCAGCCACTTCCCTTCCCCGCAAAGAAAGCAGGCAAGCATGGCAGGGCCATGTGCCATGTGGAAGGGAGTAGGGAAGGCAGGCAAGGGGGCCTGGCCACAGGGAGCACCAGGAAGGCTGCAGGGAAGGCAGGCAAGCATGGCCAGGCCATGGGCCACATGGAAGGGAGTAGGGAAGGCAGGCAAGCGGTCCTGGCCACGGGGACCACAGGGAAGGCCGCGGGGAAGGCAGGCAACATTGCGGGGCTGCATGCCGCATGGAAGGGAGCAAGGAAGACAGTTGGAGACGGTGGGGAGGGGGGAAGCTAGCTAGGCTGCAATTCGCATGCTTACGTACCCAGACAGGCAGATCAGCACCGCGTGGGAAGGCAGGCAAGCCACAGAGACTGTGTGGTCAACACAAGTGAGGAGCCACACAGTGTGCTATGCCGGGGAGGCGAGATGAGGAATGCTTGGGGGGGGGAGAGTAGGCGTGAGGGGTGAGCGGTGAGCAAGTGGGCAGGGTGAGCGGCGAATGAGTGGGCAGGCAGGGGTGGGGCCAGCCAGAGATGGTATTTGGCAGTTCTCCAAACTACTCAAAATTTCCACTACCGGTTCACTAGAACCGGTCTGAACCAGCTGAATACCACCTCTGATCTCGCTGTCATTTCTTGCGCTGGCTTTAATATGTGGTATGATTCACATTTTTCTGCTGTTGCGTCTGCTGCGGCTTAATGTTTATGCATCAGGCCCCATTTCTATAAATTGAATTCAGTGGTTGCAAAGCAAGCCAGGGACGCTGGGAATCAATTATTGAAACCCAGAAATCTGCGCAGGCCTCACCTATCCTTTGCTGTGATTATTTGAAAGATTATTCCAGGTTATTAGGTTTGATTAAAGGCTTTTACAACCAGCCTGCTCAAGAGGGGGAAATTAAGTGCTAGACATCATTCTGCCTCCATTATTTCCCAAGTTTATCTGTTTTGTCCTGTAGGGATTTGGTTACTTACCCATCTTGGTAAAAACATACCAATTTTATTCATTCATTTAGCGCTTTTAGATCAGCCTGAATTATTAAGCCTGCTGGGGTGATATAATTACTGGCAATTTTACTCATGCAAAGCCTGGCATTTGTATCTTTGTATCTTGCGGAGATCAAAGCTTCTGCTGCACAATGTGTTATTTCCAGTCAATGCAATCCTGGGGAATCTATTCAGTAAGTAATTGGGCAGCCTAATTGCAAGGATAATGCTTAAAGAAAGGTGCTAGACATCCATGTTTCATGTGAGAAGAAGAGAGGAGCTGCACAAAGCAGAGCTCTGCAAAGGGTGAGGCTCCCAGGGAAACTGTTTGCGAAACTGTACATTGGAAGAGTCATCCTGCAGAAGAGCTGAAAGTTTGTAAGACTCCGAACTTCCGTTTGTACTTTTCTCTTGGGAATGAAGAGAGCTATCCTAAACTAGAAGCAGATATTTTCAGCGGAGGAAAAGAGGGTTGGAGCTGTTTGGAGAAATATCTTTGGAATCACTGTAACAGCAACGATCAAGGAGTCTCTCAAAAGTGCTTTTTCAAGAGCAACTGGATTTTCTGGTTTTTCTTTGAAAAATCAGCTGAGAACCGAAGAAGTGTTGTAAGGAATATCCTTCTGGGTTCAGTTCCAAGTGGGGAAAAAGACACTGGATTCATGGAAGTTGCTTGGAAAGAAGGTTTAATGGTGGACAGGAGCACATGGCAGGAGCCCCTGTACACAAAAGGTAGATTACATGCTTCCAGGTGTGGGTGAAGAGAAAAGGGAAGGAGAGATGCTGAGTCCCTTGGTTTTATAATCTCTGTTGGGCCCCACCTCTTAGTTTCCTGTTCCTGTGTATATAATGCACTGATTGGTGGTCAGGCTCCCAGGAGGCCATGCAGTGGCAACTCTATAGGCTTTTGTCTGTCCCAGGCTTGGCTGAATGAAAGGGCCTTGGGCAAATCCTATTATGGTTCTTTGTTATGTAGAAGACTGTTTCAGGCTAGGTGGGAGGAATGTGGCAAGGGTGGGGGCAGGGAGCTGCAGGATGCTGCTTTGTATTTAAAACATGTTTCTCCTTTCCTCATTCAGGGAAATATATTCTTTTCTTTTTCAATGTTTCCTAGGATATTTCATTTTTCTAGGAGTGGGTAGGTACTAACATCCTACAGAAGCTTCTTGGATGAGAAGCAAAATGTCTTCAAACAACAACAACAAAAGAAAAGAAAAACCAGAAAGTCCAGTTGCCTCTTGAAAAAGCACCTTTTGGGACAACCATGACCTGGATGACTGAGAATCTCCATAGACATTTAGATCAAGGAGTCTCTTTTCTTAAAGGATTTGAAGCAAAGATTTCTTTTCAATACAGATAGTCCTCAACTTATGACCACAATTAAGCCCAAAATTTCTGTTGCTAAGTGAGATAGCTGTTAAGTGAATTTTGCCGCATTTTACAACCTTTTTTGCCATAGTTGTTAAAGGAATCTCTGCAGTTAGCGACACAGTTGTAAAGTGAATCTGGCTTCCCCATTGACTTTGCTTGTCAGAAGGTCGTAAAAAGGGATCACAAAACCCTGGGACACTGCAACCATCATAAATATGAGTCAGTTGCTAAGTGTCCTGTCACGATGTGAATATTGTCAGTTGTGAGTCTATGCAGGGTGATGCATCCCTATTCTAATATTATGGTACTTCCCAATATAAGCAGAACACGTGATATGATGTTCTACGCATGTCTACATTCCTATCCACCATTAATCACTTCTGATGTGCCTTCCGAACAGGAAGGTCGTGTTCTTAGCAAAGATGTAGTTTATTAAGGATTTATTGTTTTTTATATTGTTTTGTACCAAAATTAATATTTTCTATTGCACATTTAATCTCGGTTTTATTTCTAAGTATTTGAATTCCAAGTAAAAGATCCAAATGTCGCCTCTACGGGGATATTCTTCCCTTAACATGTCTGGATTTTGATCACGTGACCATCGGGATGCTTCAAACAGTCTTAAATGTGAACAACGGTTATAAGTCACTTTTTCCAGCTTCTTTTCAGTAACTTTGAATGCTCACTAAATGAACTACTCAAGTTACTGTAGTAACTAATGTTGGAGAAAGACCCCAAGCTACCGTATTTTTTGGAGTATAAGACGCACCTTAATTTTGGGGGAGGAAAACAAGGAAAAGAGGCCTCTGCCTCCCAGCAATTTGCCAAACACCAAACAGCAAACAGCACAGATGATATACACTGTTTGCTGTGTATTTCTGTGCATGTGTGCCTGACCCATAGAAATAGCAAAGAATTGGAGAAATGTACATTATGCCAGAAAGTTTTCTTAAATGTAGTCACACCAACTCCTCCCAATTATTTAAACATTATTTACTCCAAGGTAAGTCAGGATTTAACTCTAATACTAAACAGGACATTGTTACATTTCAGACTACACTTGTACAGAGCTGTTAAAATTAATGAAAATTTCTGGAAGTATACATTATTCTCTATTATTTAAAAGAAGATACATAGCACTGGGCCTCTTCAGAGCAAGCATTTATTTTAAAAAGCTTCTTTATTTTGTTAAGTTGTTTAGAACAGGGGTCTCCAACCTTGGCAACTTGAAGACTTATGGACTTCAACTCCCAGAATTCCACAGCCAGCAAAGCAAATAATAAAGCAGTCAGCAAAGTAAATAATAAAGCAGTCTTTAAAAAATAACTCTAATAATTTGAACATTCTACAGACATTTATAGTTATTCACTTACCCCCTTGCATCCAGTTCAGCAGAAAATAAAAATCTTCATGTCTCTCCCAGCTATTTGCCTCTTTGCAGCTAGTTTCAGTTTCATTTTTGTACGTGGCAAATCAGCTGGGGATCGGGAAGCTGCTAAGGACTTGCTTGTCTTAACAAGCTCTTCCCTATTTGCTGCAAACAGGTAAATTGCTGGAAGACAGAGGCCAAAGGGTGGGTGTGGCTGGCTGGCTGGGGCTACATTCGGTGTATAAGATGCACCCAAGTTTTCACCCTCTTTTGGGGGGTAAAAAGGTGCGTCTTATACTCTGAAAAATATGGTATGTCCTTCCTTTTCTGCCATTGGGTGAGTGAGGTTTGTTTTTCTATTCTCAGGACATGGAATAAAAATCTTCAAAACTAATAGCAATAGCACTTAGACTTATATACCGCTTCGCAGTGCTTTCCAGCCCTCTCTAAGCGGTTTACAGAGTCAGCGTATTGCCCCCAACGATCTGGGTCCTCATAATAGTCTTGGTCAAACATTGAAAGATAGTCTAAATAACATTCCTAGACAAAAGATCATGAATACAAGCAAGAATATACACAGAACTCAGCTTCACACAAGGCATTTCAAATATATATGGTCCTTGGGCTATGACTACTTCAGCGGTGTCAAACTCGCAGCTCGTGGGCTGGATGCATCCTGTGCTGACCACCACCACCACTGTTTTAACGAAGAGGAAAAAAGTTGTGACACATCAACGTGTTGTTGTGAATTTGACAACCCCTGACTACTTCATTCAGCAATCATTCAGACTTGTGATGACATTGAAGTCGGGGTGGGGAACTTATGATGGATCCTAGGATTTGTAGCCATTACAACATCCCCACAGTCATGTGATAATGATCTGTTTGCTTGGTGCCTGGTTCATGATTACAAACCACAGTCACATAATCATTATTTCTGACATTCCCTACTGGTTTCCCACAAGCAGAGTCAATGGGAGTTGACATCTTAATCTTGCCCAGTTTGAAAAACATTGATGTAGGGCAATTCTCTTTTCTATGCACAGTGAACCCAGAAAAGACTGCTGGAGCTAAAGGAACAAACTGTTTGAATACAAGGAAAGCTGTTCAAAATATTTGATTTGCATTTTTATCCATGGCTGAGACTTCATGACATGTAAGATGGGATGCGCTTCGTCTTTCTATACCATTATTCCCCAGCAACTTTTCGGTCTCCTGCATTTGGCATATGAGTTTGCTTTCTTCCCTTCCCTTCTCCATTTCTTTAAATATAAAAGCACTAAAATCAGGCAGTTTTTTCTTCTCTCTGCATCCCATTTTTATTCCAATCCCTGAGGCTAGTTTATAATTCATGCAGACTATTAATTTCGTGTTGTATCATACTTGGCGTATCTCCCTTCAAACAACTCATTTGCAGGAGTTGCATTCAAAGGCGGCAATTAAACTTTCTGGTGTGGGCTCTAATTTAAGAAGATTTAGAGCCAAATCCAGCAAAAAAAAAAAGTTTATGTGAGCCAGAAACTCTGAGAACGGACAGATCTTTAGATCCACGCTTGTTCCAGGCCAGAGTAAAATTGTTTTCCTCTTAATTCATTGATCAATTCTGGCAATGAATGAATGAATGGTTGAATGGGTGCAATCCTGCCAAATAGAAATTAAGAACTCAGATTGCTATTCTGAGTATTCCTTTTGTGATCAGATCTCACTGTTACTGAGTGGGTGGTAGCCCATGGCTATCTTATTAGGGTTCTGAAACCAGGGGTGGGCTGCTGGGGGTTCGCAGGGGTTCAGGAGAACCTCTAGCTAAGATTCTGTACAGTTCGGAGAACCCACAAATACCACTCCTGGCTGGCCCTGCCGACCCCGCCCTGGCCCTCCCAGGAGTCCCCACATGGTCTGTTTTGGATGCAGGTTAGTGCAGGGTGCGCACAGAGACTCGGGGAGGGTGAAAAACAGGCCTACCTGTTTGGGAAGTTTGGGAAGGACAGAAATGGGCCTGTTTCTGGCCTCCAGAGGGCCTCCGGAGCCTGGGGAGGCCATTTTCACCCTCCCGGAGGCTCGAGGAAAGCCTCCGGAGCCCGGGGAGGGCAAAAACGCCCCCCCGCCATGGTGCAGGAGGGCGACTAGGCCACGCCCACCATGGCCACACCCACCCAGCAACTGGGCAGAGAACCCCTTGCTAAAATTTTTGAAGCCCACCTCTGTCTGAAACTAGGTAGAACATACCATGGGTGGGATTTGTATGGAATAGGGATGTCCACAGCATATGGCCAAAATAATCAAGATGGCAGCTGTGATAGTACAATTGAAGCACTGCCTGTTTTTAAAGTGTGACCCTGCAAAATGGAAGGCAGCGAGGAAGCATTTTGCTGTTGTTGTTAAGAAAACTATGCCAGGTTGATATTATATCAAGATTTTCCTCCTTGTGGCTTATTTCTGAGGACACTTTAATAAACTGTATTTCTGGCTTCACTGCTAGGAGTCTTACTGAGTGCAGTGGGATATCAATGAGTAAATTAATGAATGTTTGCTGCTGGGATAAGGAACAAGATTCCACATACTGAGATAACCTTCTCCTCATCTAGTGAGTTCTATTCTATGAGCCGTGATGGCGCAGTGGTTAGAGCGCAGTACTGCAGGCCACTTCTGCTGCCTGCCGGCTGCCTGCAATTTGGCAGTTCGAATCTCACCAGGCTCAAGGTTGACTCAGCCTTCCATCCTTCCAAGGTGGGTAAAATGAGGATCCAGATTGTTGGGGGCAATAGGCTGACTCTGTAAACCGCTTAGAGAGAGCTATAAAGCACTGTAAAGTGGTATAAACCCTGTTTCCCCCCAAATAAGACATCCCTTGATAATAAGCCCAATCGGGCTTTTGAGTGCATGGCAATCAGGCCAAGCGTTTATTTCAGGGTTCAAAAAAATATAAGACAAGGTCTTGTTTTCAGGGAAACACGGTAAGTCTAAGTGCTGTTGCTATTGCTATTACAGAGGACTTCCTGGGGCTCAAAATCTGAGAGGATGCCATCTATGGGGTCTCCATGTCCAAAACTTCAATGAGGGCCCCTACCTCTGGAATTGCTTGCTCCCAGACATTCAGATTACCACGTAACGTAGTCTTCAAGTTACGACTGTTCTCTTAGTGACCATTCAAAGTTAGGATGGACCCTGAAAAAGCTACTTATGATCTACATTCAAAATTCCAAAGTCTGCCCTTCCCCAAAATGTGACCACATTTTGAGCACTTGGCAATTGATCCACATTTATGACGATTTGCAATGTCCTGTGCGCATGACCATAATTTATAATAATGTTGCTGGAAACCAGTGTTTGCTTCCAGCAAAATCTGCCCCATAGCAAATAATGGGTTTGCTTAACGACTGTGGCATTTTTCTTAACAACTACCGCAAAACACCCGCTTTATGACTGTCACGACTTATGACTGAAATTGTCAGCTCAATTATGGTCATAAGTCGAGGACTACCTGTGTGCACTCCCTTATTATATTTTCAAATTGCTGTGAAAACATGGCTCTTCAAGAGAAGCCTCTGAGGGCACCTAAAGATTTTGTTGCCTGATAGAATAGACCTCCTGGCTGTTATGATTATTCTATTGATTTTCTGAGTTTGAATTTTATGTTGGTAATTGGGAACCGCTCCGAGGCTATATAAAATGTGTTGTGCTACGTTATGCTATATTGCAATAATTTCCCCCCTCCTAATGCTGTCTTGGAGGTTTTCCCACTTCCAAGAAGAACAGCAAGGCTCAAACTCACCAAGAAAATTCCAGCAAAAAATATGTGTTTATGGCACTTTTTTCTCAGATGTATGTGCTTGAGATAACTGGTATTCTCCCCCCACCCTCTCTGAGTTCCCCATTGTGACAGTTGTTGAAAAGGCTACATTTGCACATGTACAGGGATTTAGCATCTTTTGTTTTTCTAGATTTATTTGTCAACAAAGTTGAAATGTAGGAGTAACTCTGTAAAATATGCATTAAATTGGAGCATTCTGGGGCTGAAAACTGGAGCAACTTTTCATCATTCTTCTAAAACTGACATTCTTCTGCTTTTTCAAATGTGTGTGCCAGCCCTGATTATTAAAAACAAAAGAAGTTGCTAGAAATGAGGTCAAAAGGAGAGAATAGCAATAGCAATAGCAATAGCACTTAGACTTATATACCACTTCATAGTGCTTTCCAACTCTCTCTAAGCGGTTTACAGAGTTCAGCATATTGCCCCCAACAATCTGGGTCCTCATTTTACCCACCTCGGAAGGATGGAAGGCTGAGTCAACCTTGAGCCTAGTGAGATTCGAACAGCTGGACTGCTGAACTAGCAATCAGCTGAAGGTCGCAATGCTGCTTTTAACCACTGCACTATCTCAGCTCCTAATACTTCTAAGACAGGAGTTTTTAATCATTTTATGTCAGGGACCCTTTTGAGAATGTGATGAAACCTATTGACCGATAAGTTATTTGGGGGTTTAACACTCTTAGCTTATTTGCAAGTACAGTGAACCCTCGCTATATCGCGGTTCACCTTTCACGGCCTTGCTGCTTCACGGATTTGCATCGTGCATTGTGTTCTGCATTCTGATTGGCTAAACAGTCTCTCCACTTCTTCTGATGCAGCGGCTCAGTCAGAAGAGCAGTGAAATACACGTGAGTCACTATTTGTCCTACTCTACTTTGTATTTTTTTTCATAATCATTTTTCATTTTCTCCCGTTCTAATCCAATGACTCGGGTCGCGGTGGGGCGGTGCTGATCTCCGCAATTTGAAGCCTTCAGTTCGTATTGATGATTAAAATTATTATTTTACAGTACAGTAGTTATTTGTAAAAAAAATGTTTATACAGTACTTTTATTTGTTAAACAAATGCTTGGTCCTGTAAAAAGGTTTTGTTCTTTGGTTTCAATGTATTATGGAGTATTTCATTGTATAATAATTGTAAAAAAAATAAAGGTTACTACTTCACGGATTTCGCCTATCACAGGTTCTTTTTGGAACCCCCGCGAAAAACGAGGGTTCACTGTATATACTAAATTCCTACTACATAGTTGTTCCATTCCATTTAAACCTGAATTCCAGATCTTTTTATTTTGGGGAAATAATCAAAATTGTAACTTCTTGCTGCTCAAAAATTGTGGGGCAGATAATCCTGGACTTGAAATTTGTCCTTGTTTGTGTCAACCTCCATTTCACAGGAAGACCCCCTCCAAGAGCACCATCATATGTATTTTGCTGTTATTAGGGGTACTCGCCTGTTCAATTCTGGTTTGATTAGTTTCTGGGGCTCTGTTATACTCAGCACGGCGTTTTTTCTTCCATGGTTCCTGCCTCTGGCCTCGTCTCAGAACATCTTGGGTGATGTCTGATGCAGTACGCCTGCAGGGCGGGATTTTGGCTTGGCAGACTTTTGCAATATGCCCCGGTCTTTCACAGCGCCAGCAAATGGCGTCCCTGAACCTGCAGGTGGCTCGTGGGTGTGGACCCCCACAGCTGTAGCAAGGTTGTAGCCTTTGTGCTTCCACCCCTTGGCGCTACTCTGTTCGATAGATCTCCTCCTTGCTCTTATCCTCGTTGTCTTCTTGGCACTGGTTTTTGTGGACTGCTGACATTGGTTTCTGGGGTGCCGGCATGCTTCGGCGGTGGAGTGACTCTGTGGCCTTATTGGAGGATTCAGTTGCCCTTGCCTCATCCAATGCTATTTGTAAAGTTACATTGGACTTGGCAAGCAGTCTTTGCTGTAAGCGAAAGTCTTGCACCCCATAGATTAGCTGGTCCAATAATATATCATCCAAGTCCTGAAACTCACAATGCGTCGCTGCCTTCCTCAGTGCCGCTATATATTGATTGATAGACTTTCCCTCCTTCTGTAGTCATTGGCGAAATTCATGCCATCTGACCACCTTTGAGGGCCCCGGAGCATAGTGTGTCTACAACATGTCCTGCAATGTCTGCCATGGAACCGTCTCCACTGGCGTCGGCTCAGACAGGGACTCAGCCGTATCAAAAACCTCATGGCCACAATGGCTGAGAAACAGTGCCCATTTCCTGTTATCTGCCAAACCAAGGAGGTCATTTGCCTCTAGGAAGCATCTAAACTGGGTCATGTAGGACCCCTGGTTCTCCCTTGCTGGATCAAAAGGAGTGGGCGGGTAGAATGCTGACATCTCAGCCTATGCAGTTTGAATTTTGCTGCTCAAAATGGCCGCCGTCCTCTCTGCCGCCGGGCTGGGTCTTTAGCGTCTTCTTTTAGCTCTTTGCTCTTTGCTTCAGTGTCTTCTTTCAGCTCTTTGCTCAAGCCAACTAAAAGGGGTGGGAGAGGGCAGCCTCCGTCAGTATCTTATCCTCGTCGCCAGTTAATAAATCCTGAGACTGAAGAGGCTGGAGACATGCTTAAAACAACAGTTCTTTATTATCACCTAATTAAAATCCAGTGGCCAGCCCAGATGAGAGCTTCCGCTTTTATAGGAACTGCCAGATGGCTCAACCAATCAACAATCTCCATTTCCCGCTCTAACAGGGGACCTTGGAGTAACTATGCCGTCTCAATATTTAACTGTTTATCAGGAGTTCTTCATCCTTGTTAACCGTGTTACTCAGCCTGATGAAATTGGACTCCTTAAACATGCTAATTCTATGTCAGGCTCAAAATGATTTCTAATAGAGGATTCAGAACTCAGAACTCAAGTTCTGTCTATCTGCCTGCAACTGCACATGATTAGCTATGAGAGATCGGTTTGTCAAATATATTAGATTGCTACATATTTTGCTTGGCAGGCAACATTTCCTTTTGATTGTTGCAAATTTATTTTGCATCCCTTGTAAATTGCACTCTCATCCATCTGCCCCAACAAAGGTGTGTCTTTTGGAACGATGCCACTGTAAATGGCGCCTCATTATATGCCGCTTGCATGTTGGGTGTTGCAGGCTGCCCAGTTATTAGTGGACCAAGGGAAAGGCTGAAGACATCTACATACCTGAGAATAAAACTTACCAGAGAAAAATACGAATAGCTCATAACTTATGACCATAGTGGAACCTGCCCATTACAGCTGTAAGTAATATGGTCATAAGGTGGGCCATCATGTGACCAACTTGATTTTGTAAACTTTTTTGGTGGCAGTTGTTAAATAAACCCATTGTTCTCTATGGGGGATGTTTTTTTTTGCTAAGAAGTAAATGCTGGTTTTCATCAAAAACATTGCAAACTGCTGTCATGGAGTGGGATGTTGCAAAGGGGTGTAGATGTGAGCTATCTTCCAAGTGCCCAAAATGTGGTCATGTGCCCTTGGGGGGGGGTGGCAGTGGACATTGGACTTTGAAACCAGCTCATATGTATTTTTGGGAGGTCCATCATAATTTTCCTAAGGTTCCTAAGCAATCAGTCATAACTCAAGGATCACCTGTAACGATGTACTTTACTGCATGCAATGCTTTGGATAGATCTTGAAAAAGCATGGGAAGCAGTTAAAATGATCAGTTGAGAAAAATCAAAGTAAGACTGTTTGCTTTGTTTTCTTTGATCTGTGGCCTCATTGTGCTTCCTTGCGCTATTTTTATTCTGGGTCACAGACTCAAACAACAGAAATACACAATTTCAAATATAACACAGCTAAATAAAAAGAGCTGTGATATTCTACACTACTATTAGCAAATATATACAAATAGATACCTAGCAATGCCAGAAACTGTATATAATTATGCACTTAATCCAAGAAATGGCTAAAATGAACTGTTAGTAGCTCATTATGAATATTTTGGAAAAATTACAATAAAATACACCTGGGCCTATGGTTTAATACAGTATTCCTTTCTTCAGAAGGACAGAGACTTTTGGGAATTTACTCTCTAGAAATGCTAATAGCAAAATATTAACTCAAGTAGTGTGAAGACCTTATGAAATGTATTTGACAAAGTAGACCACAACCTATTTCTTCATAATATTCCAGATGGATTCACAACTGCCTGACTAATCATACTCAACGAGTAGTCCTCAATGGATCTAAGTCTACATGGAGAGAAGTAAGCAGTGGAGTACCACAAGGTTCTGTCTTAGGCCCAGTACTCTTTAATATCTTCATATTAAATGAAGATGAGGGATGAGGGAATAGAAGGGGAACTAACCAAATTTGCAGATGATACTAAGCTGGCAGGAATAGCTAACACTCCAGAGGACAGGCTCAAGATCCAGATGGATCTTGACAGACTTGAGCGCTGGGCCCTATCTAATAAAATGAAATTCAATGCAGAGAAAAGTAAAGTCCTACACTTAGGTAAGAAAAACCAAAAATATACATACAAACTGGGTGAAACCACACTCTATAACAGTGACTGTGAGAGGGATCTTGGAGTCTTAGTAGACAACCAGCTAAACATGAGCCAGCAGTGTGCAGCTGCAGCCAAAAAAGTCAATACAATCCTAAACTGCATTAATAGAGGGATACAATCTAGGTCTAGAGAAGTACTAATACCACTCTATAAAGCCCTAGCTAGACCACACCTAGAGTACTACATCCAGTTTTGGTCACCACACTATAAAAAAGATATTGAGACTCTAGTGCAGAAGAGAGCAACCAGGATGATTGGGGGCTGGAAACTAAAACATACGAACAGCGGTTACAAGAACTGGGCATGGCTAGTCTAGCGAAGAGAAGGACCAGGGGAGACATGATAGTAGTGTTTCAATACTTGAGGGGCTGCCACAGAGAGGAGGGGGTCGGGCTATTTTCCAAGGCACCAGGAAGTCAGACAAAGAATAATGGATGGAAACTGACCAAGGAGAGATTCAACCTGGAAATAAGGAGAAAATTTCTGACAGTGAGAGCGATCAACCAGTGGAACAGCTTGCCTTCAGAGCTGTTGTGAGAGCTCCAACAATTGAGACTTTCAAGAGGAAATTGGACTGCCATTTGTCGGAAATGGTGTAGGGACTCCTGCTTGAGCAGGGGGTTGGACTAGATGACCTACATGGTCCCTTCCAACTCTGTTACTCTGTTACTAATTGTTTGTAAGTTGATCAAGATACAATAATGTTTTAAGGTAATAAGTGCTCTGACCCATTTGTACTGTGGGTGAGAATCTATTGTATACTGTTTTTAATTTTCCTTCAAGTATCCTTTCTCTGAGAACTTCAATAATCTCTTCTTGTCTCAGAATTTTCAATGTATCAGGTAAAAATTTCCATCTTTGTAATTTGCCTTCCTTTGTTGCTTTGAAAATTAAAGTTAGGCATTAACTTTAAAAAAATTAAACTTTAGCCAATAAAGATACCTAACTATTCCTTCATTTGAATTTTTATGAGTCTTGGAACTACAACTCAGATAAACAGTAAACAATAGCTAAATCCAGGAATAACCAAAAAGAAAACAACACACTCATCAACACTGACAAGGCAAGCCAATTGTTTATAAACAGAGAGCAAACTCCACTCGCTTTTAATATTGATAACATTATCTAGTTGGATAATAAAATGTCTGTAGATAAACAACTAAGCTCAGAGAGCACCAAGGACTCCACACAAAAACCAATTCTTTTGACTCTTCCAAAGATCTTGGAAATATTTGAAATTGGCTGCATTGTAAACAGTTTCCTGTTGCTCCTTTCCCCTTCACACCACTATAATAAATCAACCTGTATTCTTGATATGGTTCAAATAACAAAAACCCAAAGGCAGAAAGAAATGATATCGGAACATTTTCTGATCTAACTTGCCAACATGTTTTGTGCCGCAGTGCACGTTATCTTTTAAAGAGTTTATAACCAATATTTGCACTTCATTTAATTCATTCAGATTAGCTTTCACCGCCATTCTATCGCTTTTTAAAGTTCTCACAATGGAAGGAATAAATCTTCCCTTGATCCATTTCTCTTTCTAATCCCAGTGCCTCTTTGAAAACACTGATATGATTATATTAGAGACATGGTTTAGGAAATTAAACCGTGGAAAAGTTGACAAAGAAGCTGTTGAATCCAGGGCTGTTTTTAAAGAAAAACATAAATAATAGCAAACATGGAGAGTTGTTATGAAAATCCTGCATTACTGGAGGTTTTAAAGAAGAGATTGGACTGTCACTTGTCCAAAATGGTATAGAGCAGTGTTTCCCAACCTTGGCAACTTGAAGATGTCTGGACTTCAACTCCCAGAATTCCCCAGCCAGCGAACGCTGGCTGGGGAATTCTGGAAGTTGAAGTCCAGACATCTTCAAGTTGCCAAGGTTGGGAAACACTGATATAGGGTCTCCTGCTTGGGCAGGGGACTGGACTAGAAGACCCTCCCAACTGTATTCTGATTCTGATTCTAATGCACATAAAAAATAATTGATGGACCAAAATATTCTGCTGAGAAATTTTAGAAGGTTGATTTTTCAGAATGACAATAGCCCAAATAAGCTAATAATTAGGTTTAATCATAATAATCATAATACAAAAAGCTGAATTATTGAACCTACTTTTCAAAATGTTCCACACAACACTCACCACGTATGTATTTATACACTATTAAAATTCTCCAGTTTGTCTGTTTGTACATTCATATCCTCCAGTTAGCCCAAACAGTGCATTATATCACAATTTTTGAATCATGCTACTTCAAATTCACTAATTTAAAGAATATGTAAAAAAATTGGTGCATTATGCACTCAAATTGTTGCATTTCATTGGCAAATGGGAAAGAGTCACTGCATGTACCTAAAAACGCACATAGGGATCTTGGGATGATGCCAAGCACACTTACCATTCCTTCATGTGAATGCTATGCCATGCACTTATATCACATCTAGTGCCACACCAGGTATGTAGGCATAGGAGTAAATTGGTCAGCTTTTTAAAAACCCCATCTTGATTTTTTTTTAAAAAAAAGTTTATTTATATATTAATGTATATGGCTGCCCATCTCCACTGCATGCCTCTAGGCAGCTAACAATTAAAAACACAATAAAAACAATCAGCTAAAACTATAAATAACATGAAATAGCACCCGGGCAACAACAAAAATGGGATGCAATTAGTTGAAAGGATTGATCTGACTTCTGAGTCATGACTTAATGTCCCCCTGGAGCTAAACTAGAATCAATGTTACACTGTTTGTATATTGCAGTTCAGCCTGACCTGTTTACTTATATTTCGGGGAGGATCCAGACAAGAAATGACAAATTGAAGATTTTATGTCACTGAACGGATGATAGTTCCAATTTTTTTATAAGAGACAAATGGGGTCCTTGCCTGGATTCTTCTCCAGCAGCAAGAGAAACATTCTGCTCCTTTATCAAAAAGAGAACTAAGGAAAGTCTACTCTATCTGTTTACATTCACACAGTTAAATTGTTGGTGTCCTTTTGAGCTTGCAAAATGCAATGTGGGAAATGATTGTAATTCTCCAGAGAGGCTTTCCTGCCTAGTGCAACCCTACCCCTGTCAATCCACTTTTCTCTGTTGATGTTGTTTTGTTTAAATCCAGCACCCGCCTGCTTGGGGCTTAGACAGGAGCAGAGCACAAGAGAGAGAGAGAGAGAAATTGAAAGGCAATTAGCAGCAATCAGCAGCAGCTGCATCCAATCAGACACCCTTTTCTCTTCCCCTACACAATTATTGCCAGCTGTAGTCAAATGCCATAATAAAGGGTAATTGTAGAGAAGGAAAACAAACATGATAAAATTACACACCTTTGTGATTGTGCTTGTTGTTGTTGTTGTGTGTGTCTCCCCCCCACCCCCTCTCCCCACAGTTTTTGAAAGAATCATCTTTAAACTGCTTAACTTCTCTGGATATTTATCTACTTTACTTCCTGGATGGATTTGTGAACCAGGCCCAGGGTATCTTCAGCTAGAAATCTTGCAGAAAAGTAGGGGTATCTGCAGTTGGGGCGTAGAGGGTGAGTGCCTAGTCCAGGGGTGTCAAACTCACGTTGTCACGAGGACATCATATGACGTATAGGGACTTCCCCCCCTTTGCTAAATCAGGCGTGGCCGTGGCCAGCGCATGACGCATCTGGCCCATGGGCTGGAAGATTGACAGCCCTGATTGTCTATTAATCTGTTAACAAACTATCAAGAGGTTTTATTTTTAAGAATCTGCTTTAATTAGAATGATTTTATTTTATCACTTGGTCAATGCTTTTGCTTGATAATAGCCATCATTAGCATCAACACTTAGGTAATATCTACCTTGGCACTTATTGGAAGAAGCTAAAGAAGGTGACCACAAACACTTCAAGTGAGAAATGTCACTCTATAACTGTCCAATTGTGGATTTGTAACTGTGCTGAAGAAATTTTGCAAGTAGGCCCGTTACAGTTCTTGACTGACAACCTATTCTTTGGAGAGAGAAGAAAAATACCGTATTTTTCGGAGTATAAGACGCACCTTTTTCCTCCCTAAAGTGGCTGAAAATTTGGGTGCGTCTTATACTTCGAATGTAGCTTTTTCCCCCAGCCCTAACCAGGTTCTATCTATCTTCACAGCTCTTACTGGCTTGCAGGCTCTTTCATTGTTACTCTCTCCGAAGAATGTTTTTCCAGCCCTAAGTCTTTGCAGGGTTTTTTTCATTGCTCTACTTGCTCCGAATAAATTTTTTTTCTAGCCCTAACCAGGTGCTAACTATCTTCCCAGCTCTTACCTGCTTGCAGGCTCTTTCATTGTTACTCTCTCAGAAGAAGGTTTTTTTAAGTCCTAACCAGGGGATAAAATAATGTGCTGAAGCTGACCAGACTAAGGACTCTAGCCAGATGAATACCTGGTAGGCAGATTGTTTTCCCCTATTTTCCTCCCCAAAAACTAAGGTGCCTCTTATACTCCGGTGCGTCTTATACTCTGAAAAATACGGTATGTCTTTTTTCTTACAACTTTTCTGAAGATGCATTAAAATGTACCTGAAATGTACCTTAGTTCGATTTTGATGGTTATTCTTCATGTCCCACTTATTCCTAAGGATTTTAAAATGAATTTAAGGGAAAAAATGCCACTGCAACTTCTTTGTGGTCCATGAATCATCTCCTCCTCCTCCTCCCCTCCTCCTCCTCCTCCTCCTCCTCCTCCTCCTCCTCCTCTCCTCCTCCTCCAATCACATAAGACAACAGGGCACATGAGTGATTGCTGAAAAGATGGGGTAAATCCTGAAGCATTGCTGTTCAATTGTAGAGTTTTCTAATCATTTGCTGCCTTGAAATAGATGCACTCCCTTCATAATGGAATATCTTCAACTGATTGCAAGTTGCAAGCGCCTAGCTGTGGTACTGTGTACTCAAGATACTGTGGTCTTGCCCTCTCCTATAGAATCTGTCTGGCCCAGATCTTCAATCTGCTATGTTTGTCCCTTGAAAACAAAGCTCAATTTTCTCAAGAGGATTGGTAAGTGTAACACATTATTATTCCTGATGCTTCAAGCAAGGCTTTTAACTATTATTGTTCCTCCAGTTTAGGTTGCTCTTACATTTACTTCACTTAGTTTTATATATCTGTTTGTTCTTGTGCTAGATAAAACTAAATGTGAAAAGCACTCAATAAAAACCTTGAATGGGTTGAAATGGATAACACCATATTCTTTCTGTTCTGAGTACTGTATTTTTCGGAGTATAAGACGCACCGGAGTATAAGACGCACCTTAGTTTTTGGGGAGGAAAATAGGGGGGAAAATCTACCTACTAGGTATTCATCTGGCTAGTGTCCTTAGTCTGGTCAGCTTCAGCACATCATTTTATCCCCTGGTTGGGGCTGAAAAAAATCTTCTTTGGAGGGAGTAGCAATGAAAACAAGCCTGCAAAGACTTAGGGCTGGAAAAAACTTCTTTGGAGGGAGTAGGAATGAAAAAATCCTGCAAGCCGGGAAGATCATTAGCACCTCGTTAGGGCTGAAAAAACCTTTTTCGGAGGGAGTAGCAATGAGAACAAACCTGCAAGCCGAGAAGAGCTGGGAAGATTGTTAGCACCTCGTTAGGGCTGGAAAAAAAGCCCAGGGTCAGGTTGGCTGTCATGGGAGGCGTGGCCCATCCCTGTCCTTCAGCTCCGCCGCATATGCTGGACGAGCCTCCCACGATGGCCAACCTGACCCTGGGAGAACTGGTTGCTAAATTACCCCCACACACCCCCGCTAGCAAAATGGATCCTGGGCACTGTGCTGCGCTGCAATGGAGAAATGGCCAAGGAGGGAAGGAGGAGGAGCAGGGAAAAGAAAGAGGGAAAGCGCTGTTCTCCTTCCCTTGTGCTGGCCGCTCCATTGCCCGTTTCTCCAGTGCAGCGCAGTGCAGAGCCCAGGATCCATTTTGAAAGGGGGAGGATTTAACAACCAGTTCGCCTGAATTGGTGCAAACTGGTTGAATACCACCATGGTGGTAAGGCACTTTTTAAAGCACTGTTGTGACTTTGAACAGACACTAAATGAATGATTGTAAGTTGAGGATTACCTATACATGAATTGGGGTAGAGAAATAAAGAAATATACGGATCAGGAATAACTACAAGCACATGTATTTCTTCAAAATAAAAGACCTACAATCTGAAATGAGTCCAACAAAATGCAATTAAATCATCCTCCCCTCACAGGCTCCAAAAATCTTGTTAACACCAACCTCTGGTCCACTCTGATAGCTTTTATATGATAAGATCAGAGAGAAATAATTATACATGTGTTGCTGATGAAGAAAAACAAATCCAGGAAAGGGTAATACATATTGCTGATGAGAGGTTTCTGGGCTGGCTTAATTCTTGGAAATCGAAGTCATGTTGAAAGTGACTCATTATTCAGTGGAGCTTGTTGTAATTAGCTGTTGTCAGCCTCATGAAGGATTTCTTTCCTGAAACATACATTCTAAGGGATGCTTCTTCTGAGTGGACGAGGAAAACAGTGCAACTCCCTCTATCTAGACACTCCTTCTAAAGATATAGAATATAGAATAATAGGGTTGGAAGGGACATTGGAGATCTTCTAGTCAACCCCCTGTTCATGGCAGGAGATCCTATACCTGTGATGGTGAACCTACGGCACGCGTGCCACAGGTGGCACACGGAGCCATATCTGAGGGCACGTGAGGCGTTGCCCTATATCAGCTCCAGCGCACACGTGTGTGCTGGCCAGCTGATTTTCGGCCTTCCGGAGGGTGGGGGGAGGTCACTTTCGCCCTCCCCAGGCTTTAGGAAGGCCTCTGTAGCCTGTGGATGGCGAAAAATGGACCCAACAGGCCTACCGGAAGTTTGGAAATGAACTTCCAGTAGGCCCGTTGGGCCATTTTTCGCCCTCTACAGGGTGAAAATGGCTTCCCACACCCTCTGGAAGGCCGAAAATCACTGGCCAAAATCAGCTGGCTTCAAACTCAAGCGTATATATTTGGTGGAAAGGTACACACGATCTCCCACCCGGAAGGGGGGTTGGAGAGATCGGTGTTTGTCTGCTTGTTTTTTGTTGGCTTTGGCCACTTCAGTCAGGGCTTTTTTTGCATTCACCCAGGCTTTCTTCAATGATTCCATCCACTCATTTAGAGTCATGGAAGAAGGCTGTTCTTTCGGTAGTTCTGGCATAGGAACAAATTCCATGCCACTCGTGATCTGAAAAGGTGTCAATCCCGTACTCCTGTGCACTGCATTATTGTAAGCCACTTCAGCGAAAGGAAGCAAGTCAGGCCAATTATCTTGTTGGTAATCCACATAACAGCTGATGTATTGCTCCACCATGGCATTAGTTCATTTCATGGCCCCATTGGTACTCGGATGGAAAGCCGAACTAAACCCCTGTGATGACCCAATGGATCTCAGGAACTCTTTCCAGAACTTAGCAGTGAACTGAACTCCTCGGTTGGAGATCACCCACCGTAGAACTCCATGTAGCTGGTAGATTTGTTTGACGAACATCTTGGCCAATTTCTTAGCTGAGGGGAGCCCAGAACAAGGGATAAGATGGGCCTGTTTGGAAAACAGGTCTATCACAGTCCAGATCACAGAGTTGCCACCACTTTCTGGGAGTTCTACTATAAAGTCCATAGCTATTTCATCCCATGGCCGCCTAGGCTCAGCTACCTGTTGAAGCAAACCGGGAGGCTTCCCTGGTCTTGTTTTATTTTTAGCACACGTGGCACAACTTTTCACATCAGCTTTCATTTTGGGCCATCAAAACTGCCGTCTAGTCAGATGAAGAGTCTTTAGAAATCCAAAGTGGCCAGCCAATTGAGAATCATGGCTATGCTTGAGTACCAGAAGTCTCATGCTGTTGGGGATGTAAATCTTTGAACCTTTCCAGGCTAGTCCATCCTAGATCATCAATGTATCTCGATTGTTGGCTAGCTATGGGTCGGTTGACAATGCTGCTTTCAAATCCTCAGTTAGCTTTCCATCGAGGGGGTCAGCCTACTTGCTGGCCCCTGGTAGTGACTTGTGCCACACTCTGTGTGTCTGGGATGATGGCGTAGACGAGTGAATGATTATAAGTTGAGGACTACCTATACATGAATTGGGGTAGAGAAATAAAGAAATATATGGATCAGGAATAACTACATGCACATGTATTTCTTCAAAATAAAAGACCTACAATCTGAACAAGTCCAACAAAATGCAATTAAAGCATCCTCCCCTCACAGGCTCCAAAAATCTTGTTAACACCAACGTCTGGTAGACAAAGCATGCGCAGAGGGTAAAAGAACTGAAATGGCGGTGTCCCGGCGGGTGGGCAGAGCACTGCGCTACCTGCGTGTTCGGCTCTCCGCCGACAGACAGGTCAAAGCGAACTGGGAGCATTTCACCCCTGACTTGCCCCCCTCCCTTATGCACACCCAGTAATAGGCTTCTCTCAAGTCCAGTTTTGTGAACACCTTCCCTTTTGAAAGGTAGTTCAGCATGTGTTTCATGAGGGGGAGGGGGTAAGTGTTTTCCATACACATGGCATTAATTCCCCGAAAATCAACGCAGAGCCTCATTCCCCCATCCTTCTTTTCTTTAAATAGCACCGGGGCGGCCACTTTGGATTTTGCAGGTTGGATGAACCCCCGGGCCAGGTTGCTGTCGATGTACTTCCTCAGCTTGGCCATCTCTTTTGGGTTCATCGAGTACAACTTTGGCTTAGGGAGTTTAGCCCCGAGTTCGATCTCAATCACACAATTGGTCTGGTGATGGGGGTGGGGGGGAAGGATGTTGCATTCTTCCTCACTGAATGCTTCAGCCAGGTCCCTGTATTCCTTGGGAACCTGGGGAGTCCCAGGCAGGGCTTCTGGCTGCCGTGACTGCCTCCCGTTGGGGTGGGGACCCCTTTGGACTCGCCTTGGTGAGTCCTGCCTCAGGTGGGACGGGTGGCAAGGGCCCACACCTATCCTGATTTTTCGGTAGCCATCCTCCCATTTAATTGTCAGGACCCATTTGTCTAGCCAGGTGAACCCCAGAAGGATTGACTCCGCCATTTTGGGGGCAACCACAAACCGGATGAGTTCTGTGTGGATCCCCAGCTCCATTCTGACAAGCTCAGTGACTCAGGTAGCAGGGGTGCCACCTATTAAGGTCCCATCTACATGCTCAAAGCGTATGCAGTGGTTTAAAAGGTGTGTTCTTATGCCTAGCTGCTCAACAATGGAGGCGCTAATCGAGTACTGGGTGCAGCAGGTGTCTATTACTGTTGCTACCTCTCCTTGCACCCCTGTCTCTGGCATTACCAGTTTGACTTTGACTGCAAATGGGTGGATGGTTCCACTTACCACCGGGTAGTCTTCACCACTGCTACTGCTGGATGGCCCGGGTGGAAGGTTTTTGGCCAATATCTCCTTACTCTCTTTGTGGGGAGGGAGGACCTTGACTGCCTGCTGGGCGAATTGGCTGGCACCCGGAGGCTTTTGTGGAGCCCTTTGGCCCCGGGCAGCCGTGGCAGGACGTTGCTGTGGAACCAGCACGGGTGCTAGGCATTCAGAGGCCCAATAACCCTGTTGTCCACAACAGTAGCATTTGATAGCTCTTAGCAGGGGGTCTGTGGCATGGGTGGATTTCTCAGTCCAGAGCTATTGACATGGTATACTGATCTGTAACCGCTCAGGCACCCCTCTGATGGCACAGGCTGTTCTGACCTCTGGATCAATGGCTTCTTTAAAATAGTGCAGAAATAGTCTGTCTGGCCAATGCATTAGGTTTCCTGTGACCCGTCTAAAGTCCCATACAAAGTCCTTTATTGGTGGACTACCTTGCTGGATCACCTTTATTGTGGCCTCATTTTCATTGATTCAATCTTGTCCGGAGCAGCTCAACAAAGCCATCGGCATCATCTAGCTCATCAGCCCCCTCGTTGTGCAGCTGGGCCACCCAGGCAGCAGTGTCTCCTTCATTCATCCCATCAGCAATAGCAGACACCAAGTCACACTCTGTTTCATACTGTTCTCCATACTGATCTATATGAGCCCAGACTTGGCTGAGAAAGTATGCTAGCTTGACAGGCTGGACATCAAAGGGTGCCTTGAACCTAGGCGGCAGTGGCCTCGGTGGTGGAATTGCCTTGGCAAACGGCTGTTGGGCAGGGGCCTGTGGGGGCGCTGCAGCAGGTGGTGATGCTGGTTGCTGGAATGCGGTCGGTGTTGGGACCGAGGCCGACTGTTGAGCTGCCATGGGGTGGGGTGGGGGCTCCAGCCGGCTGCTAGCTCAGACCCCACTGCTGTGCCAGGATCGTTGGGGCATATTAAGCCCAGGGGGATCCCAAAAAAAAGCAGAGCAGGGGGGGCTGGTGTCTACTGGCACTGGACCCACCCGTGGCTGGGATAGAATCCCCAGCCTGGGGGGATGCATTCCTCAGGGGGCAGCAGGGGGGCGGTTGGTGAGGGGTGCAACTGGTGGTTGTAGCTTACCCCATGCTGGCTGCGTCTGCTGTCTCCCTCCTGTTGCTTGACCCTGCTGTGCCGAGCTGATCCCCCAATTGCCCCTGGCCAAATAGAAAGGTTTCAGAGTTTGTTGCAGATAATTAATTTCCAGAAGCACATACAGATGACTGATTCAGCTGAATTCATAAACTTCTTTATAAACATAGTAATATGTATATTTAGAATACCATTAGCAGAGTTCTTCTTCAATGTAGCAACAGTTAAAAGTAAAACACAAGCAACTTCTAGTTCAGAGTGGGCAGAGGACAGAGAGGACAGAGGGCAGAGTGAGCAGAGAGCTGAGCCATGCCCAGCCTTAAGCTAAGTTTTCAGTTTCGATTCTCTGCACAGACTCAGAAGTGTTTAACTCCCATTGGCTGACTTAGTTGCTATGCATATTCATCGGCTGACCTTGTTAACATGGCTCTCCCAGTCATGAATATCTTAACAAAAGGTGCTGAAGCCATACTAGTTCCACTGCCAGGTCCTGGATCAGGAAAAGTGAAGGTGGGTTGAGTTAAGCTCCATCTCTCTTGCGGGGGCTTTGCCAGTGGTGCATAACTTTCCATTTCAAGCAGCTCAAACTGCTCCCAGAGCCCGGACAATGATTGGCGTTTAGACAGAGGCAATAGGTTCCAGCCTTGGGGAGTTTCAGAACCCATCGTCCCCACCTCTCCATTCTGACTCGTGGGGTGACTTCAAGGGGCTGGTGATGGGCCGACCCATAGGCAGTCGCTCTCCCGGTCCCATCTCTGAAGTTGGATCAGACTGGCAACTCTTCCAGGAATCCACCTCTCTGGGCCGAACGCCCAGCCGTTAGGCTGACTCTGCAGTCTCAAGGGCTTGCACCACATCTTCAGGAGAATACCAGACCTTGATAAGCTCTCCGGTATCTGCTCCTGCGGCTCCTTCTGTTATCTCCTCTTTCTCCTCCATTTTTGCTGACTCTTCACACTGCCTGAGTTTCAGATCAGTGCTGGGGATCAGCACCCTGGACAGCCCCCTTTCGGGGTTCTGCTTAGTTATGTAGAGATTCTGGTTAATGTCAGTGTTCCAATAAACACCCCCAACAAAATAAAACTCTGAGGCTAGAAGTTCCTCAAAGTTCCAATTTATTAGAGATGTCACGTTGGCAACATCTGGGAAAACCCGAATCTGAAAGCTTCCAGGGTTTCCCCACCCAGTTGAAAGTTCACAACCCTGCCCCACACCCACAAGGTGGTCACATGGTTCAATCAAATCTTCACGTTCAATTGGATACTGTCTCCATGCAGGTGCAGGCTCCATGCAGGTGCAGGTGCTTTACTCACTTGAGTAAAGAATTTTGTTATGACTAAGTTCCTACCGCTCCAACAAAAAAAACCCCTTCCAATTTCCCAGCCTAAAATATGTGGCAGTTGAAGCAAAACAGATATATAATGGCTTCCAGAACTGACAATAGCTTTACAGTCAAAAAGGCAGGTTCAAATGTTCTCAAGGACTCATCATCTGGCATTAATTTTCATGGTTTTGTCCATTTGTGGTGCATAATAGCGCCGGTCAAAAGTGTTTCCTGCATAATGCATAAAAGATGAGATGGCTTTCAAAGACTGGCGCAGCCTAGAATACTATCTGTGCATTTCTGTTCTCAACGACATTCGGCCTTGAAAATAATGGCACTGAGTTCAACTCGACTCCAGAGGTGAACAAGGCCTTTTACCTCATATCCTCCTACTAATGATATTTGATCTCTTTCCATTACAGTTGCAACACTTGAATGTTATTGGTTTGAGTTTTCAACAAGATGTCTTGACTAAATTGCAGCCAAACCACTTTCCCGGTTGGATACATACATAATACAGGATGATCAAGGCTTTCCTTCTTTCCTTCTAAACTATATGATCCTCTTCAGTAAAAGAAATGGATTCTTGAGGGATCATTACAACTGAAATCAAAACAACAACAGGAACAAGATTATGGTTTCTGGATTGCAGGTTTTAAAAGCCAACTAACTCTTGCCTTCTTTTAAATGTTTTCTTTTAATTGGGGCAGGGGAGAAGAAAGAAATGGAAAAAGGGATTTCCCAGTTATAAAAATTAGGTAAGAATTTATAAAAATGTACAGAAAAAATATATTCTATGGTATTATTTTACTAGTAACATTGTATTAACATAATACATAAAGTGTCACAGCTTGGCACTTTAAAAACTGTCATTGAAGGTGAGTTAGAAGTTACTCAAACACAATAAAAATAATAAGAATTAAGTGAAAGCAATAAGACAAGAATTTATAGGCTAACTGAAAGAGTCTGTCTGTCAGAACTGCCATCCTGAACTTCAACCTTGCTTTGCTAGATGTCAGCCCGCCATAAACTATGGGGAAGGGGGAGGGAGTTGTTGGGAGGGGGAAACAGAAAACATTCATCATGCCTTCCTGAGACCTGGGGTCATCATCCCAAGGCCAGAGACCTGGGAATGGAATTTAACAGTTCACCATCTAGCCCGCCAAAGTCAGGGCTGTTACCAGAACAACTTATTCAAATGTGACTGAATAATGAGAAGACAACAGGGGTGTGTGTGTGTGTGTGGTGGAACAAAAAAGGGAAAGTTAACTGGGGAAGCTTCATGCACAAATTTTCAGATCTGGCTTTGCTGTATTGTAACCACTTGGCTTTTAGTAAAAGTATACCTTTCACACAAATGGAGTCGAGGGTCTTTCTTCCCTAAGAACTCAAGTTGGGGCAGGTATGACACTGTCCTTAAATGCCAGAGCCCACTGTAACAACATTGCAAAAAAGGCATTAAAAGTTGTTAATCTAATCTTGAGTAGCTTCTTCTCTGGTAATATTGTACTGCTAACTAGATCATACAAAACATTTGCTAGACCAATTCTCAAATACAGCTCATCTGTCTGGAACCCGCACTGCATATCAGACATTAATACAATCGAGAGAGTCCAGAGATATTCCACAAGAAGAGTCCTCCACTCCTCTACCCGCAATAAAATACTTATGCCACCAGACTTGAAATTTTGGGCTTAGACAACTTAGAACTATGCGGCCTTCGGTTTGACCTAAGCATAGTACATAAAATCATCTGCTACAATGTCCTACCTGTTCAATGACTATTTCAGCTTCAACCACAACAATACATGAGCAAACAACAGATACAAACTTAAGGTGAACCGCTCCAAACTCGATTGGAGAAAATATGACTTCAGCAACAGAGTGGTCAATGCTTGGAATGCACTACCTGACTCTGTGGTTTCTTCCCCAAACCCCCAAAACTTTAACGTTAAACTATCTACTGTCACCCCATTCCTAAGAGGTCTGTAAGGGGCGGGCATAAGCGTACCACTGTGACTACCGTCCTTGTCTTAATGTCCCCTTTTTATTCGTATCCTTTTCATGTATTCAAAATCATGTTTATACTTTTATCTGTTATCTCATATATGCTTGACAAAACAAACAAACAAACAAACAAACAAATAACTAATTTAAATAAATAAATAAAAATGCAGCCTTATAGCTGAGAATATAAGTAAGTCTGGGTTGAACTGTTGGGTTCTTAGAGCTTTCAGGTAGCCTCAAAATTTTCACTTATATTCATACCACACACCAGCCTCTGTGTGTGGCATTTGTTCCCATCATGTTACATGCTGCCACATAAACTGGGCCATTATTTGCTGTTCAATTGTAGAGGACATAAAGAACAGCCTTGCGGAAGAGCTGCTTCCAAGGCAACCATCAGGGCTTGAGCCTGGACTAATAAAGAAACGCAGGGAAAAGTCTCAGACAAGGCCATCCCTAATTCAAACAAGGATAAAATGAGGTTGGGGGAAAGCATATTCAGATTTACAGGATCTTCTTGCCGTTACAATAAAAGTAGTTCTCAATATCTGTCATTGGTCCTTAATCTGGTCTGTCTTGTAGGATTCACAGCCATCTATACCACTACTTTCATTCATTTTGTCTGAAAAGTGCTAGCTCAAATGCAGAGCTTTAACAAGGGGGTTGGTTTCAGGATCCAGATGCCAAAATACAAGAGACCTTGAATGCTAGATAGACATTGAGATGACTTCACATATTTTCTTTGAAAATGAGGAGGTCATTTTCAACAATTTGATATCTTGGCCATCACTGCTCTTTTTACATCATGACAATAGCAAGTTTACGCACACTTGAAACCCCCCCCCCCACAAAATAGTATGTATAATTTGATCCCTTCTAAAAAAATACTTCTCAGATGCATCAGTGCTTATGATCTTAGCTTCTTAAAAATGCTTGTATTTGCATGTTCACCATTGCGGAGTTTGCAAAAAAAAATATATATTGATAGAAGGCAAGCATGATCAGGCTCCTAAGTCAAGTTTCTTGGAGGAATAATAATAATAATAATAATAATAATAATAATAATAATAATAATAATAATAATAATAATAATAATAATAATAATAATAATAATAATAATAATAATAACAACAACAACAACAACAACAACAACAACAACAACAGAGTTGGAAGGGACCTTGGAGGTCTTCTAGTCCAACCCCCTGCGTACGCAGGAAACCCTACACTACTTCAGACAGATGGTCACCCAACATCTTCTTAAAAATGTCTAGTGTTGGAGCATTCACAACTTCTGGAGGTAAGCTGTTCCACTGATTAATTGTTCTAACTGTCAGGAAATTTCTCCTTAGTTCTAAGTTGCTTCTCTCCTTGGTTAGTTTCCACCCATTGCTTCTTGTTCTACCCTCAGGTGCTTTGGAGAATAGCTTGACTCCCTCTTCTTTGTGGCAACCCCTGAGATATTGGAAGACTGCTATCATGTCTCCCCTGATCCTTCTTTTCATTAAACTAGACATACCCAGTTCCTGCAACCGTTCTTCATATGTTTTAGCCTCCAGTCCCCTAATCATCTTTGTTGCTCTTCTCTGCACTCTTTCTAGAGTCTCAACATCCTTTTTACATCGTGGCGACCAAAACTGTATGCAGTATTCCAAGTGTGGCCTTACCAAGGCATTATAAAGTGGTATTAACACTTCGCGTGATCTTGATTCTATCCCTCTGTTAATGCAGCCTAGAACTGTGTTGGCTTTTTTGGCAGCTGCTGCACACTGCTGGCTCATATTTAAATGGTTGTCCACTAGGACTCCAAGATCCCTCTCACAGTTACTGCTGTTGAGCAAGGTACCACATATACTGTACCTGTGCATTTTGTTTTTCTTGCCTAAATGTAGAACCTTAAGGGTACTTTTAATGGCATATCTATATATCTATGTCTATGTGGTCTATCTCTCTCTCGCTCGCTCCCCTTCTCCCTCTATCTCTTTCTCATCTCTCTCTCTCCTCTCTCTCTTTTTCTCTACCTCTCTCCTCTCTCTCTCCTCTCTCTCTCTCTCCTCTCTCTCTCTCCTCTCTCTCTCTTTCACCCTTTCTCTCCTCTCTCTCTCTCCTCTCTCTCTCTTTCACCCTTTCTCTCCCTCCCTCTCCCTCCCTTTCTCCTCTCTCTCTCTCTCTCCCCTCTCTCTCCTCTGTTTCTCCTCTCTCTCCCTCCCCTCCCCCTCTTTCTAATCTCTATTTCTAATCTCTCTCTCCCCCTCCCTCTCTCTTTCTCCTCTCTCTCTTTCTCCTCTCTTTCCCCCTCCCCTCTTTCTTCTATCTATCTATCTATCTATCTATCTATCTATCTATCTATCTATCTATCTATCTATCTATCTATCTATCTATCTATCTATCTATCTATCTATCATCTATCTAATCTGCCAAATGACCGCAACATCAGGAAGGAGTAGGAGAAATACTGGGATCCGAAGGAGGAACTAGAGAGGATGTGGAAAGTAAAGGCCAAAGTGATCCCAGGTGGTGGCAGGAACTCTTGGACCAGGACTCTTAAGTGGGAGAGTAACAGATTCCAGGATCAATGACTGTCCAGAAGAGGGCAGTACTGGGAAGAGTTAGGATGCTGTGCAGAACCCTCAAACTTCTATATTTTTTTAACATACAGTATGTATTCCGTATGCATTTTCATATAATTTGTAATTCCAGCCAATTCACATCCACTCTCCTTTATATTTATTTACAACAAGTTAATTTTATCTGAGCCAGCTCCACACAATGTATTTATACTGCTGAAAAAGGTAACCCTATGATCCGCCAATATAAAATAATTACATCGTATGAATCAGGGTGCACCTGTGCATGAAGAATAAGCAGTCAACTAGAGAAGCAATTAAATGCTTCAGATTAGGGTGATGAAGGAGCAATAATTTGAACGAGGCTGTGAAAGGGCAGTGAAATATTTTGACAGAATGGTTCTTTAATCACTTAGAAGGTTATCTACTGAAGGAGGCGCCCTATATCAAACACCTTCTACCCACATGGCCAAAACTGTGCAGGTCAACATTTAAATTGCTGACCCCACCAAGATGTCATATTTTCACCTTTCAGAATCAATCACATTAATGCTTCTTAATTAGCTGGTCTTCAAAGTTATAATTTATTTTATGGAGATTACTTAGAACTTGTAATTTATGCAAATTTAGAAAACTAGGAGTTGCTCAGAACTGCTTTGTGACAGCAGCTGAAGGAAACATTAGAAATAACACATCTTATTTATAACTACATCTTTAATACAGAAAACAAATGAATTAATAAAAATTCTGGAAATGGGACGATTTTCTTTGAAATAAAGACTCCTGTGGAGTATTCAGATTTACTTTATGTATTATTTAAGCAGCAAGTCGTGACAAAGGTTTTGATACCACCTCAGATGGTTAATTATTTATTTTGTTTCTTTCAGGTCCAGCATGCAATGCTTTGCAATGCAGTAGGAACTGGTCATTGCTCCAGGCACATTATGTATAATTTTTAACTTAAGACGTCAACAAACTTTGAAAGTTTAAAAAAAATCCTTCCAAGTTAGCCACCAAGAAATACAACTGGCTTTCCTCCCAGTTTTAGCAGAAGTTTTATATTTCCTTTCTAGTAAGCAGAAAAAAAAGCTGAATATCTTTTATTACAATTATTTAACCCTGTATAGTTTTCCCAGCATGGAGATTTAACTAGAAAACAGCAAAGGGCAAGAGTAAGAATAGATCCTCTGTACCCTAACCAGCCACAAAATACATCCCCTGATAATAAGCCCAATCGGGCTTTTGAGTGTATGTCAATAAGGCCAAGCGCTTATTTCAGGGTTCAAAAAAATATATAAGACAGGGTCTTATTTTCGGAGAAGCACACACACACACACACACACACACACACACACACACACACACACACACACACACACACACACACACACATATATATATATATATATATATATATATATATATATATATATATATATATATATATATATATATATATATACATATTCTATAAGAGATCTATAATAGTCTCCTTTTATTTTCATTTATCAGCAAAAATGTATATATATACAGGGAGAAGAACTTGTGGCTTAGAGGTTAAAGCAATTGCCTGACAGGCAAGCAGCCCAAGTTCAAATCCCAGAAGGGTATGGCTAGCTGATAAGAGCTAAATAGCTTGAAATAGATCAATACTATTATACACACACACACACATATATATATAAAATAGAAATTTACATATGTGTGTGTGTGTGTGTATAGCAAAAAATGCTACACACACACACACACACACATCTATATATTTATAAAATATATATAAATAAAATTTTCATTCTAAGAAATAGTCTTACACACTTTTCTGCCCAGAGAGACTTTAAAGTACATGAAGCACATAGGAAGAAAATAAAACATGAAATGACCTGGAAAGGTGATACAATTTTAACCTCATATTCTTGTTATTGCCACCTTGTCAAGAATGATTTCTTTTCCTCAATAAAGAAACTCTGGCCAAAACTGCAAAGATCCTTGACTTGATTTGTTGAAGGTTTAAAAACAAGGAAACTTAAAAGCTACCGTTGGTTGGAAAGAGAAGTGACCAATTTGGGTCCCTGGAGTTACAGAAAAGTTTATTTTTTATTTTTTCCTGGGTGCCTCTCAAAATCACATTCTCCCATTCCTGGAAGAGGTTATTAGCTAGGGCAAAGATGCCCAAAGCAAATTCAATAAGATATGAGGGCTTGTGGATGAGTTCAACTGAAGAAGAGCAACACAGAAAAGTTTTGTTGTCCATTTGCTTCCTTGGTTTGAAGGAAGTGACAGAGGGACTCAAAAAAATATCAAGCTCATCTATTCAGTATTGGAAAGACAAACATATGGTTCCAATTATGTAGAGGTTTGCAAAATTGATACTATGGATTAGCTATGTATGTGTATTGGTATGTGAAAAAGACCTCGGGAGACGGAGTGGAGAAATGATGCCTAGGGAAGATTTTGATCACATGGAAAATAGAATAATAGGTCTCTCAAAGGCGCTTTTTCAAAGACGTTTTTGAAAAAGCATCTTTGAGAGAACTATGACCTGGAATGCCTGAGAATCTACACAGGCACGTAGAATAATAGGGTTGGAAGGGACCTTGGAGGCCTTCTATCCAACCCTTTGCTCAAACAGGAGATTCCAGAGAAATGGCTGTACAGACTCTTCTAGAAAACCTCCAGAAGAGGAACATCCACAATTTCGAGAGGTAAGCCTTTCCATTGATTAATTATTCTCACTGTCAGGAATTATCCTCCCTGTTATATAAGAGAGGGCCCACAGCTACATAATGGGCAAAGAAAGAGAAGAGAGCCTTTCTAGTTTTTTTTAAACTGTAAAAGAGACAGCAATATTTAGATATTCAGACTTGCAAGATTCTATTAATGTAGCCTGTTAGGCCCCAAAATAAAGAATGGCATGTGACGATTATGTGACGATTTCCATGCTTACAGACAGAATCTTGCCAGATTAAGCACTCGCTTATCTGCAATTTAACATATACTCTGTGAACTGTTAGGGAGGAATTATCTTCATCCTCTTTCTGTCACACAAAATATCTGGACTGAGTTATCTCTTATTCCTCAGAAATGTATCTCCTCCCTTCTGGGAATCAACCTCCTTACTACAGTCCATCACAAAAGTAGAATTAGCTAACCTGATGTGACTATTGCTTCACATACCAATGGAAATCCTGGCCTCAATTGTGGTGATAAGTCAAGGACTTCCTGTATTACCAGATCTTATCTACTGCAAGTAATAGTTACAACAGGATCCTTGATTTCTAGGGTGCAGCATTTACTAATAATCTCAGATTGTATTCTTTCTGTCTACAGTAAATAAACCCTGCTTCATCAGAATATATTGGGCTGTCAGTAAGAATCCCAAACAACATTGCAAAATCTGTGTTTATTAAATAAACAGGTCTACAGCCAGCATATTCATGTGACCTTTACTGGTTTAAGAATTACTTTAATTTTATGTTACCGGAGAGAAGCTGGTCAAATATCAGATTGTTAAAATTGGGCTTGAAAACATCTGTGCATATTGTACCTATCAGAAAACGTGCTTTAAATACGATCAATAATATGTTCATTTTCTTTCTCTCAAGCCTTTAATTGCACAGCAAGATCAAGGGGAGAAAATCCACATGGGATTTTTTTTCTTTTAATTAGCTTTCTTGCCAAAAATTAAGCACTGAAGTACAAAATATTGAGAACACAATAGACACCCTTCAACTCTCCTTTATTAGTAGGGTTCTTTAAGGCAAGATCACTTGAAACATTTTGAATCTATTTTTTTAATGTTGCAGGACTGAAGAGGAATCCATTAGATCCCCCATCTGCTGACTTTTGTGTTTAGAGACATTCATCTTTCTCAGCCACAACACGATCCTTTTGACTTCACTTGATTATGCCAGCAGTAACAGTTCAGCTGAGAGTAAAAGGTCTCATTCGTTTGCTATCACATTTACTAGTGATTTTTCCTCCCTACATTTTGAAATTTTCACACACATTATTCATGGCACTGACCTGGTTATTTTTCCTAAGGCATTAAAGACCTGACTGTTTGCCTGATCATTTGGGTTGTTTGATTATACAAGTAAATGTGGTTATTGTATTCTTTATGATTTGGACTGTGCTGTAGCTTTGGGCCAGTGGTGGGTTCCTACCGGTGCGGTCCACTCTATAGCACCGGTAGTGGCCCGCTGGTGACGTCACAGTACCGGTGCGGTCGGTTGCCGTTGCCTGGGCGCGCCATTTTTTTTTAAAAAAATTCTTCTGCGCATGCCCAGAAGCCAAGCTTCCGGCACTGCGCATGCGCTGTCTTCCTACCCCACAGTGAGTCCAAGCAGGGGAGGATGGCTGAGGGAGCGTGTGAGACACTGAAAGAACGGACGGCAGAAGCTATCTCCGTTCCCCTCCCTTCAGCAGTCTGAGAAGCCACAAACGCGCGGTGATGATCCTAGGCATTTTCACACGTTTGAGGCTTCTCGAGCTGCTGAGGGGAGGGGGAATGGGCGGCAGGACCTATCTCAGTTCCCCTCCCTTCAGCAGTCTGAGAAGCCACGAACGCACGGTGATGATCCCAGGCATTTTTGCATGTTCGAAGCTTCTCGAGCTGCTGAGGGGAGGGGGAACCGGTGGCAGGAGCCTAGGATCATCGAATGTGGAGAAGCATTCAGGCCGGACAGAGCCTCCTAGAAGAACCGTTGCCGCGGTCTTGCTGCTCCCGCTGTGGGGGGCTGTGTTGCGGGTGGGCAATGCCCCCCCACTTCTCCGGCTGCTGCCAAGCTCCCGAGGCCCACGCCCACCCAGTCACATGGCTGGCAAGCCACACCCACAAAATAAGCCACACCCACAGAGTGGTAGTAAAAAAATTAGGAACCCGCCCCTGCTGTGGGCCTTTGGATTTTGTTGAAATATTGTACTTCTAATGGGTGTCTTCTTCTCAGAGTCCCTTTTTGCAGATACATGATTAAAAATTGAGGTGAGAATTGTTAGCATGCTCTAAACTTTATTCTTCTGACTAAATTTTTATAACAGACCTTATTTGTTTTTATATAACCCTTTCCTCCTACTGTTCCTTACATGGATTTCCCTTAGAATCTGCACAAAGGGATTTTATTTTATGAAACAGATGATCTGAGTCAAAACTTGTTTTAAACAAACTTCTCAGCTTTTAACTTTAGGTGGCCATCAAGTCTTCGGATAAGAGCGGTCAACAGTTATAATTAAAGGAGCAGGATTATCTGAAAACTGAGCCAGTGTTATAAAGATGATTTATATGGGTAATAAAGTATGAGCAAACTTGCTGTAAAGTTGTGCAGCATCCTTCTCTCCAGAGAGCAGTAACAGTAAAGCTGAAAATCTGAAAGTATTCATGGTTATAAATGGATTGTGTGTATGAATAATTTTAGGGGCTACAAGTAAAACATTTGTTTGTATGGATGTTTATTGCCCATAGATTTTACTTGTGGGGCATTAATTCTCTCCTCGCCTTTTTAAAATTAAAACTGATGCTCATTCATCTTTTATTAAAAATGTTTATGCACAGTAATTTATGCAGTTGGCACCTTACTATTTACATAATAAAAATGTGGCATGTGATTAATCTTCCTATATTCTTCAGTTAAGCAATAGTCTAAGTCTGTGAACAATCTTTAGGCTGGGCAATAAAATGCAAATTAATCATGGCTTTTACAAATGAATCCTGCTGTTTGCTTTGACATGGGGGTGGGCAAAGAACCAATACTTGGGAGTCGTAAAAATTCAAATCATATTTTACAAGTAACATTTGCTTTTATGCTGAGGTTTTAGTTAGATTACGTGATACATGTCAAAGCTTGGCTTAATTTGACAAGCATATGTGAGACAATAAGAATGGAATCCAATAGTCCTTTTCTCACATGAGGATCAGTATGTCAATCCATTATTTTTATTTCTCTAACACAGATTCATAAATGTCAACACAACTTATTTAATACATAGATTTCCTTTAAATATAAGAAAAAGCTTCCTGGTGATAAGATGTATATAACCGTGGACTCTCTCCTTGGAAGATGAACTGACGAAGCTTCTTGGATGAGAAGTGAAATGTTTTCAAAGGAAAAAAAAACCCCAAGAAAATCCAGTTGTCTTTTGGAAAAAGCATTTTTGGGACAGCCATGACCTGGATGATTGAGAATCTCCATAGACATTCTCCTGAATTAGCTTTCCTTCACAATGCAGAGGGTTTGACTAGACCCATGTTTCTCAGTCTCAACAACATTAAGAGATGTGAACGTCACCTCTTGGAATTCCCATGCTAGCCATTCTGGGAGTTGAAATCCAAATCTCTTAAAGTTCCCGAGGAACACTGGATGAGAAGAACTTCGATGTCCCTTCCAGCTCCTCAATACTACAACTCTAAAGCTGTCCTCCCATACTGATCTTAAAGGTTGGGTCTTCATCTTCAAAGATGAAGCCAATTTGTTCCCTCTTGTCTGTGTCACTTGGGAGGCCCCCTTCGATTCCAATTGTCCAAAAATCAGTGTCATAGTTTCCTACCATTTTTAGATAAGAAGAAATATAAGTGTGGTGCTGATCTTAAATAGGCTTAATAGAAGCAAAGGGCACAATTCCACATTTCTTCTTGACTCCAACCTTGGACCTTGGCCATTTTTACTTTCCCTTGGTTTCCTCCCCAGATGTTGAGTCTGGTGCCTGGAAGAAGTTAACTATGTCACAGGTCTCGTGAGTATATGATTGAAAAACAGAACCATAAAAATATCTTTAACCCTTTTATCTTGGGAAGTTACATTTTGAGTAGATAATCTGAAATGGTAATTAATCATATGGCTCATTTGTTATCAACAATGGGACAAGTGGCCTTCTGGTTCTCTTTCATTTCCCTATTAATTCTGTAAGAATCTCTGCATGAAGTAATACCAGGATGTCTGTAAATCACAACAGCAAGAAATCAATGAACTTCTAAAAGTCCAAGTGAAATGAGATGTCCACAGCACTTTAATTATGCCAAAATCCCTTTGTGACTTCAGGGGTGCAGCATTTTTTGTTTTCTAATAAATAGCCATTTAGTTTTTGAATGGCAACTTTTGTGCACACAGGTAGTCCTTGATTTATAGCCATTTAATGACTGTTGTAAGTTACAACGGTCACTGAAAAAGTGACTTATGACTGTTTTTCACATTTACAACTGTTGCGGCATCCCTATGGTTACATGATCAGAATTTGGACACTGGGCAACTGGCATGTATTTACGACAGTTGCAGCAACCCAAGGTCTTGTAGTCACCATTTATAACCTTTGCAACTGGGTTCTGACAAGCGAAGTCAATGGGCGGAGACAGATTCACTTAATGACCAAAGATTCACTTAACAGCTACAGTGATTCACTTAGCAAAGAGGTAGTATTCAGTTGGTTCGGACCGGTTCGGGAGAACTATTAGTAGTGACCTGCGGGTGCTGCCCACCAGCCCCGGCGCTATGCCGTCCTATTTAGTCACATTTTCAAGCCGCGCGCATAGATGCAAGCTATGCACGCGCGCTCACATTTTCAGTGCTGGGTGAACCTGAAGGCAAATTATGTGAATCCCACCTCTGACTTAACAACTGTGGCAAGAAAGATCGTAAAATGGGATAAAACTCACTTAACAACTGTCTTGTTTCGCAACAGAATTTTTTGTCTCAGTTGTGGTCGAGGACGACTTGTATAGTATCTCAGTTACCTCAAAGCTTATGAAGTTGTAGAATGCAATGGTCAAAGCACCAGAGTTGGATTAAGACGTGGTATTGGAAGGAAGGGATGCTGTCAGAGAACAGATAAGAGAGGGCTTAGCCCACAGTTGCATAATGGGCAAGGAAAGAAACTTTGAAGAGAATCTGCCTGTAACACAATCTGTAAAAAAGACAGCAGGAGGTTTATACATTCATACTTGCAATATCCTGTCAATGTAGCTTTACAATAAAGTAGAATTAGCTCATCAGGACATTATTTTTGTCTGATCTATATGAGAGAGCTGATGGGTACCATCTTTGCTGAGGGGTCAAACAGGTAAATATGATGAAATCTGCTGAATGGCATCCAGGGACCCTTTTAAAGGTGACACAAAGACCTAATTGGATACATCATCCTCATTCACAAAATTATTTATTGGTGCAGAAACAGGGAACAATCACCCAGTGTCCTGCTTTCCCGATTTTAATGTAAATAAACATTAAGATAGAAGATAGGTAGAAGATAGAATTCTTTATTGGCCAAGTGTGATTGGACACACAAGGAATTTGTCTTTGGTGCATATGCTCTCAGTGTACATAAAAGAAAAGATACATTTGTCAAGAATGGTTGTCATAGGGTTCAAGTAAGCAATCAGGAAACAATCAATATTAATATAAATCGTAAGGATACAAGCAACAAGTTACAGTCATACAATCATAAGTGGGAGGAGATGGGTGATAGGAACGATGAGAAGACTACCGTAATAGTAATAGTAATGCAGCCTAGTGAATAGTTTGACAGTGGTGAGGGAATTATTTGTTTAGCAGAGTGATGGCATTCGGGAAAAAACTGTTCTTGTGTCTAGTTGTCTTGGTGTGCAGTGCTCTATAGCGACATTTTGAGGGTAGGAGTTGAAGCAATTTATGTCCAGGATGCGAGGGGTCTGTAAATATTTTCACGGCCCTCTTTTTGACTCGTGCAGTATACAAATCCTCAATGGAAGGCAGGTTGGCAGTAATTGTTTTTTCTGCAGTTCTGATTATCCTCTGAAGTCTGTGTCTGTCTTGTTGGGTTGCAGAACCAAACCAGACAGTTATAGAGGTGCAGATGACAGACTCAATAATTCCTCTCTAGAACTGTATCAGCAGCTCCTTGGGCAGTTTGAGTTTTCTGAGTTGGCGCAGAAAGAACATTCTTTGTTGTGCTTTTTTGATGACGTTTTTGATGTTAGGTGTCCATTTTAGGTCTTGAGATATGATGGAACCTAGAAATTTGAAGGTCTCTACTGTTGATGCTGTGTTGTCTAGTATTGTAAGAGGTGGTAGGATGGGAGGGTTTCTCCTAAGCTATATTTTTTACTAGCTGAACTAGGTAACATGTGTGCTTTCTCTGATCTAAGCATTGATGTATGTTGGGTGAAAAACTGAAAGCTCAATTCTTTTCCTTCCTTTTTATTATAATGCTAAAAAATCTTGATATATTGTATTATTTCAATGCAGATTTCAGTGCAGTAATATTTATGTAGTATGATTAAAATGGTGAACATTTGATTAGTTAGGAACCTTATAGTATTGCAGATAGAAAAAGAAAAGTAAACTTTCTAACAATTTTATTGCAATGTAAAATATTACAGATTTAAGATAACTTTTCATCCAAAAGGAAGCATAATATATAAAAAAAGAACCACTGCAAGTCACATCAAAGTATTAATTATATAATAATAGTTTTGGTCTTGAACAAAGTGCTTAATATTAATATCTCCACTGTATTACTATTATATGTGTGGGTGTTTATATATTGATATTACCTGTTCATTTCTAGATGACCTCATGCATTAATCCAAATTATTTTATTGGCAACAGTACAGAAGTGTTTTGCTTCTCTTTGTTTCCAGAATGAGTCCCCCCCTCAACTTCCAATTCTACAGCCCTGAGATTTCCTATTGGTGCCCCATCCTGTATTAACTAGGGGCAATGCTGCTTAGTTTTGAGGCTGCGCAAGATCAGCTGTTGCTGCCACCTGCTAAAATGTTAATAAACAGGTTTAATTTTTTTGTAGTTTGATTGTATCAATATTTCATTAATCAAGAAGAAATATAATTTCCCACTCCACTTATATGCATCAGGCTTATGAAATCATGCATAATACTCATTCTATGCACAGGTACGGTCAGGGGCGGGTTCCTAATCTTTTTACTACCACTCTGTGGGCATGGCTTATTTTGTGGGTGTGGCTTGCCAGCCATGTGACCGGGTGGGCGTGGCTTCTCGGACTGCTGAAGGGAGGGGAACTGAGATAGGTCCTGCTGCCCATTCCCCCTCCCCTCAGCAGCTCGAGAAGCCTTGAACGTGCGAAAATGCCTAGGATCATCACCGCGCGTTCGTGGCTTCTCGGACTGCTGAAGGGAGGGGAATGGAGATAGCTCCTGCTGCCCGTTCTTTCAGCATCTCAGGCGCTCCCTTAGCCATCCTCCCCTGCTTGGACTTACTGTTGGGTAGGAAGGCAGCACATGAGCAGTGCCGGAAACTCGGCTTCTGGACATGCACAGAAGAATTTTTTAAAAAAAAATTAATTTTTTTTAAAAATGGCGGCGCCCAGGCACCGGCAACCGACTGCACCAGTACTGTGACGTCACCAACGGGCCACTACCGGTGCTATAGAGTGGACCGCACTGGTAGGAACCCACCACTGGGTACGGTATATGTGGCACCTTGCTCAACAGTAGTAACTGTGAGTGGGATCTTGGAGTCCTAGTGGACAACCATTTAAATATTAGCCAGCAATGTGCAGCAGCTGCCAAAAAAGCCAAGACAGTTCTGGGCTGCATAAACAGAGGGATAGAATCAAGATCACGGGAAGTGTTAATGCCACTTTATAATGCCTTGGTAAGGCCACACTTGGAATACTGCATTCAGTTTTGGTCGCCACGATGCAAAAGGGACGTTGAGACTCTGAAAAGAGTGCAGAGAAGAGTAACAAAGATGATTAGGGGACTGGAGGCTAAAACATATGAAGAACGGTTGCAGGAACTGGGTATGTCTAGTTTAATGAAAAGAAGGACCAGGGGAGACATGATAGCAGTGTTCCAATATCTCAGGGGTTGCCACAAAGAAGAGGGAGTCAAGCTGTTCTCCAAAGCACCTGAGGGTAGAACAAGAAGCAATGGGTGGAAACTAAACAAGGAGAGAACTAACTTAGAACTATGGAGAAATTTCCTGACAGTTAGAACAATTAATCAGTGGAACAGCCTGCCTCCAGAAGTTGTGAATGCTCTAACACTGGAAGTTTTTAAGAAGGTGTTGGATAACCATTTGTCTGAAGTGGTGTAGGTTTTCCTGCCTAAGCAGGGGATTGGACTAGAAGACCTCCAAGGTCCCTTCCAACTTGTTGTTGTTGTTGTTGTTGTTGTTGTTGTTGTTGTTGTTGTTGTTGTTGTTGTTATATATTTGCATTGCTTGGAAAGAAAAAAACAATATATATAAAAAGAAGACTTTATTTCTACCAAAATGGAAACTGAGTTACTGCTACAATTTTCATCCTTAATCTGTTCAGGACAGGCTTCTTATCTTTGGTTTCTTATTTTAATGTGTTTTTAATTGCCTATTCAAGCACACCTATAGCAATTAAGGAGAAAATATCTTCCCTTTTGAAAAATGTATGAGCTTTGCAATTAGAAGTAATTGTCCTTGTTAATTAAAAAGCACTCTTTGATTTTCTGTTGACTATATTTCCTCCACTCCCTCTGTATTAATGGAGTAGTTGATGGCTTTGGAAATTTCATTATAGGGCAGACTTTGCCCTTCTTCTCCTTCGGCGGGGCGTGATTGAATAAAAGTCTTCCATTTGTAGATCGAAAATTCAGTCAGAGGATTGAAACAAATCAGCTCATTTGACAGCAATCAACCAATTGTTCCTATATTGTGCAAATATCATTTCATTATATAGAAAAATAGAATAGAATAATAAAGTTGGAGGGAACTTTGAGGTCTTCTACGCCAGGGGTCGCCAACCTTTTGGACCTCAGGGACCACTAAATTCATAATTTTAAATCCCGTGGACCACTAATAAGACATTTTAAAAAAGATAAATAGTATTTAGTGGAATATAAAAATAATGCTTCTGCGGACAACCAAAATTTTCTCGCGGACCACCAGTGGTCCACGGACCACCGGTTAGTGACCGCTATTCTAGTCTAACCCCCTGCTTGAGTAGGAAACCCTATGTCATTCCAGACAAGTGGCAGTCCAATCTCTTCTTGAAAGCCTCCAGTGATGGAGCACCCGCAACTTCTGGAGGCAGGCTGTTTCATTGGTTAATTGTTCTCCCTGTTAAGAAATTTCTTCTTAGTTCTAGATTGCTTCTCTCCTTGGTTAGTTTCCACCTGCTCCTTGATCAGCAATCTGTTGCTGTTCATTCAAAGGTGTTAATCCAAAGGCAAGGAATCTCTTTAGACTGAGATGTCAGCAGGCATGGTAAAAAAAAAAAAGCAAGATGGAAGCCACAATGGTGAGTCTTGAGCTCTTCCTCTTCTATGTGCATTGCAGAATGGTGCTTCAAGGGTACCACTGTGGTTGCTAACAGGGGTGGGTTCCTATCGGTGAGGTCCAGTGCATAGCTCTGGTAGGGACCCGCCAATAATGCAATTTGCGTGCGACTGTTCCGGTACCGTCTCTACTGGGCAGTCGCGTGCGTCGCCATCTTTTTTTTACAAATTTTTGGGCAATTTTGCTTTTGCGCATGCGCGGAAGCAAAATCGTGCTGAAATCTTGCGAGGGGATGCGCGCGTGAGAGAGATTTAGATGAGATTTTGCTTCTGCGCATGCGCGGAAGCAAAATCGCACCGAAATCTCTCTCTCACGCGCATCCCCTTGCAAGTTTTTGGTGAGATTTTGCTTCCGCGCATGCGCAGAAGCAAAATTGCGCGAGGGGGCATGCGCGCATAGCATGCATGTGTGCATAGTGCACGCACGGAGCATGGAGAAACACGGAGCAGCGCACCTGTCTCGGTAAGTAAGCAACTCGACCCTGGTTGCTAACTGTATCTTTAAAATCATACTCTGTGTGGGCAGCTCTGTCCCTTGGGGAAGGATGCTGGAGCAAAAGGTAGTGTGACAGATTCTGCATAAGCCAGATTGGATAATGACAGCAGTCTGCAGGATAGAGAAGGAGTCATCAAAACTTCTCACCAAGGTTTTCAGAAAGTAGAAGACCTGGATGGAAAAAGTCACTGGTGAACCCCTAATTTAAATGAGTGGATGGAAGAGATTCCATGCATTGATGAAGAAGGTGGAAGATATGGAGAGGTGGAGGAGAAGTCATCAACCAAAGTTGAATGAACCCACCTCAGGACCAAACTAGTTTTTAGTTGCTACTGGTGCCACAAGACAGGAGAAAATTCACTTGGCTTTGTTTTTGGTTGAATAAAGTGGTATATAGGGCACTCCCTGTTTCAGAGGTCCCTGTCTGAATTAAGCAATTCCTCCACTGAGCTAAGGTGTGTGTGTGTGTGTGTGTGTGTGTGTGTGTGTGTGTGTGTGTGTGTGTGTGTGTGAAGAGAGAAAGAGAGAGCATAGAGATCCATCCCCACAGCAATTATGGGCACCCCTTGATATGTCCATCTCATATCTCTGTTCAGAAAGCTGCACTGGCCCCAATTGCAATGGTTGGTTGTTACCGATGAAGCCTCTCACCACATAGGGCTGAGTTATTTATGGGATGGCCTCTCTTCAATGATTTTTACCCAGCCTACTGGGTCCAACAAAAAGGTTATGTCAGCGTTCCAATAAACACCTCCAACAAAACAAGACTCCGAAGCTAGAAGTTCCCCAAAGTTCCAATTTATTAGAGATGCCATGTTGGCAACATCTGGGATTTTGAAATCTTCCAGGTTTTCTCCACCCAAACGAAAGTTCAAGTCCCTGCCCAGCACCCACATATCTATCACACGATTCAATCAGGCACCATCCAAAACTGAAGATGCCTCCCCGTCACTTCCTCGCAGCTGCCGGGCACAGTGGCCTTGACTTTCTGGAAAGAATGTTATTTAGACTACTACATATCACCTACGCCATATAGTCGCCCCTCCCATTTTCCCACAGTCGAAAATGTGGCAGTCCTGAATACAAAAAGGTAAAAGATGGCTTCCAGGCCTGACAGGTTATACAAGGTCAGCCATGACTTGTGACCATTCAAAGTTGCAACAGACCTATATGGGGGGTACTTACAATCTGGATTCAAATTTCCAACAGTTGGAACTCTCCCCATGGTCACATGACTGAACTTCAGTCATTTGACAACTTGGGCTGCATTTAGAGCTGTTTGCAGCTTCCCATGATCACAAAACTTTTTTTGGGGTGGAGGGAAATAACATTTGCTTCCAGTTTTCAGCAAAACTGCATTCATAGCTGTGAGAAAAATGAATTTATTCTTGTTAATAAAGATATGAAAGACAGGCCATAGCTCAACCATTTTGAATGTATCTGTAATGAAGAATTATATTGTATAATCACATGTATTCCTTTTCTGCATGTCAGCTATAATAACACTGACCTAATAGTTGTTTGTACCAAAATTATGCTGAGGAAGATGGGAATGTAAGAACAGGAAATGTTGACAGGATATGTTTTCTGGGAAGCACCTAGAAGCCCAGGGAAAGGACATGTGGAGATGTCAGCATGAGATAACAGTTGGGGGTCTTCCAATATGGGAAAACCCCAAAGATGTGTTATGTAAGGGGGGAGGAACAAAGGTGGGGTTTGTGATATGTATAAAACCTGTAACCTGGAAGGTAGTTTTACCTCCTCCTCATCCTTTTGTTCCAGAGTGGCATTCTCTGGGAGGGGTTGGTCCCTTGGCCAAGGATTTCTTTTAATAAATTGTTTTTTTATTGTTTATCTGGTGTCCTGTTTCTATTTTACTTTTGGATTTTTCTATCAATAGCAAACCAAAACGTTGACAAAAAGTCATAAAATCGGGTTGGTCACATGACCAACCTGATTTACGGCTATCATGACATCTGGTCATGCTCCATTATGATTGTAAATCAAGAACTACCTGTACGCCAGTCCCATCTACAAGTAAATGTCAAAAAGGAGCTAGAAAGTGGACCCCTCTTCTGTTTTAGCTCCTGCTGATGGAATCTCAAACTCTCTGAGATCCATTTGGCCCTGACTCTATTGGCCATCTTAAAAGTATGACTATTTTCCTAGATGTTGGAATTGGGAGGTTAATGAGGCTGACAAGGTGGATGTGATTGGAGACGTATTTTTTTCATTTCTCTGCCACACTTTGTATATTATGTTCAATATTACTGATGCAATGTCTATGGAGATTTTCAATTATGCAGGTCATGGTTGTCCCAAAGGTACTTTTCCAGTGGTGAAACAGTTACCACTTCATCTGCACCTCTATAACTGTCTGGTTCGGTTCTGCAACCCAACAAGACAGACACAGACTTCAGAGGATAATCAGAACTGCAGAAAAAACAATTACTGCCAACCTGCCTTCCATTGAGGACTTGTATACTGCACGAGTCAAAGAGGGTCGTGAAAATATTTACTGACCCCTCGCATCCTGGACATAAATTGTTTCAACTTCTACCCTCAAAACGACGCTAAAGAGCACTGCACAACAAGACAACTAGACACAAGAACAGTTTCTTCCCGAACACCATCACTCTGCTAAACAAATAATTCCTTCACCACTGTCAAACTATTCACTAAGGCTGCATTACTATTACTATTAGTCTTCTCTATATGCACCAAAGACAAATTCCTTGTGTGTCCAATCACACTTGGCCAATAAAGAATTCTATTCTATTCTATTCTCATTGTTCCTATCACCCATCTCCTCCCACTTATGACTGTAACTTGTTGCTTGTATCCTTACAACTTATATTAATATTGATTGTTTCCTGATTGCTTATTTGTACCCTATGACAATAATTAAGTGTTGTATTTCATGATTCTTGACAAATGTATCTTTTCTTTTATGTACACTGAGAGCATATGCACCAAAGACAAATTCCTTCTGTGTCCAATCACACTTGGCCAATAAAGAATTCTATTCTATTCTATTCATTGAGTCTTCATAAAATGATCCTTCCTTCCTTCCTTCCTTCCTTCCTTCCTTCCTTCCTTCCTTCCTTCCTTCCTTCCTTCCTTCCTTCCTTAAATACGATGCCAGAACCTGATTTAAAAAACATCGCTGAATTTTTCTGAATATCTGCTTTGAACAAAGATAAATAGATAAAATCAGTAGTGAACTTTACACATACATGTCTTCTTTTGTCATGAGAAAAGAATGTTAAATATCAATATTAAGTTCTACAATTGACAGAAAAGTGAGTGGTAGATTTATTGGAAAAATGAAATCATGAAAGCTTTGTAAACAGGGCTTATCTTAGTCAAATATTCATACAGAAGGACTTTAGGGTAAAAGATAGGGTGAATATTTTCAACACTGGTGACTTAATTTATCAGAAGTTTGTAAAGAAATGTATTAAGCATTACTTTACTAAGCAGGCTAGAATTATGCTTGCAGTTTTGGCAACTATTAAGGAAAGTTAAAGTTCAGTTTGGCTTCCGACAAACACAAGCAAATCACAACTCCTATAGCATGAAAAGGTTAACTGATGTTAGGCATTCTGCTCTGTGTGGCTTCACCCCAAAGTTTCCACAGTAGCCACAAGGTGGCATATGAGATGCAAAGATAGCAGGGTATGAGTATGGAAAAAAGATGACCATTTATAATGCATAAATATGACAGAGGTATTTTTCTGCTGTACTGTACTCTTTCTAGTTTCCTAACTTGGAGAAATACACAAATGGGAAGACTTTTCTGGATGAATTTGAAAAAAAGGTAACTTTGCAAACAACAATGTAAAGAAATTGCACAATTTCACTGGATTGCCTGTGAAATTGTGCAATTTCTTTACATTGTTTGCAAAGTTGCCCTTTTTGGGAGGAAAATGCACAGGATAGAGTGGGATTGTCTCTTTTTGACTTCCATCTTGACTGATCTAGAGTGGTGTTTCTTCACCTTAGAAACTTTAAGAGGGGTGGACTTTAACTCCCAGAATTCCCCAGCCAATCAGTTCATAGATTCAGGTTGCCTTCGATGATTCTACCAGCAATCAGCTCTTCGCATTTTTGAATCCATACCTTGGAGATATCTTCTGATATAGGAAGAATGCTGCCATTGAAGAGGAGTCAATTCAGGACTCCTTTAGGGTATAATGGAACCAGTGACAAATCCAGATTTCATTTGGGGCTAGAGTTACAAAGGTTGTGTAACATTTTCATGCTTAAAATGGGTCAAGAATCTTTCAGTTTTTAAAAACCAGAATCCATAATTGTTTCCAACAAGCATTTCAGGATGAGGTGCTAAAATTGTCCAGTATTATATATTTCCTTGATATTAATGCAACTCACTTTAAACCATATTGTGACCCATTGGTTGAAAAAAACAGTTGTAAATCATATGCAAACGGCTTCACAAGACCCATAATTGGGGCATACTTTCCTGGGACTTCTTAAACATTGAAATTCTCTCTTAAGGAAAGCTGGTTCAGTCCTATCATTTATCCTTCTGTTGACAGGGAAAAAACATTGCTACAGGTAATCTTCAACTTATGACCACAATAGGGACCAGACCTTCCATCTTTAAGCATTGCAGTCATTAGGTGAGTTGTGCTCAATTTTACAAACTTTTTTTGGGGCACAGTTGTTAAGCAAATTACTATGGAGCGAATCACAAGGTCATTAAACTAACCTGGCTTCCCTCATTGACTTAGCTTGTTGGAAGAACCTTAGACTGTCTACCGCTGACCTCATCCCATTCCTAAGAGGTCTGTAAGGGTCGTGCATAAGCGCACAAGCGTGCCTACCGTCCCTGTCCTAATGTCCCCATGTATCCGTAACCATCTCATGTACTCATAACCATGCTTATACATCTTATGTATAGGAGCTGAAGTGGTGCAGTGGTTAAATGCAGCCATTGCAGGCTGACTGCTAGTTCAACAGTTCAGCTGTTCAAATCTCACTAGGCTCAAGGTTGACTCAGCCTTCCATCCTTCCGGGGTCGGTAAAATGAGGACCCAGATTGTTGGGGGCAATATGCTGAACTCTGTAAACCGCTTAGAGAGTGCTGTAAAGCACTATGAAGCGGTATATAAGAAAAGTGCTATATTATGTATTCACAATCATGTTTATACTTTGCCTGTAATCATATATATGCTTGACCAAACAAACAAACAAACAAACAAACAAACAAATAAACAAAACAAAACAAAACCTGGGAAGATGGCAAATGGTGATCACACGACCTGAGGATGCTACAGCTTTCATAAATACATGCCAGAGGACAAGTGCTTTGTCAGGATGTGAATATTGCCAGTTGAGCACCTCTGCCATATTTCTAGGTTTACTGTATTTTCTAATCAAACAGACATGTGATATGTTTTACTGCGCATGTGTGCATTCCAGGAGTCTCCTCCCTTCTTCTTCTCTTGTGAGCCTCGCCCGAGGCAGACGTGAATTCTTAGCTGAGAAAATGTAGCTTATTAAGGTTTATATTTTGTTACTTTTATACTGAAATAAATATTTTGTTAATTAGAATTAAATCTCGGTTTTATTTTCTAAGTAAGAATGACTTCAAGGAAGCAAGATCCTATATCACCTCTTGATGGGAATAATTTCCTATCCGTCATGCTTTAATTTTTATCATGAGACATGCTGCAAAAATCGTAAATGCAAGGATTCATCATAAGTCACTTTTTTTCAGTGTTGTAACTTTGAATGGTCATTTTGTAAGTCAACTGTATTCATTCAGTGTTTGACAATTTTTTTTGGACAATAGCTATGTGCTGCCTATTTATTATTTTTACAAATAACACAAGGCAGCAATTGTATGCAACGCACCTTCTTCCTCCTATTCTCCCTACAACCTACTATCTCCTTGTGAGGTAGGTTGGGCAGAGAGAGAGGGATAGACCCAAAGCTACCCAACTGTTTTTCATGGCTAAGGCAGGACTAAATAGCAATAGCACTTAGACTTATATACCGCTTTACAGCCCTCTCTAAGCGGTTTACAGAGTCATCATATTGCCCCCAACAATCTGGGTCCTCATTTTACCCACCTTGGAAGGATGGAAGGCTGAGTCAACCTTGAGCCTGGTGAGATTTGAACTGCCAAATTGCAGGCAGCTGGTAATCAGCAGAAGTAGCCTGCAGTACTGCACTTTAACCACTGCGCCAACTCCATGGCCTTCTAGTTTCTTTTTTCCACCCTTCCCTGAAACCTCCCTATCAAGTAAAGTGACCAGATTTTTTTTTCTTCAAGCGGGACACCATTGACGGGGGTGGGTTTCTCCATTTGAGTTTTGCCCTCTGCGCATGCGCAGAACGCTGCGCATGCGCAGAGGGCAAAACAGCAAATGTCGGCGTCCAGGTGAGGCGGGGGGGGAGGCGGGAGGGGGGGAGGCGGGAGGGCGCTTGGATGCCTGCAGCTCGCGACAGGTAAGCTGCCGGCTGCCTCCTTTCCCCGTCTCCCACCTCCCATTCGTTGCTTGCCAGCCCGGCCGAAGGGAAGGCGGGAGGTGAGGAAAGGCCTCCCGAAAGGAGGGGAGGCTTCGGGAGCCCGCCTCCTTTTCGGGCCGAAAGGGAGGCGGGCTCCCGAAGCCTCCCCTCCTTTCGGGAGGCCTTTCCTCGCCTCCCGCCTTCCCTTTGGCCGGGCTGGCTCGCCTCCCCTCCTTTCGGGAGGCCTTTCCTCGCCTCCCGCCTTCCCTTCGGCCGGGCTGGCAAGCAACGAACAGGAGGCGGGAGACGGGGAAAGGAGGCAGCTGGAGCTTACCTGCTCCAAGCATCCAAGCGCCGCGGTCTCCCGGTCGCCCGCCCGGCCCCAGGGCAATGGCGGCAGCGAGGCGACGGGGGGAAGAAAGGGGAGGGGGACGAGGAAGGGCTGTTTGCGCCGCTCGTAAGCTCAAAGCGGCGATGGCTCCTCGTCCCTCACCCCTCCCAACCGCAGCAGCGCCTCCGAGGGCGGGGCTAGGGATGGGGCGGGGGAAGGAGAGGAGGAGCAGCCTCCCTTCCCCCTCCCCCCAGCTTCCAGCGCCCGCCCGCCGCCAACGCCGGCCCGAGCTGAGAGGCCTGCTGCCTTTCAGGCCGATTTTTTGAAAGAATGCCCTAGTCGGGCATTGTTTTAAAAAATCGGGACTTTTTAAGAGGGCGGGCGGGACGCGGGACAAATGGTGAAAAAGCGGGTGTGTCCCGCCAAAATCGGGACGTCTGGTCACCTTACTATCAAGTCATCCAGTGGGAAGATTTGGGTCACTCCATAGCATTCAGTTTCTTCTTGTTTTGTTACACAATCCTTTCATATAAAGGATGTTAGAGATTACATGGCACGCTGAGCAGGAATTCCAACACCCCATACAAAAATTTAAGATTGACCTCCAGATTGAACTATTAGCCTAGCTTGATAGCTCTTCTAGGAAAGAGTATGTCTGAAATACTTCAAGGATTGGAAATTGTCCAGAGAGCTTATTCCAGGGATGTCTGTGTGTAAACAAGTTGGCTGATGGTTCTGGCTTCCAGGGGCAAAAGGTGAGTATTGCAATTACTGTGAAGAAATGAAGAGGTATTTCTGTGAAACATTGCTAGGCATGGCAGTATTTCTCTCTTCCTTGTATCCCACAACGGTGGGGTGTAAATAAGTCAGGAGAATTATTTTTCCTTGTACCTATTTACTGAATTGTATTTGAGTTCCCTTACATGATTTAACAGCCTTAGCATTCGCTGTTCTTCTATGTCAATGACCTTATACTTCAAAGAAAGCCTTATCAACGGTGTTCTTTTTTTCAGTTTGGGAAATAATTTATCCAGCACTGTGAGTAATTATCTTATTAGCTGTTGTCAGCCATCCAAGAGCTGGACCATACAAATCTTTTAAATACTGTACATAAAATAAATTTAAAAATATTTTAATCCCCCCTGCCCCCCCCCCCCGAATTTTGGCAATGTTATTAGACTCAAAGAGAATATCCTATGTGACTTTTGTCTTGAGATAATTTCTGCAGGTTTTTACTTCAAATATAAATCAGTGTTTCCCAATCTTCACAACTCTAAAACATGTGGATCTCAACTCCCAGATTTCTGCAGCCAGCATGGAAATTGTGAAGTTTGAATTCCACACATCTTAAAGCTATTGAGCTTGAGAAACACTGAAATAGATGTAATAAGTCAATGGAATAGTGTACATGCAGAGGAATAATAATTAAGCAATAAAAATTAAGAACTGTTTATTAAAGTAAATGTTAATAACAGCAGCATGGCTCATATTTCTTGTAGCTAGCTAATTAAATAATAATTTATTTCCTTACAGCACAAAAGCCACTATTCTCCTCCTCTGTGCATTTTGCCATTATGGCTTGATTGTAGGATTTTCTTGTTCATTCTTTCTGTTTCTGAAGAAAAGGTTGTATTTAGGATTTCCCCCCCAAAGCAAAAGCTAAATTTGCACCTGCCTTTCAGTAATTAAATATGGACTATACTATCCCTAGAGAAATATTTGAACCCCCCCTTTTTCTGGCATCTGTGAAGCTATTAAAACTCCTTTTTAAAATAGCATTTGATCATTTTAATTCTAATGGAGAAGCAGGACAACCATGTTATATTATGACTTTTTCCTTTTTATAGTGTATCATTGTTTAGACTTTAGACTGTATAGGTAGTCCTTGACCTATGACAGGAATGGATGGAGCCTACCTATTATGGCCATATGTTGTAATGGTCATAAAACAGGTCAGTCATGTGTACAACCTGATTTAATTACCCTTTTTTGTGATGGTCATTAAGCAAACAATGTGAGCAAACCAATGCCATGGTTTCACCAAAAACTGGAAGTAAATGCCAGTTTTTGGTCAAATAGTTGTAACATGCAGTCATGTGAATGTGAGACACTGTAAATGGCTGTAAATACACTGCTTTGTCAAGCACATAACGTTTAATCACATGACCTTGGAGGGGGCCTGACCATCGGAATTTTGAATCCAGATTGTAGGTCTCCTTTTTCCAGATAGCTGCAACTTCAGTCACTAAGAACCAGTCATAAGTCAAGGACTACCTGAAATACTGAGATGTATCGGCCCAGATTCATGAGGCTGATTATTGATTATGTGCTGTCAAGTCATTTTTGACTCCTAGACAACACATTCATTACATAGATTTTGTCTATGACATCCATCACTGCCTGGTTTTCAGGTCTTCAGTGCAATATCACTGAGTCTATTTATCTTGCTGCGAATTGTCCTCTTTTCTTTATTTTTCTTTATTTTCTGGCATTACATCCTTCTTTAGAAAGCTAGGCCTTCACATAATGTGTCCAAAGTAGGATAATTTACTGTATTTTTCGGACTATAAGACGTAGTAGACTATAAGGGACACCTAGCTTTTGGGGAGGAAAACAAGAAAAAAAAAATCTGCCTCTGCCTCCCAGCAATTTGCCTCCTTGCAGCAAACAGCAAACAGGCTGATCAGCTTCAGCACAGCCTGATTTAGCACAAGCAGCTGATTGATGGTTGGATCTGCCTCCCTGAATACTGCCTATCAGTTGTTCCAGGCTGCGGGGATTGCCACCATCACTGCGGATCGCTGCTGCTGCCTATTGCCGCTTCCGCGCACCCCATTTTCGACCTCCACGCCTCCCATTTTCAGCCTCCGTGTGCCCCATTTCAGCCTCCGCGTGTCCCATTTTCGGCCCCTCCAGGCGGCAGGAATAGGCGGCAGCGGTGATTCCCGCTGCCTGGAACAGGCTGAAAATTGGGTGCGCGGAGGTGGTGAGAAACAGCAGCGGCAATTGGCGGTGGCGGTGGCGATGGGCAGTGGCGATCTTTGCAGCCTGGAACAGTTGATAGACAGTATTCCGGGAGGCAGATCCAACCGCCAATTAGCTGCTCATGCTAAATCAGGCTGTGCTGAAGCTGACCAGGCTGTTTGCTGTATGCTGTAAGAAGGCAAATTGCTGGGAGGCAGAGGCCAAAGGGTGTGGGCCGGCGAGCGGGCGGGGCTTCGGCAACATTCGCTGTATAAGACGCACAGACATTTCCACCCACTTTTGGTCCTTTGTGCATGAGTGAGACCTTTGTTCAATGATTCATTGGTTTGTTTGTTTTTGGCTGCTGATGGTATTTCCAGGAGTCTTCTCCCTAGTTTGGGATGGTAAATAAATCATTTAGCTGGCCTCATTAAGCAAATATTTCTTGCCAGAGTCTTTATTGCTTCATCTCAGGCAGGTTTAATGAAGATGTTTCTTACAAACAAGTGTAAACTGCAGAAAAAGTTTTGGACACTATTAATTGTTTTCCTTGGCTTCATGGGCTTTTCTGTAAGGCATCCAGAGATGTTTGGAGTTAGATGGCTTCTAAATGTAATATATTAAACGAATAATTAAAATGGAAATCTAAAATAAAGATTAGATTTCACATGTTAAGAATTTGTACAGCTTTCAGGCTGCCAATTATACCTCAAGGGGAAGAGTGTTCCATAAAGAAGGAGCCACCACCAAGAAGGCCCTTTGTCACTATCTTACTAAATGATGCTCCCTAATCAATAGGACTGGTAACATACCCCCTTTCCTGTCCTGATGAGCTAGGTCAGGGGTCGGCAACCTTAAACACCCAGAGAGCCATTTGGACCCGTTTCCCACAGAAAATAAAACACCGGAAGCCACAAAACTCTTCCTGTCAGGCAGTGATTTTTATATTGCCTGTTATATGTATATGCAGGGAGATGCATCCCTATTCATTATAATGGTTTATTCCTGAGCACGTGATTGATATGTTCCTAGTACGCATGTGTACATTCCTTTCTTTGATCAGTCCTTCTGTTCCTAGCTTCTGTTGAAGCAAGACGTGCCTTTTTATATCAGAGATGTAATTAATGAGGATTTATTGTTTTTGTACCGAAATAAATATTTTTACTTAGAACTTTAAACTGCGGTTTCATTTCTAATGTCAGAATTCCGGGAAAAGATCTATTTTTGCCTCTACTGAGAGTTATTCTCATCTTGACACTTCCCGTGCCTGACTATTTCCTGAGCGGCCACAAAACTAGCATATATAGTTGAATTAAAGGTTCTGTTTTCTTCTGAAACTTTTCTTTTCTTGGATTTATCCATGGTTGGCCTACTGGGGGTCGAAAAGCTTAATAAATTGCCCATCGGTGGGTGTCGCACATTGGCAGTTGTGATGAATACTTTGAGTGACAGGGAGCCACAGCAGAGGGATGAAAGAGCCACATGCGGCTCCAGAGCCACGGGTTGCTGACCCCTGAGCTAGGTGGATGTAGTAGGGGAGAAGTGGTCCTTCAAATAGCCTGATTCCAAGCCATGTAGGTCTGGCTCTTAAACTAGTTTCAAGAGAATGAACAAGGTGAACTAGACTTCCTGGTCTTTGTTTTTGTGGGGTGCTCAGGGATTCCATGTTTTTCTTAACATTCTTCTCAACAAGGCCTTTGATGCAGTTGTAGCCTGGTGTTGCCATGTCCTCTTCAAAGTACTCACATCCTATGTCCCTTTAAAAAGAGAGAGAGAGAGAGAGAGAGAGAAAGTAACAGCAATCTATTTCTAGGGTTGGTCTCAGATCTTGTTCTCCTTACCCTTCTACAATTTCTCATTCCTAAACTGAGGCTTAATGAACTGCTAAATCTTTTGATTTGGATGGGTTGGAGGTGGGGGACAAAATATATTCTTCAGAAGGTGAGGTAGCAGAGTGTAAAATAATAATGGGCTGCTACAGAAACAATATTAGGACTTGATTATTAGAGGCACCCAAGCTCTGGCTCTTAATTGGATCATTACAAATGAAACTCATGGACCATTAAAAGGACATCAAACATGGAAGCTGCTGTTATTACATAAGCTGTTTTTGGCAAGGACAAATGATTCATTAGGAACCTATGATGACTTTAAGTAGCGGCCATTAAAACCAAATTTTACTCTAATGGGGATGTTCTTTGGGGCACAATTAATTTGCCTTTTTGTCTTCTGGGTGGCTTTCATGAGAATTATCTTTCAGTTTATCTATGTCACACAACTCTTTGCTCTGGTAGCTCCATGACAAGGGAGGGTATTATTCTCCCTTCTTGAATTCTCATGTAGGTTGTTTTTTTTTTAAAAAAAGGGTTTTTAAAAGAAGCAAGTGCAAATATATGCAGTGACTTTTGCAGGAAAACATACAGGTAGTCCTTGGCTTACAACCACATTTGGAACCAGAATTTCCATGGTTAAACAAAGCGGCTGTTAAGTTACGCCCAATTTTACGAACTTTGTGCCACAGTTAAGTGTTAAGTGAATCACCGCAGAAGTGAAGCGAATCATGTTGTGTTTAATGTAAGGTGACCAGACGTCCCGCTTTTGGCGGGACAGACACGCTTTTCAAGCGTGTGTCCCGCGTCCCGCATTCTTTTCAAAAAGTCCCGCTTTTTTGAAAAGAATGCCGAAACAGGGGGACGTCTGGTCCCCTTACGACAACACCCACCCATGCCTTTCTCTCTGCAAGGCGGGCGCGGAGAGATGACGTCGCTGCTGTCGGCGCCCCACGCTGATTGGCTGTTCAAGGGTGAGCCGAGGACGCACTCGGGCGTCGGAAGTTGGGAGCCCATGAAAGTTAACTCTTTAGTTCGCGGAGAGAAGCGAGGAAGGTATAGAAAGGATTGTTAAAGTGGACGCGGCGGATAGTTGTTCGGGGCTGGTCACACGCAGATCGTTATTCCTTTGTCTCTGGTCTGTTTTATGGCCTTTGCCCCCCCTATCCTATCCCGCTTCACTTTAATCCTCCGCTTTTCTTAATCTGAATTTATACTCTAATGGTTATCTAAAACTTTGCAGAATAGAATAACGAGGGTGAGTCAAAAAGTAATGCCGTTTTCTTGCAGGCCGGCAGCAGCGGAGGGTCGCTTGAACTCGCTTCCCGCCGCGGACCGCGTTCACGCGCGGCGGCGGCGACAGCAGCAAGCCGGGAGAGCTCGCCCGGAATTGGAGTCAGCGAGCAGCTGGGCATCGGGGCTCTTCCCCTGCCTTCTCCATCCTCCAGGGTCGCCACTGCGGGGGTTCTGTCTCTCCGGTGGTGCCTGCATTGGAAGGGAAGGGGGGGAAAGGCAGCCTGCGGGGCTTGGCACGGCTGGGAGTTGCGAGGCGGTGTAGCAACCGGGCTGTTCCTCCGGGTGTGCTAAAGTGCTCGAGTTTTTTCTCTCTCACACACACATGCACAACCTTCCAACGACCGGGAAGTTGTGCTGGGAGATCCAGTCTGACCCCGTCGTTGGAAGGTTGTGCATGTGTGTGTGAGAGAGAAAAAACTCGAGCACTTTAGCACACCCGGAGGAACAGCCCGGTTGCTACGCCGCCTCGCAACTCCCAGCCGTGCCAAGCCCCGCAGGCCGCCTTTCCCCCCCTTCCCTTCCAACGCAGGCACCACCGGAGAGACGGAACCCCCGCAGTGGCGACCCTGGAGGATGGAGAAGGCGGGGGAAGAGCCCCGATGCCCGGCTGCTCACTGACTCCAATTCCGGGCGAGCGCTCCCGGCTTGCTGCTGTCGCCGCCGCCGCACGTGAACGCGGTCCGCGGCGGGAAGCGAGTTCAAGCGACCCTCCGCCGCTGCCGGCCTGCAACCCGGCGCCCTGTCCTGCCTGCCCCGCCCCGTGCCCCGTACTCAGCTCTTGACTTTTGCCCTCTGCGCATGCGCAGCGTTCTGCGCATGCGCAGAGGGCAAAACTCAAATGGCGGCGTCCAGGCGGCCCTGCCCCCCCCCCCGTTTAAAAAAAATGTCCCGCTTAAAAAAAAATATCTGGTCACTTTAGTTTAATGTGATGAATCCAGATTGCTTGTCAGAAGCTAGCTGGGAAGATCACAAATGGCCATCATGTGAGCATGGGAATGCTGCAAAAGTTGTAAGTGCAAGGACCAGCTGTAAGTTACCTTGTTCATTGCCTTTGCAACTTTAAACAGTTGCTAAGCAAATGTTTGTAAGTCGAGGACTACCTGTAACTATCCTGATTTTTTTCCAGTATGAATGTGTACTCTGCAAGGCCTACATCAGTGGTTTCCAACCTTCCTAATGCCGCGACCCTTTAATACAGTTCCTCATATTGTGGTGACCCCCAGTTCATTAAAGTTTCCTATGATTTACCATTCTCTGTATTGTTTCTGATGGTCTTAGGTGACCCCTGTGAAAGGGTCGTTCGACCCCCAAAGGGGTCCCGACCCCCAGGTTGAGAACCACTGGCCTACATGAACATTTCAACTGACAGAGATCTTCTTACGCCCCTTCTGAAGGGCCTCCGTCTAAAATTTTCTGAGTTTCATCTTCTCCTTCCTATCCTTTTAGGTCTCCAGGGGCCAGATTTTCTCTATGTCCCAAGTCTAGAAGATCAGTGTGGGGAGAATCTCCTTTCCATGTGGGGTTTTGTAGCTCAGTTCTGGTAGCATTATTGTGCTGGTGTTCAGGGGCTTCAAAATTTTTAGCAAGGGGTTCTCTGCCCGGTTGCTGGGTGGATGTGGCCATGGTGGGCGTGGCCTAGTCGGCCTCCTGCACCATGGTGGGGGGCGTTTTTGCTCTCCCTGGGCTCCGGAGGCTTTCCTTGAGCCTCCGGGGGGGGGCGAAAATGGACTCCCTAGGCTCCAGAGGCCCTTTGGAGGCCGGTAACAGACTTCTGGTAGGCCCTTCCCAAACTTCTAGTAGGCCCATTTTTCACCCTCCCTGAGCCTCTGCACGTGCCCTGCACTTACCTGCATCCGAAACAGGCCGCGGGGGGACTTCGGGGAGGGGCGGGCTGGGCAGAGCCAGCCAGGAGTGCGATTTGGGGGTTTTCCAAATTGCACAGAATCTTAGCTAGAGGTTCTCCCAAACCCCTGCGAACCCCCAGCAGCCCACCCCTGCTGGTGTTACCCTGCAATGAAACAGAGACGGCAGCAACCAGCACATGCTGGAGCAAATGAGGTTCTTACTTGTCACAGACCATGACATGATTGGTGTGCTGTGTCCTGTCAGCATCTTTTTATTGCACCAGCGTAAACACTAAACGACTGCATAAAAATACTAAATATACTACAAGCAGTGATCAATTTATGACCACAGTGGAGCCTGCCCATAACAGTTGTAAGTCAGAATGATTGAAAATGTGACCAACCCGATTCTTATGACTTTTGCAGTGTCATTAAGAAAATGGTGCAATTATAAAGCAAACCCATTGCTCGCTATGAGCCATTTTTGCAGAACTTGGCAATGGTCATAAATGTGTGGTGGCTGCTGAGCACCTGAGATGTGATCACATAACTGCAGGGGGAATCCATCTTAACTGGGGGTAAAGCTTACCGTATTTTTCGGAGTATAAGACACACCGGAGTATAAGATGCACCTTAGTTTTTGGGGAGGAAAATAGGGGAAAAAATCTACCTACCAGGTATTCATCTGGTTAGCATCCTTAGTCTGGTCAGCTTCAGCACATTATTTTATCCCCTGGTTAGGGCTGATAAAAACCATTTTTGGAGGGAATAGCAATGAAAACAAGCCTGCAAAGACTTAGGGCTGGAAAAAAAAACTTCTTCAGAGGCAGTAGCAATGAAAAAATCCTGCAAGCCTGGAAGATCGTTAGCACCTTGTTAGGGCTGAAAAAACCTTTTTCGGAGGGAATAGCAATGAAAACAAGCCTGCAAAGACTTAGGGCTGGAAAAAAAACTTCTTCAGAGGCAGTAGCAATGAAAAAATCCTGCAAGCCAGGAAGATCGTTAGCACCTCGTTAGGGCTGAAAAAACCTTTTACGGAGGGAATAGCAATGAAAACAAGCCTGCAAAGACTTAGGGCTGGAAAAAAAACTTCTTCAGAGGCAGTAGCAATGAAAAAATCCTGCAAGCCAGGAAGATCGTTAGCACCTCGTTAGGGCTGAAAAAACCTTTTACGGAGGGAGTAGCAATGAAAACAAGCTGGGAAGAGCCGGGAAGATCGTTAGCACCTTGTTAGGGCTGGAAATAAAAGCTTCAAAAAAAAAAGCTACATTCGGAGTATAAGACGCATCCAAATTTTCAGCCTTTTTTAGGGGGTGGGGAAAGGTGCGTCTTATATTCCAAAAAATACTGTATATTACGAGCATCCTGAAAAATCATGCTGTGGCTTATTTTTCGGTTGGGTCTTATTTTGGTGGAAACAGGGTAAGAGGAGTTTTCCACTGCTTTTACATTGCATCTGCACTAGAGGCTCTTCCATGTAAAGGTGTCCAAAGGCGAAGGGCAACTGGTGTTGAGGAGAAGAGAATAGGCCATGAGTTATGATGGAAATAGTTTGATACACATGCTTGGGCCAGATCTCATGACAAAAGTGCTAAATTGCATTCTTGCTGCAATGATAATGTGACACTATAAATTCTCATTCTGACATCATCGCATCCATGACAACATGGGTGATAGACCCAGCTGCATTTTCATGGTCTTGCAAAAAGGGTGAAGACGAGGGGTTTTTGGTGCTCTCTGAGCTTGGTTGTTTTCTTGCAGATGGTTCCTTATCCAAATTAGGTAATATCACTAATGATACCACCTAGTTTGGGTAATGAAATGTCTACAAGAAAACAACCAAGCTCAGAGAGCACCAAATATTCCTCATTTCAATCCTGGGCCAAAAATATTCTCTTTTATCAGAGAGAAGAATATTAACAGATTTAACAGAGTTGGAAGGGACCTTATAGATCATCTAGTCCAACCCCCTGCCCATGCAGGAGACCCTACACCATTTCAGACAAATGGCAGTCCAATCTCTTCTTGAAAGCAATAGCAATAGCACTTAGATTTATATACCGCTTCATAGTACTTTACAGCCCTCTCTAAGTGGTTTACAGAGTTCAGCATATTGCCCCCAACAATCTGGGTCCTCATTTTACCCACCTCGGAAGGATGGAAGGCTGAGTCAACCTTGAGCCGGTGAGATTTGAACAGTTGAACTGCTGAACTAGCAATCAGCTGAAGGTCGCAGTGCTGCTTTTAACCACTGCACCACCTCGGCTCCTCCAGTGGTGAAGCTTCCACAACTTCTGAAGGCAACTTCTGTTCCATTGGTTGATTGTTCTCACTGTCAGAAAATTTCTCCTTATTTCTAAGTTGAATATCTCCTTGATCAGTTTCCATCCATTGTTCCTTGTCTGGCCTTCGGGTGCCTTGTAAAATAGCTTGACCCCTTCTTCTCTGTGGCAGCCCCTCAAATATTGGAAGTCTTCTATCATATCTCCCCATTTTCTCTTCACTCATATTAGGTGAACCTCTGGCTTATTCCTTGAAATACATGATACTTAGAATTAAGGGAGGATGCATGCATGTAAATTCCCACATGAAAGTTTAAGGTGGCTCATTTCAAGAAGATTAACCCGACTCACTATTTTACTCAAATAAAGTTAGCGCAAGTGGCTATGATAGATTTACAGAGAGCCACCTGGCAGCGCCTTCTCCTAACGCTGCATCAAGCAGTGCTGTTTTATGTCTAGCAAGACAAGGAACAATCGAAGAAAAAAAGTTCTCTATTGGGTTTGCACTGCTGATGATTTGACAATCCCTCCTTTCTCTGCTTGAAACGAACCATCTCCGCTTTGTTTCTGGTCTGTAATCTAATCATGATCATGACTGCCAATTATCTCTCATGGCAGATCATCCTAGCTCTGGATTTTTTTGTTAGACTCCTTCCTGGCGGCTCATTAGCCAAGTCATAAGTAGCTAAAGGTCTTCTGTAAAACGAAAGAACTATCAAAGCACTTCCTTGGGATATTGATGAGCTTTGGGCTGAGCTGCCTTTCCACGGATTGACTAATAGCTGTCTTTGAGGGCAGGTGATTGATCAGCAATTGCTGAGACTTGGAGGCGGGTGAGGGACAGAGGGACTTCACCAAGCAAGTCTGTTTCCTTGAACCAAGAAAAAGTTACTCAGAGTATCAGTTCTTGTGTCACCATACGAAAAGCTGTAGCACTTTTTGCTTTTAAGTTGTTGGGGTTTTTTTTGTGTGTGAAGGCTTTGGTGTCATTTCAGGAAGGAAAGGTAGGCAGAGGGAGGGAGAGAAGGAAGGAAGGAAAGAAAGAAAGAAAGAAAGAAAGAAGGAAGGAAGGAAGGAAGGAAGGAGGAAAAGGAAGGAAGGAAAGAAAGAAGGAGAAGAGAGGGGAGGAGGGAGGAAGAAAAGGAAGGAGGAAGGGAGGGAGGCAAGAAAGGAAAGAGGGATGAGGAAAGGAAGGAATAGATAGCTAGATAGATATAGATAGAAAAGGATAAAGACAGAGAGGTAGATGAGCAGATGTATATATATCTTCTTGAAATTATTTAATATAAAATACAAATGAAAACAAAGATAATAGGGAAATGGGGGCGGGAAAAGGGAGATAGAAGTATGAGGTAAAGGAAAAAAGAAAAAAAAGCATTAACTTCCAACTTGTTCAGCACAGTAGAATAAACATAATAAATTACAGCCTGAACTCCATATTTTTACATACTTAATATACACTAGCCATTTCTTTAACAAGTTTATCTAATCCAGAGGTCTTCAAACTTGGCAACTTTAAGACTTGTGGACTTCAACTCCCAGAATTCTCCAGCCAGCTATGCTGGCTGGAGAATTCTGGGAGTTAAAGTCCACAAGTCTTAAAGTTGCCAAGTTTGGGGACCCCTGAATTCTAATCGGTAAATTCCATAGTAAGAATTTAATTTTTTTCTGCCTCAAACACGAAGTTTGGAAGCTGTTTCCAAGCTGAGACAAAACTAGATGTATGCTTCTCTTTGTTTTAAACCAGTTAAATTTGGCCATCTCCGCAAACTCCATCAGACTTCCCCCCCCCCATCCATTCTTCCATCATGGGGATTGTAAGCAGTTAACACAATTTCTGTGAACATCTTTCCTCTGTGCCTGAAAGGAAGAAAGGACGTCAGATTCTGCTAAAGAGGAGCTGATTGGGTTTAGATGTTCCCATGACTTGATTGGATGGAATCAGTTTAAAACGACCGCTTCGGTTTTTCAATCTAATGTAATGTCTTGCAGGTTAGTTGGCTGAGTCAGTTGACCCTTTTTAGTGTTTTCATTACACAATAACCTCCTTCTTCACCAAGTTAATTGCCGTGTGGGAACAAGGGCACTGTGTTTCCCCGAAGGGCAGTAATTATTTATTTTTATGTTATTTTAACTTACAGAGAGGCATCAGTGAGACTTTCTGTCTTGGGTAGATCAGAGCTATTCGACAATGGTTCCCCTGGAGGGTTGTGGGATGCACCATTTGCGGCCTCATTTCTGCAACATGTGCTCAGTTGGGCTGTTAATTCCTTCTGGAAATGAACCAGCTATTCTCCTGTCTCCATGCTGTTCACTGTTGGAAACTGAAAAATCGTGTCTTGGTGTGCACAGTTGTGTGCATGAGGATTTCTGAGAACAGGAATCTGACCATGACAGAATAGGGAAACATGTTTATTAAAGGTAAAGATAAAGATTTCCCTTGCACACATGTGCTAGTTGTTCCCGACTCTAGGGGGTGGTGCTCATCTCCATTTCAAAGCCGAAGAGCCACGCTGCCCAAAGACGTCTCTGTGGTCATGTGGCCGGCATGACTAAACGCCAAAGGCGCACGGAACGCTGTTACCTTCCCACCAAAGTGGTCCCTATTTTTCTACTTGCATTTTTCACATGCTTTCGAACTGCTAGGTTGGTAGAAGCTGGGGCAAGTTGTTGCGATGAGAAGAAACGACGCTCACACAGGATGAAGTCAATGGGAAGGCATTCACTTCCAATAGCTCGGGGGTGCTTCCTTTTATTGTCATACAAACAAAGGACCTCGTGGCAGAGACTAATCCATTCATCAAGGGTTACCTTGTTACTGATACGCTAAAGGCTCATGATCAGCTCGTGATCAATGCATGGCAATACATATCTTCCTGCCTGCAGACAGCTTGATTTCTGCCTACGTGAGACTTGCCTAGTATTGGCTACGTGCCAAGGATCATGTCCAGACTTCCTTAAGCAGGGGGCATTGTGTGGAATCTGCATTCCTTAAGAGTGGTTTGCCAGCAATCAAGGAATAAACATTCCCCACACAAGTAACGGGAGCTCACTCCATTACGCGGCACTAGGGATTCGAATCGCTGAACTGCCGACCTTTCGATCAACAAGCTCAGCATCTTAGCCACTGAGCCACCGCGTCCCTAACATGTTTATTACTGTGACACAAAGTTTTATTTAGAGAAAATACAGGTAGTCCTTGACTTACAATCATTCTTTTAATGACAATTTGAATTTACACTGGCACTGAAAATAAAGATTTAGGACATTCACACTTATGATTATCATGGCGCCCCCATAGTCATGTGATCATAACCTGGGCAATCAGCTCACATTTTCAAAAGTTGCAGTATCCTGCAATCATGTGATCACCATTTCAGGTAGTCCTCGACTTACAACCACAATTGATCCCCAAATTTCTGTTGCTAAGTGAGGTATTTGTTAAGTGAGCTTTGCCCCATTTTGCAACCTTTCTCGCCATGGTGGTTAAGTGAATCACTGCAGATGTTAAGTAAGTAACATGATTGTTAAGTGAATCTGGCTTCCCCATTGACTTGGCTTGTCAGAAGATTACAAACGCTGATCACGTGCCACCAGGACACTAAAACTGTCATAAACACGAATCAGTTGCTAATGCCCAAATTTTGATCTCACGATACTGGGGATGCTGCAATGTGAAAAAGTGTGAAAAACAGTCATGTCACTTTTTTCAGTGTTGTAACTTTGAATGGTCATTAAATGAATTGTTATAAGTTGAGGACTATCTGCATTAGATCTTTATCCACCTTTATTAATTCATAAGTAATTCAAGGTGGAAAACATACCTAATACTCCTTCTCCTATTTATTTTCCCCATAGCAACAACAACCCTGTGAGGTGGAATGTGCTGAGAGAGAGTGCCTGGGCAGGGGGTTGGACTAGATGACCTGCAAGGTCCTTCCAACTCTGTTATCTGTTAAAGAGTGACTTGCCCAAAGTCACCCAGGTCTGGTAACCTTTTACAATTTTTTTTCTGACAACAGGACAACAGGAAAATTAATGATTTATAGATTAGTATCTAGATAAGGGATGAGTTATGGAAAGACAAGATATTTGTTTATTACCTTATAGGAGGCAAAAAGTTATTAAATTTATTTTTACTTGTTGTAATGACGATTGGAAATCACATCTTTACATATTTTTCCTTTATTTTACTTTCTTCTTTTCTTTCTTTGCACATCTTATACTTAGTTTTTTAAACTTAGTTTGTATTCACTTTTACTTCAGTACATTTAAATCTTTAATAAAAGTTATGAAAAAAATCATTTGTTTAACTATAGTTTGCTAACCAAGCCACAATTGACTGCTTTTCTAGAATATCCTTGGCTGTAATGTGATTTCTTTGGTTTTGACTTAGCGTCTTACAAGCTTCCAGCCACTGAATTTCCCAGTGACAGGATTTTGACTATGGTTGGCATTCATTCTGCCTGCAGTGCTCTTTCAAGGCGGAATTTTACATTACCTTACAGAGTCATGTATTTATAGTGTGTTATGTCTAGTAGAATTTCAGGATAATAAAAACATGTCCTCAATTTCCAAATGTTTTATTTACGAGTTAATCTGATCTATATCTGTAGGATGCAGTGCAAATGTTGGATTTATGTGATAGAACCAATTAAGTTTCTAGCATAGACAGCTAATTTGGTCTAGTGGTTAAGACACCAAGCTAGAAAATGGAAGACCATGAGTTCTAGTTCTACCTTAGGCATTGAAGCCAGCTGGGGGACTTTCAGCCAATCACCTGGAGACTGTGAGTTCTAGTCCCGCCTTAGACATGAAAGCCATCTGGGCAATATTGGGCCAGTCATTCTCTCTCAGCCCAACCTACCTTACTGGGTTGTTGTTGTGGAGAAAATAGAAAGAAAATGTTGGATATGTTCACCACCTTGAATTATTTGTAAAAATAATAAAGGTTGTTGTTGTTAGTTGCGAAGTCGTGTCCGACCCATCGCGACCCCATGGACAATGTTCCTCCAGGCCAGGGGTCCTCAAACTTTTTAAACAGGGGGCCAATTCATGGTGCCTCAGACTGTTGGGGGGCAGACCAGCTAGGGTGGGTCATGTGACTGGGTGGTGTGGCTAGTCATGTGACTAGATGGGTGTGGCCAATTTAACAGTCAATTAAACAATGCATACAAATTAAACTTTTATTTGTTTTGCTCCTGGGGGGTGTTTTATTTGCTTTTGTTTCCATGTTGTTCTTTTAGTTGACTTTTCTTTTTACTAGATCGTTTTTTCAGTTGTTTAGGAGTCTAGTGGTCCACTTCAGGAAACTCAGTTTTGCAGCAATTCTTCTCAGCCCCAAGGAGCTTGAGAAATCTCTCTCTCTCTCCCACCCACCCCTCTCTCTCTGTCTCTCTTTCTCTAGCTATCTTCTGGAGGCGAGGGAGGTGAAAAATGGGCAATTTTCGCCCATTTTTTGGCCTCCTGGAGCATCTGTGCATCCCATTTTTCACCTCCCCCACCTCCAGAAGCATTCTGCTGGCCACAAACAAGCGAAATTGGCCAATTTTTTGGCCAAAACCAGCCCATTTTTGCCCGTTTTTCACCTCCCCTGCCTCCAGAACGTCTCTGCAGGCCAAATTTGTTGGCCTTACCTTTCAGTTCCAGCTCACAGGGCTCACGAAGTCCTACTCTCAGCCGAAGGGTGGGCGGGGCGATGTGGGTGGGGCAGCCTCATGTCCTGTGCGGGCTGGATTAATGGCTTTGGCGGGCCGCATGCGACCCGCAGCCCCTAGTTTGAGGACCTATGCTCCAGGCCTTCCTGTCCTCTACCATCCCCCGGAGTCCATTTAAGCTCATGCCGACTGCTTCAGCCACCTCATTCTCTGTCGTCCCCTTCTTCTTTTGTTCTCAATCGTTCCCAGCATTAGGCTCTTCTCCAGTGAGTCCTTCCTTCTCATTAGGTGGCCAAAGTATTTGAGTTTCATCTTATGTAATAAAGGTGGGGTATGAATAAATAAAAATAAGGCATGACAAGAAAAGGCAGGTTGAACTGACATTTTTAAAATGACTCACCACTACAGTAATAAATAGATCAATTAATAAATTTATTAAACATAAAGTGCTGAGTTACTGGCATTTTTTAAAAGTAGGATTTGGTTCAAGGAGAAAAAAAAGCCAAAAAAAGGAAAAAAGAAGTTTTTTCCCCACCTCACAACAGTTAAGCTGTAATTGATCTCAAGAGTAACATAGACCTAATCTTTGAACAAAACAAATTATGGTTAAGTATTTCAGAAAATTTAAAGATTGTGTCTTTTGGGATTCCAGTTTTGCTGAAAGTCATCTAATTCGTAATAGTCCCTATTAGGCTTAATTTGGTAAAAGAAAGAGTCTGCTAAAGAGATAAATAATGTTTGGTTGCTATAACAAAACAGGATTTCATTTTCACTCTATTAAGAGAAATTCACCAAGGGATATATTCTTACCTCAAATTAATTATTTTAAACCTTAGCTTCTGCTGCCCAGATCTTGCTAAGCCCACTTTAAAATTCTCCCTCATTGTTAAAATTCAATCCTATCCATTAAAACTAAATGCATGGAGATTCAGGACTGATAAAAAGTGCTAATTCTTTACACAATGCAGAGTTAATTTATTGCCTCAAATGTTGAATTGAGGTGGTTTTAAAAATTGAGGTGGTTTTAAAAAGATTGTAGACAAATTGGTGTGATAGCAGTGTTCCAATATCGAAGGGGCTGCCACAAAGAAGAGGGGGTCAACCTATTCTCCAAAGCACCTGAAGGCGGACAAGAAGCGATGGATGGAAACTCATCAAGAAGAGAACCAAAAGGAAAAAAATTCCTGTCAGTGAGAACAATTAATCAGTGAAATAGCTTGCCTCCAGAAGTTGTGGGTGTTCCAATACTGGAAGTTTTTAAAAAGAGATTGGGCAACTGTTTGTCTGAAATGGTATAGGGTTTCCTTTTGAGCAGAGGGTTGGACTAGACGTCCTCCAAGGTCCCGTCCAATGCTGTTATTCTGCTACTCATGGGTGTGAAACTCTCCAGTGGCTGGTTCCCATCTTTAAAACCACAATTCAAAGGTGGTTTGGATCAGGAGTGGGCTTCAAAATTTTTAGCAAGGGGTTCTCTGCCCGGTTGCTGGGTGGGCATGGACATGGTGGGCATGGCCTAGTCGGCCTCCTGTACCATGGCGGGGGTGGGGTTGCCCTCCCCAGGCTTTCCTCAAGCCTCCGGAGGGCAAAAATGGCCTCCCCAGGCTCCGGAGGCCCTCTGGAGGCCAGAAATGGGCTCATTCCGGTAGGCCCGTTTTTCTCCCTCCCCGAGCCTCCGCGCGTGCCCTGCACTTACCTGCATCCAAAACGGGCCGCGTGGGGACTCCTGAGAGGTGTGGGCAGGGTGAGCGGGGCCAGCCAGGAGAGGGATTTGGGGGTTCTCCAAACTGCACAGAATCTTAGCTAGTGGTTCTCCCGAACCCCTGCAAACCCCCCAGCACCCCACCCCTGGTTTGGATTCAAGGGAAAGGTCCAGCTACTTTGAGTAGTGACAATCAGGTGCTGCCTTTGTGTAGGGACTACTTTGTGGCAATACCTTTTCCAACTATTAAAATATTATTGTGTGACATAAAACATTGCATTCAGTGGCATCTTTTGGATAACCACACCTCGTTGCATGTTCTGGGGTCATGTGATCCCCTTTTGTGACCTTCTGACAAGCAAAGTTTAAGGGGAAGCCAAGTTCGCTTAACAACTGCAGTGATTCACTTAACAACTGATTACTAATTTAACAACTGCAGTGATTCACTTAACAAATGTGTCAAGAAAATTCATAAAATGGGGTGAAACTCGCTTAACAAATTTCTCACTTAGCAACATAAATTCTAGGCTCAATTGTGGTTGTAAATCGAGGACTACCTGCATTGTATTCTGGAGCAACTCCTTCAATTTATGTTTAGATTTGTGGCTGCTTTGATTCATGTGTGATTAGAATCAGCTTCTTCCTTTTATATTTATGTAAAATGGGTGTTTATCTTAATGCTGTTGTGTAACATGGACACAGATGAGAACGGCAACTTGATTTAATAAATAGACACTTGATAATCTGTACAGTATGTAGGCTTGCAGTATGGATTTTTTTTTTGCCGTTTTGGATAAAATATTCTTTTTCCTTTTGCATTTTTAATAGGACACACAACAACATACTTTTTTTTGCTAATTTTATCCTCATTTCTAAGTCAAATTCTAAATTTTTTTTCATAAGGATAAATTACTTGTCATACCTACATCTAATTAAAAAATATTAGAAATAGGCAGCCTCTTACTGAGAAGCATATGCCCTGGACAATGCATTAAATCATAGTTAATCATCCATGAGTTACAGAATTAACTCTATCGCCCTGGTCTGAACCATATTCTAACTATGCTGTATAAATTAGCCACTTATGGGTATATTGTTTGCATTAGCCAATTATGTATGCCCCTGCTGAGTGTTTCTATTTTGAAATTCATATCCTAAAACTGGTTAAATATAAATATGAACCAGTTGCCAAGAATCTGAATTTTGATCACATAACAATGGGGATGCTGCAACTGTCATAAGTGTAAAAAATGATACACACACACACACACACACACACACACACACACACACACACTCATCAAATTTGCAGACGATACCAAGCTAGCAGGAATAGCCAACACTCCGGAAGATAGGTTTAAGATACAGAAGGATCTTGACCGACTTGAACATTGGGCGCTATCTAACAAAATGAAATTCAATGGCGAAAACAGTAAGGTTCTACATTTAGGCAAGAAAAACAAAATGCACAAGTATGGTATATGTGGTACCTTGCTCAACAGTAGTAACTGTGAGAGGGACCTTGGAGTCCTAGTGGACAACCATTTAAATATAAGCCAGCAGTGTGCAGCAGCTGCCAAAAAAGCCACACAGTTCTAAGCTGCATAAACAGAGAGATAGAATCAAGATCACATGAAGTGGTAATACCACTTTATAATGCCTTGGTAAGGCCACAGTGGGAATACTGCATCCAGTTTTGGTTGCCACGTTGTAAAAAAGCTGTTGAGATTCTGGAAAGAGTGCAGAGAAGAGCAACAAAAACAATTAGGGGACTGAAGTCTAAAACATGAAGAACGGTTGCAGGAACTGGGTATGTCTAGTTTAATGAAAAGAAGGACTAGGGGAGACATGAAACAGTGTTCCAATATCTCAGGGGTTGCCACAAAGAAGAGGGAGTCAAACTATTCTCCAAAGCACCTGAGGGTAGAACAAGAAGCAATGGGTGGAAACTAAACAAGGAGAGAAGTAACTTAGAACTAAGAAGAAATTTCCTGACAGTTAGAACAATTAATCCGTGGAACAACCTGCCTCCAGAAGTTGTGAATGCTCCAACACTGGAAGTTTTTAAGAAGATGTTGGATAACCATTTGTAGCCACGCCCACAGAACCAACAGAAAAGTTCGGCCAAGTCTTCTAGCGTTCAACCTGGCTGCTTCTCGCCTCCTTCTCATGTTTGCTCTGTGTGTATGAGCTCGAAAAAGAGGAGAGAAGGAGTGAGTGGGAGGGGTGGGGCGGGGCGGGGCCAGTCAGTGGTGCGATTTACTGGTTCTCCGAATTGCGCACAATCCCCGCCACCGGTTCTATAGAACCTGACCGAACCTGCTGAAGATGACAGAATTAGTAGAAATGGCAAAATTGACTTGCTTAATGAGAGGAAGGACAATATCTATATTCCTTAGTGACTGGAAACCCCTTAAGGACTTTTTGCTGAAACAGAAAAAAAAATGAACTTATGATTTATGGGTTTGATTATTAGAAAGGGTACACTACAGAAAGAAGGAAATTATATTGTATTAGAATTAGAGAAAGAGAGAATAAAATATAAATGACCTTGGAGCTGATGTTAAGAAGATTGTTCTTTATAACTTTTTCCTCCCCTCCCCTCCTCCCCTTCCCACTTTAGATTGTAAAGAGAGGATCTAAAAGCTAAAAAGGAAACAAAAAGACCAAAATACCTCCTCATCAGCAATCTACACCCAAATAAACAGAGATTAACACTAAACCGACAATCAAGCAGCAAACAATACCCAATTTTATTTATTTATTTATTTATTTATTTATTTATTTATTTATTTATTTATTTATTTATTTATTTATTTATTTATTTATTTATTTATTTATTTATTTATTTATTTATGGTTCTTCTATGCCGCCCTACTTCCTCAGGACTCAGGGCGGCATACAACATTTTAGGGAACATCAAACAAATCATTAAAAACAATTTAAAACAGTTTAAAAACTTATAACACCATACACACATGGGGGGGACGTCAGATGCAAAGTCGTCTCAAAATCACCCCACCTGCAGGAAGAGCCATGTCTTAATGGCTTTTCGGAAGGCCAGCAAGGTGGGAATGATTCGGATCTCTGGGGGAAGTTGGTTCCAGAGAGCAGGGACCCCTACAGAGAAGGCCCTCCCCCTAGGCCCCGCCAGTCGGCACTGTTTGGCTGACGGGACCTGGAGGAGACCCACTCTGTGGGACCTGACCGGTCGAAGGGAAGTATGAGGTAGGATGCGGTCCTGGAGATAGCCTGGTCCTAAGCCATGTAGGGCTTTAAAGATGATGATCAACACCTTGAATTGTACCTGGAGACTAATGGGCAGCCAATGCAGCTGGCGGAGTATAGGTGTTACGTGGGTGTACCTTGAAACACCCACCACAGCACGCGCAGCTGCATTTTGCACCAGTTGAAGTTTCCGAATACTCTTCAAGGGTAGCCCCATGTAGAGCGCATTGCAGTAGTCCAATCGGGAGGTGACAAGGGCATGAATGACCATGAGTAGAGCCTCCTTCTCCAAGTATGGTCACAATTGGTGCACCAGGCGAACCTGTGCAATGAAGCAACTACCATCTCAGACAAACAACAGTAAACAACAGTCCAATCAAGGAAATACCCAAAGGCAGATAACACATCCACAACACTGACAGGGCAAGCCACTTGTCTATAAACTGAGAGCAAACTCCACTCTTTTCTAGCACTGATGATGTTACCTACTCCGGCAATGAAACATCTGCAAGAAAACAATCAGAAAACATCAAGAATCCCACACAATTCAGGTCTTGCTCCAGGGAAGCCTGTGAGGCCCAAAAGGCCTTAGTTGTCCATCCATGTTTCTTGTTTCGCCAAAGAATGTTTTCTTCCTATATTATCTCAGACAAGTCCAAGCACCACCATTAAAATGCAACCCACGAAGCTGTAGAGAATAGCTTCTCATTGGGCAACATGAAACAATAAAGGGAGACAGATAATAAATAGGAGCCATATATTAAATCTAATATTTTTCCTGAGCAAAGTTTTGGAGTCTCTGTTTGTGACTCGGGCAGTTTATCTGTTCTGGAGAACAAATGATGAGTCATTATATCCTGTAAGCAATCATCTGGGCATATTAGCTGGAACCTTAGAAGGAATGCAAGTATTCCATTAGCTGGCAAACCAAGCAGGATTTATTTCACAAAAGCTGTGCACGGATGGTGTATTTACTAGGCCTTTCAGCAATGGCTCATTGGAGGGTTTTCACTTTTGTTCCTCTGATTGAAATACAAAAGACGAGATATCCTCTCCTGGGACGTAGCTTTAGTCACTGGCAGTCAATGAGAATACAAATCACTGTGTAGCTTCATTTGTGTTTGCGTGTGTGTCACTTTCTTTGTACAATTCTAACCATTTATCTGGGAAATTGCATTTCTGGGATGGCTGGTGACAAGTAGAGCTTTCTCCTAGCCAACAGCACATAAAGGTGTTTGGGGATCTGTAGAAAGTAAGTAAAATCGGCATTATAATTCTCAGGGCATCTCAGCATGTTGCTATATGATAAATATTTGATCAGCTGGGATCAATAAACCTCATTTGCTACTGCTGGGGTCTTTGTAAGGGACCATTGTCTTGGAAGTGGGAGGGTTTGAGAGGTGTAAAATTATATTTCTGACACAGGGCCATTTCCAGAACCACCTCCTTTCTGAAGCATAAAACATACAGCAAGACATATTAACGTGCATTAAAGTAGAACAGCTGCATTAAAATAAGCAAATAATGGAATCCAGTGTGAATACATAACAAAAACAACAAGCTGTAAAAATGAGGCAAAGCTGTAAGTAATCCTCACTTAACAACTACTCACTTAGTGACTGTTCTAAGTTAAGACGGACTCCCCCAAAGGTACTTACAACTAATTGCAGAGTTCCAAAGGTGACACACACACGCCTCACATGTTCATGTGACCATATTTTGGGCGTTTGGGCATTTGGCTCCTCTTTAGAATAGAATAGAATTCTTTATTGTGTGATTGGACACACAAGGAATTTGTCTTTATGGCCGGTTGCAGCATTCCATGGTCAGATGACATGATTTACAATGGGTTTTTTTTTGCCAGCAACCAGTTTTTTGAATGCATTGACTTACCTAACAATTGTGGTGTCTGCTTAACGGCCACTGCAGAAAAGTTCATAAAATCAGATTGGTTATGTAGGTGGCTAAATGAAAGTTCCAAGTTCCATTAGTCATAAATTGAGGACTACCTGTAGAAGACCAAGGTTGGATAATGGAGGCCATTAAATTGGTCCCAATGAAATGGCTGGTTGAGATGGCAGATTAAGCAGCAGACCTGGATCTTGTAGCAGAACACAAACTATAAGTAGATTTTGTTTATGAATTCAGAAGATAAATTGCTTTCATAAATCCCAAAGGTGCTTTTTCAAGAGGCAATGGGAGTTTCTAGTTTTTCTTTGAAGACATTTTGCTTCTCATCCAAGAAGCTTCTTCAGCTCTGACTGGGTGGTGGGGAATGGAGGGATTTATACTCCTTGCAGACAGTTGGTCATTTGCATCCTTTTAGAGAGTCATTGAGGCCACCTGGAGGTTTATCCGTATCGTCAGTGTCACCTGAGTGTTGTAAATGGGTGTGGAGCCTTTTTGATACTGCTGAAAGGACTGTGTTGTAGACTGGAGATAGATGATGTCATATCCTTCCTCCTCTGTTGAGAGAGGGCTGTTCAATTTTGACATAGATGGCCTCTTTGACCCCACTTTCAAACCAGTGGTCCTCTCTGTCCAAAATGTGGATTTTGCATTCTTCAAGAAAAACCAGAAAGTCCAGTTGCGTCTTGAAAAAACACCTTTGGGACAACCATGACCTGGATGACTGAGAATCTCCATAGATATTTGCTTTCATAAATGTTCAGTAGTTATTTCGTATGGAAAACGAATGGGATTCATTTTCTGGGTCAGGACTCTCAACATGGAACCCTAAACTCCTGTTGATGTGGGTTAGATTTGGTTTTGACTTGAGCTTTTTAGGTGACACGTTATGCTACATTCTCACCTTCAAAGCAGCTTTCAGAAAGAAAAGCAAGCAACAACCACATCACCAAAAAATCAACTGTTTTGCTTTGGAATCTCCAGCCTGTGATTTGTGGGTGCACTCTGAAAATAGAGGGTTATATGTAATCCAGCATTGATGGCTTGGCTACTGATCCCTTGTGGAGTTGAGGGACAGGGAAAGACCAAACTGTGGTATAATTTGAAGGACACAAATGCTTTATTTTGTAGCACTTACGTGATTATTATCTTGTCCAGTGGATGGATGAGATGAGAAATATTTGCAGGGCAGATAAAGTGTTCATTTTAATCCATTCAACATGCAATTAAGAAAGTGGAGGAATAATAAGAACAAGTGACGTATTGTCAATACGTAATTTTTTTGTTCGCTGCATGAAAGTGCTTTGCCTAGTTATTAGCAGGGGTGGGCTTCAAAAATTTTAGCAAGGGATTCTCTGCCTCGTTGCTGGGTGGGCGGGGCCTAGTCGGCCTCCTTCACCACAGATGGGATGTTTTTGCCCTCCCTGGGCTCTGGAGGCTTTCCTCAAGCCTCCAGGAGGGCAAAAATGGCCTCCCCAGGCTCTGGAGGCCAGAAACAGGCCTGATTCTGGCCTTCCTGAACTTCCGGTAGGCCTGTTTTTCACCCTCCCCAAGCCTCCGAGTACACCCTGAACTTACCTGCATCCAAAATGGGCCGCGTGGGGACTCCTGGGAGGGGTCGGGTGAGCGGGACCAGCCAGGAGTGGGATTTGGGGGTTCTCCGAACTGCACAGAATCTTAGCTAGAGGCTCTCCCGAACCCCTGCGAACCCCCAGCAGCCCACCCCTGGTTATTAGTCACATGAGAATATTTTACAAAGTAATGGTAATTCCCAAATATCAGCTGTAGTTTGGAATGCTGACAGCTGACACATTGCAGCCCATATCTGATTGTCTATCCAATACCAGGTTATTGATTCCAACTGAAAGCAGTTGTCTTCTTCCATTGGCACTTTCCAGATATCCAGGGGAAGCCTCTTGTGCTATAGACTAGAGCTGCGGTTCTCAACCTGGAGGTTGCGACCCCTTTGGGGGTCGAACAACTCTTTCACAGGGGTCGGGAGACTTCGCCCGAATGCCGCCATTTGGGTTCTTTTATCCTCTGCACATGCGCAGAATGCTTTGCGCATGCGCAGGGGGTAAAAAATCCCAAATGGTGGCGGCGGGGGGGGGTGTCACGGCGGGAGTTGCGGCGGGGGTCGCAGTGGTGGGTGCGGCGATGGGGTGGGCGTGGTGGGGGCACGGGGGCAGGGTGCGGGTCGCGGCTTAGGTAGCTTGAGAACCACTGTACTAGAGGGATATTTAGCTCAGTTTAGGAGCTGTTTCTTTAAGAGATTGCATTAGGGGACTGTAGCTGGAGATTGCACTCTGGATAATGTAGTCCATGACAAGTGACTCCATCTATGTGTTCTTATTGGCCATCAAGCTATACCTAGGCTGCTGGGTAATTGTGCCATGCTCTCCAACAGCCATTTTAAAAGTCTTACAAATAGCCATGGAACAGCCTGCAGATGGGGAGAAATGAATCTCTTTTCACCTACGGGACAGATTATGGACAGACAACCTGAAGAATTTCACCTCATTAGTAAGTTCTATGGTGTGAAGATACCAGACAATAAATGTAATCTGTATGCTTTATCCATTTGCGTGGAGTTTTATCTGACTGAGAAAGCTTTCCTAAGCTTGGACCAGAAGACCTCTATTATCTGAGTCTTTACTACTGGGAAACATTAAGGATTTGAAATCAAGAGTAATGGTGTGGTGAGAATGACCTTGGAGATGGAGGAAAACCACAGACAAGGGAATGATCAGATAAGAGACAGCTGCAGTGTGGCAAACAGTCTCAGAAGGCGACTCTCCCTAGTTTTTTTGGGCTGTATTGGTGACAGGAAAGAAGAATACTTTCAGACTTGCAAGATTGATGTCAGCCTTGCGAGGTAGTCCAGACAAGAAGTATACCGATAGTCCTCAACTTACAACAGTTCACTCAGTGACTGTTTGAAGTTACAACAGCACTGAAAAAATAGACATGACAATTTTTCAGACTGACCAGTGTTGTAGCATCCCCATGGTCACGTGATTTACATCCAGATGCTTGACAACTGACTCACATTTATGACAGTTGCAGGGTCACGTGATCCCCTTTTGCAACCTTCTGACAAGCAGAGTCAATGGGGAAGCCAGATTCACTTAGCAATCGGGTTACTAAATTAAAAACTGCAGGGATTCACTTAACAAATGTGGCAAGAAAAGTTGTAAACTGGGGCAAAACTCATTTAACACATTTCTCACTTAGCAACATAGATTTTGGGTTCATTGTGGTCATAACTTGAGGACTACCTATACAGATAATCCTCGTCTTACAATCACCAATGAGTTGAATATTTCTATTGCTAAGCGACACAGTTTTTAAGTGAGTTTTGCTCCATTTTATGACCTTTCTTGCCACAGTTATTAAGTGAATCACTGTAGTTCAGGGGTGGGTTCCTCCTGGTTCGTACGGGTTCGCCTAAACCGGTAGTGACCCGCTGGTGATGTCATGATGACGTCACGGACCCGGTTCGGTTGGTGCCGGTCCGTGGGCGCCACCATCTTTTTTTTGAATTTTTTTTTGAATTTTTTCTTCTTCTGAGCATGTGCAGAAGCCGAGTTTCTGGCACTGTGCATGCGGTTGCCATCTTGCTTTCAGCTTTTTCCCCCCTGGATTTTTTGGCACTGTGCATGCGCGTGTGTGCAAAGCACATGCACACCCACAAGGTACACCCACGCGGCGCGGGAAAAGCGAACTGGTAGCGAGGTAAGTTGGAACTCACCCCTGCTGTAGTTGTTAAGTGAATCTGGCTTCCCCATTAACTTTGTTTGTTAGAAGGCTGCAAAAGGGGACCACATAATTCCAGGTCACTGAAACCATCATAAATATGAGTCGATTGTCAAGCATCTAAGTTTGGATGTTGCAATGGTTGTAAATGTGAAAAACTTTTTTTTTCAGTGCCACTGTAATTTTTCTAGCAGTCACTAAATGAACTATCGCAGTGATGGCTAACCTTTTCCGGAGCGAGTGCCCAAAGCGCACGTGTGCACGAACCCCCAAAATGCAATGTGCGTGCGCCCCCCATGAATGCCCCCTGCCCCCTGCGCATGTGTGCGCGCCCCCGCATGCCCCCCACCCCTGTGCATGCACGCCAGAAACCTGACAACCAGCTGGCCAGCGGGAGGTATGTGCACATGCAAGGTGGAGCTAACAAGGGCGACGGCTTGCATGGCCACAGAGAGGGGACTGCGTGCCACCTGTGACACACGTCCCATAGGTTCGTCATCACGGAACTATTGTAAGTTGAGGACTACCTGTGTATCCAGATATAAAAGTTCTAACTTTATTGTATGATTACATTAGCAGAATCTTGCAAGTGTGAGGCTACATTGCTCCCATCACCTTTACAGCCAACGGTCTCCTGGCTGGGACTTTGCCCCCTGCCTACTAAGGCCATTCCCATATACCAGCGGTTCCCAACCTGGGGGTCAAGACCCCTTTGGAGGTCGAATAACCATTTCCCAGGGGTCGCCCCGGCATCCTCAGCTCCTCCCCCCACTGTCACAAGCCTGGCCATATCGCGCCCCACAACCCGCGCTCCCACCGCGCTCCACCCCGCTGCCGCCATTAGGGTTATTTTACCGTCTGTGTATGCACAGCACACTTTGCGCATGCGCAGAGGGTAAAAGAACCCAAATGGCGGTGGCGGGGTGGGTCACGGTGGGGGCGTGGGAGCGGGGCATGGGTCGCGGCATTAGGAAGGTTGGGAACCACTGTCATATACCATCACATCTCCTGAATATTTATCCATTCTTTCCAAACGTTTGCATGCTGTTCTAATCGTGCAGCTCTACTGAATAAATAAAATCATGATGCAAAACAGCTGGGAGCAAATTAAACCAAGCTCCCCCATTAGAACAGCCTCCCACCTAAATAAAATAGTTTTGATACACCTGCAGAAGACCAACAATGGATGCAAGGTGTCCCAAAGCATTAAAGCTACCCTAGAAGCTTCTTAATTTCTCCTCACTTTAGGCTAGAACTCCAAACAGCAAATGCTTCAGTGACTTCACAGGATGGAGAGAATCATTTTGAAGATCAGGGTAATTCATATAAATAACATGCATACTGAATATGTGCAACTTTACTGCAAGTACCTCATGAAAGTGAATCCTGTAGATGAGAAAATGCAGTTTTCATATTTTTCTCTATTTCAAATGTATCTTTTTAGTGAAAAGTTACCTTAGCATATACCATATTTTTCGGAGTATAAGACACACCTTTTTCCTCCCTAAAAGTGGCTGAAAATTTGGTTGCATCTTATACTTCGAATGTAGCTTTTTTCCAGCCCTAACTAGGTGTTAACAGATCTTCCCAGCTCTTACCTTGCAGGCTTTTTCATTGTTACTCTCTCCAAAGAATGTTTTTCCAGCCCTAAGTCTTTGTAGAATTTTTTTTCATTGCTCTACTTTCTCCTAATAAGTTTTTTTCTAGTCCTAACCAGGTGCTAACTATCTTCCCAGCTCTTACTGGCTTGCAGGCTCTTTCATTGTTACTCTCTCAGAAGAAGGTTTTTTTAAGTCCTAACCAGGAGATAAAATAATGTGCTGAAGCTGCTCCGAATAAGTTTTTTTCTAGCCCTAACTAGGTGCTAACGATCTTCCCAGCTCTTACTGGCTTGCATGCTCTTTCATTGTTACTCTCCCAGAAGAAGGTTTTTTAAAGTCCTAACCAGGGGATAAAATAATGTGCTGAAGCTGACCAGACTAAGGATGCTAGCCAGATGAATACCTGGTAGGCAGATTGTTTTCCCCTATTTTCCTCCCCAAAAACTAAGGTGCGTCTTATACTCCGAAAAATATGGTAAGTATTCAGAAGCAGACTTGCATCTGGAAACCTTGTAATTCTCAGTGGCATGGAAAAATGGGGAAACCAAATCTCTTAGCTATAAAAGAAAATGCAATTTCTAAACCCAGGCTGGAATGCTGGGCTTCTGTCTCATGGAGAACTAGATATCCCTGAAGGAGTAGAGCAGAGATTGGCAGTTAGTTGATGAATACTGACCAGTGAAGTCTCTCTGGAAAAAGGAGAAATGGTGAGATCGTCCACTTGCACTCCAGACAGCTACTCCTCATGAGTAAACTGCAAGCATGGAAGTTTTTGTTATCAACTTGCGAGCTGTGCTTGGGAGTTGAGGAATGCTGCAGTCATGTGATGCTCGTTTTGAATATTCCATAACAGTCTCCCAGTCATTCTCACAATCCCTTTCCCCCCTTCCCCGTACCACCCCCATGGGCTCCATTCAAATGTTACCCCTGTGCACTTTCCTTTGTGGTACTCTCATGCACCCTCCCTGACTTGTGCTGCCTCCCCACATGTCTTCCCTGACTTGCACAGCATGCCTTGTGCGCCCCCAATACAGGTAGTCCTCGATTTACAATAGTTCATTAAGTGACTGTTCAAAGTTACCATGGCACTGAAAAAAGTGACTTGTGACCATTTTTCACAGTTACAACCTTTGTAGCATCCCCATAATCATGTGATCAAAATTCAGATGCTCAGCAACTGGTTCATATTTATGACCATTGCTGTGTCCAAAGGTCATGTGACCCTCTTTTGCGACCCTCTGACAAGAAAGTCAATGGGGAAACCAGATTCACTTTACAACTAGGTTGCTAATTTATCAACTGCAATGATTCATTTAACAACTGTGGCAAGAAAGGTTGTAAAATGGGGCAAAATTCACTTAAATGTCTCACTGAGCAACAGAAAGTTTGGGCTCCATTGTGGTTGTAAGTCGAGGACTAACTATTCAGTATCCTGACCCATGCCACTATCCACATAGTTTCTCTTACCCTTGAGCACCTCTAGCATATCCCCATGCACCCTTCCTGACCCACATCATCCATTTTAACAAACTGCATCACTGCTTGGTTTGGTGGCAGCAGTGCCTCAGATAGAAAGACCATACAGAGAGTGGTAAGGACAGCTGAGAAAATCATAGGAAGCTCATTTCCCATTATTCAGGATACTGCTTATAAGTGCTATGTGCTTAGAGCTCATATATTATTAGACACCCCACATACCCACTTCACAGTTTGTTTTTGTTGCTCCCCTCTGGGAGGAGGTTTTGAAGTATCTATAGCAGGACTACCCGATTCTCTAACATCTTTGTTCCCTATGCCATCTGTCTGGTAAACTCAAGATTCGCTTTTCTTGCCATGTTCATGTATACATCCGAACTAGAGTGTGTTGTGGCCCACCAGCTGCCAGCGGAGCTGGCGGCAGACTTGGATGATGAGGAGATTGGGGAGAAACCTGAGCCAGCCCTGGAGTCTGGGGAAGGCTCTGATGGATGCTCTGCATTGGAAGCAGAGATAGAGCCAGGGCTGTCGGACATTTCCCAGCTGCCTTCAGAGTCGGAGATAAGTGAGGAAGAAGAACAGCTGGGGCCTGTTCCAGATGCGCGTATGCACAGAGCTGTCAGGAGAGGAGAACAACTGAGGAACAGGAACCGACTCGGGAAGAAAGGCACAAGTGGACACTGAATGGCCCCTCCCTGGCTGGGGAATAAATGGAAGCAAAAGGGGAGTGATGGTTGCAGGAGACAACAGTTCGTATTTCTTTCAGAAGATTTGCTTATCATGGTTCGTGCCTCAGAGACTTCTTGCCAGGAATTAATTTACAGCTTTGCGACTGGAAGCTCTTAGCCTGGCAATTATCCAAGGAATGATAAGGTCTGTTACTGCAATTAACCCTTGGAAGGATTATTGCCTGGACTTTTCTGTGTGTGAATGCCATGAATTCACAGTAGCTAAATAAAAAGGGGGTTTTGGAGCAAGGAGTCTGTTTCTTGGTTCTGCTAAGGCTGGGTCAGAACAGTGTGTGTTGTTTCTCTGTGTCATATAATATATTTGGGTATGTAGGTACGTGCATATTCATTCATTCATTCATTCATTCATTCATTCATTCATTCATTCATTCATTCATTCATTCATTCATTCATTCATTCACTCATTGGAGGTGGTGATCCTTTGAGAGCTGTATGCAATGAAATTTCATTTTAATGTATGCCGATTAGTGTGCATTTAAAGTGATAATAAAGTTATTCTAAGTCTAGGTCCCTCTTGCATCTTCCCCAACCTGTATAGCAACTCTTGAATGCCTCCCTGCACCTTTCCTGACCCATGCTGAGATAACTAAAACTGAGTTTGATCAGAGAAAGGCCAATATCAACATTTATGGCTAACTGTGGACATTTTAGACAGAACTCGTTGAGGGTCCCGCTTCCTCATGAGGTACGTAGAGTGTAGACCAATAACAGATTTCCCTCACTATGGTAGAGGCATCCCTGGATGTACAGCATGCTTCGATCCGACTGGCATTTCATAAGTCAGCTAAAGTAGTACTATTTCAACATCCTTTCAGTCCTTACTTATGTCTGAGGATACATCATGGGTAGTTTATCACAGATGGCTTTTAACGGTATTGCACACGTGAGTTATGGAGCCTTTCCAATGTAAGCCATTCATAATACCAAAGCTTAGGGAGAAATTCTACTTCCCTGATCACACATTTTCATTAAACACACACATTTGTTTGATACAGGAGCCTCTCTGACTTTTCTCTGATATTTCCTGCACTTTTTCCCCTCTTGAAATGGTATTGTTTATGATGTAAAAAATCTACTTGACTATGTTGGTTTTGTTTAACATACTTTTGGATTGCCCAGTAACTGGAGTTCACTCATGTTGTACAACACTAAAACCTCATGTAACTCTAGGTCACCCAGTGAGAGCTTAACACCTTAACTTCTATATCAAACTGGAAATCATTAAGCTTTTTAGAAGGATTTGCACTTCTTCAAAAAGAAACAGCTTTGGGATTCTACCTCCCAGAACTGAGCCGATGAGATTGAAAGATGACTGGGAATTATGAGGACTGAAGTTAAAAAAAAAGAAAGAAATCTAATCAAATGAGGAAAAATCATAGTAAATGAGCAAAAAGACGACAGTGAAACTACCCATGATACAACCGCATTAGGTCAATTCTTACATCTTAACCATGGCATGGACAGGCCCTGATAACTGTTTTGGTGCGCTAAATCATGCAGATGTGTGAAGTCCTCCAGATATTATCCCATCTCTAACTTATGGTGGAGGCCAGCGGCGGGTTGCTCTGTTACCGGTGCTGGTGCGCGCGCATCTCCACGCTTCGGGGGGGTGCGCTCGCTATGCACGTGCGCCCCCTCACGTGATTTTGCTTCTGCACATGTGCAAAATCTCACCAAAATCTCTCTCGCGCGCGCGTCGGATTTCGGTGCGATTTTGCTTCCGTGCATGCGCAGAAGCAAAATCGGCCAAAAATTCACGGGGAAAAATGGTGACGTGCGCGGTGGACCGGCAGCGAGGGCTCCGGAGTGGTCACGTGCAAATTGCGCAATCGGCTGCTCCCTACTGGAGATGCGCATTGGACAGCTCCGGCAGGAACCCACCTCTGGTGGAGGCACCCTATAGTCCTCTGTAATGGCTTAGTAGGGTGTGTGTGTTTTTTGGTCTCCCAACACAATGTTTTTTGTGTGTAGGATCTAGGGTGCTTCATTAATAACATAGTTGCTGATGTGGTCAGGAATGGGATTGGTCTAGCTAATTTTGGACACTCTCAAATTCTCCTTCCCCTCCTTTCATGGCAGCTGTCATCCATAGCTATTTTAACTTGGTTGCAAGACATATCAACTCCCTATTCCCATAAAAATTCACTGGCACTTTCCAAATTACATGTTGGAGTCTTGAAGAAGCTCCTTATAAACTCAGGCTTAGCTTTTTTTTTTCAAGAGGGCTAGATCTGTATTATAAAACAGGACCAGTGATCTCTTGAGACAGAAAGCTAGGTTCTTCCAGCTGCATGTTGTTGGTTCTATCAGCATTGGGTATATTGCAGTTTTGGGTATATCTTTATTTTTATTGTTTTTAACAGAACAGAATAACAGAGTTGAAAGGGACCTTGGAGGTCTTGTAGTCCAATCCCCTGGTCAAGCAGGAAACCCTATACCATTTCAGACAAATGGTTGTGCAAACTCTTCTTAAAAACTTCCATGGTTGGAGAATTCACAACTTCTGGAGGCAAGTTGTTCCACTGATTAATTGTTCTGTCAGGAAATTTTTCCTTAGTTCTAGGTTGCTTCTCTCCTTGATCAGTTTCCATCCATTGCTTCTTATCCTGTCTTCAGGTGCTTTGGAGAATAGCTTGATTTCCTCTTCTTTGTGGCAACCCCTGAGATATTGGAACACTGCTATCATGTCTCCCCTAGTCCTTCTTTTCATTAAATTAGACATACCCAATTCCTGCAACCGTTCTTTATATGTTTTAGTCTCCAGTCCCCTAATCATCCTCTGCTACCATGACGGATAGGAATTTTCCTATCAAAGAGGTGATATAGGATCTTGCTTCCCTGAAGTCATTCGTACTTAGAAAATAAAACCGAGATTCAATTCTAATTAACAAAATATTTATTTCAGTACAAAAGTAACAAAAGAATATAAACCTTTAATAAGCTACATTTTCTCTGCTAAGAATTCACGTCTGCCTCGGGCGAGGCGCCGGAAGAAGATAGAAAAAAAAAGGTAGGAGGAGGCAAACTCCTGGAATGCACACATGCATAGTAAAACATATCACATGTCTGCTTGATTAGGAAATACAGTAAACCTAGAAATAGTAGAGATGCACAACTGGCAATTATTCACATCGTGACATCTTTGCTGCTCTTTGTTTTAGTGGAAGGCTGTTGCCTGCTTCATTCTGGCTCTATGGAGGTCCATGGGCTTCCTCTGGAGGCTGCTGGGCATGAAACCAGATTGCTATTCCATTGCAACAGGAGCTGAAGAGGAAGCTGCTTTGCTATCAATTGCTTGCACACTCCCATTTCATCCTACAGTTGTCTTCTGTAATGCCATCTATTAGCCGGATTAATTTTGCACGTAGGCCAAAAGCACTTTGAGAAACTTGCTAGATCCATGCTTAGAAACCAACTGACAGGTCATAGAAGTGAAGCATCTCACTGAGAACTGCAACACACACTGATGGGTAGAAATCCAACTATTCATGTACCTGGAGTCAAGCACCCCCTGCTCTACTCTATGACAGGGAGTGTCCAGGTAGTCTTCCACTAATAACCATTCATTTAGTGACCATTTGCACTTACAGTGGCACTGAAAAAGTTTGAGTATCCTCTTGCTCAGTATGTATGCTATTTATGTTATGCTTTGCTTGAGCTAATAATGAAGCTTAAAATTCTTCTATTTACTGGAGAGTTCATTGTCTCTGGATCCAAAAGAACCAATTGCTTGGGCACAGGGGTGGGTTCTGGATCCTTTTGCTGCCGGTTCACGCAGGGTCGCGCTATGTGCGTGCCTGCAGCAATCAAAAAATAGCTTCTGCGCATGCGCAGAAGCAAAATCCAAGATGGCGGCACCCATGGAGACACCGACAGAACCGGCTCCGTGACATCATCACTGAACTACTAACGGTTCTAAAGAACCGGTTAGAACCGGTAGGAAACCACCTCTGCTTGGCCACCTGACCACTGCCCTGACACCTGGCATAACATTGAATCGCCCATTGGAGAATGATACAGCCAATCCCCTTCCTAAGCCATTCACCTAAACTGCTGCATTCTTTATTCACTTCTCTTTTCTTGGAATAAAAAAAAAAAGGTATGTTGATACCCTTTTTCTTTTCCCACAGTATTTGGTAGGGTAGAAGTTTGCTCTAACTCAGCTTGTGGTGTGGTTTGGAATTAGTTGCTAGAATCATCCACTGAGAACTGATTAAAACTCTGGCAGATGTTAAATGCTGCTTTGCTAATGTTAAGCTATGTCCAAAGGAAGGAAGATGAAACAGATGGAAGTTTTTCAGCCGTTGGCCAAATAATACTTAAATCAGATGTATTTGTGCACCTATGTGTGCAACCCTCCAAAAAGCAGAAAGGGCTACCCAAAAATATAGATTTGCATATAAGAAAATTCACAATTCTACCCCTTCTAGACTTGAATCCAAAGGATTAACCTTGCCGAAGACTATTTTAATGACTGTATATCACAATATGGGAACAGTAATGTTGCATGAATGAATTTCAGGTAGACACATCTATTTTACAGCAGCAAATTTCCAATGGCGGAAACATTGCAGAGAAACATGGGAGAAACTAGATTCAACATCTGGCATGTTGGAATAATTAAATTTTCCCTTTAGTGACATAGATAACCCATTTTTTACGCATTACTCTTTCTGCTGGGAATCATTTCTGTGTAAGAAAAACATAGAACTACAGTACACACTGCACCTGTTTACAAGCTGTAGGAACATGCACTGAGCTGGAAGACTCAAGCCAATCACAGCTTCAGCACTATATCTGTCTGGTAATATCATGCGTTTTTATACATACAGGTTGTAGTTTGTAGAAATTATATTAACTGGTATAATTAGTTAGGTTCCATTAAGTTGGACTTAATTCCTGCTGATTGTTTGGGCAAACACTCAGCTTCTTAATCTATCTCTAGTAGTGATTTACAGCACTTCCTTGGCTAAAGTAATTTATCTTTGATCTCATCCATCCAGTTTCTTCATTGTAATTATCTTCTACTTCCATTGGCCTTTCAAGAATTGTTATTTCTTCTACCATTCATTTGCATTATATAGCCCAAACTTTGTGAGTAAAAAGGTAAAGATTTCCCTGTCAGTCATGTCCAACTCGAGGGCACGGTGCTCATCTCCATTTCTTGGTCATTATCTGAAGACAATTTCCATGGTCAGGTGACAAGCATGGTTATACGCTGAGGCCCAGGGAATCCTGTTACTTTCCCACTGAAGTGGTACCTATTTATCTATTCACATTTGCATGCTTTCAAATTGCTAAGTGGGCAGGAATTGGGGCAAGGAATGGGAGCTCACCCTGTTGCCTGGAGCTTGGGTCTCGAACCTGGGCTGTCAGTTCTACGGGTGAAAGCTCAGAGTATCCATTTACAAATCATAGCCTTAGGAGCAGCCAGCTTTTATTTAATCCATGATTGATTGGTTGGTTCTTCTTGTGGTCCATTGTATTTTGTTGCCATCACCAAATCTGGAATTTGAAGGTAGCTCTTGCTATGACTCCAAGTCCTGTGTTCACAGTTGTGTTTACTTTGAGAGTAATCATGGCTTTAACGATCCAGATCTTTGTTGTCCTGTTCTTGTCTATGTTTTCCTACTGCTTTCATCCCTAGGATTGGTATCTTCTTTGTTTCTCCAGCACATTTCCTGCTTTTTCTCTATTCTTAAATCAAAGAAGAAGAAAAAATATATCATGTTCATGATTTAAATGAAGGGATAGAGGGGGAACTCATTAAATTTGCAGATTCCACCAAACTGGAGGAAATAGCCAACACTCCAGAAGACAGACTCAAGATCCAGAAGGCTCTCAACAGACTTGAACGCTGGGACATATCCAACAAAATGCTATTCAGTGGTGGGAAAAATAAGGTTTTATACTTAGGCGAGAAAAACGAAACGCACAGGTATAGAATAGGTGGTACCTGGCTCAACAGCAGTGACTGTGAGGGGGATCTAGCAGTCCTAGTGGACAACCATTTACGTACACTGGTCTCAGTGTACATAAAAGAAAAGATACATTTGTCAAAAATCATTAAGTGTTGTACCTCATGATTCTTGACAAATGTATCTTTTCTTTTATGTACACTGAGAGCATATGCACCAAAGACAAATTCCTTGTGTGTCCAGTCACACTTGGCCAATAAAGAATTCTATTCTATTCTATTCTATTCTATTCTATTCTATTCTATTCTATTCTATGAGCCAGCAGTGTGTTGCAGCTGTCGAAAAAGCCAATGCAGTCCTAAGCTGCATCAAGAGAGGGATAGTATCAAGGTTATGTGATATGTTCGTGCCACTTTATAATGTCTTCGTAAGACACTTGGAATATTCCATCCAGTTTTGTTTGCCATGATATAAAAAAGACGTTGAGATTCTAGAAAGAGTGCAGAGAAGAGCAACAGGGCACCGGAAACTAAAGCATATGATGAGCAGTTGAAGGAACTTGGTATATTTAATCTAATGAAGAGAAGGACTAAGGGGGATATGATAGCAATCTGCCAATATTTGAGGAGCTGACAAAGAGATGAAGGCGGGGGTGGGGGGGATTGGCTGATTCTTCAAAGCAGCTGAGGGCAAGACAAGAAATAACAGATAGAAGCTTATCAAGCAGAGAGCCAACCTAGAATTAAGGATAATTTTTCTGTGAAATTTCAAGTGAAATCACTGAAGATTTCAAGAAGAGATTGGACAGCCCTTTGTCTGGAATGGTGTAGGGCTGGGGTGTCAAACTCAAGGCCCGTGGGCCAATCAAATCTGGCCCGAGGGGCTGGAAATATCAAAGGACCATCCTGTGGTGTCTCTGCCGGCCAAAACGGACTATGGGGTGGCCACATGCGGCCCCCATGCAGCCCGTTTTCGGCCGGCAGAGTGCTGCAGTAGGACTGAATTGGATTGGATTACAATTATGTGGCCTCAAGTAAGTGTCTGATCTGGATAGATAAGCAACATCCTATGTTAATACTACAGTTTAATGCCAGATTTTACATTCTGTGTTAATCTGCAATCAACAATTTATAATTGACAGCCATTTCTATTTACTATCCTGGAAATTTACCTCTGCAGTATTGTCTTGTATTATCATGTTATTTATGCTATTGTATTTTTATTATTAGTTGAATAATAAAAATACAACAGTATAAATAGCTGTTCTGCCTGGAAAAGCAATTTACTATTAAAGAATGGGGTATCAATTTAGAAATAAAAAGTATCAAACGTCCATTATGACCATGCCCACTCCGGCCACGTCCACCCTCAGCCACCCAGGCCTTCCAAGGTCAAACACAACCATGATGCGGCCCTCAATGAAATCAGGTTTGACACCCCGGGTGTAGGGTCTCCCGTCTGAGCAGGAGGTTGGACTGGAAGACCTTTAAGATCCCCTTCAACTCAGTTATTGTATTAGCACCCTCTTTGTATCTCCAGCACATTGTCTGTTTTTCCCTATTCTTGAGTCCAGCAAGAAAAAAAATATCATGTTCACTTCTTCACAGTCAACTGAAAAATTCACCTGACGCTTGGCATCTTTTTGTAATATTTGAAGCTAACCCAGATTTTTCAAAATCCATATTGACTTTTTTTAATGAGTTCTTTTAAGTCTCTCGTAAGATTTCTTTCAAATTGTTACTATTGTAAGAGGAGGGCTGTGTTAGTTTTTGGTAGCTAAAATTCAGTTAGCACTTTTTCAATCATACACATATTTTTGGGAACTGAAAGCTTAGACCTATTAATAAAATGTCTTACATGTAGTCCTTGACATAGGACTGTAATGGATCCTGCTCACTATGATCATAATTTGTGATGGTCGGAAAACGGGTTACTCACGTAACCGATCCAATTTTTACCACCTCTATTGTGGTGGTTGTTAAGCAAACATCATGGTCACAAAACAAACAGCATGGTTGCTAAGTGGATGCTGCGGTCATTGTTTGCTATGGCACAGTTTTGTTTTTGATAATTCAGTGAAACCGTCATAAAATTGAGTCATTTCATTTGAACCACTATAAATGCTGGAAAATGTGGCCAGGTTTCCGAGGACTCAAAATTCGGTCACGTCACCCTGGACGAACAGTGACCATCATTGAATCTGAGTTATAGGTAGCCTGAAGGGAGGTTTGTTCTAACTTGGTGGTTGCTAAGCAACTGCTCATAAGTCAATGACTACAGATAATCCTCAACTTACAACAGTTTGTTTAGTGACCTTTAGTGACTGTTCAAAATTACAACACTGAAAAGAGTTGACTTGTGACTGTTTTCACACTGATGACCATTGCAGCATTTCCCATGATAAAAAATAAGACACTTGGCAACTGACTCATATTTATGACGGTTGCAGTGTCCTGGAGTCACATGATGCCCTTTTGTGACCTTCCAACAAGCAAAGTCAATGGGGAAAACCTCATTCATTTAATCAACTGCAGTGATTCACTTAACTGTGGCAAGAAAGGTCATAAAATGGGGCACTTAAGAAACGTCTCACTTAACAACAGACATTTTGGACTTCATTGTGGTCGTTAAGTTGAGGACTACCTGTAACTGTAGTGTAAAAATCTGCAGCTAGACTCTTGAGTGTCTCAAAATGTTAGTACTACAACCTCCTAGTTTGATTCCAACTATCAGTAAACTGCTATATATTTTTTGGGAAAAAAAATGTCTGTATGTACAGGATCTTCAGCAGCATTTCATTTATTTTGAAACTCTCTAGCTGTAGATAAAACCTGTGGATTTATGTTTCCAAATATCTTTTCAGCTATGAGTTTTAAATTATCTGGGGCTTGCTGGTTCATTTAAATAACAAGAGATCAAAGGTTGGTGGAAAATGGCCAAGGGCATCGTTGGCTGAAGACATTTTTGCTTGCAAGAAGCTGTGTTTCTCCTCCCACTTCAGATGTATAGAATTATTAAATTTACAGAGAACTGGATTTCAAAGATTATTTTATTTCAAATGGATACATACATAGGACACAAAAGTGCATTGTATTACGTGCCTCTTGTTTAAGTGATATGCATGTATGCAAGTATAAAACATCATTAAAAGCAATTCTAAAGTGGATTATTTTGAAAGAATCTCCAAATCCAGGAAACGGATCGGGATTCTGATAAATATTGATTGCAAAGGACTATGCATTCAGTCTGCTTTTGTGTTTTGCTGATGTTGGTGTGGCAGAATTGAAGATAAGGAAAATACTGCATCATGGAAGCTTGAAAGTCTATAGGAAAAGTGAGATGTCGTCATCATCATCATCATCATCATCATCATCACATCAGTTTGGTCTAGTGGTTAAGATGCTGGCTTAGAAACTAGGAGACTATGAGTTCTAGTACCGCCTTAGACATGAAAGCCAGCTGGATGACTTTGGGTCAATCACCAGAAGACCTTGAACTCCTGTAAAAGAATTGACACACTATCATCATCATCATCACCATTATCATCAATTTGGTCTAATGGTTAAGGTGCTGGCCTAGAAACCAGGAGACCGTGAGTTCTAGACCCACCTTATGCATGAAAGTTAGCTGGGTAATTCTGGGCCAATCACCAGGAGATGGTGATTTCTAGTTCTGCCTTAGACACGGAAGCCTTTGGCCAGTCCCTCTTTCTCAGCTCAACCCAACCTCATAGAGTTGTTGTGAGGAAAATATGAGGAGTAGTCTAGTTTAATGAAAAGAAGGATCAGGGGAGACATGATAGCAGTGTTCCAATATCTCAGGGGCTGCCACAAAGAAGAGGGAGTCAAGCTATTCTCCAAAGCACCTGAGGGTAGAACAAGAACCAATGGGTGGAAACTAAACAAGGAGAGAAGCAACCTGGAATTAAGGAGAAATTTCCTGACAGTGAGAACAATTAATCAGTGGAACAGCTTGCCTCCAGAAGTTGTGAATGCTGCAACACTGGAAGTTTTCAAGATGTTGGATAACCATTTGTCTGAAGTGGTGTAGGGTTTCCTGCCTAGGCAGGGGGTTGGACTAGATTAGAAGACCTCCAAGGTCCCTTCTAACTCTGTTATTATATTATATTAAGAGGAGGAAAAATATTAGATACGTTTGCTACCTTAAGTTATAATAATAATAATAATAATAATAATAATAATAATAATAATAATAATAATAATAATAATAATAATAATAATAATAATAATAATAATAATAATAATAAATTATACAAATAAATAAGTAAAATGGGGGGGGGGTTGTGCCTTGCCATTTTTTTATTTACTTGATCGTTTTTCTCCTGATAATCAAAATTTTCAATTGAAAACATTATATTCTCAGCTTGGTTCAATTCTTCCTTTCATGTTCTAGGAGTTTTGAGGCTGGGTTATCATTCAATGAATTTCCCACAAGTTAGGAAGCAAAACGAAAGCCTCTTTGAAGAACAGAAAGAAGCTTTTGGGAAACCGAAGGACACTTTTCTTCTCCTCCCTCTTACTCCCAAGAATGTGTCCTAGAGGTAGAGCTCTTGCCTCACAATCAGGAGGTTGTGAGTTCAATCCTAGGTAGAGGCAGATGTAGGGTCTCCTCCTTGGGCAGGGGGTTGGACTAGATGACCTGTAAAATCCCTTCCAACTCTGTTAATCTGTAATCTGTAATCTGAATAAAATGAAATGTGGAAAGGAGCGGGAAGGATATCCTACACCCCCTCTCCACTTCTACTCCAGTTGGCATCCCTCGTCTAGACAAAACCATCTTCCAAAACAGCCAGAAAGTCAATTTGTGTTTGGTGATGGAGTTGTTGAGCAAGATTGTTTTGCAACTGTGAGTGTAATGGCCCAAAAGCACATAATTATTTTCTTTCCTGGGTCTCCTCCACTGATGTAAAAGAACTGGCAGCATCCCGCAGTAGTAAGCCTCCCTGTATGTATGAAATTGAAGTGAAGATGAAATACAGCTTTCATAAGACCTAAACCTGGGTCCCACGAGCATTTAAGGCAGATGGAAAATATTTCATGTATTTTTGAGATGCAGGAAAACGTGAGTCGTTTAACCAAGTTTTGAGTAATTTGCCTTTTCCAAATAAGATTTGCATTGGCGTTTAATCTTAAATAATGCATCCTTATGATATTTACTTCCATCATTCTGAAGACAATTTAAGAGTTTACAGGTCTTTTTAAGAATAAATGTAGTTTTACTTTTAACCGTTAGAAGATTGCTAAAAAGTGCCACCAGTGGTATCAAGAAATGTGTGCAAGGAGGTGGAGTGGTCAAAAAAGGCAGCGCAACTAAGACTCTGTGGATAAAGCTAATGCATTGTTAGGGAGTAATAATTCCATTCTATTGATCCAACCCACAAAAGATAAAACTAAAACAAAATGAAGATAACCATTAAAAACACATTTAATCAGAATAGAGTTGGAAGGGACCTTGAAGATCTTCTGGTCCAACCCCCTAATCAAACAGGAAACCCTATACCAGGGGTGGCCAAACTGTGGCGCATGCACCAAACGTGGCGCATTGGATGATTACAAGTGGCGCATTGCATCCTTGCACCTACTTATTTTTTTTAAATAGGTGTCATAACTGAATCCATCTTAATATTTTCAACACCAAAGTGATCTCAGTTCAATTCGTACAGCCTTCGGTAATGTTCAACTTCTCGGTGTCTGAAACCTAGAATGGAACTTGTGAGATGTTACTTTAGGCGGATTTACAAACGTACGAATATTTTTATCAGTGTTGCCATTGCGCGTTCCTGCTCAAACGATTGCAAACACCGCGCACTAGCAACACATCATGTGTTTGAAGTCACGTGCGAATGAGCGGCAAGCGTTCGATATGGTCAGTCAGTTCTGAGTGAGCCATCGTGGTGTGGAGTTTGAAGCAGTGTTTTATTGAGTGTACTAGCATGGTTTTTGTATTGAGTGATTGAAAGAAAAATTCAAGATTAAATATATATTACTTTTGTCAAATTTTGAAATGGCATAAATTAATTAATTGAATTGCATGATTGAGTTATTCCTTTTCCTCCCTTAAGCAAAGCAGATCCTACCCCTATCCCTATTTTACAACCCCAAACGTGAAAGTAAGAAGGTAAAAAACGTGCTTGAGTTGTATGGCGCATCTGAACTCGTCTGTGAAAAAATTGGCGCATGGTATGCTTAAGGTTGGCCACCACTGCTCTATACCATTCAAGACAAGTGGCTGTCCAGTCTCTTCTTTAAAAACTTCCTGTAAAGTCCTCGGACTTATGACGACGCCAAACCCAAGCCAACTGCAAGCCGACCCTGATTGACTAAGACGCGAGCAGTGGGCAAGCGGGAAAATGGGGCAGCGTGATTGGTTCCCAGTTTGACAGCTCCTGTATAAAAGGAGCTGTCAGCTGGCAAGTTGCTGTTTTGTTCTGCTGAAGTTATCTGTGGTGCTGAAGTTGAAATAAACGTGTTCCTGGTTAAAAAGCCTTGCCTTGCCTCCATTCCTGTCAGCCCAGGTTTCCCATATGAAACACTTCCAGTGATGAAGCACCCACAACTTCTGAAGTCAAGTTGTTCCACTGGTTGATTGTTAATTCTTAACTGTTTCTCCTTAATTCCAGGTTGCTCCTCTCCTTGATGAGTTTCCATCAGAGGTGGGTTTCAGCAGGTTCTGACCAGTTCTGGAGAACCGGTAGCGGAAATTTTGAGTAGTTTTTGGAGAACTGGTAAATACCACCTCTGACTGGCCCCACCCCCATCTATTCTCTGCCTCCCGAGTCCCAGCTGATTGGGAAGAAATGGTGATTTTGCAGTAACCCTCTGCCACGCCCACAAAGCTACACCCACAAAGCCACACCAAGCCCACAAAGCCACGCCCACAGAACCGGTAGTAAAAAATTTGAATCTCACTACTGGTTCCCATCCATTGTTTCTTGTCTTGCCTTCTGGTGCTTTGGAAAATAAGTTGACCCCCTCTTCTTTGTGGAAGCCACTGAAATACTGGAACACTGCTATCATGTCACTCCTAGTCCTTCTTTTCTCTAGACTAGCCAAACCCAATTCCTGCAACTGTTCTTTATACGTTTTAGTCTGCAGGCCTTTAATCATCTTAGTTGCTCTTCTTTGCACTTTGCACCAAAGTCTCAACATCTTTTTTGTAATCTTGTTCTGGTCCAAGCTTAGAAATGCTTTTCTCAGTCAGATAAAACTCCACGCAAATGGGTAAAGCATACAGATTACATTTATTGTCTGGTATCTTCACACCATAGAACTTACTAATGAGGTGAAATTCTTCAGGTTGTCTGTCCATAATCTGTCCCGTAGGTGAAAAGAGATTCATTTCTCCCTGTCTGCAGGCTGTTCCATGGCCCTTTGTAAGACTGAAAATGGCTGTTGGAGAGCATGGCACAATTACCCAGCAGCCTAGGTATAGCCTGATGGCCAATAAGAACACATAGATGGAGTCACTTGTCATGGACTACATTACCCAGAGTGCAATTTCCAGCTACATTCCCCTAATGCAATCTCTTAAAGAAACAGCTCCTAAACTGAGCTAAATATCCCTCTAGTCCAGGGGTCCCCAAACTTGGCAACTTTAAGACTTGTGGACTTCAACTCCCAGAATTCTCCAGCCAGAATAGCTGGCTGGAGAATTCTGGGAGTTGAAGTCCACAAGTCTTAAAGTTGCCAAGTTTGAAAACCTCTGCGTCTAGTCTATCAGCACAAATGTGGTGACCAAAACTGGATGCAGTATTCCAGGTGTGGTCTTACTAAGTGTTTATAAAGTGGTACTTTCAAACTGTTCTCTTCCATACTTGTATAAAAGGAAGTGTCAGGCTATTTGGAACCCTGACAGGAAGAATCTTTGTGAGGCATTTCCCTTAATATATTAGAGGTTGTTAAATTAAATACAGACAGTCCTTGACTTTCAACCATTCATTTAGTGACTGTTCAAAGTCACAACAGCACTGAAAAAAGTGACTTGTGATTGGTTTTCACACTTACAACAATTGCAGCATCCCCATGGTCACATGATCAAAATTCAGACACTTGGCAACTGGCAGGTATTTATGACGGTTGTGGTGTCCCGGGGTCATATGGGGCTACCCTTAAAAAGTATTCAGAGACTGCAATTGGTGCAAAATGCGGCTGCGCGAGCTTTGGTGGGTGTCTCTAGATACACCCACGTAACACCCATACTCCCCCACCTGCATTGGTTACCCATTGGTCTCCAGGTGCAATTCAAGGTGTTGATTATCATCTTTAAAGCCCTACATGGCTTAGGACCAGGCTATCTCCGGGACCGCATCCTACCTCATACATCCCTACGACCGGTTAAGTCCCACAGAGTTGGTCTCCTCCAGGTCCCTTCAACCAAACAATGCTGGTTGGCGGGCCCTAGGGGGAGAGCCTTCTCTGTGGGAGCTCTCTGGAACCAACTCCCCCCAGAGATCCGAATCATTTCCACCTTGCTGGCCTTCCGGAAAGCCATTAAGACATGGCTCTTCCTGCAGGTGGGGTGATTGAGTGGGTTGCATGTGTGGTTTTTTTTATTCTTTTAATTGTTATTTTATTGTTGTTTTTATACTTATACTTTTATACTTATATTATAGTTGTTCTTATATATGTTGTACGTCCTAGGGAGTAGGACATATAAGAATTGCCAAATAAAATAAAATAAAATAAAATAAAATAAAATAAAATAAAATAAAATAAAATAAAATAAAATAAAATAAAATAAAATAAAATAAAATAAAATAAAATATAAAATAAAATAAAATAAAATAAAATAAAATAAAATAAAATAAAATAAAATAAAATAAAATAAAATAAAATGAATGAATGTGATCCCCTTTTGAGACCATCTGACAAGCAAAGTTAATGGGGAAGCCAGATTCACTTAACAACCATGTTGCTAACTTAACAACTGCAGCAATTCACTTAACCATTTTGACAAAGAAGATTGTAAAATAGGGCAAAACTTCCATAATCACTACCTTGATTAGCAATGGAAATTTTGGGCTCAATTGTGGTCGTAAGTCAAGGACTACCTGTAATATAACATTCCAGTTACAACAAGAATCTACTCTCATGGCTAAAGGCAAATGCAAGTACAAAGTGACATAGACTTGTTCTCTATTGGCTCAGAATAAAGAACACAGAACATTTGTTTATTTAGTTTGGTGTAGTAGTTAAGGTGTCAGACTCGATTTCATTGAGGGCCGCATCAGGGTTGTGTTTCACCTGGGGGGGGGGAAGCGGCCAGGTTGGGAGTGGCCAGTTCAAAGTCACTCGTGTCGGGGGCACCTGTGGTGGCCCAAGCACTCTGCCAACAAAACAGAGCTCGGGAGGGTCACACGTGGCCTTCCTGAGCTCTGTTTTTGCTGGCATAGGGCTGCAGGAGGCCATCGCAGCTAAAAACGGAGGTCGGGAGGGCCACACACAGCCCTCACGAGCTGTGTTTTCGCTGGCAGAGTCACCACAGGCCAGTCCTTCAGTGTTTCCAGAGCAGCTCCATGGGCCAGATCTAAGTACCCTGCGTGCTGGATTCAACCCACGGGCCTTGAGTTTGACACCCCTGAGTTAAGGCATCAGGAGACCACGAGTATTTCTCCCATCTTGGGAACAAAGCCAGCTGGGTCACCTTGGACCAGTTACTTTCTCTTAGCCTTAGGAAGGAAGCAATGGCAAACCACTTCTGAAAGATCTTGCCAAGAAAACCACCAGGGCATCTGAGCTAGGCATGCATTCGCTCTCTCTCTCTCTCTCTCTCTCTCTCTCTCTCTCTCTCTCTCTCTCTCTCTCTCTCTCTCTCTCTCTCTCTCTCTCTCTCTCCCTCCCTCCCTCCCTCCCTCCCTCCCTCCCCCTCCCTCTCCCCCTCCCTCCCTCCCTCTCCCTCTTCCTCTCTCTCCCTCCCTCCTATACAACCCAAAACTTACAAATATATATACAATCTGTATAACCCAAAACCCAAAATACAGTGCTCTTCTCAAGTGGACACGTCTGGCTTGATTAGCATCAGAGAATCAGTTTCTTTGCTCCAATGAACTGAGTATTTTCTTGATCCTAAAACAGAGAAAGAGAAACGAGACTCCACTAGCGTTACAACCCTCTGGATGGACATGCTTATTGCAGCTTAACTCCAGATTAATTGCAACTTTTTAGGACTCAGACAATATCCAAGGACCTCTTGTTAATCAAAAGCAGAAGGCTTTGCCTTTGCAAAGCACCTAAGGGCAAGACAAGAAGTAATGGATGGAAGCTTATCAAGGAGAGATCCAATCTAAAACTAAGGAGAAATTTCCTGACAGTGTGAACAATTAATCCATGGAATGGTTTCCCTCTAGAAGTTGTGGGTGTTACATCACTGGAGGTTTTAAAAAGACAACCATTTGTCTGGACTGGTAGAAAGAGTCTCTTGCTTGAGCAGAAGGTTGGACTAGAACACGGGTGTCAAATTCGATTTCATTAAGGGTCGCATCAGAGTTGTGTTTGACTTTGGGGGGGCCATGTGGGTGTGGCCAGCTCAACGTCACTTGTGTTGGGGGCACCGGTGGTGGCCCAAGGACTCTGCCAGCGAAAACGAGCTCCCAAGCTCCATTTTCAGATATGACGGCCTCCTGCCACCCACTGCCAGTGAAAACGGAAGCTGGGGAGTGCTGCCCAAGGCCCTCACAAGCTCCATTTTCAGATTCTATGGCCTCCTGAAACACTGTCAGTGAAAATGGAGCTGGGGAATACTACGCGCAGCCCTCATGGGCTCCATTTTCGGATGCGACAGCCTCCTGCAATCCTCTGTTAGCGAAAGCAGAGCTCGGGAGGGCCGCACGTGGCCCTCCCAAGCTCTGTTTTCACTGGCAGAGGCACCGCAGGTCGGTCCTTTGCTGTTTCCATGGCGACCTCACGGGCCAGATCTAAGCACCCTGGGGGCCGGATCTGGCCCCCGGGCCTTGAGTTTGACACCCTTGGACTAGAAGTCCTTGAAGGTCCGTTCCAACTCTACCATTAGCCCTATATGTTTCTAAAGCATGCTTTAACACACCCATAAAATAAAGATTGCACAGTTTTAAAAGACTTCTCTAAAAAATCTGTGAAAGGAAAACATCTTCCCACACTACCCACTTAATACGACTCTATTGAGTGTACCAAGGTTGCAGGCCAGTGCTCCTCCCACACAAAAAAGATCATTGTCATGTGATGAACATTTCAGGCTCATGACAATTGGCTCACATTTACAGCCAGTTGCAGCATCTTGCGGTCATGTGACCTCAATTTGTGTGTGTGTGGGATGGGTTTCTCCCTTTTCCAGCAGAAAACAAACCAACTCCCTCCACCCATTGGATATGTTGGATTCATTTAACAACCACATGATGCAATTTATAACCATGGTGATTGCCTTAGCCATGAAAACAGTCATAAAATGAAAACAGTCATAAAAATCTGTCAGGGCACTTGGTGACCTGCTTAATGACTGCAAAGACTTACAACCGAAATCGTAGGCCCCATGATGGTCATAAGTCAAGGACTACCCCTTCTGCCATTTGAAGCACCCCAGCAATATTCCCGAGACAGAATGACTCCAGAAGCAACGTTTCACATGTTAGCATTATCTACAGGAAAGGCTTGTAGAGATGACAAATGCCTTCGCTTTAAGCACCCTGGAATTCCACAATGCAATTTATTTCCAGAGGCTTAAAGTATCAAAGAGAGGGAAATTTTTTCAAGCAGCCTTCACTTCTATTTGCCTTAGCTAGTTGGCCTTATTCCACCCCACCCGCCAGGGTTTTTAAAGCAATTCTTGGTTCCTGGTTCCAATCTATGTCTTTTCAAGGATTACATCTCCCTTTGAAATCATCAAGGTTTTCTACTTTGAAAATAAGCTTCCTACAAGAGGCAAATCTCCCTCTGATTAAAATTTCATGCTGTCTTTCGGTTCTCAGACCCTACTGGGATTTAAGGGTGATTTTCGGCAGATGATGACCTGGTGGATTCAACATTGCACATTTATTTTCTGCTGAATTACCCTTAGGAACAACTCTGTCTGTTTTTTTTCCTCCCCTTTCCGGAATAAATTTATTCTACAAATTTAGCATGCAGGCACAGATGAAAAAAACAAAAATCAAAGCATCTTTATATTTTGCCAGAGTTCTCATTTGGGTCCAGCATACATATTAATGTTATAAAGTCTCCGATTTGGTTGGATGACGATGCAAATTTTGATTGAACTTGAACTTTTACAGCAGGTATGGGTGACATGTGGCCAATTTTAAGGGAAAATGAAGGAACCAGAAACAGGCAGTCCGTGGATTCAGCTCTATTTACGAAGATTATTTCAAAGCTCCTGCAATTGTTTGGTCTCAGGTCCATCTTTCTGCAAAGATTTCCAACACATGGTATGTTTTGGCCACCCAAACAGTGGCATCCTAAAGTTTATAAGCTACTAGACAACCTTTGATACATTGGGTCAACCTTTAGAAAGAAAGGCAGTGACCAGTATTAACTTTCCTGAATCGTATTGCTATTGGTTTGGTTTGAAAATTAACCTTGATTCAAAAATGATTGCAGTTATAATGCACCAGGAGTGGAAGGACAGTAACTCCAGACCTCCTGCTGGCCTGCTATTCACCTTGATTGTAAGAAGCTGCCAGGGAGCATCAGAAATCACAACCATTTGACAACATGGATGCTGCAATGGATAGAATTTTGCAAATAAAATTGGTGTGAATGTTGTGAAAATTTCAATTGCACAAGAATAATGAGTCCTGAATTATTATTATTATTTGCACATTCTTTACGTTAGTGGATTTGAGATACCTTGATTCAAAAATAATTGTGATATAATGCACCTTCTGGACTAACTCAGTGATGGTGAACCTTTAAGGCACTGAGTGCCCAAAGTGCACAAGTGCCCAAACGGCAAGGCACGGGCGCATGCATGAGTGCGCCCCATGCATGTGTGGCAGAGACTCAAAGACCAGCTGGCCAGTGGGAGGCATGCGTGCATGCACGGCAGGGACCAACAACAGAGCTGGGGCAATGGCGTGCATGCCCACAGAGAGGATTCTGCGTGCCACCTTTGGCACGCGTGCCATAGGTTCGGCACCACCGGGCTAACTAGAAGTGACAAACAGACAAACAGACAGAAGAGGTTTAGTAGTAGATAGACAAACATGCCAGAGGTGGGTTGCTACTGGTTCGGACCGGTTCTTTAGAACCAGTAGTGGAAATTTGGCACTGCTCGCCGAACCAGCAGCGATAACCGACGATCCATGCTCCCAAACCGGTCCTCCGGTCGCCGCGGATTGCAAAAAAACAAAACCCTGCGCATGCGCAAAGGCTTCTGCACATGCGCAGAGGGTCATTTATGGGAAGTGCATTTCTGTCGCGATGAGAACCGGTGGGGAAGGTAAGTAGAACCCACCCCTGAAACATGCCATCCAAATGTTGTCCAAATGTGTGAGCTATTTCATATGTTTTGTGTGTGAACTACTACTTATGTTTTTTTTTCCTTCTGCTCAATCGTGTCTGATTCTTGGAGAAACACTGCACTACCCTATAGTTTTATTTACATTTATCTGATCACCTCAACCTGAGATAATCAATGCACCATGAGAGAAACCTACTAGGGAGGTTTATTTACAAATGTCGAATGAAATTCAGTGGATATACTCCAGCAGAATGTGCTTAAGGTTATAACTTTGATTCTGTTTTATGAAACAGAATATTTTTTTTTAGTTTAAAACACATGTTCTTCCTGACAAGAACAGAAAACAAGATACAATTAAAGAAGCATTTTCTCTGTGCTTGTACATTTTGTTTCATTCTATTCCCCTTCTTAATCCCTTGCTGACCTCATAGAACATTTGGGTGCTTTTCTGTGTATCCACCTGTTTCAGTTATTCTTAGAAATAAACACATAAATTCTGCTAATGCGTGTGGGCACTCAAGCATCAATACATCTTCCATTACAGACTTTAGCAGAAAAGGATGCTTGGATGCAGCTGACTGTTAAGAATACAGAAACTCAACTACTGTAAACTAGAAGATATGAATTCATGGGGAGGAGTGGGGGAACCCAATAATACAAAAGCTGGAATTAGTTCTAATTTACATTTATGTACTATCTTTGTCTGTGACACTTGTAATCCATCCAGAATGTGTGATTTGTTCACCCATCCATCCATTCATCTACCCATACATTCAATTTTTCATCTCTGTGTGATACAGAACAAACCATAAAACAGCTGATACATAAAAACAATTATTATTAAAAATATTTTTAAACATCACAAACACTAAGAGAGGACTGCAGGTGTTCACAGCAATGGAGCCACCTCAGTAACAATAGCGATAGCAATCACTTGCTATTGCTATTGAATATACTGCTTCATAGTGCTTTACAGACCTCTCTAAGAGGTTTATAGTCAGCATATTGCTCCTCCAACAATCTGGGTCCTCATTTTATCGACCTTGGAAGGATGGAAGGCTGAGTCAACCTTGAGCTGGTCAGGATCGAACTGCTGGCAGTCAGCAGAATTAGCCTGCAATACGTATTCTAACCAGTGGTGGGTTCCTACAGGTGCGGTCCACTCTATAGCACCGGTAGCGGCCTGCTGGTGACGTCACAGTACCGGTGCGGTCGGTTGCTGGTGCCTGGGTGCCGCCATTTTTTAAATTTTTTTTTTACATTTTTAAAAAAATTTCTGTGCATGCCCAGAAGCCGAGCTTCTGGCACTGCGCATACGCTGCCTTCCTACCCCACAGTGAGTCCAAGCAGGGGAGGATGGCTGAGGGAGCGTGTGAGACACTGAAAGAACGGGTGGCAGGAGTTATCTCCATTCCCCTCCCTTCAGCAGTCCGAGAAGCCACAAATGCGCGGTGATGATCCTAGGCATTTTTGCATGTTCGAGGCTTCTCGAGCTGCTGAGGGGAGGGGGAACGGGCGGCAGGACCTATCTTAGTTCCCCTCCCTTCAGCAGTCTGAGAAGCCACGCCCACCTGGTCACATGGCCAGCAAGCCACACCTTCAAAATAAGCCACGCCCACAGAGTGGTAGTAAAAAAATTAGGAACCCGTCCCTGATTCTAACCATTGTGCCAGCATGACTCCTGGGGCCCCAAGTCTGATGCCATAACTAGGTTTTAAAGGACTTATGGAAAAGCAACAGGAATTGAACCAGCCTCACTTCTGGATGGAGGAGAGGCATGGAGGATGAGCTATAAGGCAGTTTCCTTCCAGAGTTCCACCAAGAGTAGCTTCCTAACACAGAGGTTCTCAACCTGGGGGTCGCGACCCCTTTGGGGGTCGAATGACCTTTTCACAGGGTTTGGTAGACTTCGCCCGGACGCCACCATTTGGGTTCTTTTACCCTCTGCGCATGCGCAGAACTCTTTGCACATGTGCAGAGGGTAAAAGAACCCAAATGGCGGCGTGGGGGCATGGATCGCGGCAGTGGGCGTGGCGGTGGGCGCAGCAGTGGGGTGGGTCGTGATGGGGGCATGGGAGTCACGGCATTAGGAAGGTTGAGAACCACTGCCCTAACAGATAGGACCTATAGATGCTTCTTCAGTTGATCTGAAAGAGACAGGCAGAAATAATCAAGAGGTGGTCTCTTAAATAACTGTGCACTTTGAATTGGACTTGAAAGCAGTCAGAAATCAAACAAACTCGCGGGGCAGAGGTATAGTGTGTGATATTCTAGACTAGGCATGCATAATTGCCTACATCATAGCATTCCACACTAGCTGAAGCTTCCAGATAGTCTTCGAGATCAGCCTTATGTAGATCACATTACAGTAGACAATCAGGAGATGACGAGGGCATGAGTAACCATGAGCAGAGATGCTGGATCTAGGAATGGGCACAACTGGCACAATACAAAGCTGTGCATAAGCTCTTCAAGCCATGACAGCCATCTGTCTTTGGAACAGGTGTCATGACTCCAGAAGAATGTCAAGATTGTGTACTAGGTCTGTTTGGGATAGTGCGACCTCATCCAACACCAAAGATGGCATAATCCTAGAACCAGCAGGTCCCAAAATCCAAAGTCACTCAGTCTTGCCCAGGTTTCATCTGAAACCTGTTGTCCCCAATGCAGAACCTCACAACCTTGAAAGAGCCAAGGTGGCGCAGCGGTTAGAGACAGTACTGCAGGCCACTTTAGCCGACTGTGATCCACATGTCAGCAGTTCAAATCTCACCGGCTCAAGGTTGACTCAGCCTTCCATCCTTCCGAGATAGGTAAAATGAGGACCCAGATTGTTGGGGGCAATATAAATATACATTGCTTACTGGTGTAAACCGCTTAGAGAGTGCTTGCACTGTGAGACGGTATATAAATCTCATAAATAAATAAATAAATAAACAAACAAACAAACAAACAAACAAACAAACAAACAAACAAACAAACAAACAAACAAACAAACCTTACGACACTGGGCTATTGATAAGATAACATGGCAGCATTTAATTTGTTAGGGATAGAGATGTATATTGGGCCCAGTGGCCTCATGTAGATGTTGAATAGGAAAGATCACTGAATTCTGTGGCACCCCCAGAGTGGGGGTTGAGGGTGGGATCTCCCCCCCCAATCAACACTGACTGGAAATGACCCCGGAGAAAGGAAGTGAAGTCCACAAGTCTTAAAGTTGCCAAGTTTGAAGACCTCTGTACTAGACCAACAACCAAACTGTAAACAGCACCCCAATTAGGGAACTACTAACTCAGATAAACAAATAGTAAACAACAGCCTAATCAAGGAATCACCAGAACAATCCCATCAACACAGACTTGTATATAAAAAGTCACTTGTATATAAAAATAGAGCAAACCCCTCTCCCTTCTAGCACTGATGATGTTATCTAGTTGGGTAGTGAAAAGACTGAAAGAAAACAATCAAGCTCAGAGAGCACCAAGGACCCCATAGTTCAACCTTGAGCTAGACATATTCTCTACTATTGATTATGCTCAGTTCCTCACAGCTTAGCCCAAGACCATTAAATTTTTCACATGAGCTGAATTATTGCACAATGTGAATTACTTCACATTGCAGAATTATTACGTTTCTGCAATGCTTAGTAGAGACTTCAGATCAGGGATTAATAGCATTCTTCATTCTAATTATTCATTTCAATGCCGACACTGGCTGTGCCTTTAAGAGAAAATCTGAAGCTATTTAATCTACATTAGAGTAGCTCAGATGTGTCCATTTATTAGGTCAATCCCAGCAACCATGCAGTGCCAACCTTTCCATAGTGGGCATATATGGGAAATGAAGCAAACAGAATGGTGTGCTATTAGTGTTTTTTCCCTAAGAGAACATAATGGTTTTGAGATGACTACCGTAGATGAGTTTTTGCAGGTTTTACACAGGGGAACCGAAAACAGTTCAATTTCATTTTGCCTCTATTGCAAAACAAAGAATGGGATTTACTGGGAAAATAAGAAGGGCGAACAAAATGTTTGAAAAATCACATTCAATTATTACCAACAACAAAATCAAGATGATGCAGAATTATTATTATTATTGCAACCTACCTTAGTTCCTATATTAACAAAATTCCAAAGGTTTTGCACAGCAAAATGCCCATTTAGGTTTGTGCTAACTCAGTCCTGGTTTGCAGTGGTAACAAAGGCAGGAATGGAAAACCTCAAAATAATTCTAGGGGACATTCAATATTTTTCAATTTATAAATTTGTCATAATCTATAAATCTGCACTGAGCAACCAAATTATTCTTTATATAAAGGTAAAATTGGCCTTGAATTTTTCTTAGTACATTAGTCTCTCATCTATAACCCTATTTGTTTTATTGATAAGTCTATGAAATGCCAGAATATTTTTCATGTTCTTGATTAGGATACGACCTGTAACAGTACATAAATGTTCAATTTATGACCATAACTGAACTTGGAATTACAGTTGTAAGTCATGATAGTCATTAAGCAGATCACCATGTGACCATGCCTGATCTTCTGCAGTAGTCATTAAGCAGATCCATTGACCACAATGGGTGGTGGGTTTTTTTGCCAGAACTGCACGATTTATTTAAAAACTTGCAGTGATTCACTTAACAACTGTGGTAATAAATATTTAAAAAAATCAGCTGTGACTCATTTAATAACTGCCTTGTTTACCAGTGGAAATTCCAGCCCCATTTGTGGCTATAAGCGGAGAACTATTTGTATCTTGCTTTGCTTATAATTACATTACTGCAACGGGATCTGTATATGAAGCTACTCCTGAATAACATTTGAATCAAGGTTATATTATAATAGCTAACCTTCCAACTGAGATATGATATCAGCACTATATTATCTCCCTGTTGAACAAATTTGCACTAATTGCCAATTGCTTTTAAGATATAATGGCTTTATCCTTTAATGTTCTACATTACTTGCGCCTGAATATCTGAATATTCCTACCTGGATATTAACATTTGAACGGGATGCCCTTTGAAAGATACCTATTACTCTCAGAAGTTTATTTGGTGGGTCTGAAGGACACGGTTCTGATATTCTTTTAAAACTATGGAACACCCAGGCTCCATCAGCAGTTGTTTTTTGATGGCCATTCTCTCCATTTTTCCAAAAAGAGTCTTCAGCCAAGTTCAATGAGGAGTTGATTAAGGGCAGGGAACAGTTACTATACCAATAGAAGAGAATATTTGTAGCTCAGAGTTGAATTGTGGGGTCCTTGAGCTTGGTTGTTTCCTTGCACATGTTTCATAAGGTAAAATCACCAGTGCTAAAAGAGAGTGGGGTTTGGTCTCTGTTTAAATAAGGTGGCTTGCCCTATCAGTGTTGGTGGGATTGTTGTTTTCTTCTTGGATTAACACCAGGAACAATACCAGACCAACAGTCAAACAGTAAACAATATTTCAGAAACAATATTTCAATCAACCAAGTACCAAATCAAACAAACAAAAAAATGAAACAGTAAACAACAGCCTGATCAAGAAATTACCATGATCCTTCCCACCAACACTGACAGGGCAAGCCATTTGTATATTATAATATAATATAATATAATATAATATAATATAATATAATATAATATAATATAATAATATAATATAATATAATATAATATAATATAATATAATATAATATAATATAATATAATATAATATAATATAATATAATATAATATAATATAATATAATATAATATAATATAATATAATATGGTATGGTATGGTATGGTATGGTATGGTATGGTATGGTATGGTATGGTATGGTATGGTATGGTATGGTATGGTATGGTATGGTATAGTATTGTAATGTAATGTAATGTAATGTAATGTAATGTAATGTAATAATATATCATATCATATCATATATCATATCGCATAGCATAGCATAGCATAACATAACATAACATAACATAACATAACATATTCAGACAAATGGTTATCCAACATCTTCTTAAAAACTTACAGTGTTGGAGCATTCACAACCTCTGGAGGCAGGCTGTTCCACTGATTAATTGTTCTGTCAGGAAATTTCTCCTTAGATCTAGGTTGCTTCTCTCCTTGATAAGTTTCCACCCATTACTTCTTGTCCTGTCCTCAGGTGCTTTGGAGAATAGCTTGACTCCCTCTTCTTTGTGGCAGTCCCTGAGATATTGAAACACTGCTATCATGTCTCCCAGTGGTGAAATCCATTTTTTTTTACTACCGGTTCTGTGGGCATGGTTTGGTGGGCATGGTGTGGCTTGGTGGGCGTGGCAGGGGAAGGATACTGTAAAACCCCCATTCCCACCCCACTCCTGGGGGAAGGATATTGCAAAATCTCCATTTCCACCCCACTCTGGGGCCAGTCAGAGGTGGTATTTTCCGGTTCTCCGAACTACTCAAAATTTCCGCTACTGGTTCTCCAGAACCTGTGAGAACCTTCTGAATCTCACCCCTGATGCCTCTCCTAGTCCTTCTTTTCATATAAACAGATAGCAAAATCTACTTCCTTCCAGCACTGATGAGGTTACCTAGTTGAGTAATGAAACATCTGCAAGAGAACAACCAAGCTCAGAGAGCACCAAGGACCCCACAAACATTACTTATCTTTGGAGCTGGACCATAAAAAATCAGGCAAAAAAAAAGTGTAGTTGGGTTAACCAAGGGTTTGCATGCTATTAACAAAAACTTTATCTATTTTGGTTTCTGGTTTTTAACTTTGTTATTTTTTGTTTGATTTGATATTCTTACTATGTTTCTAGCTGCTGCCCTACTTGATAGTCCTTTCTGAAGAGAAAGCAACTGGTAATCAATGAATAAAATGTATGTTACATGTTAATGTGCATTTTTAGATGAAATAATGCTTTCAGTTAAAAATTTTTTTTAAAGGATAACAACTTGTTCTAAGAAGTGTAAATGCAGCTACTGTTCATTTGTTAGCTAATGCTACAGTTGTTTTAGGTTCGATCAATATACATTGAGCTATCACAATTTATAGAACTTTCTCCCAAATAAAACTTTCCTTTGTTGAAGTTTTTACAACCAAGCAGCCAATTTCTTGATCTTTTCTCTTGTTCTATTTCTTCTCAGAGTAGAAGAATGCTAAATTTTTAAATGCCGGTCAATGAAAAGAGAACTCTCTAAAGTGCTGTGCTAGCACTTCCCATCGTGGGTGTGTGTTTCCAAATATTTCCAAGAAATGGAGTGTATAATTTGCTCAGATTCAAAAGTGGGAGTGTGATGCATTTATATGCTCATCTATTCTGCTTGCTGTTCTGTATAATAAAATGTGAGGATTAATTGTAGCTCCTTTTTAACTACATTATGGCTAAAGGAAAAATAATAGAATTGCAGATCTGAAAGCATCTAGAATCAGTTCTGTCCTAAAGATAAGGCAATTTTGCCCCAGGTCAGTTAATTTAATATTCTCTAAACCTCGGTGAGACCCCTGAATAATGAACAATTTGAGATGAAACAAGAGGGAGACAACAGAATACTACCATGAAAGGCACATTCCTGACAGGAATGTATAGCTAACTCTATTATTCTTCTATTCTCTGTAAACTTTGGAGTCTGCTACAACCTTATTTGAATTTCTAATTATTTGGATTTCAGAAGCTGGTTCCAGAATGTCTTCTTTGAAGTCAGTATGCCAAATACGATCAAAACTATACCATGCTCCGAAATCCAACTGTTACCGAAATAAGAGAATATTTGTAGTGGGATCCAATCTGGCCGGTCATCAGGACCAAACATTTTAGTCTTCCAAGCTTTTGAACTTGTGCTGGAGTCCAGCCTCAGGCAACTTCTCTCTACCAGAATGTATGCTTTGGCTTACCGTGTTTTTCGGAGTATAAGACGCACCTTTTTACCCTCAAAAAGAGGGTGAAAACTTGGGTGCGTCTTATACACCGAATGCAGCCCCACCCAGCCACCCCCACCCTTTAGCCTCTGCCTGCCAGCAATTTACCTCTTTGCAGTAAACAGGTTAAAGCACAAGAAGAGCACAAGAAGAGATAAACTGCCTCCCGACCTACAGCTGACGGAGGCTTGCAAGCCACGTGGTAAAATGAAACTAACTACGGTGGCTGTAATGTGACAAATTGCTGGGAGATAAACTGCTGGCAATATTAGACTGCTGAAATTGCAAGGAGGCAAGCTATGGCTCAGAGGTAGAGCTCTTGCCTCACAATCAGGAGGTTGTGAGTTCTATCCTAGGTAGAGGCAGATTCTGTTAATATGTTATTTTGTTAAATGTTTGTAGAGTGTTCAAATTATTAGACTTATTTTTTAAAGACTGCTTTATTATTGTTCTAGACAACTTAACAAAATGAAGAAGCTTTTTAAAATAAATGCTTGCTCTGAAGAGGCCCAGTGCTATTGTATCTTCCTTTAAATAGCAGAGAATACTTCCAGAAAGCCACATCAATTTTAAAGATCTGTAAAAGTATAATCTGAAATGTCCTGTTTTAGTATTAAGTATTAGTATTAAAAGAAGGCAGCTGAGAAACCCTGACTTAATCATGTTTGGAGTAGATCAATTTAAATAATTGGGAGGAGTTAGTGTGATTACATTTAAGAAAACTTTCTGGGATTAATACACTGCCATAAATGTACATTTCTCCAATTCTTTGCCATTTCTATGGGTCAGGCACACATGCACAGAAATACACAGCAAACAGTGTATATCATCTGTACTGTTTGCTGTTTGCTGTTTGGCAAATTGCTGGGAGGCAGAGGCCTTTTTTCCTTGTTTTCCTCCCCCAAAACTAAGGTGCATCTTATACTGAGGTGCGTCTTATACTCTGAAAAATATGGTATTCTATGCATTGTGTTTATGTGGTACCTGGTTGAGTGTGGCTTCCTGTTGGTTGAGTGGGATGTTGATGGCCGGCTATTAAGTCATTGATTGTTGTTTCCTTGTGCTCTCAAGTCCTCAGGTCCTAACTAACTGATAAGCTGGTGGTAAATATGCACTCCTGTTGAATGACAAGGGGCTCATTTTCAGGCTTCAATCATTCCCTGGATATCTTTGTACCTGCTCAGCCAGGGAAATTATTGAAGCCTAGGAAATGGGTTGCATGTCAGTCTACAGTAGTGCTGATTTACCATCAGCATATCAGGTATTTAGGAGCTGAGGGCAGCACAAGGAAGAAACAGCCAAGGACTTATTAGCTGGCCATCAACACCTCAATCAACCAATAGGAAGCCATACCCAACCAGGCACCTGTAATGACCTGGGACAAGGCACGAAGGCCACACAGCCAGCTGAGAGTTCAAACTCCCTTTTAATGCTCTAAATTTCCCCCCAAATGCTCCCATGTTCTTGGCAAGTCCCAGAGCAAAGCCCGCATGCACACACACACACATGGCAGCTTGTGGCTGTGCCCAGTCCAGCAAAACAAGGGAACAGGGGAATGAATCCCTGAAACAAGGAACAAATAATGAGTCCACAAAGTCAGGAAGAAGCAAGCAGTCCTGCAAACTCCAAATATGTACCAACACACCAAACTCTACCAATTCAGTGTTTGTTCCTGACAAATGCCCCTTCCTACAGTGTCTCCTTAAATCTCAGTCCCCAGGTGTGCCTTGTGAAGAGGGGCAGAGCGCTCTCCTCCTAAGTCGTTGGGTCGGCCTGTGCTGTTCCCTCCTTCTCTCCATTCTTCGTGCTCAGGGATCAGGAGGGGGCGGTCCTTGCTCATTTCCTGAGCTCCGTTGCTTCTCATATCCACAGCTTGTCCTCTTTCGGTCATCCTGCCCCTGTTCCTCCCTGCTAACAAGCCGTCCCAATCCTGAGGGGCCCTGGGCTGCCTCGGCCTGCTCCTCCCCACATTCCTCTGAAGCCAACGAAACCTTCCCTTCAATCTCCGTTGGCTCTGGCTCATCGTCCTCCACAGATTCAGGCTCTGATGGGGGCATGACAGCACCACATAAATACAACGCCTAGAAAAATACAAAGAACACATTAAAGTAGAGAGAACTTCCCTGAGGAGGGGCTCCAGCACAAGTCCAAAAGCTCGGAAGAGTAAACCTCTGGTCTCAGTGACTGACCCAGATTGGATCCTGCAACATTATCCTGGGACATGTATATTTTGCCTTCATTCGTGAGAATATTTGTGGCTCAGGGTTGAACTGAGTGCAGTGATGATAGTTGGGAACTTAGCTAGTCGAGTAATGAAATGTCTGCAAGAAAACATGAACCCAGTTGAGTAATGAAACCTCTGCAGGAACAGAGCCAAGGTCAGAAAGCACCAAGGACCCCACAGTGATTCATTAGTGTACCATGAACAAAGAGAGCGAAAACTACTAAAAGTGTAGGACTACTCTGTTAAAAATCCTAGTTTTGCACAACATGCTAGTCTTGTTTCAATAACAAGCTGTTAGCCATTCAGGGGTACAGTAGTCCAGACAAGAAGTGTAACCAGGAGTATATACAGAATCCTGCAAGTCTTTTACCCTCTGGAAAATAACAAGGGATCCTTTTGAACTGCTTCCCATACTGTCCCTCTTTCTGTGAGCTATTTGTTACACGATGGTTGTTCAGTCTGCAGCTCTTGTTCCTGTCTCCCAAGGTCATTCCATCACACCAGCCTATCTGTGCTAGGTATTATATTTCTGTAATCCATTGTACAGAGCCGTGATGGCGAACCTACGGCATGCATGTCAGAGATGGCACGCAGTACCCTCTCTGTGGGCATGCAAGCCGTGCTCTGCCACGCATGTGCATGTGCTTCCCGCCGGCCAGCTGGTGTTCGGGTCTCTGCCGTGCATGTGCGGGGGATGGGGCATATGTGGGGGGCTGCATGTGCATGCGGGGGTGCATGCGGGGGCGCATGTGGGGCCCCCGAATCCCCAAAATGCAATGCACAGGGGGGCAGGGCGCATGCATGGGGTCACGTGTGTGTGGGCCACATGTGCATTGCATTTTGGGAGTTCGGAGGGCACGCGCGCATTCCCACACATGCATACACGCTTTCGGCACTCGGTCTGAAAAAGGTTAGCTATCACTTGTATAGAGGTATTTTCAACACAACAGGTTGTTTAGCAACCATTCTGAAGTTACAACTAAACTGGAAAAGCAGATATATGACCAGGATTCGAAGATCTGACAAACTTCAAGTGCTCAGCAAACATAGCTTATTCACAACTGTTTGCAGCCTTCTGCGATCATGTGACTGTATTTTACAACAATTTTGCTAAAAATGGGCACTTCCTTCCCGTTTTCGCAAAACCGTGCCCATAGTAAACATTGATTCAGTTAGTGACCATGGATTGACTTAACAACTATGGTGATTTGGTTAATGACTACCACAAAAACGTCATAAAATCGGATCCCTCGTATGACCAAATTGTTTTATAACTGTCATGACATATAGGCATAATTATGTTCATACATTGAGGATTATCTGTCAGGCGTAAGTATCCAGGAATAGGAGTTGAGTTCAAAGCACAAAGAGTTTATTTCATGTTATCTATATACAAGAATCTGGTCCACTAACGGTCAAGCTAAATTGATGCTAGATAAGAGGCAATGAAATTCACAGGTGACTGGATGGTCTTTTGTGGCTGCGCAATGATTCCACTCAGGGATAGGCTTCAAAAATGTTAGCAAGGGGTTCTCTGCCCAGTTGCTGGGTGGGTGTGGCCATGGTGGGCATGGCCTAATTGGCCTCCTCCACCACGGCGGGAGGGGATGTTTTTGTCCTCGCCGGGCTCCGGAGGCTTTCTTCGAGCCTCTGGGAGGGTGAAAACGGCCTCCCCAGGCTCTGGAGGCCCATTCCCGACTTTCCCGAACTTCTGGTAGGCCCATTTTTTGCCCTTCCCGAGCCTCCGCACATGCCCTGCACTTACTTGCATCCAAAACGGGCCGCGTGGGGATTCCTGGGAGGTGTGGGTGGGGCCAGCCAGGAGTGAGATTTGGGGGTTCTCCGAACTCCCCTGAATCTTAGCTACAGGTTCTCCCGAACCCCTGCGAACCCCCAGCAGCCTACCCCTGATTCCACCCTGATGATGCATTTAACCCCAACCCTGCGCTCACCTCCTCCAATGCTGCAACCATTATAAACACAACAACCAAATTATGACTGTGGGGATGCTATGTTGGTTGTTAGTATAAGCGCTGGTTGTAAGTCACAGTTTTCGGTGCCAATGTAACTTTGGACAGTCACTAAATGAATGGTTGTAAGTCAAGGACTACCTGTATAGCTTTTATCTGTTGTTTTACAGCAAAATAGCATTCAGAGATTGTCGATAACATTTTGGGGACCAAAGGATTGCAAATTGCCATTTAATAAGCTCTTTGAGAAACTTCATACAAATAAAATGGGGAGATCGCATCATTGGTATACACCCGTGGTGGTGAACCTATGGCACGCGTGCCACAGGTGGCACGCGGAGCCATAGCGGAGGGCACGCAAGCTTTGCCCACCAGCAAACTGGAAGTGCGGAAAAAACGCACTTCCGGTTTGCCGGTGAGCTGTTTTTTGCACTCCGGAGGATTCAGGGAAGCTCCATGAAGCCCCGGAATGCAAAAAACGACGAAATGGACAAACCGGAAGTGCGGAAAAAACGCACTTCCGGTTTGCCAGTGAGCTGTTTTTTGCACTCCGGAGGGTTCAGGGAAGCTCCCTGAAGCCCCGGAATGTAAAAAACGACGAAACAGACAAACCGGAAGTGCATTTTTCCGAACTTCCGGTTTGCCCGTTTCATCGTTTTTTACCGTCTCAGGCTCCGGTAAGGCCTTTGTGCGGGGGTGGGGGTGTGTGTGCATGCGCAGGGGGCAACATGGGGGGGTGTTGTGCGCATGCGCGGGGGGGAGGGAATGGGTGTGGGTATGCGCGCGCTAGCGCACGCACCCCCCCCCTTTTGGCACACGAACCTAAAAAGGTTCGCCATCACTGGTATACTCCATTTGGGCAAATTTGTAAACAGGGAGCGACCTCACTGCTGTCCATTTTTCCCAGGCAGGAAGCCGCACAGTCTTTGCTCTATTGGAAAGATTTATGCCTGTCTGCACTTTCCATCTACCTAAAGCAAATTAACGTCATGGTGCTGCAATAATGGAAATAATCAGGACAATGTCCCTCAAGGAAGGCAGGACGTTCTGAAACAGTCTGAGAAATGAATAGCCTCCAATTAATATGTGAATCGAGTAATAATTTCATTGTTCAATCTGCAGATGAGCTGAAGAGACGTTTGATATGTCGCACACGTTAGAGGGGATCTTGTCAGCTCAGTCAATTGATGGGGGTTTATGAAGAGCATGTCAAACCTCCTCCAGTCTTAGTTCTTTCTCCTTGTGGCACAGATTTCCTTCTCTTAAGAGCGGCCTTAAGGATTCACCCTGCATACATGCACACGGAGGAAGGAAGGCAACGAATATCTCTATTTCTCAGTCTGAGAAAGAGCTGGAGAAAAAGGGTGAAAAGAGAAAAAAAAAACAATTAAATGGTCTGCATGAGCATTATGAAAGCATCGCAGGCCCTAATAGCTCCCTCATTTTGGCCCCATCCTTTGACATTTAATTTCTACTCAGGTATTTTATTTTAATAATAGGTGGCCATAAGCAGAAAAAAATAGTGCCTGATTAACAGCTTTAGAATGATCCAAATTCTGACACATTACTGGGCTCACACTTGTCATTATTGATTCAAATGGTGATTTTTAATAAACTATATGGGGCTCCTTTTGCTGCCTTACCTGATTTCCAGCTCTATTTCCCTAACCCTAACAAGAGGAAATGGCGGGGACCGGCTGTGCATGCGGTTAAATATTTTCAGGGGGGGCCCTTATTTTTGGGGAAGGGTTTATTTTTGGAGGAGGACTTATTTTCAGGGGATGTCTTATTTTCGGGGAAATACGGTAGTTATTTAGCAACTGGTCAGAGTTATGACAGACTTTTAAAAAGTATTTATGACCCAGATTCAACAGTAAGGACCTCCCGTGGTCATGGGACGACCTGTTTAATGACTGGCACAACTTACAACCATAACTCTAGGCTCAATTATGGTCATAGGGCAAGGACTACCTATACAACAAGCTTCATTGGATTTGTTAAAGACCTACTGGCTGCAAGTTTGTTTGGCTAATTCTGAGCTTGATCCTGTTGACAGAAACCCACTTGGGTCGTCAATGGGTACCTAACTATGGCAGCAAAATAGCACTCAGGAAGTGATGCTGATACTAAAATATCAATAATCCAAAGTAGCTCTTCTATATCAAAGCAAGGCAGGAGATAAATGCAAAGCATGAATGGTTGCAGAAAGAAACTTGGTGAAGTTTCACAGTATTTTTTTCAGAGGATTTTTTTTCAGGGGCTTTGACTGGAATAAGAACAAGATCTCTAATCCGACATATCTAGACACTGCCAAATATCACTGAAGGAATTTGAAGAAATGTCTGTCCCAGAATCTCTATAACCTACAGCCTTTCAAATATCACATACAATGCCAAGTGTGCTACTACCATGAAAAAGAATGTATACTTGTCACCAAACCGATGCATGTTTGAGGCTTACTGAGATATACTGAGGTATGAAAGCTTCATTTATGGCCCAATTTCATGTACAAACCCACAAACAAGGTCATGACATGATGTGAATCCTCCAAAGAATCCTCCAAATTCAATGAGACTTAATTCAGACTAGTTTAGAAATACCTTAATATGAATTTCAGGGTATCTGTTTTAAGTCTGAATCTGGATCTAGCTTTGGAATTATCATGTGCAAAGGAGATCTAGTAAGAGCATGTCCTTATTGTGAGACTCACTGGGCCAAGTACTTTCAATCAATTGCTGCTTGAAGTATGATAGTGATGGTGAAACTTTTTTGGCTTGGATGCCCAAAGGGTGTGTGCGTACATGCTAACACATGCGCATACCCACACCCATAATACAATGCCCTCCCCCCACGCATGCGCACAACCCCCGCTGCCGCCACCACGCATGCGCACAGGCCTCCGTGCTGCCCCCCTGTGCATGCGCACAGGCCTCATTGAAGCCTCCGGACTTCCGGTAGACCCATTGGGCTGTTTTTCTCTCTCCCCAGGGTTCAGAAAAGCCTCCTGAAGCCTGGGGAGAGCAAAAAATTGCCAAACGGGGCCATTTTTCACCATCCTCAGGGTTCAGGAAAGCTTCTTGAAGCCTGGGGAGAGTGAAAAACACCAAAAAGGCCAACCGGAAGTTCAGAAATGAACTTCCAGTTGGGCCGTTGGGCTGTTTTTCACTCTCCCCAGGGTTCAGGGAAGCCTCCTGAAGCCTGGGGAGAGCAAAAACGGCCGAAAAGTAGGCCGAAAATTAGCTTGCTAGCGTGCACATGCAACATTTTGTGTGCCCTCAGATATGGGTCCACATGCCACCTGTGGCACGCATGCCATAGGTTCGCCATCACTGAAGTATGACATACATCCAACCCGTTATCTAGACATCAGTGGATGGTGGTCCAGTCTAGTTCTGGACACTATATGAAGAAAAACAATGAAAGATTGGTAGGCGGGGGGAAGATGGGAACACAAGAAGATCTCAATTGCATTATTGAAGCTAACTTGCTCCTCCTATTGATCAAAACTGAAAGGGTATAATGATCCCACAGTCATTTCTCTTGACAGCTGTAATGTCCCATTTTTAGAACATTTATTTAAATACAAAAGTTGGTCTGATTGGTGGGGAAATCTCTTATAAGAAAAAAAAATCACCTTTGCTATTTGGTCTCATTTTTAATATTTGCTATTTTCCCCCTGAAGGCACTTTTTCCCCCCATCCAGAGTTTTAGCAAAAACTATTAAAATTGACCTGATGCTGTCTAGATAAGTAATAGTCTATGTGTGAGATATATAAAAAGTACAGAGTATAAAATTACCTATATTTCTCTTGAATGTTTGTATGTATGTATATGTGTATGTATGTATTATATTCTTACATATACATATACACACATACACATACACATATGCATACTTACAAACATCCAGCAGAAATATAGGTCATTTTATACTCTACTTTTTTCAAGAAAAACAAGCTTTTAAGACCACAACTTTATTTTCATGATAATTAGGGAATAGAAAATTAAGGATTTATGGAATCAGATTTGGCTTTGCCTTTTTCTCCTTGTGGAGTTCTTGGTGAACTTGATTATTTCCTTGCAGATATTCTATTTCTATACTAGGTAACATCATTAGTGGTAGAAGATAGTTGGTTTGCTTTCTGTTTATCTGGGTTTTTCCCCTCAGTTTTGGTGAGGTGTTGTTATCTTCTTGATAGTTCCCTGATTAGTATATTGTTTACTGCTTGTTTGTCTGGTATTAATCCCTGCTTATCTGGGTGTTGACTGCTGCCAAGGAAATGTTGTGGTCTCGATTTCCTTTTTAAGCTATTTTTATTGTCTCTTGTGAGCGGTGTGTAAATATTGTTTATTTCTATGTGCTTGTTGATAGCTGATTTGACTTGAATGCCAAGCTTCCAGAAATTCCTTAGTATTTGTGGATTTAGTTTGTTTTAGGATACTTACAGTTTCCCAGTTGAAACTATGGTCACGTCTGTCCATGTGCTGTGAAATTAAGAGGTTTTTGTCATGTCTTCTGACAGTTAGCTGGTCTTCATGGATGTGCTCTGCTAGTCTTCTATCTATAAGTCTGGATTTCTGTCTTTTTCTCTCTTTCTTGCTATGCATATATAAATTGAATCATTTTTCCAGGATGAACAAAACATCAAAGTTTATGTCTTTTGGTGTTGTGTGAATCAATATTGTTTTCATTCTGAATTCCATTTCAGTGACTTATAGCTTGTCCTTAAAATTTGTTGCAGTGGAACTGGAATCTATTTGTTCAGTGTTTGCTGTCCGCCGTATAAGTGCAATGCCATAGTGTTAAATGCGTGCTGCTCATATGAGTGTGACAATGGGATTGCGGCCATAAACATTTTTTACTAGAGTGGTAAGGCTTCAATCCAGGGTATCATTTTCTACAAGTCTTGAATCCAGTTGGATTTTCCGAGAATGTGAGTTCAGAGGCTTAATCTTTTTTTTTTTTTTAAAGATGGGATATGCAAACATCTCCACACCAGCAATGGACACACAGATAAACAGGGATTAAAGACCAGGATTAATACTAATTCAACAACAAATACCTCAATCAAGGAACTACCAATTCAGACATTCAAACTTCAATCAAACAACAAACAATAAGCAACAGCCTTATCAAGGAATTACATGTATCCTTGACTTACAATCACAATTGAGCCCAAATTTTTTGTTACTAAACAAGACATTTGTTAAGTTTTGCCCCATTTTATGACTTTTCTTGCCTCAGTTGTTAAGTGAATCACTGCGGTGGTTAAGTTAGTAACACAGTTGTTAAGTGAATCTGGTTTCCCCCTTGACTTTGCTTATCAGAAGATCGCAAGAGATGATCACATGATCCCGGGACACCTGCAACCGTCATAAATATGAACCAGTTGAATAAGCGTGTGAATTTTGATCACATGATCATGGAGATGCTGCAATGTTTGTAAGTGTGAAAAAGATCATGTGAATTTTTTCAGTGCTGTTGTAACTTTGAAAGGTCAGTAAATGAACTGTTGTAAGTGGAGGACTACCCTACCTCTGCCCTGAATGTGGACAAACTTTCCGGTAGCACCACCGTCTTCTTATTCACCACAAGGGGAATGCATCTACTTTGTCCTGAGTGTGGGAAAAGCTTCACCCAGAACTTGGACTTGGGGAAGCATCTGAGAGTCCACATATGGGTGATGCCCTACACTTGCCTCTACCTCTGTTCTAACTTTTAATACATCTGAAATCTCAATAAGCATACATTCTTTAAAAAAAAGACAAAGTAGACCACAACCTACTTCTTCATAAGCTAGAAAAAAGTGGGATAGACAGCTACACAACCAGATGGATTAACAATTGGCTGACCAACCATACCCAGCGAGTAGTCCTCAATGGCTCTAAGTCCACATGGAGAGAAGTAAGCAGTGGGGTATCACAAGGTTCCGTCCTAGGCCCAGTACTCTTTAATATCTTCATAAATGACCTAGATGAGGGAATAGCAGGAGAACTAACCAAATTTGCAGATGATACCAAGCTGGCGGGAGTAGCGAACACCCCAGAGGACAGACTCAAAATCCAGAGGGACCTCGACAGACTCGAACACTGGGCCCAAACCAATAAAATGAAATTTAACACGGAGAAAAGTAAAATTCTACACCTAGGTAAGAAGAATCAAAAATACACATACAAACTGGGAGAAACCACACTCAATAGCAGCGATTGTGAGAGGGATCTTGGAGTCTTGGTAGACAGCCAACTAAATATGAGCCAGCAGTGTGCAGCAGCAGCCAAAAAGGCCAACGCAGTCCTGAGCTGCATTAATAGAGGGATACAATCAAGGACCAGAGAGGTACTAGTACCACTCTATAAAGCCTTGGTCAGACCACACCTAGAGTACTGCATCCAGTTTTGGTCACCACACTACAAAAAAGACATTGAAACCCTAGAGAAAGTGCAGAAGAGAACAACCAGGATGATAGTTTTATTTTCCAAACAAGGGTCTACCTGACCCACCAGAGTGGAGACTCAGGGTGTGCTATGGGTCTCCTCTCTTAAGGAGGTCCATCTCGTAGAACTAAGAAGGGCCTTCTTCATGGTGGCTCCCTCCCTGTGGAACATTGCCCCTGCCAAAATATGATTGATCCTCATAATTGAAAAGGCTTTGCTGGCAGTCCTGGGGACCCAGGATGTTATGGACCTCATCAAGTGGTTGGTTTGATAGTTGTTGCTAGTAGGATTGGAGGTTTATTAGAATTTGTATTTGGGATTTTATTTTTGTAAGCCTACTGAAGTCACTATGAATGAGTTGAGCAGCCATATAAAATTTCTTAATACATAAAATTAAATCAAAAGCTAGAAAACAGTTCTACTGATATATAACCTTCCTGATACAACATGGGGGAAAGTTATCAGTGCCCATAACTGAAGACTCAGGAGGCATAATTTAACATTTCTTTGATCGGTACCTCTGACAGGGACAGCCTCTTTTCTCTTGGCTTAATATTGTAGCTCCCCTGGAAACATCCAACTTGGTGAGGCTTTTGAAAGATAGTCCAGCCAACCTGCATTTACTACAGAGATATTTATAAGGAAGTTATACATAAATTAGTTCCATCGTTCGTTGGTCTATAAATACCCGTCAAGATGTAGACACGGAGGCGTCTGCCTTTCCCCTAATCTGCAAGATGTGATCCAATGTCTGTAGTTCTTTTCAAATCTCCTTGAGCCTCCAGTTGCTTGTTTTTGATTTCACACAGGAACCAGAATAATTAGGGGCAAAAAGGTTTTTTTTCTCCTTTTGCCCCTTTCATGGCTGTAAGAGTTTGTGATTGACTTGACATTGGAGAATAAAGGTCAATTTCTATAAAGGCATTGCTTAGATGGTCTTGAGGAAATCACCCTGAGTATTATCTTCCCGTTGTGTGTATTGTATCAAAAAGTCAGATATTATCGTGAATGAGGTAGTAATAGTCAAAGTGCTGAAATAGGGCTAGAAATGCCCAAGTTGAAATTCTCAGTGATAAAAATCTCTTTTGTTGACTAAAAAGCACTTTTGGTCTCTAGACTGTCTAAGGCCACTGCAGCACCTGAATTAAAATGTAGGTTGTGGAATCTTTGGTATTCTCTGACCTTGGTTATTTTCTTGCAGACGTTTCATTACCCAACAAGGTAACATCATCAGTGCTAGAAGGGAATGGCATTTGCTCTCTGTTTATATACGAATGGCTTGCCCTATCAGTGTTGGTGGGAGTATTCTTGGTAATTCCTTGATTAAGGATTGAGGAGCCGAGGTGGCGCAGTGGTTAAAAGCAGCACTGCAACCTACTTCAGCTGACTGCTAGTTCAGCAGTTCAGCTGTTCAAATCTCACCTGGCTCAAGGTTGACTCAGCCTTCCATCCTTCTGAGGTCGGTAAAATGAGGACCCAGATTGTTGGGGGCAATATGCTGAACTCTGTAAACCACTTAGAGAGGGCTGAAAGCACTATAAAGTGGTATATAAGTCTAAGTGCTGTTAAGCTGGTGTTTACTGTTAGATTGTTTGTCTGAGTTGGTAGGTCCTTGATTAGGATAGTGTTTATTGCTTAGTTGTTGGCCTGGTATTAATCCTGGTATTAAACTTTGCTTACCTGAGCGTTGATTGCTGGTGAGGACATGTTTCCTGGCTCCCCCCCCCTTTTTTTTGTAGATTTATCATAGTTTTTCCCCCTTTTCTTTTCATGATGGCACTGAAACTGTTGCAGATTTAGCTTTCTCTATTGTTTTTAACTCCAGTTTTTACAGAATGCATCTTTTTCTGTTACTTCACTCAATTATTTAATGTTTTAGTCATCTGTTCTATTCCGTTTTATTCCATTTATTGCATTTCACTTCACCCACCTTTTAGAAGTTTATTCCTAAGGCAATAAACTCTAAGCAAGCTCGATCCTTAAAAAGAAGAAAACTGCTCAAACTCTGATAAA